>JAQQAC010012408.1:11557346-11607981 GCA_029783875.1 Phataginus tricuspis
TTTTTATGCACACTGAATCTACCCAGAAAATCTTAGAACAAAGTTTAAAGTAACATTAACTGTCTTTGAAATAATTCTCTAAGAAATGTTCCCAATCTTGAAATTTAAGACATATTATAAAGTTGAATAAAAAAACAAAGAATAAAAAAATGGGTCTGTACTGACTGATGCTATATAAACCACTTCCTCCTCTTTCTGTGCAAAAAGTTGCTGGATATAAGATCCCACCAAATCTCATAAACAAAGTAGACCTAGCAAAGAAATTAGGATGCTTACATCTTCAGAAACAAACTTAAATGTAACAACTATCCCTTAGTTTAGCAAACAAATGCAAAACCACTCTAAAGTTAATTACTGGAAACACCCAACTGAACTCATAGACACAGAGTAGACGGGTGGTTGCTAGGGGTGTGGTGGGGATGGGGGAAGAGAATGGGTCAGAGTACCAACTTCCAGTTATGGGTAAATTCTGAGGATCTAATGTACAGCATAGAGAAAAAAATTACTGGCAACACCCTTCAATCTTATAATGAGACATATAAAATCATGGAGGAAAAGAGTAATTTGACTAAAGTCAGTACAACCAATAAGAGTACAGCAGCCAGGGTCTGCTTACTGGGCTGCGCTTACTGTGAGAGCACAGGTTAGACCTTTATGTTTCATTTGTCAGCAGGTGCCTCGAAGGTATTAGCAGCCTACCCATTCCTCCATCACTTTTGCCAAGTAGAAAATTAAGAAGCAACAAGAACACTAAAGCAAAGACTGATTTGATTACTTCACTCACTTAGGTCTGAGTTTTCAAAATCATTTACTGAATACCTGATTGTGCACTGTATTGAGCTGGTTGCTGAAGCTCATAGTTAGATTTGTGCTTGTATTTGGGGCAACGTGCGTAGTGAAGGGACTCTTGATCTGACTCACTGTATCATACATATGAACCCTCCGTTTGCAGATCTCCATGTTCTGAAAACAAGACTTAACACTGAAAAAAGAGATTAAAGATTCACTGAACAGATAGCACATAACTCAAAATGAACACAAAGTTTTTACCCCCTCAGAACTTTCAGATAAAATGAATCAAGAGCTTTTATAACAATAAAGAGGAAAAATAAACATCTAAATTTTATCTTGATTTTTCAATGAGAAAGACATTCATTAGTGAGCCAAATATGCAAGTACCAAAGTTGCTGCTCACATGATAGTTCCCATTCAGCTGTGAGATGGTAACTCAACAGAGAACCACCTCATGGCAAAATGCCCTGGACCATACCATACTCACTGATTGCTATGTGGAAAATCCAGAAGGTGAGTCATTGTCACAAACTGATGGTTAAGAGTTTTCAGAGGAGTAATTCTCTTATCTGCATCAATTGTTAGCATTTTTTTTAACAGATCAATGTATTCTCTTCTATCCGCCTTCTCTGCCAACATGTCTGTTCCCTCTAAGTCTGTGGACATATTCACCTGCCAAGGTAAAATTTATAAATATTATACTTCTTCACTTAACTTTTAATGCTGACACTAAATATCCACACACACACACACACACACACACACAGAGGAAAACCTGAGGAAATTCTTTTTATTACAGTATAATCATTTTCACAACTGAAAGCTCTAAGCTCTTCTTACACTGACTAATTAAAATCTTCAATTTGGTAGAGTTTGTTGGTAGAATAAAGCTGATCAAATTCTTTTCATTTTCAAAATCAAGTTAAGCAAAAGTGACTATTATTACATAAGTTTCCATTGTTGAAAGTATTAAAAAACATAATTAGTACAAGGTGTTTAAACAGAGTTTGGAACATAACATTCAACAAATGTTAGCTCTTATGTAAATAGTTATTCAAGTAGAGAAAATGTCTAAGAAAGAAACCATCATAAATAATATGTCAAAATACTGACATGCAACAAGACCAGTTAACAGCAAGGGAGAAATACATAATTCTACAAATATCCTTTGTTAGTATTCAAACATTCTTTTAATACAATGGCAGAATATTAATGTGCTTTTTCTCTAAAAAATGAAAACAGGCATGCTAGAAGATAGCAGATTGAATCTATCTTTTATATAACCAATGGAAATGTATCTCTGATTAAAGAGATACATAAATGTCTGGCTTTCAGAAATTTTCTATACTCACCTGAGCCATGTCATCTAAGCAATTAAAAATGTACTTTCGAGCTTCTTTTGATTTGATTCCAGTCTCCAATTCATGTTCTTCAGGTGTCTATAAAACACAGATTTTTAAAAATTCCATCTGTACATTATTTTCACATTTTATTCTAAATTAAAGCCAGAACACAAAGACATAAGCACCATCACCTTGCAAACCAGAGATGGCTAACATGAAAGTAATTTACAACCAGAAAATCTCCCAGTAGAAAGATGGGACCTTGATATCTGGCTGCCTTTCAATTGTGATAAACATGCAAGCAATGATGTAGCAGAGCTCCTGAAGAATGTTAAGTAAGAAGGGACATTATCATTTTTCTCTTAAAGCTACTTTCTAATGAAATGATATTTCAAATGCTATTTAACAGGCTCAGAGGCAGACAGTAGCAGAGTTACCAAATTACTGAGATCTTTCAAGTTAAAGGAGTAGGCTCAGAAGTAAAAAGCAGACACTGTTTCAAAAAAATGTATAAAGCCTTAATATGGCCAGTTAAAAAATTACATTGGTTTTGTCTTGTTTATTGAAAATTCCCTAAAAATAGTCATTACTGAATTACTGTAGTTCTTCCTCACTTAATGGCAAGCATTATTCTCCATAGCTCCTTCTCAGCTGCTGATTAAACTATATAAAAATAACCTCTTCCAACTGAACTGGCATTTAATGTTTCATTTTTTAACTTAGGATGAGGCCAAATGGGTACAACGAAATAATTTTTCTAAGTATTTCCTCCTGCAAACATACATCCCCTCACTCCCCAACCTCACACACCTTCTTCTCTCCTCCAATTCAAGAAACTAATAACTGAATTCAAGGGTGGGAGTGAGGAGTATAGAAATGGGTAGTATAGTAGGAGAGACAGACCTTAAGCCTCCACAGTGGGTACCCCAAATTAGGATCTCTGTTGAAAAATCTGGTTGTTTTTGTCCCAGCACTGAGAAGATATTCAGCTGGCAGGCCTTGTGTTTGTGAAATGTAACGAATCTGAAACATCAAAACCATCAAAACATTGATTTGCAATGAGAAGGGAAATTACTAAAAACTTGTACACCAAAATATTATTAGCTCTAGCCAAAAAAGAAAAGGTACTGCAAAGAAATTAACTCTTTGATCAATACAAATAAAACTGATTTATAAATATATATATACATATATATATATATGTGCTAACCCACTCCCAGTAATTCCAAAATATTTATTCAGTTTTAACTTCCATGTTACTATATCTGAAAAACTCCAAGTTTTGAAAATTTCAGATGTAACCATTTTTGCTTTTTTTGTAGACTTCTGATACAAAGTTCAGAAAACTAGGAGATTTCTAGGATAGAACAGAATAGTTTCCAACAAACTATTCATGGATTACCAAGGGTTTGTTTTGTTTTGTTTGTTGAGACATATCAAATTTTAAAAATCAGGAAAAATTTTCCCATACACCTCTTTCATCTTTGGGTACTTGAGATCTTAACAATTGCCTCTATCCTATATTACCACAGAGCTTCTCTCTCACACCATAAAATTAAGCAATTAATTTAGCTTCTCCATCCCTGTATCAATAGAGGGCAGATACTGTGTTCATTCATTCATTCAACACTTACTGAACACCTACTATGAAGTAGCCCAGCAGTTTACAAAGTGTCGTCTAGGGACCTCAGAGAGTCCCCAAGATTTTTCAGGGGGTCTATGAAGTAGAAACTATTTTCAAAGTAAGACCAAGAAGCTATTGGCCCTTTTTATTCTCTTTTCATGGGTGTAGAGATTCCACAAATGATGTGTAATGAAGTCACTGCTATGATGACTAATGAAACATAAAACATATGCTTGTATATGCTTGAGTTTTAAAAATTTCTGTTTTATTGTTCACAGTTGTGTTTGCTTCCACAGTTCTCTCCACTCAGGAAAGCAATAGAAGAGGCAATCTGCTTCTCTCTTCACTACTGAGAGCAATATAAGGGGCAATTTTCTTTTACCACCCCTCCTCCACATATGAATGTCTATACTAAGATAAAATTAGAGAAAGAAACTTGTAAGCAAGGAAATAAATCTTACTTCCTTCCTCTTCCCACCAAAATCTTCAGTTTCAACTTCTAAAGCAGTATATATTAATAGATACAAGTTATATAAACAGACCCCTTTGGTGTCCTTAACAATTTTCTAGTAGTGTAAAGCAGAGGGCAGCAAACTATGGCCTACAGGCCAAGTCTGACCAGCTATCACTAGGCACTTTTAGACAACAAGCGTGGTATCATTCTGAACTGTGGCAGCTATATAACCAGAAAACAAACTATATAGTTAGCAAAATAGAAGCAAATCTTAAAATGTGGGCGAGAACATTTTAAATGTGAACTTCTTTGGCATACAAAAAGGATGAATTTTTTTTTAATCCAAGATAAAATCTGTACAATCAAATACTATACAGGAGGCGCTCAAGATGTCAGCATGAGTAGGGTGGTGGAAATCTCCTCCCAAAACCATATAAATTTTTGAAAATATAGCAAACACAACTATTCCTAAAAGAGAGACCAGAAGATACAGTACAACAGCCAGGCTGCAAGAACTCAGCATCTCACGAAAAGGGTAAGATACAAAGCCATGGACCTAAGCACTCCCCCCACCCCAGCTCACTGGCAGGAGGAAAGGAGTCAGAGTTGGGAGGGAGTTGAAGCACAGGACTGCTAAATAACCAGCCCTAGTAATCTGCACCAGGAGCACAGACACACATCGCATGATGTACTGGGTATCAGAGAAACGGAAAAGTAAAATCCGAGAAGGAGACTGTGGGCAGGTCCCCAGAGCCGGCTCCCCTCGGACAAAAGAAAAGCCGGCACTCTGAAAGTCTTAAAGGGACAAGGGTTTAACAGGTGGACAAAATTGTACCGGCGCACTCAGCCCAGCATGCTGGGAATCTTGAGGAACTTCAGACGCCCTAACACCCTAGGTGGCAACACAGCTCCAAAGCCCCTCATGGCGATAAGCAGCCTGCCGTTCATTGCCCCCCGCCGGCACTGCAAGCAAACTGGCTGACTAGCCATTGCTGCAGACCGGCTGGGGAGCAGCCGTACCCACAGCAGCCACACAGAGTCTTCTCCCAGCATGCATCTAACCGGGCCAGACCCAGAGGCTGCCGCCAGCATGCAGCTGCCTGGCATAGGCAGAGGAAGCCGGCGCAAAGTCTGGAAGGCACGAAAGGGCGCCATTCTCGCAGGAGAACACAACTGGCATGGCTGCGACCTCCCGCAGGGCTCTAGGCTATCCTGAGGGCTGCCCCACCCACAGCAGCTAAGGGGATTATCCCAGAGACTGCTCCCAGTGTGCGGGTAAACGGCACAGGTAGAGGAAAAGGGCAAGGTGACCGGCAAGCAGGAAGGGATGTTGTTCTCCCAGCTGACACATGCACCACATGCCTACGACCACTTCTATCACATTGAAAAGGCAGAAGAATCTGGTCCAGTCCAAAATCACTCAGACAACCCTAGAGAGAGGGCCTGGTGAAACAGATATAACCAATCTTCCTGAAAAAGAATTCAAATAAAAGTCATAACCATACTGATGAAGCTGCTGAGAAATATGCAAGGGCTAAGGGATGAAGTCCAGAGGGAGATAACAGAAATGAAACAATCAATAGGAGGTCTTAAGAGCAGACTGGATGAGGTGTAAGAGACTGTTAATGGAATAGAAATCAGAGAACAGGAATACAGAGCAGCTGAGGCAGAGAGAGATAAAAGGATCTCTAGGAATGAAAAAATATTAAGAGAACTGTGTGACCAATCCAAATGGAACAATATTTGCATTATAGGGGTACCAGAAGAAGAAGAGAGAGAGAAAAAGGGATAGAAAGTGCCTTTGAAGAAATAATTCCTGAAAACTTTCCCCCATCTGAGGAAGAAAATAGTTCTCAGACCATGGAAGCCCACAGATCTCCCAACACAAGGGACCCAAGGAGGACAACACCAAGACATATAATAATTAAAATGGCATATATCAAAGACAAGGACAGAGTATTAAAGGCAACCAGAGAGAGAAAAAAGATCACCGAAAAAGGAAAACCCATCAGGCTATCATCAGACTTCTCAACAGAAACCTTATAGGCCAGAAGAGAATGGCATGATAAAATTTTTTTTTTTTACAATTTATTTTATTTTAGTATCATTAACCTACAATTACATGAGCAATATTGCGATGATTAAACTACCCCCTTCATCAGGTCCCCTCCACCAACCCTATTACAGTCACTGTCCATCAGTGTAGTGAGATGAGAATCACTACTTGTCTTCTCTGAGCTGTACAGTCCCCCCCGTGCCCCCCCACCCTATGTCTGCCAATCGTAATGCCCCTTTTACCCTCTTATCCCTCCCTTCCCGCCCATCTCCCCAGTCCCTTTCCCTTTGGTAACTGTTAGTCCATTCGTGGGTTCTGTGAGTCTGCTGCTGTTTTGTTCCTTCATTTTTCTTTTTTTCTTTGTTCTTATACTCCACATATGAGTGAGATCATTTGGTACTTGTCTTTTTCGGCCTGGCTTATTTCACTGAGCATAATACCCTCCAGCTCCATCCATGTTGTTGCAAATGGTAGGATTTGTTTTTTTCTTATGGCTGCGTAATATTGGCATGATAAATTTAATGCAATGAAACAGAAGGGCCTTGAACCAAGAATACTGTAGCCAGTATGATTATCATTTAAATTTGAAGGAGGGATTAAACAATTCCCAGACTAGCAAAAGTTGAGGGAATTTGCCTCCCACAAACCACCTCTACAGGACATTTTAAAGGGACTGCTCTAGATGGAAGGACTCCTAAGGCTAAATAGATGTCACCAGAGAAAATAAAATCACAGTAAAGAAAGGAGACCAACCAAATACTAACTAAAGGCAAAAAATAAAATCAACTATCCACAAAAGCAGTCAAAGGAAACACAAACGAATACAGAATGAAACACCTAACAAATGAAGAATGGAGGAGGAAGAATAAGAAGAGAGAGAAATAAAGAATCATTAGACTGTGTTTATAATAGCTTAATAACAGAGTTAAGTTAGATGGCTAGATACTAAAGAAGTTACCCTTGAACCTTTGGTAACCACGAATCCAAAGCCTGCAAAGGTACTAAGTACATATTTTTCAATAATCACCCTAAATGTAAATGGACTGAATGCACCAATCAAAAGACACAGAGTAATAGAATGGATAAAAAAGCAAGACCCATCTATATGCTGCTTACAAGAGACTCATCTCAAACCCAAAGACATGCAGAGACTAAAAGTGAAGGGATGGAAAAAGATATTTCATGCAAACAGCAAGGAGAAAAAAGCAGGTGTTGCAGTACTTGTATCAGACAAAATAGACTTCAAAAAAAAGAAAGTAACAGAGATAAAGAAGGACATTACATAATGATAAAGGGGTCAGTCCAACAAGAGGATATAACCATTATAAATATCTATGCACCCAACACAGGAGCACCGACATATGTGAAACAAATACTAACAGAATTAAAGGAGGAAATAGAATCCAATGCATTCATTTCAGGAGACTTCAACACAACACTCACTCCAAAGGACAGATCAACCAGACAGAAAATAAGTAAGGACACAGAGGCACTGAACAACACACTAGAACAGATGGACCTAACAGACATCTACAGAACTCTACACCCAAAAGCAGCAGGATACACATACTTCTCAAGTGCACATGGAACATTTTCCACAAAAGACCACATACTAGGCCACAAAAAGAACCTCAGTAAATTCAAAAAGACTGAAATTCTACCAAGCAACTTCTCAAATCACAAAGGTATAAAACTAAAAATAAATTGTGCAAAGAAAACAAAAAGGCTCACAAACACATGGAGGCTTAACAACATGCTACTAAATAATCAATGTATCAATGACCAAATTAAAACAAAGATCAAGCAATATATGGAAACAAATGACAACAGCACAACGCCCCAACTTCTGTGGAACGCAGCAAAGGCAATTCTAAGAGGAAAGAAAGTATATAGCAATCAAGGCCTATTTAAAGAAGGAAGAACAATCCAAAATGAATAGTCTAAAGTCACAATTATTGAAACTGGAAAAAGAAGAACAATGAGGCCCAAAGTCAGAAGAAGGAGGTACATATTAAAGATCAGAGAAGAAATAAATAAAATTGAGAAGAATAAAACAATAGAAAATAAAATCAATGAAACCAAGAGCTGGTTCTTTGAGAAAATAAAAATAGATAACCCCCTAGCCAGACTTATTAAGAGAAAAAGAGAATCTACACACATAAACAGAATAAGAAATGAGAAAGGAAAAATCACGACGGACACCACAGAAATACAAAGAATTATAAGAGAATATTACGAGCATCTATATGCTAACAAGCTGGAAAACCTAGAAGAAATGGACAACTTCTTAGAAAAATACAGCCTTCCAAGACTCACCAAGCAGGAAACAGAAAAACTAAACAGACCAATCACCAGCAACGAAATTGAATCGGTAATCAAAAAACTACCCAAGAACAAACCCCCCGGACCAGATGGATTCACAGCTGAATTTTATCAGACATTTAGAGAAGACATAATACCCATTCTCCTTAAAGTTTTCCAAACAATAGAAGAGGAGGGAATACTTCCAAACTCATTCTATGAAGCCAGCATCACTCTAATACCAAAACCAGGTAAAGATCCTACAAAAAAGAAAATTACAGACCAATATCCATGATGTACACAGATGCAAAAATACTCAACAAAATATTAGCAGACTGAATTAAAAAATACATCAAAAAGATCATCCATCATGATCAAGTAGGATTAATTCGAGGGATGCAAGGATGGTACAACATTAAAAAATCCAACAACATCACCCACTACATCAACAAAAAGAAGGACAAAAACCACATGATCAGCTCCATAGATGCTGAAAAAGCATTCGACAAAATTCAACACCCATTCATGATAAAAACTCTCAACAAAATAGGTATAGAGGGCAAGTACCTCAACATAATAAAGACCATACATGACAAACCAACAGCCAACATCATACTTAACAGCGAGAAGCTGAAAGCTTTTCATCTAAGACTGGGGACAAGACAATGATGCCCACTCTCCCCACTGTTATTCAACATAGTACTGGAGGTCCTAGCCACGGCAATCAGACAAAACAAAGAAATACAAGGCATCCAGATTTGTAAAGAAGTCAAACTGTCACTATTTGCAGATGTCATGATATTGTACATAAAAAACCCTAAAGACTCCAAAACTACTAGAACTAATATCTGAATTCAGCAAAGTTGCAGGATACAAAATTAACACATAGAAATCTGTTGCTTTCCTATACACTAACGATGAACTAACAGAAAGAGAAATCAGGAAAACAATTCCATTCCCAAATGCATCAAAAAGAATAAAATACCTAGGAATAAACCTCACCAAGAAAGTGAAAGACCTATACCCTGAAAATGACAGGACACTCTTAAGAGAAAGTAAAGAGGACCCTAACAAATGGAAAACTCATCCCATGCTCTTGGCTAGGAAGAATTTATATTGACAAAATGGCCATCCTATCTGAAGCAATCTATAGATTCAATGTAATCCCTATCAAAATACCAACAGCATTCTTCAATGAACTGGAACAAATAGTTCTAAAATTCATATGGATCCACAAAAGACTCCAAATAGCCAAAGCAATCTTGAGAAGGAAGAATAAAGCAGGGGGGAATCTCGCTTCCCAACTTTAAGCTCTACTACAAAGCCACAGTAATCAAGACAATTTGGTACTGGCACAAGAACAGACCCACAGACCAGTGGAACAGAATAGAAAGTCCAGATATTAACCCATACATATATGGTCAATTAATATATGATAAAGGAGCCATGGATATACAGTGGGGAAATAGCCTCTTCAACAGCTGGTGTTGGCCAAACTGGACAGCTACATGTAAAAGAATGAAACTCGATCATTGTCTAACCCCATACACAAAAGTAAACTCAAAATGGATCAAAGACCTGAATGTAAGTCATGAAACCATAAAATTCTTAGAAAAAAATATAGGCAAAAATCTCTTGGACATAAACATGAGCAACTTCTTCATGAACCTATCTCCTCGGGCAAGGGAAACAAAAGCAAAAATGAACAAGTGGGACTATATCAAGCTGAAAAGTTTCTGTACAGCAAAGGACACCATCAATAGAACAAAAAGACATACTACAGTATGGGAGAATATATTCATAAATGACATATCCGATAAGGGGTTGACATACAAAACATATAAAGAACTCACGTACCTCAACAAACAAAAAGCAAATAATCCAATTAAGAAATGGGCAGAGGACATGAATAGACACTTTTCCAAAGAAGAAATTCAGATGGCCAAGAGGCACATGAAAAGATGCTCCACATCGCTAATCATCAGAGAAATGTGAATTAAAACCACAATGAGATATCATCTCACACCAGTTAGGATAGCCACCATCCAAAAGAGAAACAACAAATGTTGGTGAGGATGTGGAGAAAGGGGAACCCTCCTACACTGCTGGTGGGAATGCAAATTAGTACAACCATTGTGGAAAGCAGTATGGAGGTTCCTCAAAAAACTAAAAATAGAAATACCATTTGACCCAGGAATCCCACTCCTAGGAATTTACCCTAAGAATGCAGGAGCCCAGTTTGAAAAAGACATATGCACCCCTATGTTTATCGCAGCACTATTTACAATAGCCAAGAAATGGAAGCCACCTAAGTGTCCATCAGTAGATGACTGGATAAAGAAGATGTGGTATATATACACAATGGAATATTATTCAGCCATAAGAAAGAAACAAATCCTACCATTTGCAACAACATGGATGGAGCTAGAGGGTATTATGCTCTGTGAAGTAAGTCAGGCAGAGAAAGACAAATACCAAATGATTTCCCTAGTTTGTGGAGTATAACAACGAAGCTAAACTCAAGGAACAAAATAGCAGACTCACAGACTCACTAGTCCAAGAAGGGACTAGTGGTTATCAAAGGAGAGGGGTGGGGAGGGTGGGTAGGGAGGGAGGAAGAAGGCGATTGTGGGTTCACATGGTGTGTGTGGGGTCACAGGGTAGACAGTGTACCTCTAGAAGACAAATAGGGACTCTGTGGCATCTTACTATACTGACGGACAGTGACTGAAATGGCATATGGGGGGGGACTTGAAAATAAGGGTGAATGTAATAACCACATTGTTTTTCTTGTGAAACCTTCATAAGAGTGTGTATCAATGATATCTTAGTAAAAAAAAAAACCAAGTGATAGATTTTAATTTAAATGGTTTTGGATTTTAGTTAAAACCTCATGACCAGGTGGTTATAATTAACATTACCAGTGACAGACCCAGTTGACATCATGGATCTCTTGATGTGAGGTACCACTTCTGCAGTATTCCTGCCAGGAATGTATGACTGAGCCTGGTCATAAGAACCATCAGACAGATCCAGCTTGATGGTCATCCTACAGAATGTCAGGTCTGTACTTGAAAATGTCAAAATGAAAGACATATGATATGAAAGACAGGGAACACTAAAGAACCGGTCCAAATTGGAGGAGACCAAAAACCAACCACAACACATAATCCTGGAAAGGATCATGAAACAGAAAGGGAGAAAGTACAGTTGTTGGCCAGCTGGTGACAACTGAATAGATGTATCTGGATCAGATGGTAATGTGATACAACTATTGATTCCTGATTTGGAGAGTTGTATGTTAGTTATGTAGGAAAGTGACCTTGTTTGGATGAAAAACCCTACAGGTGATAGAACATCTAGCTCTCAAAAGATTCAGAGAAGGACTAATGATAACAGACACACACAGACAAGAGTGAACAACAGAGCTAATGAGGGAAAATGCTAATTGGGACATCTGGTTAAAAGGGACTATGGGAGTTCTTTGCATTGCTCTGGCAATTCTTCTGTAGTCTGAAATTGTTTCAAAATAAATTATTTTTAAAACCTAAAAAAAAAAACCCACCAGATCATTTCTTTACAAGGAAAGCCCAGTTCTGCCTTAGCTTCTGTATCTAATTTGACTTCGTTACACTTCCTAGGAAAACTGACACTATCAGTCTATTTCCTAAGGCTGAAGAGATGCCGCAAACAATTGGCCTAGGAATGGCGCTTTGGAGGCTCTAACTGCTCAGAGCAAAGTTTCTTAAGGTTCATGAATCCATTAAACTGTACACAAAACACTGTGTGCATATTTTTCTGAGAAGATCCATAGCTTTGTCAGATTCTCAAAGTGTCTAAGGCTTAAAAAGCAAAATCAATGGCTTGGTTCAACCAGCTATGGTTTTGCATCATTTACTCTCTGTCGTGCTTCTTTGTTGTTGTAAAATAAGAAAACTGGTTTGTTTTTCACAAGGTAGAAGAAAGACTAAAAAATTACAAAGCTCAATGTAACTGGCTACTTATTATATGAGCAACTCATTTTTTGCTTCACTCAAAGACATGTCCAGATTTAAATTTTTGGTAGTTGTTAAGTGTTATATGTATCTACTTTAAAATGGATGGAAGAATCAAAATTCTAGGTTGAATGGAGGAAAAACAGTTTTGCTCTTTTTCCTTTTAATAATTCCAGATAACCATTTATTTCTTAAAAAAAAAAATCCTCGTGTACCTGTTACATGCCAAACACAATGTCAGGAGCTGAGTTTTAACTGGTGGAATGAAACAGTCTCTTCCCTCAAAGAGGTTAGAGCATAGAACCATTTTTTAAAAGAACAAGAAATGCAAATTCACAATTTATTTCCATGGCAAAACTTTATCCCTCAGGAACAGCTCCTTAGGAAATTATAGCACTCTTCCAAAGTTTGTCTGTTTTGAGACAGAGATCATTTACTTTAATACTTTAGTTCTACTCGTATGATTTCTTTCCTAACCCCTTTTTACAGACCCAATATACATTGCACCTTCTGGGTCCAAGGTGTTTCAGTACACAGAGAGTACTTACTTCATTCAGTGTATGTCACGTATAAAAGGAAATAAACAACCCCGAATGAGCCAGAGTTCACTCTTAAATTCCGCTTCCCCATCCTTATTTTCATATCTTACTTCACAAGACACGTTAGTTAGCCAAAGTTTCTAATAAATTATTACAGATCTGGACAAGTATCAATATAAAATAATATAAAATAAAATCTTTTAATTGTAGAATTTCAAATGTAACTTCAGACTAAGAGGCAGGTAGAGAAAATTCTATTTTTAAAAAAACTTTCTAACTGGACTACCCTTTCCCTAGTATCTAAAATACTTCTCTAGTATTTCTCTTCCTCTAGACCTATTTCACTAGTAACTACTTTTTTCTATTTCCATCCACATAAACACTCTTACCTGATCGTATTCTGAAGCACCGGGATAAAGAGGCCATCCCAGAAACAGCTCAGCTATCACACAGCCCAGTGACCACATATCAATAGCTTCACAAAATGGTAATCCAAGAATAATTTCAGGGGCTCTACCAAAAACAAAAATAATAGATTAAAAAATACATTACTTGGGGAAATGAACTAACATGTTGACTAAGTACCGTTTTAATATCAGCTAAAGGTACACTGATTTAATGAAACTGAAAACGACCTTTGGTATAAAATCCATCTTTTGAAACTTTTGAGGCCAGGTGTCTTTTGGAATTCAGAATTTTTAATTTCACAAAGTTACTACCATGCAAAACTAAATATTACATAATAATCCCTATGGAGTTTAGGGAAGTACCTCATAATCAAACACATTAATATTCCTGCCACAAAACATATGAACAGTCATACTAAGTCAGCTAAATAAAGACCTTAAACCAAACTCAGAAAAATGTTTTTACTTTTGAGAGCTTTCTGGATTTTGAAAGAGAAGATAAAGGATCATATATTTATTCCTTTTATTCTTGGTACCTTTTTAATTATGGAAAAATCAATTAAATGGCCTGATCAATAAATATCCTTTTGTGACAGAAATGCCTTCTTGTTGCAACATATGTTGACAGCACAGATTCTAGAACCAGCCTATTAGGGTTCAAATTCTAGTTCCAATATTTGATAGTTGTAGGCAATTACTTAATCTCTCTGTGCCTCAGGTTCCTCATTCATAAAATAAGGATAAGAGTACCTACTGCATAGGGTTGTTTTAAGATTTAAACAAATTAAGTAAGTAAGTTTAAACATTAAAGCTCTTCACCAATGCCTGGCACACAGTAAGCACTGCGTAAGTGTTGGATATAACTCTTATTATTTTATTATCATTATTTGAAAACTTTGAATTCTTTGTGTGCTGTTGGAAATATTCATTTCCATTAATGCTCCAAGTGAGAAACCTAACTTAGGGGAAACATTAAAAAGAAGACTAATGCCATAAACTAAGAGCTTTATAACATGAACACAACAAAGGCAAATTATCCCCATTTATAGAGGAGGAACAGACTGTTATTTGCCCCAAATCACACAGTTAATAAGTGTATAGCTGGAATCTGAATCTTGGTAGTCTGGCTTCAGAGTGGAACATACTACACTGCCTCTAAACAAGTAACTGTTAAGTACATACCCGTCTATGTAAATCTATCTGGCATGGTGGTATATATGGCATTTTTTCAAACTGTGACTAAAATTAAGAGATAAATGGGTTAAGAAAGGGGATGGTAATAAGTAACACTAATATTGATAATGATGACACATATGTGCTATGCACCATTCTAAGTTCTTTAGAAATGTAGTCACTCAGAACAATCCTATGGAAGTATTTTCACATTTTAACATTTCTGAAATTAAGATGATTCTTGTAAATTATGGTATATTTTAGTTTAATGGCAGTGTTTTTACTTTCTTATTGGTACATAAATAATGTTTCATCTTATAATCAACAATAGCTTAGATTCTATGTAATAAAGTATCATTTCCATTTTATAGACGAAGAAGTTGGGCACTGTGGGGTTAAATAACTTGCCCAAGGCCACATAATTACTAAATTATGGAGCCCAGGCAGTCTGATCCAAGATCTGAGTTGTTAAACACTTTATTATCTTCTCCAAATAACTTCCTTTCCTTCTTACAAGTCATTGAATTTGAATCTGTAAGGACACTCCAGATCCAGAGCCTTCCTTTAAGAGGTGCTATATAGAAACAACAAACTGTATTAAAAGGCCATGTCTCCTCATGGAGTGCCTAGGTTTCCCCAACTTTACTTTCAAGTAGTATTTGCTTACTGTTTCTTTGTGGGGTGGGGGGGACAAAGGATGATCGGGGAGGATATAAGTATATTTCCCTAAATAAGAACACCTTCCTCAAGTATAAGCCCTTAAAAAATAGGGTCTAAGTCAGTAGCCCTTAAAAAATAGGGTCAACTAGAGGATTCCATAGGGCCTAGAAGCTTTCTTGATCCCTGCACAGAAACAGCAGAAGATCCAGGCCTGCTGAAACTTATACTATTTGACAGCTATGAGTGGCACCATTAGTATCACCAGTTTTTGCACTGTTTGATGTGAACTGTGGTTTTGTTAGCCAAAGAAACAACCTTCAAAAGTGATATTCCTGTTTCAGGTGGCTAGAGCCACAAAATATTGATGGAATTTCAGAGTTCAATTAAATCCCAACCACTATGGCATGTTTTTCAGACAGCACATGTTTAACAGCATTAATAAACTAGAGGGTAAGAGTACCCAGAAACATAAAAACTTTTCTAAAGTTGAAAAGGAACAGAATTTTTATTTTCAGTGAGCCGAATCATTAATTTCCAAGTTCATGACAGTGCCAAAAATAGCTGGCAGAGAATGAAAATGGCTTGTGCCAAATAAAAACTGAGCTTAGAACATTCCTAAACATCAGATGAAGAGCAGCAGATTGAAATCAAAGAAGACATTTTAAAATCCAAAAGGTAGGTCATAGGGAAGGGCCAAGCCACCCAATAATTTACTTCTTTTAAAAGGTAGCAATAATATTTTGTAACTGTTAGGCTTCTAAAGCTTAAAGTTACATGGAAATTAAGAAAAATACTAATTCCAGCTCCCAAGCCCCATTAAACAAAAACCCTGAAGATTGGTTAGAGTAAGTTTTTCTATTTGGTCTCACCCTGCTTCTGGAGTAACAACGCAGGTCAGGATTTCCAGCAAAAGCTCACTCAAAACAGTTAACTCAACCATATTTACCATACAAAAAGGTGAGTATCAAAAGAAAAAAAAAATGAAAGCAATAAAATAAATAAGGCTGCTCAGTCTACTGAGGACTTTTCACTATCATTATAGCCTGGAAATATTAGACTTACCTAAACTCTGAGAAGCAAAAAGAGTGAAGTTATTTTCTTGTATTAAATAGAAAGGAGTCATCTTAGAGCAGATTTATATATAAAGACTGAATGTTTTAAACTCTGAATTCTGATTATAATTCTTGGTAGTATTTTTATTACTGTATCATCTTTCCCCTTGGCCTCCATTATTTCTCGATCCCTCAATTTGAACTCTATAGACTCTGAAATTCTGCTTCTACTGTATAATAAGGAGGCTGAGTTAGATTGTTACTCTTCCAGGTCTCTTTCTAGCTCTAATAGTCAAACAGTTGAGCAGTAAAAAAGATTACTTATTGAAGCATAGGAAAGAAAAAACCAAAACTGGCACTATTCACGTTAGTAGGAAAACACCATTAACTGTACTTTAGACATGGTGGGTCTCCTCTTTGAAAGTACATCCATGGTTGAAGAACAAATACTAAACAGGCTTTAATAACTCTAATCAAGTGGTAGGAATAGAAATCCCTGCTTTTTGATTTCCCAACTTTAAACTTCTTAAAATTGAAAAATTCCCCCCAAAGTCATAAAGCATTATTTCACTGGAATCCAGAGGAAGCTAAGGATCACTTAACAGCACAAATCATTCTCTGCTCATTTTCATGAACACTCTTATTTCATCCTGTCCTCCAGATGCCTGATCTGATCTCAATGGCATCAAAGTTACTGACCAGATCACAGATAATAACATAAAGCCTACTCTCCTGCATCTGTGGCTTAGATGAAATTGTAGTTTTACTGTCAGATGAAAATGGTTTGTTTCCCTAGGATAAACTAAAAACATGCTTTTCTTCTCCAGACCTTGTCCTCCCATACAAAACAAATAAAATGACCTCAGATTTAAATTAGGCCTGGCCATTGTATTCATTCAGAATGGAAAAGCATTGAGCTTATTAGCATGGCAAACCTTTGTGCCTAATACTCAAGCCCCAAAGACAGCAATTTTTCTTGGAATTAGCCTACATTTACATTTACAGTGGGCCAGGAAACAAGGTATATTACTGCCACTGCCTGAGTCATTTAGTCATGTCCATGGCCAACAGAGACAGCATGGTGGTAAAAATTTATGTCATATGATAATATTTTGGCATAAATCATCAAGATGAAGCAATGTGAATGAAAAAGGAGGGTAAGAGGGTATAGCTGGTTTTGGAGCCAGAATGCTTCACTGGCCAAAAGAATTTCAAAGAGGTTTTCTGAAAGACAAGAGGGTGAGGACTTCACGGGTTCTAGTAAGGTAACAAAGCAACATGAAGAAGATAACCACTGTGGATAAAACTAATGATAAAGAAGGAATGCCTCAACTACTACTCCACCTGTCTTAGGCTCATTATCAAGTATTACTATGATACAACAGAAAATTCATGTTAAATCCTAAACACAGTCAAGCCCTGGATACTGAACTTCAGTATGCACAATAATTACTCAGTAATACACCAAATGAACTTTAAGGAGCAAACTTAGCTCCATTTAAAATTACTCCTACAGTAAACAACTAAAAGCAATGGAGTTATAGGAAGCTTTGTTGAAAATAACCAGTGGCTTTAAAAATTAAAATCATGTTTCCTATAAAAACAGAACTGCACCCCATGTTTATTGCAGCACTACTTACAATAGCCAAGAAATGGAAACAACCTAAGTGTCCATCAGTAGATGAATGGATTAAGAAGATGTGGTACATATACACAATGGAATATTATTCAGCCATAAGAAGAAAACAAATCCTACCATTTGCAACAACATGGATGGAGCTAGAGGGTATTATGCTCAGTGAAATAAGCCAGGTGGAGAAAGACAAGTATCAAATGGTTTCACTCATCTGTGGAGTATAACAACAAAGAAAAAACTGAAGGAACAAAACAGCAGCAGACTCACAGAAATCCAAGAATGGACTAACAGTTACAAAAGGGAAAAGGACTGGGGAGGATGGGCAGGAAGGGAGGGATAAGGGGGGAAAAGGGGCATTATGATTAGCATGTATAATGTGTGGAGGGGACACGGGGAAGGCAGTATAACACAGAGAAGACAAGTAGTGATTCTATAGCATCTTACTCTGCTGATGGACAGTGACTATAATAGGGTATGTGGTGGGGACTTAATAATAGGGGGAGTCTAGTAACCATAATGCTGTTCATGTAACTGTACATTAATGATAGCAAAATTAAAAAAAAAGTACACCTATAGCTTGGGGCTTTGATGAGGATTAAATAATATAATACAAAAAAATAAAACAGAACCAATTACTCAAGTGGCAGCTTAAATAAAATCAAAAGAATATGGAAAAGAGTGAGACCAGCAACCTAACACTGAAAATTACTCAAATGAATTATACATTAAAGAAAGCTAAGCTATTTATCCTTCAAATCTCCTTTGCCCTTTAAGAGAAAATTCCATCAAACATTATTTCATAAAATAATTCTTACCACTATTGCTCTTTTTCAATCGAATTGCTTCCATTACAACAAGAGAATGCATCTTGTCTTGGACAGGGGAGACAAATAGTTAAAGAACACCTGCACGCACTGACTAGAGAAAAGATCAAGGAAGAGCTGATTAGTCCTCATCACTCAGCAGTGCTTTTCCCTTTTCCCTCCACAATTCTCAAAATGAGATGCAGAACTCCAGTGTACCTGTAGAGGGTGCTGTATGTATGTACGAGTAGGATGGTGATGGGACTGCTCAAAAGAGAGTATTAGAAACAAAAGTAACTGGAACCTAAATCTCTCAAGTCATGAATAAATAAATGGAGCTCAGATTCTCAAAATTAGCCAAGCTGCCTAGAGCAGCATGAAACCAGAAACCAAAGGCTCTAGGAATTTCTTTACTCTATCTTACTCAAGTAAGAAATAACAGTTTTATAAAACTGCAAAAAGAAAACATAAAGATAGATCAGAGTGGATTGGAAGACTTAAAGATGTTAAGATGTCAATTATTACTGAAAGCAATTCACAGATTCAGTGCAATACTTACCAAAAACCAATGAGGTTTTTTGCAGAAATAGAAAAATCCATCCTAAAATTTACATGGAATCTCAAGGGACTCCAAATAACCAAAACAATCTAGAAAGAATAAAGCTGGATGTCTCATACTTCCTGATTTCAAAACTCACTACAAAGCTACAAAAAAAAAACAGACACATAGACCAATGGAATAGAACAGACAGCCCAGAAATGACGGCATATATATATGGTCAAAGGATTTTAATAAGACTATCAAGAACATTCAACGGAGAAATAATAAGTCTTTTCAGCAAATGGTGCTAGGAAAACTGAATAT
Organism: Phataginus tricuspis; assembly: GCA_029783875.1. NCBI lineage: Eukaryota > Metazoa > Chordata > Mammalia > Pholidota > Manidae > Phataginus > Phataginus tricuspis. The sequence goes on from JAQQAC010012408.1 coordinate 11,577,047, forward strand.
CCACATGTAAAAGAATGAAACTGAACCCTTTCCTTACACCATATACAAAAATTAATGCAAAATGGGATCAGACCTAAATTTAAGAGCTAAAAACTATGCAGCTCTGAGAAGAAAATATACAGAGAAAAAGCTTCATGATATGGGATCTGGCAGTGATTTCTTAGATATGATACCAAAAGCACAAACAACAAAAGAAAAAACACACTGGACTTTACAAAAATTAAAAACTTTTATGCAAACAACACTATCAACAGAGTGTAAAGGCAACCACATGGAATGGGAGGAGGTATTTGCAAATCATATCTAATAAGGGATTAATACACAGAAAACATAAGTAACTCATACAACTCAAAAAAATGAACCCAGTTCAAAAATGGACAAAGGACTTGAACAGACATTTCTCTAGAAGATATACAGATGGCTAATAAATTCATGAAAAGATGCTCACCATCACAAATTATTAAGGACATGCAAATCAAAATCACAGTGAGATTATTTCACACGTAAGGATGGCAATTATCAAAATAAAAAAGGGAGAAAAGAGAACATTAATTTTTGGGGGGGATGCAAAGAAATTAGAATCTTCATACACTGCTTCTGGGAATGTAAAATAGTGCAGCAACTATGGAAAACAATTTGGTGATTCCTCAAAAAGTTAAACACAGAATTACCTTATAATCCAGCATTTCTACTTCTAGCTATATACCCAAAAGAGGGACTTAAATATATTGAAAATGGACTGAAACAATTGAATGCCCATGTTCATTGCAGCATTACTCAAAAATGTGGAAACAATCCAAGTGAATGGATATACAAAAGGTGGCATATACATGCAATGGAGTATTATTCGGTCATGAAAAGGCAAGAAATTCTGATACATGCTCTGGTATGAACTTTGAAAATAATATGCTAAGTGAAACAAGTCTGACACAAAGGGAGAGATATTGCATGATTCTACTTATATGCAGTATCTAAAATAGGCAAATTCATAGAATTTGAAGGAAGTCAAATGGAGGTGACCAGGGGTGTGAGGGAAGGTAGAATTATTACTTAATGGTATAGAGTTTCAGTTTCGGGTGATGAAAAGAATTTGGAAATAGTGGTGATGGTTATACAACATTGAATGAAGATACTTAATGACACTGAATGGTACATGTAAAAATGGTTAAAATGGTAAACTTCCTGTTAGGTAGATATTACCACAATTAGAAAAAAACATATGTAGATGGCTTTTCTGGGTCCTCATTTAGGTTAAAATATTCTTACATTATTTCCACATAAATAAAATTCTTAGTTCAGAATTTCTATTTCCTCAAAATTTATTATAGGCATTTGATACATTGGATGTATCTCCCAATAAACTTGTTTTGTAGGTTATCTATTTTTTTGTTTATGGTTTCACTTCCTGATTGGGTGAATGTACAATCTGTATTTAATGCATGACTGTTAAAATTAAATATCAGGTTCCTTAAGTTAATAACTAGACAAATAAATAAATGAGGTATTGAGAAATAAAAGATCATTTAAAAAGACTTTACCCTCTTCTTTCAGTAATGCTTAGTTATAGGCAAAATTGTAAATACCAGCATTTAAGTGTTTAATGGGATCTGTCCCAATAATTATTATGTATGTAAAAGGTACTTTTGTTAGAAGTATAGGTCTGGAAATCAAAGTCACCGAAGTGTAAGATACTTGGGTCAAGGCCATTCTAGGATAACCAAGTAAGTTCATAACTAATAAATTAAAAATATCACGAAGAATGTTAAAACAGGAAGAAACCTTAGCACTCACCTAATCTAATTATCTCCATTATGCAAGAAAGAAATGTAAAAGAGTAAAATGTTGCTAGAGTTAAACCTGTAATTGTTCCCAAGGCATCTTACGTGCTAAGATATGAACTTGGAAAAATACCAGCACATGACCAGATTCATTACAAATAAATAAACATCTTTATATATTTAGACTCTTAAATGGGAAAACTAGGTATAATGGTACTAAAGAAAGAACCAGATGCTAGTATAATTCAACTAAGAACCTTCAATATCAGACTGAATTTAACTTTTCTAGTGTTAAATAAAATTTTAGAAAGAAATATAATTATATATAGGAATGACATATACATTGAATGAACTAAAACACCCTATTTCTATCTTGGAATCTGTAAATAAATTCATTGTTAGGATACGCTTTTTAGCATTTGCCACTTGCCTGTAGTAACGTGACTGTAAGTAGGTTGAACACACAGCTTTGGAAACATGACTAGCAGAACCAAAGTCAATGACCTTCACTCGGTAGGGCTGGCGCACTGGATCAACGAGCATTATGTTTTCAGGCTTAAGGTCAGCATGAATCAGACCAAGGCTCTTGAGCTTCATCAGGGCTGTGGCTACCTGCTGCAAGATTGGTCTGATGTACTTGAGTGGCAGTGGGCTAAACTTGTTCTGCTTTAGAAAATCATACAAGTTCTGCTCCAGCATCTCGAACACAAGGCAGGTGTGATTCTTATGCTGAAAACACTCATAAGAACGGACAAAATTATACTCATCAGCATTTTCACTGCTTAGGCGGGAAAGGATGCTCACTTCAATCTGTCCTTGTCTGGCATAGGAGGGGTGGTTCTTCAAGATTTTAATAGCCACAATTTCCTTGGTGCTCCGCTTCCAGCACTTAGCCACCTGTCCAAATGTTCCCCGGCCTAGGAACTCCAAGACTTCATAGCTGTTGGTCATAGAGCAAAGGATTTCATGCTGGACCAACTGGTAATCCCCTTCTCCGCTGGAACTGCTACTCTTTGTGGTCACAGTGGTGGTTGTGGCAGCGGCACACACCACAGTCCTGTTTTGCAGCATGAGAGGGGGATGTTCTTCTATGATTTGCACACTACCGTTGCTGTCAACTTCCTCACTTTTTCTTTTCAGTCCACATTTTTGATATGGCTCAAGCAAAGAAACGTTGCTTCTGTGAGTTAGGGTCTGGCTGCTTTGGAAGGTTAATGTAGCGGCACTGGCCGAGCTGTCTGCAGCTGTTACAACAATATGCTCCACTACAGGAGCTGGGAGGAGGAGGCCCTGGTCGTAAGTAGAGATGCTGAAATTTGCTACCTGGTGAGAGGAACTGTCTTGTCCTTGTGTGGCTGGGAGAGTTTTGCTGTGGGTATAATATTTGTCGTTGCCACTCTGTCCAGAAACATCCCAGCCAGAGGACTCTATTTTCAGTTTCTTTGCACTGCAGAAGGCACTGGATGACACTGATGGGGGGGAAAACACCTGCAGCTGTGATGCCATACCTACAAGGAGAGAGGAAGATTAGATCCCGGTTTCATACAATCCTTCCACTAGCATGTAAGAAACATTTAGTTTAGAAAAACCAAAAGCAAACATGTATCTGGTGGGGGTTTTATTTTATACATTTTCCAAAATATGTTTCCTATCATAGAAGGATAACTCTTTTGGTCCAATTATGCATCTGTAATCCTATTACACTCTTTGAGGCTCAGCAATGAGGGCATATTGTTAAAAAAGTACCCACATCTATGATGTTTTATAAAATAACAACCATAATAATAATTCCAGTTTAGATGATCGCTTATTATGTGCCAAGTGCTAGTCTATGTACTTCACATGCACTACTCATTTAATTCTCACCACAACCCTTTGAAACAGATACTACCATTACTTCCATTTCACAGATAAGGAAACTAAGGCACAGCATGGTTCAAGTAATTTGCCAAAAATAACACAGCTATTAAGTGGCAGCACTAGAATTCAAACCCAGGCTCTTTGATCCCAGAGTTCATTCCACAGCTCTGTCTGCATTCTTGCCCTGGTTAACTTTTTAATCAATTATTTCAATTTAGGGATAAATGGCAAGCTTTTATTTCACAGATGAACCAAATTTGGGCAGGACAGTCAACATTGCTAAGTTTAACAGGTCCAAAAAGATCACGGGAGGGTAGAAACTATAAGGCAAATCTAGGAGATGAAATTTAAAACAAATATAGACTTATACTTAGGACCAAAATATGACTAGCACAAAGCACAAGGATAAGAGATACAAGGTTTAGCAAGAGCATATATAAAAACTCTTTGAATAAGTAAGAGAGAGATTATGTAGTAATGTTCCCCTCCCCTCAAAAGCTAATTCAATTTTAACTACATTCTTAGGAAAAATGTCCAGAACATGGTGGACAAAGTGAAGGCCATCCATTTTGCACAATCATACATAAAATAGTCTCTAGCTCTGTCCACTACATTGTAAGAAGACCACTGATAAACTGACCAGAAGAAAGTAGTCAGTATAATGCAAAGTCTACAGATAGGATTGTGGATAAAGTGAAGGTTCCTATGGCCAGGATTCTCACCTGGCCCTGGTCGGCTACTTCACTACACACGTGTGGGCAATAACACATGTGGGCAATACGATGTTATTGACTCTTTATAAAAAGCTCTGCCCAGTGCTCTGGGCCACATGGTGGCACAGTTGCAAGGCTGCAGGAGAGGAGAGACGAGACTGTAGTGGGGGCAGCACCGAGGGCAGAGACTGAGACTGCTGTGGGCATAGAGAGGCCCAGAGGCAGAGACCGGTTTGCTGCATGCAGACTCGCTCTGAGTGGACAGGATTCTAGTGACTGACCTGCCACCGTGGGAATAAAGTTGGGTATAACCCTTTCACCCCAAGAACATTCCATTGCCATTCTTTCCATCCCTGAATATTCTATGGAGACCTCAAGTTCAGTAAGCCCAAAGACTAATCCCCAAACTAATACTATCAGAATAAAGTCCAAGCATTTGACATAGTATACAAGCCATTTCATATTTATCTTCCCCCTTCTCAAACTTATAACCCTGAGATGCCCTGGGACTCTACGCTAATCCTTCTCAAGCTCCACCAACTCTTCCCCTTTCCAATAACTATTTACCAAGATTAGTCATCTACAAAAGATTCTCAAATCTCTATCTCAGTACAGACTTCTCCTTCTTGAATTTCAAATCCTTATTTCCAAATAACCACTCCACATTGCCACCTGGATATCTTACAGACACCTCAAATTCAACATGTCCATAATTAAATTTCTAAGCCTCCACCCCATCCCCAGTTTTCCGTCTCAATTATAAGATATCACCATTCAGCCAACACCTCAAGCCAAAAATCAGGAAGGCGATGAGTCTGTTTACTCATCCATAAAATTGTGATAGCAATACTTACCTCATGAGGTTATTCTAGGAATTAAATGATTTAATAAATGTAAAAGTCTTAGCACCTGGAACTTAATGTTACTATCCTGACTTCTTCCTCTCCCTTATTCCCCCATATCTAATCTATAACCAGATCTTGTCAATTCAACCTCCTAAGTATATTTCATATCAGCCATTTTTTTCTTGACTTCTGCTGAAACCATTCTAGTTCATACTGCCAGTAGTCTCCAAATGGATCTTGATGCGCTCAGGTGATTTTTGTTCTTAAACTATGCAAATCAGATGACTACTGGCTTTTTCTTAACCACCTCCCTCCCCACGCCTCCAGGGTTTTCCATTGCTTTGGGGATCAAGTCCAAAATCCTAAATCTGCCTTAAAAAAAGCTTTCCCCAAACCTGGTGCTATCTCCCAAATAATCCCCATCTTGATTCCTCCATTCCAACCATACTGCCCTTCTTTCCATTGTTGGAAGGCCCTCTAATATGTTGAAGACTTCTGCTGGAACAAGTGTTCTCACACACATAAACACATATGTTCCCTACAGTCACCTCGACCCCTACCATGCCCTCTTACAACTTGAAATTTTTTACTTAATGTTACATTCTCAGCTACAGTGTAAGTTCCATAAGTGCAGGTACTGTGTCTGTCTTGTTCTTTGCTCGTACTACCAGAAGCTACCGCAGACTCTGGCAACATAAAGACACTGAAAATTTGTTGGGTGATTTTGACCTCTGCCTATCAACCTCATACCTACTCCGACCACTCATATTAAACTGCAGAATTTTCAAATGCTTCCTTTGTTTTTTTCCTAATGTCCCTCCCTTTTTTCAGTGCAGTCCCTGAGATATGGGGGAGGGGGGAAAGTCTCTACTCCAATACACATAGCATAATTTTACTAGTCATAAGAGAATAAACACACATGACCAGAAAGGAAGGAAGCATGACAAAGGATGTTACAAAACATAAAAAAGCAATGTGTACATTTCTTTGTAACTGAATGCAACTAAAAACCATCTGCACTGACTGGACAGCTGGAATGAAAAACAAATCCTTGAACATCAAGTTCTAAAAAAAAAAGTCCTCTGGATTTACTTTGTTTCCATAATTTATATGAACCCTGAAGAGAACAAAGTGTAAATTAAAAGCTAAATAAAGTCAGTGCAATTTAACTCGGCAGCTTATAAATTTACAAATCATCTTTTTTTTACCTCTATCACTGACATAATACCAAGTTATAATAAAATCTGAAACCAAATAGTGCCTTTACAAAATTTATGTATTACGCTATATGAAAAATATTTGTCATCATAAACTGAGCCAATTTTTAAACAATGAAAGGAAGAAAATTTTAGAAATTTTTTTCTATCATGTATCTGTTGAGCTATCAATTTTAACAATCTACCAGAAAAACATAAGCACAAACTTTACATACCTAAAAGTATTTAGTGATTTGCAGTTTGTAGCTAGTCTAGGGAAATGAGGGCTTAAAATAATAATACTGAAAGGAATTAATGAAATGTAATACCTAATCTTTAAAAGTTATTTCTGACTCCTGAAAATGTTGCACCTCTTGACTTCAGCAATAAACTACTCTTTCCATTTCAAACTCAATTTTCCAAGGATTTGACCATCCAAATAAATAGGATAAATTTACCCCACTGCATTAATCCTGAACTAGTGGTACTTATTGCTAAAAAGAAAACTGAGTCTTGCTAGAACCCAGGGCTTTCAAAAACAGTCAAACTAAGTTTCCCCACTCTCTGCCATGGTCATGTCTATCTAACACTATAGGCACCACAGGTAGGTCATCTTACTACAAAGAATTCAAGCATTGCAACTATCTATGAATGAAACAGTTGCATATGACAAACAAGGTAATTATTTGTCAGTGTTTTGCCCTTAGTCTTCAGTAACTCCCATCTTTTCCCTGACACACCAATAGAATAAATTCCTACTTTTTCTGCTTGGTGTCATCTTTGCCACTTCGATACAATTTAACAACTGGTGACCTAAATAACCTAAAATCAGTAGTATATATTGATTTCTTCCCCTAGCACTTGCCCTCAGTTGACATGCACACAGATGTACATATTCTCCAAACGCACTGATACATGGAGAGTATTCATATTATTAAAATAGGTAAGTAAGAATAAACATTTTATAAAAATAAAGCAAGATAACTTTGGGGAAAAAACTCACCAGAACACCAAATACCTTTCTAGTCCACCCATTTTTCTCCACCTTTACTGCACAATTCTGGACTTCTTACTTCAACAGACTAATGTGTCTTCCCAAATGGTACTCTCAAGCCCCCTTTTTAAGGTCCCTTCTCCCAATTCGTAACTCACCTTACAACTGAAGATGTTAAAAAAGCATTATCTGTTCCCTGCTTAAAATATCGAACCAGGCTTGCCAGGCATTATAAAATCTGAACCCTCGTTATTTTTGTAGCCTTGTTTCACCCACCCTTGCCCCCAGGCACTCCCATCTTACAGTACTACTAAATTTCTCTGGGTTCCTAGAATTAGACCATGCTTTCTCCTGCCCCAGTTCCTTTACACATGATGTTCCCTCTCTGAATGTCATTTTCCCTCTAAGCCTTCTCTTTATCTTCTACTTTTCTCTTTAGTCTCTGATTAAAGCTCACTTTTTCAATGGGGCACTGACTGTCGGTTTGGATCAAATTCTATTCTCTCCTTCATCCTCGGCCCACAGCTAGACTATGCTTATCAGTCCCTCTCCAACAGAAAGTGATGCGGGGATGAGCCTTTCGCTTTCCCTTCCAATTTCCACCAGCAGGAACCCATGGAGACCCAGCTTCCTCCGTGAGACAACACCCAAGGGACAGCAGAACAATGAATGGGAAGAACATGAGCCCCTGGATAATCGTGTGCAGCAGAGCCATTTGCCCACCAAGAATGTTCATTTCAACCTGGAACATTTCCTTCAGCTAGATTATTTAGTCAGCCTTATGCTGACAAATATACCCAAGGAAAGCCTTCCTCAGACCACTTCCTAGGTTAGGCTTCTTGGTAAAGGCTCCCAGAGCATCCTCTACTACTTCTTAGTACTTATATGGGATAAAACTGCTATATTTCCAGAATCTCTCGCTTGGGCCAGTTTCACTAGTTTATTCACCCAGGGCTAGGAACACGCTTCCCCCAGAGCTACAACTTACCATATGTGTACTTGTTTATTTTATTTATTCATTTAACAAACGCATATTGAGCACCTAATATGTCTGCCTGGCAGACACTCGGGTAACAGCCATGTTCCACACAGATGAGATACCATAACTCCTGGAGTTTATTTTCCACTGGTGAGACAAATACCCACACACCCAAGAAAATATCAGCTAGCGATAAATGCTATGATGAAAACAAAACACAATGACATGACAGAGATGGTGGGAAGGGGGAGGTAAACGAGACTTGGTGGTCAAGGAAGGCCTCCTAAGGTGGTGGCACTGAAGCTAAGACCTAATTGACATGAAGGAGCCACTCCTGTCAAAGAGAACAGTTCCTGCCAAGATACATTCTTGGCCTATTTGAAGAAGAAACCAGAATGGATGGAATAGAACAAGGGAGAAAATCATAGCAAGCAAGACCCAAAGAGGCAGACAAGGGCCAGATCACATAGTGATTTGTGGGTCACTCTGGATTTTATTCTGAGTATGACTATTTGTAATTATGTATTTAAAAGTTGACTTCTCTTCTAAACTGCAAGTTCCATTAGGGCAATTCTCAACAGCAGAGTAGCTCTCACCTTTTTTTTTTTTATCACCAGCATCTATCACAAAGGGCTTACACAGTATGTGTTAAATGTTTGCCAGCATGAATGACTATAGATCACATTACTTCTCCATATATAAACCTAAGGGGATCTCAGAAGTCATTCTGACTAAATTAGAGAAATACTCACATGATGGGATAGAAATTAGACTCTTGTCTACAAAAGAATACAAATGTTAGTTTTCTAAGTATAGTGATACAGAAGAAAAAAATAAGCTTGAAACCCTAAGGACATTATTTGAATCAAAATTCCCCACCCGTTGCCTATAGCACTTTCCTTCATATGGAACCACGTGAAACAAGTCAGTTCACCAACTATTATGCAAAAATCGGGTGTGGCATAGGTGGCATTGGCTGACAAAAGAGTAACTCCACAATTCTATGGAATTTCCAGCCGTTTAAACCAATGCTGGAATATTTTGGTAAACTGGGCTGAGAGATGCTTTCCTCCTAGGTAGGATATTATTCACTAAATTTCAATAGTTGTTAGAATTTGGAATGACAAATCTATAGCAACAGAAAAGTAGGTAACGTTTTTGTGTTTGGTAAAAGTGTACTATCTTAGCGTGTACACAAGAGGGTCTACAAGATCTATAAAGTTTACAATATCATACCTCGAGGAGTTTCCAGTGTAATGAAAATTAACATTAACAAAGTACAGATCAATATGAAACATAAATGCTAAAAGAGGATCCTGTTTAGCAGACAGCAAATGTTCAAGTAAAGTAAGACATAAGAAAGGTAACTAACAATTAGGCAGATGGAAGGTGAAAGCAGCTTTCAGATGAATGAGGTAAGTTCTGCCAGTATGCCAAGGGATGTAGAAAAATGAAAAGATGTTAAGTAAAAAGATGTGTTTGACTGAAGGAGAAGACACTGGCAAAAAACTACAAAGACTCTTATAGCTAAAATAGACCTTAAATAACTTTCTAAAATCCCCTAATTTCAAGATGAGAAAGAGGAGACCCAAGAAAGCCAAACAAATTTTACACAGAGCTAATGAGCAGCAATGCTGGTGAGGAATTCAGGCCTTGATTCTTTTTCGTTAAGTACTCTTAGGAAAGCAGGGTACCGGGTGCCCTTGAAGAATCCAAAAGAAATACACCCAAGTTTCTCTATCTTCAAAGACCTTAGAATGTTGCTTAGGTAATGTAACACACACACACACACACAAAAAAAAAAAAAAACAGAAAAATATAAAAACAGGGTGCAAATTTTTTTAAGTGCCGAAGTATGCCCTACAGAAATAGAGTAAGGCATTTTGGGAGCTGGGAGATTAGAAACAAACAAACAAAAAAGCTAAAAAGGAACCCAAATGCAAATCAGTGAATGTTAAGTAGTAACTGAAGGAAAAAATGATTTCGATGACTTGTGTTCAGAATGGCATGAAATGTAAGGGGAGAAAGAGTTAACCGAAAACTAAAAAAAAAAGATTGCTTTAGACAGTCATGAAGATGAAAATAAAAGGACAGATCAGGAAGTTCGTGTTTGTAAAATTACTTCAAATTACAAAAGAACTGGTTACAATATATAACTAACAACAAGTTGCACAAGTTCCCAGAGTAAGAAGTTTTCAGGTCAGGTTTGGCACACTGAAATCAACACAACCACGGACTGAGCTGAGCTTATGAAAATAAAACCACAGAAACAATTCTATTTTCCAGAGAATTGTGACTTTTGAGATTTCCTTTTTTTCTTTTAGGAGGGAGTTCTGGTTTGGTTTTAAAACTCAAGTTAGAATCAACTTGCTCGACGGTCCATGAAACAACAATGCCCAAAGACAGTCAACTATTCATGAAAATATCACCAGCAAAAGTCCTACTTACCAACCAGAGCCAGTATGTTACAAGATCTTATTCACCACATAACTCGTCAGATGCTTTACTGGCTTGACTACCTCCAGTTTCAACCACAAGTTCTTTACCAAACTATTCTTTCAGGCCAGAACAGTATCTTAAAGTCAATGGTATCTTTCATCATACCATCATACCAGTATAATACAGAACCCTCAGGTAACTGCATGTACAGACCCAAAATCACCAGCTGCATAACTATTAGGTTAAATGATTTGTTAGTATATTTTTTAATGTTTTCCAGAAAGCTGTACACCTATATACAGGCTGCGAGGTGGGGTAGGTGGGGTAGGCTGGTGATGCTTTGCATTTTCTAAATAATCTTAAAAAAAAAAGAAAAGAAAAAGAAAGAAAGCCATTATGGACAAGGAATCAAAAATAGCTTTACACAACCAAGAGCAAAACCCAGGAGTCTTGCTGAGGGCATCAGCCACTTCATTTACCACCACTTCACCAGGAGCTGGAAGGCAGGCTACTGTTTTCATCAGTGTTACTAAGTAACAAATAAGATATAGGACAGATTGGGCAAAAGAGTCTACAGTGGAAAAGAGTATCTTGATGCAACTACGAAAATTCCCAAAATGTCACTCGGAATAATCTAGGGTGCCTCAAAACGAGTCTATCTACAACTGAGTCAGTGGTTTAAATGGAGGAAGGACATATTGGAGCTTGGGATTGTTTTTTTCCTTCTCTAGCCCCTCCTCCCTTCCCTCACCTAAACAGGAAAGAAAGCGCGCCCAGCATAAACGCAGGCCAAAGCTCACGGTTTGTCACCACAACAAACTGACGGTTAGACGCTCCTGGAGACCGAGCCCCTTGTCTTGGTTGCTAGGCACAAAAAGGGACTCTTTCCCACAGACCTGTGAACAGTGTGGGCCTTACCCAAGAGTTTTGGTTTTTCCTCACCTTAAAAACAAAAAAAAACAAGAAAACCCGAAAGCTTTAAGAAAGTGGCGACAGAACGCAAAAGTTTCCCTCTGAGCCAGACCTCTAGATTTGCCTTACACACATATACGAGGTGGGCTGGTCCCACGTAGTCCCCACCGTCGTTACAAATTACAAACCTAACAATTAAAGACAAGAGGCGAAGAGGCTGGCAAAGCTTCCGCACCCACCCCACCAGCGCCGTCCTCGCCAGACTCCGCTTCCTGGTCCCAAACAGCACAAATAATCCAAATCCATGGTGATGGGCAGAGCTGCGGAATACACTCGCGCCAGCCACACACTGGGGACCTGCCGCGACAGCCGGGGGCAAAGCCGGCCGGTGGGGAGCGGCAAGGCGGCCCCCGTCATGTGAGGACAACACGCCCCGGAGAGAAGTGGCAGTTACCCCGAAAACCAGCCCAGAGCCTCCCGCTCTCCGGCGCACGCAGTCCGGTCCGCCCGGTGCCGGGCGGGGGCCCGCGGGGCGAGGCGCTCCCCGCAGGCCGGACGCCCCGGAGAGCCCGCGGCCCGCCCGACCCCGCCTCTGGGTGCGGATGGGAGGTCGCCGCCCGCCGAGGCCCCTGCCCGCCCGTCGCGACTCACCGCCGGTGTGTGTGGTTCTCAGCCGCGAGCTGGGGCTGCCGCGAGGAGGCGGCGGAGGAGACGCGAGCCGGGGCCCCGCCGCCGGGTCATCATACCCCCCGCGCGAGCCGGCCCGGGCCCCGGCCCCCGCCCCCCGGAGCCGTCCCCGCGCCCGTCCCGCGGGGGGCGCCCCCTCAGCCTCCCTCCCGCCCCGCCGCCCGGCCCCTTGCCGCCGCCGCCGCCTCAGCCTTGCGCGCTCTCGCCTCGGCCTCCCGCTGCCGTCCGGGGCCACGGCCGGGCCCCTCGCTCCGCAGCCGCCGTTGCCGCCAGACCCGACGAGCTGAGCGCTGAGCGCCGAGCGGCCGCCCCCATCCGGCCGGCCCCGCCCCGCGCCGTGACACCTACTGAAGCGGATGTGCAGAAGGACGGGTGGATTAGGAAGCCCGCAGAGTACTGCGGGCTGTCGGGGTGCGAGTGGGTGGACCTCCATGGGGAGCCAGCGAGGTTCCCGGCGCGTCCACACACGGCCGACTCCACGGCGCGAGTGGCTGTTAGGGCGTCCCGCTGTTAAATACCATCCTGCCCACTGTGACATCATCACAGTTCGGTGTGACACCCCCCCAGAGATTGGGCCACGCGCGGGGTGGCAGTGCCAATCCGGGAAGACCCCTGCTGGTGACGATCTACTTCAGTTTAGGGCTTAATACTTCATTGCCATCTAGAGACGTTCTGGCGGCGTGACATCCGTGTATGGGATCTGTAAGCCTACAGGTACACCAGGAGCCCCTGAGGAGGCTGTCCCATGTGTTCCCATCTGTAGGTGAGAGAGAATAGCGGTGCCCTGAACCCAACCCCTCAAAAAAACAGGCAGTGATCGAATGCTACCATAATTTTCTTGCCTTTACCAGGAGATAGTAAGACTGGGTACTCAGAAAAAGGAATGCATTGGGCACAGAACATTCCGAAAAACGACGCTGCGTGAAAACTAGGTTATTCTAATAGAAAGACAGTTACCATCTACCAGGGTTAAGAGATTCTGTAGGACTTCAGATAAACCTCCCACTCTGTAAAGTGTTCTGATTACTAAAGTAGAGGATATTTTTAAGGAGACGGTGGTATAGTCTTGTTTTTTTCCATTGCACAAGTGCTGGAGGCAGAAGCTATCTGAGCCCTAGAAAGTGTCTTGTCCAGCACCAAGGATATTTGGGTGTACTCGTTTAGTAAGGGGCCAGATGTGGTAAGACAAGATTTTGCTATCAAGCGCTATTTCTTAGATCACTCGTTTTACATCCTTGACCTCTTTGGGTCCCCATTCCCTCACCAAAAAAATGGTCCTTTTTGTGAAGATGTGCTAAAGTAGTTATACTACCTTTTCGTTTCTCTCCTGCCTTAATAACTCTGGGAGCAGTTCATCTTGTTGGGAACACGGAAGTTTATTCCCCTAGAGGACTAGGGTTCAACCCCACAGGGCAGTTTTGTTTGCTTTTTTGCACAGAAGCTTAGAGAACATAAAGTCCTACATTGGGCTGACCTGGGAAATCAAGACACAGAAAGTGGATGAGCAAGCCTGTTTGGGGAGTCAGGAAAAAGGCAGACCTCCAGCCTTGGGGTAGACTAGATTCTGCTCAAAAGCAGGCTTACTGCTATCCAGACTTCAGTTCAACCAATTCCATGACATGCTTCTAAGCTCCTAGCTCTCCCAAGTTACATCCCTTTCCTCTTTTCAAACACATCTCAAAATTCACCTTTAGGCACCCTTTATTGATGGACCCTCACTTTAACTATTCAGTTGTGCATCATCATCTTACTACTTAATTTACTTCTTTGCACCTTATTTATTTATATTTACTGATGTCTGTTTTCGATATTCTTTGGTTATTTCATCAGTCTGTCTCATTACATGGAAACCTTAAAATCTAGTGTTTTTCTCTCTGCAATATCATTCATTCATCCATCCAACAATGTTCCTGCTCTGTGCCAGCACTGGGTCAGAGCAAGACAAATAAGACATGGTCTTTTCCCTCAGAGAACTTATATTCCAGTGAGGAAATAAAGAATGCATGGGCGCATATATAATAAGACTTGAAAGACAGAGTCAGGGAAGATCTTGACAGAGGCAACATTTAAACATGGTATGGTCAAAGAAGTTTCAATGTTACAATAGCTGGAGTTCATTTGTCCATTCAGCAAATACCTACTAAGTATCTTCTTTGTGCCAGGCACTATATTAGAAATTAAAGAAACAAAGAAAGAGAGGCATGGTTCACGCTCTGAGGAGCCTACAGTTCAGCAGAGAAGTGGCAGAATATGGAATTAGTAAGGTAGGTTCAGTCAGATATTGAAAGGCCATGAAGAGCTGTTAGAGATTTAATGAGACAGGTAATATGATGGAATCTAGGCTTTAAAGAGAGAACCAGTGGCATAAGGAGAATGGCTGGCTGGATAAAGACTAGAGTAAGAATGCCTAATTACAAAGCTATGATGAGAGTTTGATCAAGCAGGGAACATGGAGAGAAAGACAGATATGTGAACTAGTCCCTCCCAGACAAAATCAGGGTAACTGGAGCGGGATATGGAGCTATTGCCAGTTGGATGCACTGAAATGTCATCTAGGATATGATATTCCTCCAGGGCCCAGAGCCTAGATGCAGTGTTGCAGGTAAGAAGTCACTTGCTCAGGAGCTGCAGTGTTCAAGGCCAAATAGAAGAAGTTGACCAAAAGGCTGTGTCTTGAAAGAAGCTGAATATTAAAAGCTAGTCGAACTATTCAAACAAATAGTGATTCCAGGGAACCAGGAAGAAAAAGGATTCAAGTAGAAACCAATAGTTATAGAACTGGGAAAAACAGATGAGAGTGAAGATGTGAAGTAAACAGCAGGAGGCAGAACATGGGAAAATCCTTTGAACCGACAAGAATGAGTCCTCAATGGTTTTTTAAATCTAGACTCTAGAAAACTCTTTACTTGGAAATAACTTCAAATGCATACAAAAGTTGCAAGAATAATGAAAAGAGCGCCCACGCACCCTTTACTCAGATTCATGTGATTAGCATTTTGCCCCTTTCACTTTACATTTGCATCTCAGATAGGTAGATAAAAAATACACACACACATATTTTTTTTCCTGACCATTTGAAAGTAAATTGAACACATCATGCTTCTTTACCCCTTAATACTTGGATGTCCTAAGAATAAGCACATTTTACATGCCCAATATATACAATTATCAATTCCAGGAAACAACATTGACATAATATGTTAATCTACCATCCTTATTGCAAATTTTGTCAATAAATCCTTACCATTTCTTACCATTTTTTCCCCTCCCAGTAAAAGACCCAGCTGAGGATCGCATATTGCCTTTAACCGCATGTCTCCCTGGGCTCCTTTAATCTGAAACAGTTCCTTAGCTTTTCTTTGTCTTTGATGGCTTTGATATTTTTTGATAATAGAATATCCTCATTTTAGTTCTCATTTATGTTTGTTACATGTTTATTATTAGATTCAGATTAGCCATTCCTAGGCAGAATACCGCACAAGTGCTATTGTGGACTTCTCAGGATGTCACACCCAAAATCAGATATTTCTGTCCCTCATTGAGTGATAATAATTTTGATCAACATGTCGGGCTTTCTGATTTCTCCAGTAAATAGTAAAAAATATTTACTATTTTTCCCTTGTAATAAGCAATCTATAGGGAGAAAGCTTAGACCATGCAAATATCCTGCTCCTCATTAAACATGTTCCCCTAGATTCGGATGATTCTTGCCTGTACCAATCTCTCATCTCTTATTAAATTATCTATTAATTATTTAATTAACTTAGTTGTCTATTATTAATGATAAATACTCATAGATTATTATGCTTTTCAGTGGTTTATAGTTTCTTACTGTCCTTAATTGCGTGCTGACATTTTTCATAGTTATCAGTGGGTGCCTTTTCAAGCTCCTGTGTCTTTTTTACCATGTCCCCATAATAATACGTTCCAGACTCATCTTGTGCTTTCCCTTCCCCAGCCCTAGAATCATCTATTTCTCTGAGAAGTCCTGGTTCCTTTTATGGGGAATTATGTTAGAAAACAAGATCTGAGCACCAGCCGCACAACGATTTTTTACAGCATGCTTGTGGCTTTGAGTATGATTACCTACCCCGAATGGACAGTTTCACTCCTTATCCCTTCACCCAGAGTGGCAAGACTGAGATATGGCAGAATTTCTCCTTTAGGGTGCCTTTAGCAAAGATATATTGCATAAGGGAATGTGGCGGACATTTTCATCATCTAGTCAATTAATAGTTGAGAGTTAGCTAGCTGCCATAGCAAACAACCCCATATCTCAGTAGCTTCACACAATTAAGTTTTATTGCTGGCTCCCAGGGTCAGTCTGCTATAGGTGGCCAGAGTAAAGAACCCTGGGTGAGAGCGTGGTCTGCTCCACGAATTCAAGTATCTTCCATCCAGATTCTTGCAGCTTCACCATTCCTTGGAATCTTAGATTTCTTCATGGGATGCTTTGCATTCCACCAGAAAAAAAGAGAAGAGAACATAGGGATAGCTTGTTTGGAAAGTTTTACAGGCCACATCTGGATGTAGCAAACACAACACCTATTCTGCACATATTACACTGGTGGAAACTCAGGAACATGGATGCTGTTAACTGCAGAGAGGTGTCAGGAGATGATGCAACCTAGCTGTGTGCCCAAGAGGAAAAGAGATATGCTTTAGTAAAAATTAAGCCAGTCTCAGATTATCAGATTAAATATGGCAGAATAGGAAGACAAGACAGGAACCTCCTCCCAAAAACATACAAAAGAGGAAAATACAGCAAATACATCTAGACCTGAAAATGACTTGAAGATTGAAAATGACTTGAAGTCCCCCTACAACTGAGGAAGAAGAAAGAACCACACAATAAAGGATAAGAAAAGCACAGCAGAGACATCTAATAAAAAGGAAGAAACACAGAATCCCTGAGAAGATGAACAGGCAAAGGAATTTGGTCCAGTCAAAACTACAAGACAGACCATCCAAAAGACTAAGAACAACAAATGCTGGCGAGGATGCGGAGAAAGGGAGCCCTCCTACACTGCTGGTGGGAATGTAAGCTAGTTCAAACATTGTGGAAAGCAATATGGAGGTTCCTCAAAAAACTAAAAATACAAATACCATTTGACCCGGGAATCCCACTCCTTGGAATTTACCCAAACAATACAACTTCTCAGATTCAAAAAGACATATGCACCCCTATATTTATTGCAGCACTTTTTACAATAGCCAAGATATGGAAGCAACCTAAGTGTCCATCAGTAGGTGAATGGATAAAGAAGATGTGGTACATATACACAATGGAATACTATTCACCCATAAGAGGAAACAAATCCTGCCATTTGCAACAACATGAATGGAGCTGGAGGGTATTATGCTCAGTGAAATAAGCCAGGTGGAGAAAGACAAGTGCCAAATGATTTCCCTCATTTGTGGAGTACAACAACGAAGCAAAACTGAAGGAACAAAATAGCAGCAGACTCAGAGACTCCAAGAAGGAACTAGTGGTTAACAAAGGGGAGGGGTATGGGAGGGTGGGTGGGGAGGGTGGGAGAAGGGGATTGTAGGGTATTATGTTTAGTACACATGGTGTGGGAGATCACGGGAAAACGGGGTAGCACAGAGAAGGCAAACAGTGAATCTGTGTCATCTTACTACACTGATGGACAGTGACTGCCTTGGGGTATGAGTGGGGACTTGATAATATGGGTAAATGTAGTAACCACATTGTTTTTTTGTGTGAAACCTTCATAAGAGTGTATATCAGTAATACCTTAATAAAAAAAAAAACTACCTAAAAAAAAACAACAACTACAAGACAGAACCCCAGAAAGAGGGCTAAATCACACACAGATCACCAATCTTCTTCATAAAGATATCAAAATAAAAGTCATAAACATGCTCACAGATTTACAGAAAAGTGTTCAAGATCTCAGGGAGGACTTCAACAAAGAGACAGAATATCTGAAAAAGAGCCACTCAGAGGTGAAGAATACAGTATCTGAAATGGAACACACAATGGAGGGATTAAAAGGAGTTTAGATCATGTTCAGGAGATGGTAAATAAAATAGAAATTAGAGAACAGGAAAACAAAGAAGTTGAGGAACACAGAGAAAAAAAAATCTCTAGGAATTAAAGAATGAAAAGAGAGCTATGTGACCAATCCAAATGAAAGAATATTCACATAATAGGTGTACCAGAAGGAAAAGAGAAAGACAAAGGATAGAAAGTCTCTTTAAGAAAATGATTGTTGAAAACTTCCCCAATCTGGGGATGAAAATAGACACTGAGGTCATGGAAGTACAGATATCCCCTAACAAAAGGAACCCCAGCAAGACAACACAAAGACATATAATAATTAAAATGGCAAAGATCAAGGATAAGGAAAGAGTATTGAAAGAAGACAGAGAGAAAAAAGATTACTTATAAAGGAAATCCCATCAGGCTATCGGCAGACTTCTCAACAGAAACTCTTCAGATCAGAAGGAGTAGCATATATTTAATGTACTGGAACAGAAGGGCCTCCAACCAAGAATCCTCTACCCAGCTGTATAATCATTTAAATTTGAAGCAGGGATTAAACAATTTCCAGATAAACAAAAGTTGAAGGAATTTGCCACCACTAAGCCAGTCTTACATGATTTGTTAAAGAGATTGCTGTACAAGGAAATGACTCTAAGGCTAAATAGCTTTCACCAGTGAAAATAAGCCCACAGTAAAGGTAGTAGCCTAACTAATTACCAAGCAAGTACAAAATTAAAACAAAAGAAGCAAAATCAACTATACACAAAATGAGTCAAGGGATACACAAAAAGTGCAGATTATAACATCCAATATGAAAAATGTGAAGGAGGAAGAAGAAGAAGAAAAAAACCTTTAGATTGTGTTTGAAATAGAGAGTAATTAGCAGTTTAAGACAGACTGTTATATAGTAAAGAATCTACCCTTGAACCTTTGCTAACCACAAAATTAAAGCCTACCATAAACACACACACACACACAAATAAATAAATTTTAAAAAGAGCGAGAAATTCAATTACAGCACTAAGGAAAACCATCAATAACAAGAGAAGAATATAAGAGAAGAAGAAAGGAACAGAGAGGAGATATAAAAAACAGCAAAAAAACAATTAATAAAATGGCAAATTTTATTATAAGTAAAAGTACTTATCTATGAATAATCACCTTAAAAATAAATGGACTGAATGTACCAATCAAAAGACATACAGGGGCAGAATGGGTAAGGAAATAAGACCCATCTATATGCTGCCTACAAGAGACTCATTTCAGACACAAAGACATGCACAGACTAAAAGTGAAGGGATGGAAAAGATATTTCATGCAAATAATAGGGGGAAGAAAAGCAGGACTAGCAGTACTTATATCAGACAAAATAGATTTTGAAACAAAGTAACTAGAGACAAAGAAGGACATTACATAATAATAAAGGGATCAGTCCAACAAGAATATATGACCATTGTAAATATCTATGCACTCAACATAGGAGAACCTAAATATGTAAAACAAATACTAACAAAATTAGTGGAGGAAATAGATTGCAACACATTCATTTTAAGAGACTTTAACACACTACTCACATCAATAGATCAACCAGACAGAAAATAAATAAGGAAACAGAGGCACTGGTGGAGGGTATTATGCTCAGTGAAATCAGCCAGGCAGAGAAAGACAAGTACCAAATGATGTCCCTAATTTGTGGAGTATAACAACAAAGCAAAACTGAAGGAACAGAACAGCAGCAGACTCACAGAACCCAAGGATAGACTAACAGTTACCAAAGGGGAAGGGTGGGAGAGGTTGGGTGGGGGGGGGAGTGAGAAGGGGATTGAGAGGTATTATGATTGGTACACATGGTGTGGAGGGAATCATGGGGAAGACAGTGTAGCACAGAGAATACAAGTAGTGACCCTGTGGCATCTTACTACACTGATGGACAGTGACTGCAATGGGGTATGGGGGGTGACTCGATAATATGGGTGAATGTAGTAATCACATTGTTTTTCACATGAAACCTTCATAATAGTGTACATCAATAATACCTTAATAAAAAAATTGTAAAATAAAAAACAGAAGATGTGATACATATACCCAGTGGAATATTATTCAGCCATAAGAAGAAAACAAATCCTACCATTTGCAACAACTGGATGGAGCTAGAGGGCATTATGCTCAGTGAAATAAGCCAGGCAGAGAAAGACAAGTATCAAATGATTTCACTCAATTGTGGAGTATAACAACAAAGCAAAACTGAAGGAACAAAACAGCAGCCACAGACTCCAAGAAGGGACTAGTGGTTACCAAAGGGAAAGGGGGTTGGGAGGGCGGGTGGGGAGGGATGGAGAAGAGGATTAAAGGGCATTATGATCAACACACATAATGTAGGGGGGTCACAGGGAGGGCAGTATAGCACAGAGAAGACAAGTAGTGACTCTATAACATCATAGTAGCTGATGAACACTGATTACAATGGGATGTGGAGAAGGACTTGATAATATGGGTGAATGTAGTAACCACAATGTTGCTCATGTGAAACCTTTATAAGATTGTGTATCAATGATAACTTAAAAAAATAGAGAAGAATAAAACACTAGAAAAAAATCAATGAATCCAGGAGCTGATTCTTTGGAAAATTAAAAAAATAGGTAAATGGCTATCCAGACCTATCAAGAAAAAAAGAGAGTTTACACACATAAACAAAATCATAAATGAAGAAGGAATAATCATAATGGATACCACAGAATACAAAGAATTATTAGAGAATTCTATGAAAAATTAAATGCCAACAAATCAGAAAACCTAGAAGAAAAGGACAACTTCCTAGAAAAATACAACCTTTCAAGATTGACCCAGGAAGAAACAGAAAATCTGAACAGATCAATTACCAGCAATCCTACGATTTGAATTGGGAATCAAAAAGCTCCCTCAAAACAAAACTCCAGGTCCAGATGGCTTCACAGCCAAATTCTACCACACATTTAAAGAAGAGCTAGTACTCATCCTTCCTAAAGCATTCCAAAAAGTAGATGAGGAGGGAATACTTCCAAACTAATTCTATGAGCATCACTCTAATACCAAAACCAGACAAAGACACCATAAAAAGAAAATTACAGTCCAATATCCCGATGAACATAGATGTAAATATCCTCAACAAAATATTAGCAAACTGAATCCAAGAATACATCAAAAAGATCATCCATCATGACCAAGTGGGACTTATTCCAGGGATGAAAGGATGGTACAATATTTGCAAATCCATCAATATCATCCACCACATTAACAAAAAGAAGGATAACAACCACATGATCATCTCCATAGGTACTGAAAAGCATTTGCCAAATTCAACATCCATTCATGAATAAAAACTCTCAACAAAATGGGTATAGAGGGTATGTACCTCAACATAATAAAGGCCATATGTGACAAACCCACAGCCAACATTATGCTTAATGGAGAAAGCTGAAAGCTTTTCTCTAAGACTGGAAACAAGACAAGGATGTCCACTCTCATCACTTTTATTCAACATAGTACTGGAGGTCCTAGCCATAGCAATCAGATAACACAAAGAGATAAAAGGCATCCACATCGGTAAGGAAGAATTTAAACTCTCACTATTTTCAGATGCAATGAAATTATACATAAAATACCCTAAAGAATCCATTTAAAAAACTACTAGAACTAACAATTGAATTCAGCAAAGCTGAAGGATACAAAATTAAGACACAGAAATCTGTTGCTTTCCTATGTGCTAACAATAAACTATCAGAAAGAGAAATCAGGAAAACAACTCCATTTACAACTGCATCAAAGAGAATAAGATTCCTAGGAATAAACCTAACCAAGGAAGTGAAAGACCTATACTCTGAAAACTACAAGACACTCATTAGAGAAATTAAAGAAGATGCCAAAAAATGGAAATCTATCCCATGCTCATGGATAGGAAGAATTAATATTGTCAAAATGGCCATCCTGCCCAAAGCAATTTACAGATTCAATACAATCCTTATCAAATATCAAAGGCATTTTTCAATGAACTAGAACAAATAGTTCTAAAACTCATATGGAACTGCAAAAGACCCCAAATAGCCAAAGCAATCCTGAGAAAGAAAAACAAAGCTTGGGGAATTACACTCCCTGACTTCAAGCTCTACTACAAAGCCACAGTAATCAAAACAATTTGGTACTGGTACAAGAACAGAACCATAGATAAATGTAACAGAATAGAGAGGCCAGATATAAACCCAAGCATATACGGTCAATTAATATATGATAAAGGATCCATGAATATACACTGGGGAAACAAAAGCCTCTTCAATAACTGGTGTTGGCAAAACTGGACAGCTACATGGAAGAGAATGAAACTGGCTTACTGTATAACTCCATACACAAAAATAAACTGGGAATGAATCAAAGACCTGAATGTAAGTCATGAAACCATAAAACCCTTAGAAGAAAACATAGGCAAAAAAAAAAAATCTCTTGAACATAAAGATGAACACATCTCCTCAGGCAAGGGAAACAACTACATCCAACTAAAAAGCTTCTGTACAGCAAAGGACAACATCAGCACAGAAAGGCATGCTATAATATGGGAGAATTTATTTGTAAATGAATCATGATATGGGGTTAATACCCAAAATATATAAAGAACTCATACACCTCAACACACAAAAAACAAATAACCCAATTAAAAAATGGGTGGAGGACCTGAACAGACAGTTCTCCAGAGAAGAAATACAAATGGCCAGCAGACACATGAAAAGATGCTCCACATCACTAATCATCAGGGAAATGCAAAACAAACACACAATGAGATATCACCTCACACCAGTTAGAATGGCCGCTATCCAAAAGACAAGAAATAACAAATGCTGGAGACGGTGCAGAGAAATAGGAATCCTCCTACTCTGTGGGTGGGACTGCAAATTGGTGCAACTGTTGTGGAAAGCAGTATGGAGATTCCTCAAAAAGCTAAAAATAGAAATACCATTTCACCCAGTAATTCCACTCCTAGGAATTTATGTGAAGAAAACAAAATCCCTGATTTGAAAAGATACATGCACCCCTATGTTAATCGCCATGCTGTGTGCAATAGCCAAGATATGGAACTAAGTGTCCATCAGTAAATGAATGGATAAATAAGAGGTGGTACATATACACGATGGAATATTATTCAGCCATAGAAAGAAAAAAAGTCCTGCCATTTGCAACAACATGGGTGGATCTTGAGGGCATTATTCTCAGTGAAATAAACCAGGCAGAGAAGGACAAATACCATGTGATTTCACTTATTTGTGGAATATAAAAACAAAGCAAAACAGAAGGAACAAAACAGCATTAGATTCATAGACACTGAGAAGTGACTAGTGGTTACCATGATGGGGGTAAGTTCCTCCCCACCAAATCACTACATCTCACAACCGGGTTTAGGCAATCCTAATAATTCTATTTCTCTCTGCCAATGATTGGTCTAGGAGTAAGTATAGGACTCAGTTCTGGTCAATGAAATATGAAAAAAATGTCTGTTTGGAGGCTCCTGGGAAATTGTTTCTTTTTGTATAAAAAAGCACCTTGAGAGAATTTCTTTTGCTCCTGTCTCTGCTTTTACTGAGACAGGAATGAAGACATGAGGCATAGAGCTCCCATGCTATCTTGTGACAACAAAGATGAAGATAATCAACATGCAAAGGTGATGGATAGAAAGAATAGGTTCCTGATGACATAGTTGAGCTTCTAAATGAATCTAGAACTGCCCACTTCCAGACTTTTTTTATTAAGGTATTATTGATATACACTCTTATGAAGGGTTCACATGAAAAAACAATGTGGTGACTACATTTACCCATATTATCAAGTCCCCACCCATACCCCAATGCATTCACTGTCCATCAGTGTAGTAAGATGAAACAGATTCACTATTTGCCTTCTCTGTGCTACTCTGTTTTCCCCGTGACCCCCCACACCATGTGTACTGAACATAATACCCCTAAATCCCCTTTCCCTCCCTCACCACCCGTCCTCTCACACCCCTCCCCTTTGGTAACCACTAGTTCCTTCTTGGAGTCTCTGAGTCTGCTGCTATTTTGTTCCTTCAATTTTGCTTTGTTGTTATACTCCACAAATGAGGGAAATTATTTGGCACTTGTCTTTCTCCGCCTGGCTTATTTCACTGAGCATAATATCCTCCAGCTCCATCCATGTTGTTGCAAATGGTAGGATTTGTTTCTTTCTTAGGGCTGAATAGTATTCCATTGTATATATGTACCACATCTTCTTTATCCATTCACCTACTGATGGACACTTAGGTTGCTTCCATATCTTGGCTATTGTAAAAAGTGCTGCAATAAACATAGGGGTGCATATGTCTTTTTGAATCTGAGAAGTTGTATTCTTTTGGTAAATTCCAAGGAGTGGGATTCCCGGGTCAAATGGTATTTGTATTTTCAGTTTTTTGAGGAACCTCCATATTGCTTTCCACAATGGTTGAACTAGCTTACATTCCCACCAGCAGTGTAGGAGGGTTCCCCCAGACTTCTTCAGTAAACAAATGTACTTATGTTTTAAGAACACTGTTAGACAATGTTCTATTCTTCGCAGCCAAAATCACTCTTAACTGATACAGAAGAGAACTTGCAAAGATTTTCTAGAAGAAGGAGCTCATCTGTGGTATCCAAATGTTTTGTGAAGTAAAGGAGAATGAGGATTGAATAGTGGCCAGTGGATTTGGCAATTAGAAAGTCACTGATGATCTTTGTAAGAGCAATTTTAATGGCATAGTGGGGACTGAAGTGATGTGGTTCCAACAGAGGAATTTTCATAGTATGAGTGGTGACTGACAAACTGGAAAGGATGGTTTGGTCCAGCTAGGTTAAATTCACCTAGAGTTTAAGAAATCTCAGAATAACAAACTCCACCTTAGGCTGTGAGTTTAACTTAACCTACGTAAAACCTATTCTGGTCAACCCCCATATTAAGCTTCCAATATCTGAGGATGGTACTGACACAAGAACAGACACATAGATTAATGGAACAGAATAGAGAGTCCAGATATAAACCCATACATCTATGGTCAACCAATATATGATACAGGAGCCATAAATATACACTGGGAAAAAGACAGCCTTTTCAATAACTGGTGTTGGGAAAACTGGACAGCTACATGCCAGAGAATAAAACTGGATTACTGCCTAACTCCATACACAAAAGTAAACTCTAAATGGATCAAAGACCTGAATGTAAGGCATGAGAGCATAAAACTCTTAGAAGAAAACATAGGCAAAAATCTCTTGAACATAAATATGAGCAATTTTTCCTGGACACATCTCCTCAGGCAAGGGAAATAAAATAAAAAATGAGCATGTGGGACTATATCCAACTAAAAAACTTTTGTACAGCACAGGACACCAGCAGAACAAAAAGGCAACCTACAATATGGGATAATATATATTCATAAATGATTTATCTGATAAGGGGTTAACATCCAAAATACATAAAGAGCTTGTACACCTTAACACCAAAAAAAAACAAACCCCAATTTAAAAAATGGGCAGAGGACCTGAACAGACATTTCTCCAAAGAAGAAATACAGATTGCCAACAGGCACATGAAAAGATTCTCCACATCACTACTTATCAGAGAAATGCAAAGCAAAACCACAATGAGATATCACCTCACACCAGTCAGAATGGCTACTATCCAAAAGACAAGAAGTAACAAATGCTGGTGAGGATGTGAAAAAATGGGAACCCTCCTACACTCTTGGTGGGAATGTAAATTGTTGAAGATACTGTGGAAAGCAGTATGGAGGCGCCTCAAAAAACTAAAAATAGAAATACCATATTACCCAGTAATTCCACTTGTAGGAATTTACCTGAAGAAAACAAAATCCCCAATTCAAAAAGATATAGACACCCTTATGTTTATCGCTGCATTACTTACAGTAGCTAAGATATGGAAGCAGTCTAAGTGTCCATCAACAAATGACTGGATAAAGCAGAGGTAGTACATATACACAATGGAATATTACTCAGACATAAAAAAGAAATCCTACCATTTGCAACAACATGGATGGATGTAGAAGGTATTATACTTGGTGAAATAAGCCAGGTGGAGAAAAACCAATACCATTTTATTTCACTTATTTGTGAAATATAAAAACAAAGCAAAACAATGAACAAAACAGTACTAGACTCACAGACCCTGACAAGTGACTGATGGTTACCATGGGGAAGGGATTAGGGTGGGTGGGGAGTTGAGGGGGATAAAGAGGCACAGACGTTCTCAATCATAACATAAGTTGGCCAGGGGGTGAGTAGTACACATGGAGAATACAGCCAATGATTCTGTAACATCTTCCTACATTGACAGAGAGTAAATGCACTAGTGGGGGTGAGGATTTAATAATTTGGGGAACTGCTGAACCACTGTGTTATATATTTGAAACCAACATAAGATTGTATATTAATGATACTTTAGTATAAAAAAAAAGAAGGCATTCAATACATATTCGTTGAATGAACAAATGAATGAATGCATTTATGGACAGTACTTTCCTCATAGGATAGTTGCAAGACTTAGAGATAATATTTTAAAGTACCTGCCAAGCTAAGCTTTTAATAATTCTTGGCTCCTTGAGGGCTAAGAACTCTGCTTTATACTAATATGCTTATATTAATATACTTTGTACTAATACCCTGTTTGAGAGAAATAGTATTTATTGAGGATTGTCTAAAGGATGTGCAATCCATCCATCCTGCCAGATTCATTCATTCAGCCAGTGTTTATTATTAAGAACCTGCTATGTGTTTTAGACATTAGCAATGCAGCAGTCAACAAAACAGACCAAAAAAAAAAAGTCCTAGAGTTCACATTCGAGTACAGTGAGGCACACCCTAACCTCAATAAATAAACGATATGGTGTGTTAGAAAACAGTAAGTACTGTGTGGAGAGGAATAAGGGAGGGATGGAGTGGCAGGTAAGGTGGTTGCAATTTTACATAAGATGACCAAGAATAGCCTTTGTGAGCAACAACGTGAAGGAAGTAAGGGAGCCATGTGGGTATCTGAGTAGAAAACCTCGTAAAGAGAGGGGAAAAGGGAGGTGAGTGCTTACCTGGCACATTGGAGTAGTTGCAAGGAGGTCAGTGTGCCTGGATTGGGTGAAGGGTTGGGGAGTACTACTCAGTAGGAGATAAGGTGGAACGTCACAGGGACATGCAGACCACTATAAAAACTTTAGTTCTTATCCTGAGTGAGCTGGAAAGACACTGGAAGATTTGAGCAGAGAAGTTACATGATATGATTCATATCATACCTCAGTGAGTAACTAGACTGTATATTTGGGGGGCGGGGCAATGTTGGAAGCAGGGAGCACATTTAGGAAGCTATTGCAATAACTCAGACAAGAGGCAAAGGTTGCTTGGACAAAGACGGTAGAGGTGAAGAGAGAAAAGAAGTAAGATTTGGGATATATTTCAAGGTAGAGTCAATGGATTAATGACAGATGGTAGTGTGGGTGGAAAGAGAAAGCAGAGAAAGGGAGAATGGGAAACCAAGCCTACTAGAGAAACATAATAGGATTGCTCAGTGATACGGAAGGCCAT
Source organism: Phataginus tricuspis (assembly GCA_029783875.1). Lineage (NCBI taxonomy): Eukaryota > Metazoa > Chordata > Mammalia > Pholidota > Manidae > Phataginus > Phataginus tricuspis. The sequence goes on from JAQQAC010012408.1 coordinate 11,605,056, forward strand.
CTTTTGTAGTTTGTTATTTTGTTTATTTTTCTTTATTATTTTTTTTGGAAGGCCATTTTGATGTATGAAATCATGAAATTAAAATGAAACCACTCAGCCTGGTTGAGTGATTTCTCTAACATCTAGCTGCTCTAGTGCAGGCAAAGAATAGACGGATGGTAGGATTTATCCAGAATTGAAGTTTTTCAAGGCGAGTTTGTGGGTGAGCAAGGGAGCTCTATTGATGGCTCATGGGATGCGGTTAGGTCAAGGTGGGAAGTGAAGGTCAGAGAGGACTTATGAAGAGTAAAACATTGGCAATGAAGGTACCTGGGCAAATAAGGTGGGAGAAAGAAGATTTAAAATTGAAATTTTAGATGTAGTACAATTTCTGGTAATGACAGGGCAGTGAGGTAGAAGGATATAGTCTTTGGAGATGAGGAGGCCAGAATCTTGAATCATTCAGAGTGAAGATAGCTCGGAAAGAGGAAGTGAACACATGATTTGGGGAGTGTGGTGCCCTCAGAAAGCAGGGAAGCTCCTTGCCCTTCCCCCATACCTTGCCTCATGCATCTCTTCCATTTGCATTACATCTTTTGATAATAAACTGGTGATCTAATAAGTAAAATGTTTCTTTGAGTTCTGTGAGCTGCTCTAGCAAGTTAAGCAAACCCAAGGAAGGCGTCGTGGGAACTTCCATGGACAGCTGGTTGGTGAGAAGCATAGATGACTTAAGATTGGTGTCTGAAGTGGGGGACGTGGGCACTTGTGGGACGGGGCCCTTAACCTGTGGCATCTGATGCTATCTCCAGGCAGACAGTGTCAGAATTGTGTTGAATCACAGGACACCCAGTGGTGTCAGAGAACCCCACCCAACCCCCCTTTTTAGGAATTGGGTGCTCAGACATTTCAGCAGGTTTTCTCCCACCTTTATATCCCTGAATCCATGGGCACCAGGAGTCTGGTCCTACCCTGATGATGCTTTGTTCTACAGAGTCTGATCAGTAGGGTGAGTGAGCTTGACCTGGTTTTCTTGGTTCCTCAAAATCACACCTTTCAAAATACATCAAGAGGATCATACACCATGATCAAGTGGGATTTATCCCAGGGATGCAAGGATGGTACAACATTCGAAAATCCATCAACATCATCCACCACATCAACAAAAAGAAGAACAAAAACCACATGATCATCTCCATACATGCTGAAAAAGCATTTGACAAAATTCAGCACCCATTCATGATTAAAACTCTCAACAAAATAAGTATAGAGGGTAAGTACCTCAACATCATAAAGGCTATATATGACAAACCCACAGCTAACATCATGCTTAACAGCGAGAAGCTGAAAGCTTTTCATCTAAGATCAGGAACAAGACAGGGATGTCCACTCTCTCCACTGTTATTCAACATAGTACTGGAGGTCCTAGCCACGGCAATCAGACAAAACAAAGACATACAAGGTGTCCAGATTGGTAAAGAAGAAGTCAAATTGTCACTATTTGCAGATGACATGATACTGTACATAAAAAACCCTAAAGACTCCACTCCAAAACTACTAGAACTTATATCTAAATTCAGCAAAGTTGCAGGATACAAAATTAACACACAGAAATCTGTTGCTTTCCTATACACTAACGATGAACTAACAGACAGAGAAATCAGAAAAACAATTCCATTCACAATTGCATCAAAAAGAATAAAATACCTAGAATAAACCTAACGAAGGAAGTGAAAGACCTGTACTCTGAAAACTACAAAACACTCCTAAGAGAAATTAAAGAGGACACTAACAAATGGAAATTCATCCCACGCTCTTGGCTAGGTAGAATATTGTCAAAATGGCTATACTACCTAAAGCAATCTACAGATTCAACGCAATCCCCATCAAAATACCAACAGCTTTCTTCAATGAACTGGAACAAATAATTCTAAAATTCATATGGAACCACAAAAGACCCCGAATAGCCAAAGCAATCCTGAGAAGGAGGAATAAAACAGGGGGAATTACACTCCCTGACTTCAAGCTATACTACAAAGCCACAGTAATCAAGACAATATGGTATTGGCACAAAAACAGACCCACAGACCAGTGGAACAGAAACAAAAATCCAAACATTAACCCAAACATATACAGTCAATTAATATTTGATAAAGGAGCCTTGGATATACAGTGGGGAGATGACAGCCTCTTCAGCAGCTGGTGTTGGAAAAACTGGACAGCTATATGTAAGAGAATGAAACTGGACTACTGTCTAACCCCATACACAAAAGTCAACTCAAAATGGATCAAAGACCTGAATGTAAGTCATGAAACCATAAAACTCTTAGAAAAAAACATAGGCAAAAATTTCTTAGACATAAACATGAGCGACTTCTTTATGAACATATCTCCCCGAGCAAGGGAAACAAAAGCAAAAATGAACAAGTGGGACTATATCAAGCTGAAAAGCTTCTGTATCGCAAAGGACACCATCAGTAGAACAAAAAGACATCCTACAGTATGGGAAAATATATTCATAAATGACATATCTGATAAGGGGTTGACATCCAAAATATATAAAGAACTCACGCACCTCAACAAACATAAAGTAAATAATCCAATTAATAAATGGGCAGAGGACATGAATAGACACTTCTCTAAAGAAGAAACTCAGATGACCAACAGGCCCATGAAAAGATGCTCCACATCACTAATCATCAGAGAAATGCAGATTAAAACCACAATGAGATATCACCTCACACCAGTGAGGATGGCCAACATCCAAAACACAAACGACAAATGTTGGCGAGGATGTGGAGAAAAGGGAACCCTCCTACACTGCTGGTGGGAATGCAAATTAGTTTGACCATTGTGGAAAGCAGTATGGAGGTTCCTCAAAAAACTCAAAATAGAAATACCATTTGACCCAGGAATCCCACTCCTAGGAATTTACCCTAAGAATGCA
>JAQQAC010012408.1:11608381-11664233 GCA_029783875.1 Phataginus tricuspis
CCTGATGAAGGGGGTAGTTTGATCACCATAATATTGCACATGTAATTATAGATTAATGATACCAAAATAAACTATAAAAAAAAAGCACACCTTTCAGTGGGCACATGAAGGATTTGAGCACTTTACGAACGGCATTGTAGCACTGAGGACTAACGCTTCATCCTTCATTTCCCAAAGTTACTATAAATTGGTGGAAGGATCCAGGATTGGTAAAATCGTCATAATACAATAGTGTTTTAAATATTTGAATATTTTAAGGGAAAAAGGAACCCAGCGCTAGCCAGAAGTTTTGTGGGATTGAAGGATGATTCAATTAGCTATCTGGCCTTGAAAAGAACCAAGTCGAAGATCCTGGGGGCCTTCTGTGATCTGGTGGGTCAAAGATGTGTTCAGAGAGGGAGTTACCTAGGAATGAAATTATCAAGGTGGAAGGGAATAGCTAAGTAAATGCACTGTGGCCAAAATAAGGAAAAGCCTAACCATTCTGAGCATCACCCACAGGCTGCTGTAGATTCAGATTATAAGGGTGAGCCGAATCATTCTGTATTGATGGGGCAGAGAAAAGGGGAAACACCACGAACGCAAGAGGCTTGTGGTGGTACTGGTTAGGGAGGGTGAGAGGTCAGAGGCAGATAACAGATGGGCAGCTCCTCACTAGTGACAGCATCAAAAATATGTGCATGGGAACCCCCGGCAGAATTTCTCCTGCTTAAGAACCGCTCTAAGAATGCACAAAGACGCCAATGGACGGTGACTGTAATGGGGTTGGTGGGGGGGACCTGATGAAGGGGGTAGTTTAATCACCATGGTATTGCACATGTAATTGTAGATTAATGATACCAAAATAAATTATAAATAAAAAAAAAAGAAAACAGAAAAAAGAATGCACAAAGAAGTGTCTCCAAGGGGACGGACTTGATAGAGAACACAGGTCCAAATCCCTTTTCTTAAACAAGCAGATTCATTTATCTCCTTTTTCCTACTACAAAGGGCAGTCGGGTCAGGAGTAAGAGATGGTCCCTCAAAGCTAGCCAGGCAGGTATTTTTCTCTAAAGGAACTTAAGCCACTTTCAGTCTCCTTGTGGAAAAGTACGAGTTTTCCCACAGATCACAAAAGAAATACCTAATTGATCTCTAGGGAACTTCCTTTCTCCCAGTAACTTCAAGTCTAATTGTAAGACCTTTTTAGATCTATGGGGTCATCATTAGATTCTAAGAATGTTAAATTGGCTACTTAAAAAATATATGCAAGGCAGCACTTTTATATGAGTATTGAGAAATCAAATAAGGCAGCTGCCAATATCTATTCTGTCAAATTTACTTATAATAGTATGGAATTTTTCCAATATTAAAACACAAACATGTCACTGAAAACTAAATTCCTCAAAGCCCTTTGCTTCTGCTCCCTCATCTGAATTCTAGGTCCCACTTCAAGGAACATATATGACACAGCATGTGCCAAGATTGGACAGGTCCCCTTGTTGCTAGAAGATAACACCTATCTGGGGGCCCTTACACTAAAGACTACTGTTATCTTTCACAGCCACCTTCGGGTAGCACGGAAGCGAGACAGCTACCGGCTCCCAGGAGTCAGGCTAGGCCTTACCTACACAACTTAGTAAACATTAACACACAAGATGATTCTCCATGTTTACATGTACTATTCTAATGACATCATTTGAACTTATGAGTCTTCAATGTATTTTAATGCTATCCTCTTCTGCAAAAATGACGGTAAGGAAACCTTTCTGGAGGGCAACCGGCCACAATTTACATGAAGAACTTGGTCTTGCCAACGGGTTTCAGCTCCAGGCAAGTTCACAATGGATTCAGTGTGACCAAAGAAATGACAGTAGAACGTTCTTGGAGTGAAAGGTTATACCCAACTTTATTTCCACGGTGGCGGTTGTGGATAAAAGGAAAGTTCCTGTGGCCAGGATTCTCATCTGGCCCTGTTGGCTTGCTCACTACACAGGTGTGGGCAATATATCGTTATTGACTCTATATAAAGAGCCCTGCCCAGTGCTCTGGGCGACACGGTGGCATGGCTGCAAGGGTGCAGGAGAGCAGAGGCTGGAGTGGTGGCAGTGCCGAGGACAGAGGCCCAGAGGCAGAGACCGGCTTGCTGCATGCAGACTCACTCTGAGTGGATGGGATTCTAGTGATTGACCTGTCACCATGGAAATAAAGTTGGGTATACACCCCTTCACCCCAAGAACGTTCTGTCATTTCTTTGGTCACATTGAATCCACAGTGAACTTGTCCGGGGCTGAAACCCACTGGCAAGACCCAGGTCAGTCACTAAAATCGCATCCACTTAGAGCAAGTCTGCATGCAGCAGGCCGGTCTCTGCCTCTGGGACTCTGTCCTTGGCGCTGCCACCACTCCAGCCTCTGCTCTGCTCTCCTGCAGCCATGCCACCATGTTGCCCTGAGCAGTGGGGGGAGCTCTTTATATAGAGTCAATGACAACGCATTGCCCACACGTGTAGTGACCTAGCCAGCCAGGGCCAGGTGAGAATCCTAGCCAGAGGAACCTTCATTTTATCCACAAACTTAAAACTATATCCCACTTTCAGTTAATTTACTCTAAAAAATTTAACAAAAAAAACGCCATGATATATGCATAAGGATGTTCATTGTAGTATGTAGAATTGTGAAAAAAGGGGGCACACAAAATGTTGAATATGGAAATGGTTTAATTACCCATATCATAGGGTATTATACTATTAAAAATGACATTTTGAATACTTAAAGGTGAGGAAGTGCTTAAGATATTAAGTAAAATGCAGAATATAAAACTATATACAGTATGACCCCAATTTTGAAGAAACATGTATTTAATACATTCATGTGCATAAGACTGGAAAACAACTGATGTACATGGAGAAATAGAATTAACTTTCCTATCTTATATTTTTATGCAGTTTTCAAGGTTTCTTATTTTATAATCAGAATAATTTTTTTTAAAGCTTCAGAAGCTAAGAAAACCAGTATCTGAAATAGCCATGTAGTAGGCACTGAGCTAGGCATTTTACCAATTATCTAATCTCCATAGCAATCAGCTGAGGTAGGTGTCTTAGTCCCTTTCACAGATGAGGAACTGAGGCTCTGCTATTTAGGCATTTCTCTCTATTTGCCAGGGAGCCTTGAATCCAAGCCCAGGACCATGCCCATGTTTCCTGTTGCCCCACATGAGGCAGCTCCTAGTGGGCCCATGGGAAGTTTACAGTGAAGATCATTGACAAAACAGAGCTGTGTACACGCTGCCCACAAGGAAGGCCTTATTTTGCTTTTTAAACTCTTCATATCTTCCTCCCCAAGTAGAAAACTTTTTTTCCTGATCAAGGAAACAGTATTGTGAAGGTGTGAAGCTCCTTTCTCAGTTTTTATCCATGTGCCCAGCTCCACATGCCAGTGCCCTCAGAGCCTATGGTATCTGCTGTCGCTTACTGGCTTGGCATATTGTCAGGGTATGAGGACAGGGCAGAACTGCACACTCCGTCGTCCACCGGCCGGTTCCCTGGTCTGTACCCTGGCTACCGAAACAGGCTGCGTGCTCTGGCTCCCTACTCAACCCAAGGGAGGCGGGAGCAGCAAATATCCCAGCTATGTGAACAATCAGGCTTATCTGGCCGCACATTTGATCTTTTGTACCATTATTTCAACCAGATAGGGCCTCCAGGTGGCTGGGAGGCCCAGTGTACCCTGACTCATGTTCAGTTGGGGCCCAGGTACTGCCTCAGTGAGGGGTGCTCAATCCCCCAGCTGGCTCTATTCCAGATAGGTCCCCAGTGACACTAACTCTTATGGGACGCAGAGGTGGAATTTTTCTCCGCATTCCAAGGTTCTTCACTGCTTCCTGTTCCCTCCCAGAGGCAGAGACAGGAAGTTACTCGGATGGGGTCACAGCAAGTCTGTGACATTCAGGATTGGAACATACAGCCTGGATCACCACTTTCTCCTCCAGCAGCACAGTTCCCAACTTAAAAAAGCAGCACTAACTAGGGACTTTTATCTAGGAAGAGGGAGAAGGGGACATGGGGAATGGCACATGACACACAAAACAGTGGGAATAACCTCATCCTTTCTGATTCAGATTCTCTTTCTGCACCCCAGAAGAGGGCTGCATGTTCAAAAAAGTTGGAGAAATACTGCGTTATGCGAAGTTAAACAGATTAAGTCCTGCAGGACCTCTCAGAACCTTTAACGTGCTGTTTAACTAATGCATACTGTTACAGGGTTATAATGAGAAGTTTCTTAAACAGTCAACTATAAAACTAAGGATGCCATAGGCACTAGGATGCCAATGAACATACTCTGAAGATCACTGCTCCAGGATGAGCCCATGAGGAAAGACAGAAAAGTAGGGCCCCAAACAAACTCTCCCTACCAGCCATCAGTCACTATCTTCAGATTGCAGTGCTGGATCAAACAAGCCTGTCATGCCGCACTCTCCTGTCTGCACTTCAGCAGCGGTTTATGGTATTTTTCCACTTGCTGGTCAAATCCCCTGGAAGAGAACCTTGCCTGGAAAAAGTTCACTGGAGTCAGAAGGTATTTCCGTGCCTGGCCCCTGAACTCAGGAGCCGGAAGAGGGGCAGCCTTGCTGCTGTGAGACCAGGGAGAATCCTGACCCGCCCAGACACTCTGGTTCCCCAGGGCTGCTGAGTCATCCTGGTGTCCCCAGGGTACCACGTGAGGCCCTAGAGCAGCTTCCTCCCCAGTTTCTGGAGAGAGGAATTCCTCATTTCCCGAAGACCTTAAGTGCACTGAAAAACCAAAGGGGGTAGTCTCCTGGGACTCAGAGAAAGGAACTGAACCATCCCATTCTTTGCTGCAGGGGTCTGGGGACAACTGTGTCTTGATTGGCAAAGGACAGAGGGAGGGCTGCTCCTCAAGGTCCCCAGAAAGGTTCTCATTCTTGGCCTTCTTTGGGTCTCTGTCAGCTTGAGACTGAGCAGCATTTTCCTCAAGGGATTCAAACACGACACCCTGGGTTCTCAGCCTCTTAGGCCTCTTTTCTAACAGCCAGAGAAAGTCTGGTTTTCCGGAGGAGGAATTCATGTATTGCTGCACAGAGTCTGGAATCAGGGGCACAGACAGCCTAGGGCTCAGGCTATCCTGAAAGTAGTCCCAACAGGGCTGTCGCCTGACAATGGGCACCAGCTGGCACGGCTTCAGTGCTGAGACAAAGGCATGAAGCTCGGAGAAGGAGGAATGGTCAGAGTAAGGGATGACATGGATATCAGGGTGGGAGTGGCGGATTTTCCGGCTTGTGGGAAGGATAGCAATGGTAGGGCAGGTCTGGTTCCAGTGCACCATGGCAGAATGGCAGATATCCACATGGTCCACAGCATGGATGCGGCCAGCGTTCTCCTCCACTGTGAACACATCTGCCAGGCCCAGCAGCTGCACCAACTCCAGGCGCCGAGGACTCAATACCACCCAGGTCTGAAACTCGAGGGCCAGCTGCTCCAGAAGCGACTCTTTTCCCAGACTATACAGTCCTGAACAATGTTAAAGGGATTGGGGAAAATAAGAGAAGGAAGAGAATGAAGCTATTGAGGAATCCAAATAACCAAATATGTAACAAGAATCACAAATTAATGGAGCAACCAGGGAGTTTTTAAGGTAAGAGGTGGGTGGCATTTGGTTATGGCAACAGATATGGGAGATGCTGTTTGTTGTTCTCAGACCTTTTCTGAAGGTTTATTTCAAGTTCACAACCAGACTGTGAACTCCATTAAAGAACTTGCGTTTTGTTTTTTTTACAACCACCTTATTCTCATCATGGTTCAAAAGGCTCACTCTTCGGGCACAGATGTAGCTGATTTTCTTTTCTCTCTCCCTAACTCTGAATCTCTACCTACTTTTTTTTAACCCCTTCTAGGTCCTTTACTACTAGACTGTAAGTCCTCATATTTTATTCCTTTTTCTACTCCTGCCTATCATTGTAGTTGGTACACAGTAGGGGCTTATTAAATAGTTACCAAACTCATCAAGCCCTACTCCAGTACTCTCCTAGCCAGCTGTGCCTCTCTAGGAAAACTCTGCACTGAAAACCCAAGAACACTTTGGACAAATATTTCTTCATGAGCAGTCAGGCAATCCTGAACATAGGCGATATTCCTCAATCAATTTGGTAGTCACCCTGGAAGTTATGTAATTTTTTCAGTGCCTTGTTTAACCCAGCTTGGAAACTCCTTTCAGAGTTAGGGCATATCCTTTTAAATATTCATTATGGTGGCAAATCCTTTTCTTTTTGTGGATTTATTATAACTTGAGGAACAATCAAAAGCGTCATTTGCAACTAAATCTATCACATTTTTAAAAACAAACATTGATTTTCATAAACAATCACCAAAGGCAATTCTAAGAGTCTCCAGCATGTTTGGTACTATTGTGGAATCACTAGAACAAGATACAGTTAGTTTTTCAATATACCTAATCTTAAGCACAACACTCACTTGAATACCTACATCATAATCAGTTTCATTCACTCATATAACAAATATTTATTGAATGCCTCATCATAATCTAAGCATTTGGGATATATCCATATGTAAAATAAAGAGTCCTGCCATGGTGGAACTTACATTCTAGCAGGGGTAAAAGATAATAAAAACTCAAAACAATAAATATGTAAATTACAGAATACATTCACTGTAAGGTGATGTGTGCAGTATTGTCTCTCTCCTACTTAACACCCTTCAATAGCTCTTTGTCCTAAAAGCCATGGTTGTACTTAGGCTCAAGTTAAAAGCACTTCTGCCTTTCCAGCCTCTTCACCCACTGTGTATCTGCCTATCACACTGGCTGCTGCTTCTCTGTTCTACAAGCACAAAAGACTTCTTCCCACATCCATCATGCTCTCAAGAAGTTTATTTTCTCTGTGTGTGTGTGTGTGTATGTGTGGCAAGGGAAGGGGGGATAAACAATAATAAGCAAAAGCATATTAAAACATGTACTGAATATGTTGGAAAAAAGTATGGGCATCAGGGGATGGGAATGTGGGAGCAAGGGTAAGAGAAAGGTTGCAATTTTAAATAAGGTGATCAGAGTAGGTTTCATGGAGAGGAGACCTACACAAAGACTTGAAAGATGTGAGAAACCCCCAAAGAACATAGATTCACTAGCTGTGGGTGAGAGAAAAAGGAAAGGAAACCACTCACCAATCTTTATGTTATGTTGTGGGTACTTGTGAATGAGCTCGACAATCTGACGGGCAGCTTCTTGTTGGGAAGGAAGTACCAGGGCTGGGTTGCAATTGGTGTTGTCTAGGTATAAGGTATGGATCTGTTTCCCCAAACTCAGGGCTGGCTCCTTTAGCATGGACGGTGTATACCGAAAGTCACCTGGAAGAGGAATACGTGGGGGCGCAGTCAGAAACAAAAGAGGAGGACAAGGCTCTCCCAGCTCCAGCAACAGATGGACATTTGCTTACTGGCCTGTACAGGGAAAAACACCATGGAGTCTGGCACTGAACTAATATAATATAGCTTCTCTGTGGCACTGTCTCCATTCTAATAAGGTTTTTTCATTAATCTTATAAGGTTTGGCCTCTTAGAGCATGGGAAATCAGTTGAGAAATGCTCACATGGGATGAACTTAGGAGGCCTCTGGACTTCTATTAGGACTTAAGAAGGTGGGAGGGACCCCTCCAGAGGCCCACCTGTGTAGAGGATGGTTCCAAAGTATCCTTCAAAGAGAAACATCACAGAGCCAGGGCAGTGATTGGCATCGATGAGGGTTACAGTCATGGTCTCTCGCCCAAATTCATCTAGAGGCAGGACATGGCTCTCACCAACCTCTAGAGCTCGGATCCACTGCTTAGATACCTGAGGAAAACAGTTGGTTATCCCAGTGAACATAGACTACGTTCCCTGAATTAGGAAGTATCCCTTTCCCAAGTCAGGGGAAGCTGACAATCTTGAGTCACCAAGCAGCAGAAGCTGTAATGGGGATTCCCAAACAATCCCCCCTTCCTTCTCCCACTCCCCACCCCAAGCTTTGTGCAAGTTTAAATTAAGAGTCCAGAAAAGGTCTAGTTTTTCTATGAAGGCAATCTCAAACATTCTCTATCATAATAATCCGTTAAGGGCACCTGTTTAAAAAAATCCAACCAGATGTCCAGGACCTGCACCAGCTTTACGTAAATTAGACGAGGGAGGGGGAAGGCACTGGGGAATCTATGTAGTACCCAGCACATTAGGTGGAGTCTCTTGATGAGGCAAGTTTGGGAAACACTGGCCTAGTTTATGTGAAAAGAAAGGAACTGTTTCATTGGCTGAACTAAAACCAACTTCTCACTGAAACATTCCGAGTCGGCCAGTTGGAAGCCACACTCCTATTCTGGGCTACAGATGAATTCCTGGGTACAAACAAATCCTGTATTGGTAAAAACCAGTCTTCCTGGCCCTTCCTCTATGGCTCCAAGGCTGTGACAGATCGGAAGCCCCACCCAGAAACCAGCACCAGCTCTCCGAGGCCTCCTCCAGCCCCCATACCTGTAGCCGACGGCGCAGCAGGTAAGCAGTGATTGGGGAGCAGTAGAGGGGCCGCGCCCAGGTGCTAGACAGACCCACGGTGTGGTCCGAGTGCATGTGGGACAAGAAGAAGAGCCGCGCGGAACCCGCCCGGCGCAGGCTCCAGAAGTCCACAGCGATGGGCGTATGGGGGATCAGGGCCCCGTTCATGGTGGCGGGGTCGGAGAGTTACCAGTGGGATCTTCATGAGAACAGAGCTCCTGCGTGAGGCTCCTGCAACGGTACCCTGAAAAAAAGTCACGCTGGGCAAGAATTGGGCCGGAGACCCTAAGGGAAAGCCGGCCCAGTAAAGAAATAAGTTACTACAGTGGGCAGAAAGAAGTGGCCATGGCTGTAGGAACCCGCGGGCGCCAGCCTAAACCTCGCGCGGGAGCTGGCGCCCCACACCGCACTCAAAGCGCGCGCTACTGGGCGGAGACAGGCCGAAGTAGTCGACTGCCGATTGGCCCTCGCCGCTCCTCCAGAAGGAGCCGCGCGGCTGCGCCAGGAGGTGAGAGGTTGGGGGAAGGGCACCCTGAGGTCGCAGTCCAGCCTACGCTCGGCGCTCGCAGGGTGAAGGTGAGTGGCAGCTGCTCTGCCGGGTCTCTAATGGAGGCGGGACTTCCGTAGAAAGCGTGATTGGGCCTATCCCAGACCGCTACCGCTGGAGGCGCCAGAAAGGCTGGAACCGGAGAGGGAAGGTTCTGCGGAAATGGGGCTCCCGGGCTGGAAATGGGGCCGAGGGCCTAGAGGCAGCGGGAGAGATCTATAGGCGTAACGACCGACCTGAAGGTCCCGGGAAGGAAGCGAAGAGCCCAGGGTGGGGCTCCCCGGGGAGCGGAGAGGGTCGAAGTTGGAGTGTTTTAGGGCCAGGGTGCCGGCCGTGGGGGGGCCAAGGTTGGGGCGAGATCACCCGTAAGTCTCTTCACCGACTGACATTTCTTTTACGTAGGCTCCCACGTCAGGCCTAGGAGTCCACGGATTACCTAGAGATTCGGTGGGAACTGCACCTGACTGTTCGAGGAGATGCCGTACCTTGGCTCCGAGGACGCGGTGAAGGAGCTGAAGAAGGCTCTGTGTAACCCTCACATTCAAGGCGATAAGTTGCGCTACCGGAATGCCATCCAGCGAGTGATTAGGTATAACCTCATAAGTCCCCGCACTGCAGTCCCCATCAGGGCTCTGAGCCAGACCACCCTGAAAGGGTCAATGGACTTAACGTACGGGTCCGTTGCATGATTTGGTCTCCCTCCTCCTCTGGAGTGCCGTCTCATTCTCCCTTGCGGGACTTAACTTTGTTTACTTCGCTGCGCAGTTTCATCCCTATCTTGAGCTTACACTGTTGACTCTAGCTCTATAATACATTTTGTACAGACCTGCTTGGCATTTCCACCCGGATATGTCTTCAAAGACATGCAAAACAGCAGCCGCCTCCTTGCCTCTCTCCCAAACCTGTTCTTCCACTTACATTTGTGTTGATGAGTGTCAGCACCCAGTTGACCAAGCATGGGAGTCAGTCTTGATGACACCTGATCCTTCACTTCTCAGGTCAGATGGTGTGGGCTCGTACTTCCAAATGTCCATCATCCCCCCCTTTTTTATTGGCACCTCTGCTGTGGTGCTTTTATTACCAAAGCAGTTGTAGAAGCTTACTAGTCAGTCATCTTGCCTCTTCATTTCAGTTAGAATGATTTTTTCAACATAGGAATTTGAACGTATGACTCTTTCCTGCAGCTATGGATCACAAATTTTAGTGTGTACAAAAATCTTTTGGGGTGCTTTTTTAAAAATGTAAATTCTTCATCTAATCCAGTAATTCTGATTCCAGTAGGGTGGGATGGAACCCAGAAATTGCATTTTAAACAAGCGTCCCATCTGATTCCTGTGGGAGACCACAGTTTGAGAAGCAGTGATCTACAGAATAAAAGCCCATACTTATAGAACACAAGGAACACCTGGCTAACTCAACTACCTGCAGACTCTCAAGAGAATGTACCAATCTTGTTCACGTCTACATGCCTCATAGTATATATCATTACCTATTTACTACATCTGCCTAGTGACCTCCTGCTCATTCAGCTGAAGTATTACTTCTCTGTGGAAACTTTATGGTTTCTTGGCAGTGGTCCTCTGGATCCCCTCTGAACTTTGTCTGTTATTTCTGTTACAAAACTTATTTATCTACTGTCCTGTAATTAGTGGTGCTCTTGTGTGGCTTTTCAGTAGATTTTGAGTACCTAGAGATCTGGGACCATGCCTTCTTCAATATTATATCCTCAAAACATATCCCTGGAATGTAAAAACTGAATTTCACTGGAAGGTACTAGGAATTCAATAAATGTTTGAATAAATAGAAGAACATTCATTGCGGCCCATGGTGTGAAACATTGTGTATATATAATAGACAAGGAAGACCTGGTTGCTTCCCTCTAAGATCACAGTCCAGTTGGATAACTAAGACATGTATATGTAAAGCGCCTTCCATTGTAGATTGGGGATTGTGTATTTTACTTCTTCCGGCTGTATGTGTTGGTTTCAGGCACATGACTCAGGGCTTGGACGTGTCTGGTGTTTTCATGGAAATGGTGAAGGCCAGTGCCACTGTAGATATTGTTCAGAAGAAATTGGTATATCTGTACATGTGCACGTATGCCCCCCTGAAACCAGATCTGGCACTCCTGGCTATCAATACCCTGTGCAAAGACTGTTCAGACCCCAACCCGATGGTGCGAGGGCTGGCACTACGCAGCATGTGTAGCCTCAGGTGAGCACCCTCTTCCCTGCCTATTTCTCAGTGTCTGGTGAATTGAGGACGTCAAGGGGCCAATTTTTAATGACAGCAGTTTAATCGAGTTCTTTAATACTGGGGAAAACACTGTTGTAACCTGAACACAGGTTTTTAACCATTGCTCTGGCCTGAAAGACTACAGTGTATGGTTTCACTAAAGGAAGTTTTCCATTCTCACTCTCTGTGAAATAGTTCTTGGTTTTGGTTAAACATTTCTAAACAATTACATGTATATATATAGGTTTTGCTGCCTGTGCAGCATTATTCCAAGTGAAAAGGCGAGCATGGCCCTAAGTTTGGCAGCTGCTTTCTCCAGTTCTTTACGATCTGATAGATACACATTCAGACTTCTACTAAACCCTCGGTTAAGTGTATCGGGGCTGAATTATCTCAAGCCAAGAATTTCAGGATCTGGCTGACTCCAGAATGTGTTGCTTAGGATGCCTGGTGTGCAGGAATACATCCAACAGCCTATTGTCAATGGACTGCGGGATAAGGCTTCATATGTCAGGAGGGTAGCAGTCCTTGGTTGTGCCAAGATGCATAATCTTCATGGAGACTCTGAAGTGGGTAAGTTTTAGTATGACCCATCATGGTATTTATTTTTGCCTCCATTGTATGTATGCCTTTGTAAATGATTATGTAGCTTTTGTAGAAAATAATAATGTGGCCCCACTTATGTACATGTCTCTCTAAGTAGGATGCAGGGCTTGGTATGTTCTGGTATTAGAGAAGTGCTTTCTCTGGGCCCCAGGTGAGCTCCTTTGCATGAGCTATTGAGAACAGTCTGGAGATGACAACTTGTTTTGCCTTGCACTTTATTATTGCCTTTGTTATTTTTGTAGCAGAGAAGTTCAGCTTTGTCTCCCTGGAGCTATTCCTTTTCTTCTTTATCTGAAATCTTTGTTCTCTTTTATAGATGGTGCCCTGGTAAATGAACTATACAGTTTGCTGCGTGACCAGGATCCAATTGTGGTTGTGAACTGCCTGCGGTCTCTAGAGGAAATTCTGAAAGAGGAAGGAGGTGTTGTCATCAATAAGCCCATCGCCCACCATCTCTTAAATCGGTCGGGATGCCTCATGGCTGTTTTTCTTGTAAATCTGCATCCTAGTGGGATCTTGTTGATGTGTGGAATTAAAGAAGGTCTTGAAGAACTTATGTAAAGTAGTAAAGGAAGTTAATCTTTAAATTTAACTTTAAATACTACTTTAAAAAAGTAGTAAAGACACTAACTTCCTCATATTTCACTGAGATATCTTTTATTTGTCTTAATTTTTTTGGTGATATAGAGAGATGGCAGAAACATTCTGCGGAGATAGGCTCTGTCCTCTTCTACAGTCATCCTGTCCCCCAAAACTAAGCCATTAATGTTGTCTTAAAATGTACAGAATCTGCATCTGAGTTATAGTGATCATGTCTTTGGCCTTAGATGAATATGCATTTATAGTGTTAGCTCATCTTGGAATTCAAAGCCTATTTTGTGTAAACTTTAAATAGCATGTAAAAAGAATAATTCAATTATGGCACAGCCTATTTTTCAAGAATTCTTCCGTTGTTATGATGAACAGATGATTGGTAACATGGCAGTAGCATGAAGATGGTCCTAATTTCATTGCCCAAATCATACTCTGGTTTTCTTTTTTGGATAGAATGTCAAAGCTGGACCAATGGGGTCAGGCGGAAGTATTGAACTTTCTGCTACGCTACCAACCACACGGGGAGGAGGAGCTATTTGACATTCTTAATCTGTTGGACAGCTATCTCAAGAGCAGTAGCCCTGGTGTGGTGATGGGGGCCACCAAGCTCTTTCTGATCTTGGCAAAAAAATTCCCCCATGTCCAAACTGATGTGCTCATGCAAGTCAAGGGAACTTTGCTGGCTGCCTGTTCTTCAGAGAGCCGTGAGCTCTGTTTTGCTGCCCTCTGTCATGTGCGCCAGATCTTGCACAGTTTGCCAGGTCACTTTAGCAGCCACTACAAAAAGTTTTTTTGCTCCTACTCGGAGCCCCACTATATCAAGCTACAGAAGGTGGAGGTGCTGTGTGAGCTGGTGAATGATGAGAACGTGCAGCAGGTGCTAGAGGAGCTTCGAGGATACTGTACAGATGTGTCTGCCGACTTCGCGCAGGCTGCCGTCTTTGCCATAGGTAGGTGTCTGCTGCATTTCCTTTCTGAGAGCTTACACCAACCAGCTAGGAAGCTGTGAAACCTTAGGAAGCAAAAGGGAATACCTCTTGCTTCAGAGACATATCATGCTCCAAAGAATTGGGTCAGGTTTTATCAGCCTTGGTGTTGTCATATTTTCTAGGATAGAGAATACAAGTAACCCAAACTATAATACTTAAAATGTATGCCTTTTGTTGTCTACTCTCCAGAATGCTTTCTTGTATGTCATACCACAGTCTTGGGAGGTAGCAGGAAAAGTGGACAAGTGGTATCAACTTCATTTTAAAGATGAGGAAACTCAGACACAAAGAAGTTATTAAATTGCCAAAAGATACGTATAGTTCCTGAACTGGGACTGGAACCAGCTTTCCTGACTCAGAGTCCTAGGTCAATTCACCAGTTGTTCACTGAGTTTCTACTCTGGACTCTGTATTGTTCTGAGCACAGACCAACACAGAATAAATCCTAAATCGTTCAGACTTTTTCATACTACTTGGTCTGGAGCTTAAAAGGCAGGAGTGACTCACAAAATGAAAGCAGCTAAGGGGAACTAAGTTTTGGAGGCCTTAAGTAGAAGAAGAGAAGAACCCTCATATGTAGAATGAAATATAGTTATTTTTAGGAGCAGAGAAGAGAAAACAAAGAGGAAAGTGGAAATCCTGCAGTCAGGAGCCTGCTGGATATTCACAGGATATTCACTCAGTGCTACAACAAATGGTGCCTCATATATCTGGCTGCCTCTTAAATACCTTTCTTGCTGAAAGTTTTTGACCTTGTTCAATGGGAAATTCATTTTTACCAAAGTTACCTTTATAGCAAACTTAGGTTCTTATTTCATCAAGAAAGGGGTGATTTTTTTTTTTTTTGGTCCTATTTATCTTTGGCTGGTGGGAAAATTTTTTAGAATGAGGTGTTAGTGTTTGACTTAACGCTTCTGTCTGCTTTCCCTTCCTCTGTAGGTGGCATTGCAAGGACCTACACAGAGCAATGTGTGCAGATTCTAACAGAGTTGCTGGGGCTTCGGCAAGAGCACATCACCACAGGTAATGGCTACCTAAGTATTTTTTCTTTGCATCAATTGCCTGGCCTATAATAGTTGCTCAACAAATATTTGTTGTTGAATAACATAGATGTTTACACTTTTCTTTGCATCATCACTTGTTGCCATCAGAGAGGCATAGGGTCTGTAAATCTAACAGGGTAGAAAGAGTTTAGGTTGCCATGAGTCCACAAGGCTGTTCTACAGCTAATGAAGGGTCCTAAGATGAGCTTGCTTTGTATTTCCTACCTTTCCCACTTTGCTTTATGGAAGCATACTGTGTAAGCAGAGGCTTCCAGGGCTGGGACTAGGGTGAGACGAGCAAGCTGCCAAGAATGCAAAAATTTAAAGAGACACTCATTCTTTAGTGTTCATGCACATGCTAACTCTGCGTGTCTCCTTAAATTGTATACCCTTGGCACTTTGTAGTTCCAGCTCTGGTGGCTCCATTTATCCTGTCTTCAGGGAATCATTCAACACCACTACTACCCCAGATTTTGCAAACAGCTTTACATTTTACCAAGTGCTTTCGCATACATTAGCTCGTGTATCCCCGAGGCAGTCTGGTAAGAGCAACATTCATTTAAGAAATCACTGACCATGTCAGACATTTCTCAGGTAATCACTGACTACACCGCCAGCAGCCTAGTCTGTATATCTGACTTTTCTTAAGATACCTTCCTTCGTGGAACCTCTAATGCTGTGCTTTTGTGTCCTGAGCTGTGTTGTAGTGGTGGTACAAACTTTTCGAGACCTGGTGTGGTTGTGCCCTCAGTGTACGGAAGCTGTGTGCCAGGCCCTGCCCGGCTGTGAAGAGAACATCCAAGACAGCGAGGTAGGTCCCTTCCCTTTTACACCCGGGCAGAGGGGGAATGCTCGCAGTGCTGCTCTGGAAATGAGTTCTGATCTGTCTTTCTACCCAGTGTCTGAAGTGGAAATTCTTAGAGTTGATTGCCACCTCAGATTCTTTTTTGGGTGTACATGAGATATGAATTTATAAATCATTAGGATTTATCTGGTTTTTATTACAGGTACTTTGATACCATTGTCCTCTTGGACAATTTTGAGTCAGAAACTTAGCCCCTGGAATTTTCAGCTGCAGTGAAAATCAGAATCATTTGTGGAATTTTTACAAATATTTGGCTTCACTGCAGGTCTACTGACTGAAGCAGTCAGCAGGGGCGACCTAGACACATTTTTAAGAAGCCTCAGAGGTGACTCTGATGTGCTATGTTAATCACCACTTAGAGAAATCTTTCAGTAGCTTCCACTCAACCATTAAATACCCAATTGGGACAGAGGCCCCAGAGCTGAGGAAGCCTTATTGCCTAAACAACATTAGCTATGAGATCTCCTTTGTGTGGTAGAACTTCATTCCTGTTTGTTGTGGAGCATACAGTGTGGGGGGGGTTGGTACATTGCAGGTTGCAGTAAATACAAGAGCATAATTCCATATGACATTAGGGGAAAAGCAAAACCTGCAGCTGTCTGCTGTCTGCTGTCCCCTGTGTTTGGACAGCCAGGTGTCAAGCGCCTGTTCTTCCCCCTCCATCCCCTAGGGGAAGCAGGCGCTTATTTGGCTACTTGGAGTCCATGGGGAGAACATCGCCAATGCTCCATATGTGTTGGAAGACTTTGTAGAGAACGTGAAGTCAGAGACGTTTCCAGCCGTTAAGATGGAACTGCTCACTGCGCTGCTGCGCCTTTTCCTCTCACGACCTGCTGAGTGTCAGGACACGCTGGGGCGCTTGTTACACTACTGCATAGGTAGGTCCTTCAACAGGAGGTAGTACTTGCATGTCCAGTAGTAAAAAGCCTCACAGCCTTCTTTGTTTGGTGAGTCATGTCTGGGACCCAAGAAGAAAATATTCATGTTTCCTCCCTCCTTCTTTTTTTTTCTCCCGTTTTAGCTGGCATAGGGGTAGAAAAAGAGTGTTTTGTTTTGTTTTTAATTAACTCATCTGTTGTCCTACCTCAGAGGAAGAAAAGGATATGGCAGTACGGGACCGAGGTCTCTTCTATTACCGCCTCCTCTTGGCTGGTGTTGATGAAGTTAAGCGGATCCTGTGTAGCCCAAAATCTGACCCTTCTCTTGGACTTTTGGAGGACCAGACAGAAAGACCTGTGAATAGCTGGGCCTCAGCCTTCAACACACTCGTGCCTGTGTATGGCAAAGTCCGCTGGGCGGCCATCTCTAAATACCAGGGGGCAGGGCGTCGTAATCCAGAGCTTCCTAACACTGCATACTTTGCCACATCAGGTAAAGATAGTTCTTACTTTTATGTTGTCATGAAAAATCTTTATGTTTTGCAATGACTGGTAGAAAGTAGAGTATGCTAGCTAAATTTCAGACTTGCCTGAATTCCAGTCTTTGTGATCAAGAAAGAAGTTCGTCATTGGTTATGTAAGCCATTTATCCAAAGGTAAATGTCACATTGTGTACTTTTTGGAATCTAGGTAAAGAATGTTCCTGTAGATTAAGAACATCTCTTACTCCTGCTTTCTGTCTCTTTTAGGACCCCTGATTCCCGCGGAGAACAAGGAGAGGGTCCAGGAGCTCCCTGATTCTGGAGCCCTCACGCTAGTCCCCGGTCTCCAGCTTACTGCTGAGTATTTTGAGAAAACCTGGCTTAGCCTCAAAGTCGCTTATCAGCAAGTGTTCCCTTGGCAGGGAGCAGTCCATCCTGACACCCTCCAGGTGGCCCTGCAGGTAGTGAACATCCAGACTATTGCAATGAGCAGGGCGGGGGCTCAGCCGTGGAAAGCCTACCTCAGTGCTCAGGATGATACGGGCTGCATATTCTTAACAGAACTGCTCTCGGACCCCGAGAACTTGGAAATTCAGATCTCTGTGAAACAAAACGAGGCGAGGACCGAGACACTGAACAGTTTCATTTCTGTATTAAAAACTGTGATTGGAACAATTGGAGCCATAAAATCATAACAGTTCTTGCTGGTTGTCTTGAGTGAGACGAATAGCTATCAGAGTTCCTTTTTTTTTTTTCATTAGAACTGTTTCTAAGTCCGCGTAATATGAAATGCAAAGGAGAATGGGAAATCTAGGAATCAGGATTCTTACATTTTCTTACGTTTTTGTCTAAACCATTGATTTCTCCTTTCATAATTATTGGTGAAAGACCCTGTTTTTCTGGGTGATGTTGTAAAGGTTAATGTTGCTGGAAAGAGGATGGTAACAGGGGAAGATAGGGTCTGGATTCTCTTCTAATCAGTTGTAGGGATTGTTTTACTAATTAAATTCCTGAAGTGTGTGGAAGCTGATGGAGTCGTCATTTGTTGGGGTTATGTTTTCTTCCTTGGATAATTGCAGTGGATTCCTTACTGTTCTCATATTTCTAATCATGCTTTTACGCCCCAGTCCAAAGTCTTTAGTATGGTACGTCTTCAGTGTCACGTCTCACTACTTCCCAAACACCTTCTGATCTGGCAAAAGCAAACCACTTTGAGTTCCCTGAATGCACTAAGCTCTCTCCCCTCTGTGCTCTGGCACCTGCTTTTATATCTTGCCTAGAACATTTCCTTACCCTCGTATCTTCTTTATTGAAGTAATACCTAGTCTGTCTTTCAATGTTCAGCTCAGTCATGGACTTTCTCTGGAAGTTTTCTGTGACCCTCACTGCCGTCATTAAGGGTCTCGCTCGGGCTGTCAGAGCAGTCAATGCATATCTGGCAGCACTATGGTGATTGTTTCCTTGTCACTCTTCTTTACTTTTAATTTTATTCAGACTTCACCATATTTATACATTGAGGCAACTTATGGCAAGAACAGATGAAATAAAATGGTAGGAACGTATAAAAAACCAGAGACTCCATAACTGGGAAAAAGCAAATACAAAACCACCAGGGTTAGGGATGGGGGGACAGAAATGTTCAGGCTGAAAGGGCCTATTGTTTGATAGCGTTTGATAGAGTCGAGCTTGAGGTTTAGCTCTGTCAGTGATTTGGCAGTCAGAGTGAAGAGAAATGATGATATAGTTGTCATCGGAGAGAAAGAAACATTCCCATTCTAATTTCTGAAAGAAATTTACATGTAGTTTCATACAGGTGATGCTGAGTATGATATGTACAAGATTCCCATGGGTTTCCCAAGACATGGTGTTCTTTAATGAAAACAGAGAGTGTGACTTTCACATGGAGCATTTCTTCAAGGACTTAAAATGACGTGGTCCAGATATCTGGCTTTACATAAATCAACTGCATATCCTTCAAATAATTCATTACCTCTCCCAACTAGGCGCTTAATAGGAGTAGATAACAGACCATATTGAAAAATCTGGCAAGGGCCTAGGTTTTGTGAGTTGTTTGTCCCCCAGTGGTCAATTTCTAAGGAAGGACAGTAATTGTCTTTCCTTCTCTCTCTACAGTGCCTGCCACATAGTGCTTACTCAATATATATTTATTGAATGGATGGCTGTGAGTAATTAGATTCTGATGTTGTTTTGGGATTGGTGTTTGAAGCGTGTTTTGTTATACTGCATCAACTATACAAAAAAAACAATAGATGGAATTCCATCTAGATTTGGGTTTCTCAAAAGTGGCACTATGGATGTTTGAGGCTAGATAATTCTTTTTTGTGGAGTGTTTTCCTGTGCTCTGGGGGATGATTATTAGCTGCATATCTGCCCAATACCACTAGATGCCAGTAGAATCCCCAGTTCTGGCAACTAAAACTGTTTCCAGACATTGCTAAAGGTGCCCTGGAGGGCAAAGTCACCCCCAGTTGAGAACGACTGTTCTAGGCCTTGGAACTCCAGGGATTGGAAATAGAGGGATCAGAACAGCTTCAGAATTGCTTTTTCCATGTTTTCATTTGTTTGGTAAAATTGAATACTTAATTAGGTACTAAAAGAAATAAAATCAAAGTAAACTGCTACCAATTGTTACAGGGGAATAGGATATATGTGGTAGAAATGGAATAAATTGACTTTTTGACTATATTGAAGTATTG
Organism: Phataginus tricuspis; assembly: GCA_029783875.1. Taxonomy (NCBI): domain Eukaryota; kingdom Metazoa; phylum Chordata; class Mammalia; order Pholidota; family Manidae; genus Phataginus; species Phataginus tricuspis. Next base: position 11,627,868 of record JAQQAC010012408.1, read on the forward strand.
ACCTAAAGAAAACTAGTATGGTAGTGGAGCTTTTAGAAGATGAAGTCCTACTTGGTTACTTTTCTGTAATGTAAGAGGGGTAGCAGAATATGAAATTGTTGCTTTTGAAAAGTGTAATTTTAAAATTATCTCAATAAGGAAGTGATTTCTCCTAACTGGAGCCTGGTTTTACTAATTTATAAACAAGATGACTAAAGCTTAAGTGTACCATGAAGTTAACTAATATTCTTGGTACCTGGGAGCATTTTCTAACTTCTGCAGGCATATGATTAAGGATGTGTTGTAAGTAGAGGCTATGGAACACGTATAATGAGTGGCCACCCATGACAATGGGGCTTTGGAACATTGCAGGGGAAATTATTTGCATAATTCCTGACTATAATTTTATTGCTAAGGGCCAGTCAGTATCTGTTACATACCTCCACCATCCCTCTGTTTTTGAATGGGAGTTCTGTACAATTATTCTATCCCTTTCTCATATATTAGGTGTTTGGGGGAAGGGAGACAAATCACTTATTTTTTTTATAGGTCTCCACATTGAGAGGAGTTGTATCCAAGGATCCTTATTCATGTGTGGACCTGGTGCAGATGACAAGATCCTGGACTTTGAGCCAAAGATCTGATGATATGAGGCTATTGGGAGAGGGATGTAAATTGTTGTGGCCAGAGTGGCAAAAGAAGCAAGTGGTAGTGAAAAAATTCTGGACTCACTTTTCAGTAATAATTAGGAATATTATATTTGAACTGTAAGTGAAGGGTATGTGGGCTTGGGGAGAAGGGATGTTTGGGAGTGTGCTGTAGTGAAGGCCTAAAGAAAAATATACAAAGGAGGATAATGTACCCCACATTGTCCATTAGAGGGTATACTCTGTGTGGATAAAAATAGAATATTTCCAGTATCGCCTGGCTTTAGTGCATCTTCATGTCAATAGGTGTTTCCAAGGGGTGGAGAGAATTAGTCCATCTACATATCCATAGGTAATTACAAGGGCGTGCAAGGGCTTATCTAGACTGGAGAGGTTGGGTGGAGATTTCTCTTTTGCTGCAGCCTGGTCAAGAGAGAGAGATGGGATGACTGCTTGTAAGAAATAAACAGGTTTCTTAAACTTTATTTCTCCCTTTGACTGATTTCAGTTTCAAAGGTATTTTGCCCTGGGATTATCCCCCCGGAGTTACATCTGGTGGTAGTCGACAGGACCTCTGAACCCGAAATCTGTCTAAGTGGGTTCGACCTTTGAGTGGACTGCCTCCAGGGAATGATGGATAGGCCCCAATGGCTGTAGCGGTAGAGGGTGCAGCTTCACTTGGGATCCCCCTATATGTGGGGCTTCCAATTGGGGAGCCCTTTGTGGGGATATGGTCAAGGGTAAAGCACCACCTAGAGGGGTGGAGCCTTCCCCGGAACTGAGGAAGAGTGGAGACACCAGAGCTGTAGAATTAACCCTCCATCAGATAGAAGACTGCGTAGAGGCCCTGAGTGGCCATGTAGCAGCTGGCATTGTAGAATCTCTTTTTGTCCAGATAGTGGAAAGTGTTATGAGGAGACGATTTTCGAGGAGAGAGGGTTATCAAGGAGAGAGAGAGACTTTGGCAGGAGAGAGACACTCCAGCATTGCTGTGAGGAGCTGGGTGATGACCTATGGGATGCCCTTAAAGAAGAGAGATAGTTATTGAGAGGATGGGTTGTGCTCCTGGAAAATTCCTTGGCAGCAGCGAGGGGGAAGGCAGCCGGAGAGTCCACCTTGCAGTCATGGGGGACGGGGAGGAAAGAGCGGTGCCTTCAGCTCAGGAGATGGTGGAGGAGGTGTCCTGAGAGGATGAGTGGGTGGGGCTGAGGGCTGATCTCTTGCTGAGGCCACTGCCTGGGGCACCACCCACTCCTGTATTAAAGGCCCACCTGGTTGTAATTAAGAAAGTAAAAACAACCACAGGATCCTGAGAGGGAGGAGCTGTCCACTCCCCCGATTGTGGAGCACTCTGCTCTGCCCCTACACCCAGGATGAGCTGGTGGACATGAGCATTCGGTATCAGCAGAAGCCATGAGAACTGCCTACTTGGCTTTTGTGTCTCTGGGATATGGGGGTGGTAAACACTGTTATGTCGGGTTCTGAAATGAGTAGACTGGCTTCCCTGATGACTCACCCTTCCCTCTGGCAGGGGTTGCAAAGTGCCCATCACACCTCAGGGAAGGGTGCTTCTGAATTGGCTGACAGCTGCCATCAAGATAGTTTGACCTAATCAGGGTGATTTACCATACTTACCCACTAGCTGGAAAAGTATGCAGAGCTCCAACAGGTGTTGAAGAAATTTGGCATGAAAAATATCATCTATAATATAGACCCCCAGGGTCCTGATGAGGAGTTGTTCACCATAGGAATGAGAAATTTGGTGCCCCATACAGCTCCCCCATCTCTCTTTGGGTCCCTAGTGACTATTCTTGACCCCACCTAGGGCAACCCATAAGTGAGGCTACTCGTACTTTAGCAGATCTGGGGGAGATTGAAACAATAAGAGCACAGAAGGAAGTATGGGCTACAACTGAAAGGAGAGGTGCAAAGGGCCCTGTGAAGGTGTTGAGGACCCGGATGTGGATTGATTTGATAAAGGCCGGGGTAGTGAAAGAAAAACTTGATGAGCAGCCCAATAGAATATTGTTAGAACTGTGGCACCAATTGAAGCCAGAGCAGCAGTTCCAACCACTGAGGTCCAGGACATGGAAACCAGAGGCAAAGCCCCATGTCCGACCTGTGTCCCTGCAAGACTTCCTGGAGAATAGTACTCAGGCTCCGCTGGGACCTCACCCCCCACAGGGGAATGATAGGGCATTGTGGTTTGACTCAGGGGAGGGTCAAAGCCCCACCTTGGGGATGTGGTGGGGACCAGAGGCCACATGTAGAAGGATATTTATTAGTCCCTAGTTAATGTGCAGTGTGTCCTGGCCCTGGTGGACACAGGAGCTGAATGCTCCATGATTTATTGCAACCTGGAGGGTTTTCCAGGGATCCCCCCTACTGTTTGCAGGGTGGGGCTGGGTGGAACAAGCCCGAATCCCCTTGGGAACAGGGCGTCTAATACTGCATGTGATGTTACGCTCATGTCTGATTACCTTATAGGTAAATGTGGCATTTTTGCAAGAGGTTTTGGGTCTTGTAGCTACTGGAAAGTGTTTATTCCACCCTTGGCACAAATTGTGAAGCTCTTAAGCCATTTGGTACAAAAGGGCATTGGGTGGGGCTGGCATGAAACGTGTGCATTTACCTCCGCTGTTATACAATGGACAGTCAAGGCTGTGAAGATCTTGATTGAGACAGACCCATCAGAGCCCTGTCAGCTGGATGTCCATGTGACTGAAGATGGCTGTGCTTGGGGTTTCGGCAGTGCCTTGTAGACCGTTTGCCTTTCACATTGGCCCAGGTGCATTGGCTAGCAACACAGTCTGCCTTGGGCAGAAGGCAGTGTAGGCTGTAGCCTGTCAGTAGGGCCGGCCTTTGACCTTGGAAGAGGTCAACAGAGCCCTGTCAGAAGTACACTGTGTGATTGAGTCCCACAGCAACCTGGAGACTACGTGGCCTTGGACATTTCAGCACATGGACCAATGATGGGTGGCCCTTCTGGCACCTTGGGGAAAAGGCCTGGAAGCTGGTCTCATGTGTGTTCCTGGAGTAACAGCAGAGTGGTCCCCAAAAATGATGGTAGTGTAACCAAAAGACCAGAAGGTAAGAGCATCTTACTGGGGAGTTTTGTCTTACCATTGTGGCCCGTGCATGTGCCTCCCATAGCCTTACATAGAGACCCATCAGTAACCCTCCCAGGGAGAGGGTGAAAGTCTGGTATACTAGACCAGGCTTGCATGTATCCTGCCTGATGGACAAGATTTGTCTATGCCGGTGTCCTTGAAACATGTATAAGGTTATTTTCTTCTACAGTCCTTGTGGCCTGGATGCGCCCCCTGGCTGCAGCTGCCGGGTGATGATTGCTCTGAACTCCCTACTTATTCAGCTACTGACTGCCTGTGGAATGGGCAAGCTATGGACTTAATCTGCCTAGGACTTTGAACCCAGCTGAAGCCTCTGGCTTGAGGATTATCATGATTTTATTGCTGTTGTTATTTTATGTTATTAGCATGGTTACAATGCTCCAGTTTTCTCCCACAGGAGCCATTGCGGAAGATGAGGAACATGTAGATTGTGAGGTGAGATTTCTGGAGGGGTGGGCTGTGAGTAAAATTGTAGTATTTCCAGACGTGCTCATCTGGCTTTAGTGCATCTCCATATCCATAGGTGTTTCAAGGGGTGGAGAGAAGTGGTCCCTCTACATATCAATAGGTGATTACAAGGGCCTGCAAGGGCTTATCTGGACCGGAGAGGTTGGGTGGAGCTCTCTCTTCTGCTGCAGCCTAGGCAGGAAAGACAGACAGGACAACTGCTTGTAAGAAATAAACTTTATCTCTCCCTCTGACTGATTTCAGTTTCAAAGGTATTCTGACCCAGAATTTTTCCCCCTCTCCCTGCCCCTGGAGTTACATTCTATTTCTGTAGCCTTTAACATTAATTATACTAGACAGTACAAAGGATAGATAAGAACATAAAGATTAGATCCAAAGATATCATTTGCCCATAAGAATATTGGTAGTGAAATGAGGAGGTGGCTTATCATTGTGGGAAAATGTTAATTATTTGAAGTAAGACTTCGGTTTTAAATTTCTATCCTGCCTCTTACCGATGCCACTTACCTTGGGTAAGCTATTTAATACTGTTTGGATGGTATCTTATAAACATTTTTTCTTGGGGGGAGGGGTAATGTATTATGCTGGGAGTATGTTAGAAACATACTTGTTGGGATTCTTAAGTTGTCATTAACTAGCTCTTGTGTGAAAGGAGGTTGGTCTAGAATTATCTCTGAGGGAACTTCTGAGGTTAGAGGTCTGAAGCCTACTTAGTAGTGTTAAAAAACAAAATTAGGTGAGCATATTTGAAGATCTAATTGGCTTTATTAAGCAACTCATGAATCCTGCAGCATCCCGTCCAGCAAGTGGAGAGATGCTCTGAAGGGCAACAGAAAGGGAGAGGTTTTTAAAGACAGGACAAGGAAGTCATGACAGAAAAGAGGATTATTTTGGGTGGGGTCACCTTCATTTGGGAATAAAGGGTCTCAGGTGGATTATATCTTCCTTTGGTGGGTGGAGAGAGTTCATGTGACATTATCTTATCAGCGCTGACCAGAAATTCCTGACAATATTTCTGGGGGAGGTTGGAACACAGGTATGTTAGGTATTAAAGCCCCGGTTTGGTGATGTGGCCTAGCAGAAGTAACCCCATGTTGGGCCTGTGGTTCTCTTTTTTAACAAGCCCTAGTAATAAAGACAAATGAAAATGGTCCTTGAGTTACATAATTCCTATTGCTAGTCCAAGAGCAATTTATGTTCATTTGTTTAGAATGGAATAGAAAATGGAAGATTGGCTCTGATTATTTTATAAGATAGAAATTCTATTCTGAACTACTGACTTTCTGTTGTTAAAAAGAAACAGGACTCAAATGGAGTCACTTATGTTAAGCCCCACCAAGACTTAGTATCTAACCTAACTGCAGTTTTAGTCTCTCCCAGGAGCAGAATTTTAAACCAATCAGTCTGAAATTTCCTGATCTCTAATGAGGTCATCTGTGTAAGACTCCCTGCTCTTCCGCCTAAGAGAAAGTAAGCTTGCCTGAAACAATCCCTTCTTTTCTTTTGCTGATAACATCTTGCTTCACACTCCTTCCTATAAAAACTTTTATTTTGTGCAACTACCAGGAACATCTCTGTTCTTGCTGGATGGGATGCTGCTTGTTTACTAAAGACAATTAAATCTTCAAATTTATTCAGCTGAATTTTGTTTTCTGTTTGTGCTTGAATCTCTTACTTGTTCAGTAATCAGAATACCTTAGAAGGGCTGATAGGTCTGAGTGTTACTTCTGAGACCCAAACCCAAAATCTAGGTGTAGCTATATTAAGAAGGCAGCCACTATGGGTAATTGCCCAATCCTGAAATTGGGTAAAATAATGATGGAGCCCAACCCTGTTAGGAAATCTTAATTGATCTCATCACTGAGTGATTTCAGATCCACCTTAATCCTGATCATTAGGTCTTGGGCTAAAAGGAAGACATTTCACATTTACTGCATGTCAGACACTGCTGGGTCCTTCCACATAATGTTTTATGTCATCCTTATAATTTCCCTGTGAAATACTTTGTATTATCCACATTTACGGTTCCTCAAATGCTCAGATTTTCTTTCACCTCAGCTTTTATCTATCTTATTCCCTCCACTTGGGATGGTCTTATTCCACCTTTTGCCTAATGAATCCCTACCTTTCTGGCTCAGCTCATCTCAGTTGTTATGGCTGCCAGACAGCTGTGTCTGGGGAGGTCTCTCCCTGAACACCAGGTGAAACCTCAACCTGGATGGGGGAGGGTTCTTGACTCTGAACTAGAAAGAATTCTTGAGCAGGTCCGAGGAGTGCAGGGAAGGAAGGAATGTATTCAAGCAAGAGCAGCAGGGAGTGCAGCCGCCCTGCAGGCAGCAGAGAGCGGGACAGTGCAGAGGGGAAGTCCTCGGTCTAGGGCAGATGCCCTTGCCAACTCTTAAAGCCAGGGTCACCTGGCGTCCTGTGTCTGCTTGGATCTGCACGCCGTGGGGACCAGCCCCTACCACCCCACGATCTGGGGGAGCCGTGGAGCACGGGATAGAGTGAGATTGTGTTCTGAGAACTTCCCAAAGAAAGGAGACTTCAGACAGGCTCCTGCAGCTGCAGTTCCATCCCAGGCGACGGGCACTTGCAGGCCCAAGTCTGAGCTCTCAGTGGCCCCTCCCTGCTTATCAAGGGTGAAATGGAGACTTGGAAATAGAATAAATAGCAAAAAGACAAAATGCAATAATTTGAGCAGTGAGAAAGCTTTATTTAAAAGTATGCACTTAAGGAAAGGAAAGTGCAGGTGTCCTCAGAGAGGAGGTGCGCTGAAAGGGGGGGATTCTGTCTTCAAGGCTTTCAAGAAGGGGCAAAGGGCAAGAGGGGGGTGTTGGGCGTAGGCTTGACTTGTGGTCTCCTGATGTGCCTCTCCAGTGAAGGACGCTGTGTCCTCACCCACAGTCAGTCCTCCAGACAATTCAGTAGGATAAACTTAACACAAGGGATTTATTGATCCCCTTCACCAAGACAGTGGTTACCTTCAAGCAGTGGGGTCATATCAGTGAAGACTGCATGCTCTGCCTTAAGATTGGGTGGGTTATTGTCTGATTACCAAAGAATATGTTAGGAATCTTACTTCTCAACTCTTTTTTAAAATGGAATCTTAGCCTTAAGATGGGGTCCCTCTGTTAGGCAGGAAAATAGATATGAGTGGGGTAGAAAGAGAATAAGGTCAGTAAAGCCCATTAGAAAGGATTTAGAGTTAACCAGTTAAAACTAGAAAGCCATAAAAGACTCAGAGTTAATGAGTTAATCAGTTAAAGCTCAAAAGTTCAGGAGCAACTTGGCCTTGAAGTTTTGTTTCGGATATACTGGAAAACCTGGACTGGATCACTGATGGAAAAACTAAGCAGCATTTGGAGGTCTTGGAGTGTTGAGGCTTTATTTCCCACCGGTGGGCTCAGAGGGGAGGAATCTCCCAAAAGTCTGAGCCCTGAGCACAGGCAAGGGGAGCAATTTATATTATTTTGATCTGTGGCATTTGGGCATGCGCAGGGCAAAAGAGGGGCCTGGAGGCGGGGAGGAGGGAGCTGGGAGGGCCTTGCCAACCGAGGAAAAAAGCCGTTTGCTGACCTTGATGGCTGTGTTGAGTATTTTCCTTATCACTCCCCCTCTGATGCCCCTTTAAACACTTCGTTTTAGGGGGCATCATCTTTTTGGTTTATGATAGGATTATAATGACTTGTATTTATACTTTCAATTGCTTTGAGCTAGGATTTTTTTCCTTGTGACTTTTTCGTTAAAAGACCTGAGTACTTTGTGAAGAACACAAATGATTATGTTTTTATGCATCTGTCTGCATGGGCCTCATGTGTACGGGTTGAAATGAGTTCTTCAGACCTTTGATAAGCCTGTGCTTAACAAAAAATAGTCAGTTTTTTTCAGTCCTAATTAATTTTTTTATGCAGGTGAGCATCACGCTCAGGCTGGCTTGTTTGAGTGTGAGAGGACAGGTGCTAAGGGTGGAGGTGGAGGGCCACTGAGGGCAGCTCCCTTGGGTGATGACCATGCACTTTATGACCTTGTCCAGTTCATTTGGTAGAGGTAACATTACAGAGAGGTATTTTGGAAATGCAGGCTGAGACTTGGGTTCAACTAGGAGAGACAGGTAAGCACAGCAAAACAACTTAACAATTACCCAATAGGCAATAGAAAGGGCAACTTTTTGTGGAAGAGTTTAGTCAGAGGGGACAGCAGCAGAGAGTTTAATGCCCAGGATGAGATTCCATTCCGGCGAGGGCCAGGATCCACGGCGTGCAGGCGTCCATTAGTCAGAGGGTAATCATCAGATGTGGAGGTGGAGAGGATTCTGGAGGTCTGGCTGGGCCTTCCACTGATGTATTTCTTTGTCCAGAGTATGGGCTCTTTTTACTCTGGAATGATGGACTCACGGAGGGATGCCTGTAACTTTGAGGGCAGTAGGAGTGGTTAGAACAACAATGTGGGGGCCAGTCCACTGAGGTTTGAGGGGGTCCCTTTTTCAATTTTTGACCCAGACTGAGTCCCCAGCCTGGAAGGAATATACGGGGGTCCCTGAGGAGATCAGGGCTCTTTCTGTGATAATATTGCTGCACCTTATTTAGGGTGGCTCTTGAGGCTTGGAGCTGTTCTCTTACTTCCTTATTTTCTATCTGGTGTGGGTTCCCTGGGAGACTTCCTAGACATGGGAGAGGGTGTCCATATACTAATTCAAAAGGGAAAAGCCTTGAGTCCCAGGTATGCAGCCAGCATGCAGGAGAGCCAGGGGCAGGAGGTCTGGCCACAGGAGGCCAGTTTCTTGGCAAAACTTAGCTAGGGTTCCTTTGAAGGTGCGATTTATTCGCTCCACTTTCCCTGAACTTTGTGGCCTGTATGCAGTGTGGAGTTTCCAGGTAATATTGAGAGATTTAGTTAAAATCTCTACTGCATCTGCTACAAAGGCAGGTTAGTATTGCTTTCTGAGGAGGGCTTCTAGTGCAGTGTTTCTTAGGTGGGTGAGCTGATGGTGTTTGCTGACTAGATGCCTTCCGGTTGCCGTTGGGACAAAGATGTGTCTGTCAGGCAGCAGCCATCATTTTTTTTTAGTTAAGGCGGCACCTTCAGCCATGGCCCAGTCTTTTTCTTTTTCACTGTACTTGGGTGGAGGGGCCTCCACTGGGGGCATTAGGGCCATGGTGAGGGAAGGAGCTTTATCTGTTTTTATTGGCTGCTGTTTTAGCTGCCTTATCTGGCAGCTGGTTCCCCTGTGTTATAGGGTTGTTTTCTTTTTGGTGTTCTTTGCAATGCAGAATTGCTACTTTTTTTTTATTAAGCCAGACAGCCTTAAGGAGTTTTAGTATTATGCCAGCTGTGAGTTGGAGAGGAATGGATGTCCCTTTGTGTTTAAGAGGGACACAACAGTATGGGGGACCTTGAAATTTATTCTTTTGGCCCAGAGTAAGTTTTTTTTTATTACGGTATTATTAATATACACTCTTATGAAGGTTTCACATGAAAAAACAATATGGTTACTACATTTACCCATATTATCAAGTCCCCACTCATACCCCAATTCAGTCACTGTCCATCAGTGTAGTAAGATGACACAGATTCACTGTTTGCCTTCTCTGTGCTACACTGTTTTCCCCGTGATCCCCCACACCATGTGTACTAAACATAATACCCCTCAATCCCCTTCTCTCACCCTCCCCAGCCACCCTCCCACACCCCTCCCCTTTGGTAACCACTAGTTCCTTCTTGGAGTCTCTGAGTCTGCTACTATTTTGTTCCTTCAGTTTTACTTTGTTGTTATACTCCACAAATGAGGAAAATCATTAGGCACTTGTCTTTCTCCGCCTGGCTTGCCTCACTGAGCATAATATCCTCCAGCTCCATCCATGCTGTTGCAAATGGTAGGATTTGTTTTCTTCTTATGGCTGAATAATATTCCATTGTGTATATGTACCACCTCTTCTTTATCCATTCACCTACTGATGGACACTTAGGTTGCTTCCATATCTTGGCTATTGTAAAAAGTGCTGCAATAAACATAGGGGTGCATATGTCTTTTTGAATCTGAGAAGTTGTATTGTTTGGGTAAATTCCAAGGAGTGGGATTCCCGGGTCAAATGGTATTTGTATTTTTAGTTTTTTGAGGAACCTCCATATTGCTTTCCACAATGGTTGAACTAGCTTACATTCCCACCAGCAGTGTAGGAGGGTTCCCCTTTCTCCACATCCTCACCAGCATTTGTTGTTCTTAGTCTTTTGGATGGTGGCCATCCTTATTGGTGTGAGGTGATATCTCATTGTGGTTTTAATTTGCATTTCCCTGATGATTAGTGATGTGGAGCATCTTTTCATGTGTCTGTTGGCCATTTGAATTTCTTCTTTGGAGAACTGTCTCTTCATATCCTCTGCCCATTTTTTAATTGGGTTATTTGCTTTTTGGGTGCAGAGGTGTGTAAGCTCTTTATATATTTTGGATGTTAACCCCTTGTCGGATATGTCATTTACAAACATATTCTCCCATACTGTAGGATGCCTTTTTGTTCTGTTGATGGTGTCCTTTGCTGTACAGAAGCTTTTTAGTTTGATATAGTGTCACTTGTTCATTTTTGCTTTTGTTTCCCTTGCCCGGGGAGATATGTTCATGAAGAAGTTGCTCATATTTATGTCCAAGAGATTTTTGCCTATGTTTTTTTCTAAGAGTTTTATGGTTTCATGACTTACATTCAGGTCTTTGATCCATTTTGAGTTTACTTTTGTGTATGGGGTTAAACAATAATCCAGTTCCATTCTCTTGCTTGTAACTGTCCAGTTTTGCCAACACCAGCTGTTGAAGAGGCTGTCATCTCCCCATTGTATGTCTATGGCTCCTTTATTGTATATCAATTGATCATATATGGTTGGGTTTATATCAGGGCTCTCTAGTCTGTTCCATTGGTCTATGGGTCTGTTTTTGTGCCAGTACCAAATTGTCTTGAGTACTGTGGCTTTGTAGTAAAGCTTGAAGTTGGGGAGCATAGTCCCCCCAGCTTTATTATTCCCTCTCAAGATTGCTTTGGCTATTCGGGGTCTTTAGTGGTTCTGTATGAATTTTAGAATGATTTTCTCTAGTTCGTTGAAAAATGCTATTGGTATTTTGATAGGAATTGCATTGAATCTGTAGATTGCTTTAGGCAGGATGGCCATTTTGACAATATTAATTCTTCCTATCCATGAGCATGGGATGTGTTTCCATTTATTGGTATCTTCTTTACTTTCTCTCATGAGTGTCTTGTAGTTTTCAGAGTATAGGTCTTTCACTTCCTTGGTTAGGTTTATTCCTAGGTATTTTATTCGTTTTGATGCAACTTTGAATGGAGTTGTTTTCCTGATTTCTCTCTCTGCTAGGTCATTCTTAGTGTATAGGAATGCAGCAGATTTCTGCGTATTAATTTTGTATCCCGCGACTTTGCTGAATTCAGATATGAGATCTAGTAGTTTTGGAGTAGATTCTTTAGTGTTTTTTTATGTACAATATCATGTCTCGTTGCAAACAGGGACAGTTTAACTCTTCTCTACCAATCTGAATGCCTTTTATTTCTTTGTGTTGTCTGATTGCCATGGCTAGGGCCTCCAGTACCATGTTGAATAAAAGTGGGGAGAGTGGGCATCCTTGTCTTGTTCCTGATCTTAAAGGAAAAGCTTTCAGCTTCTCGCTGTTAAGTATAATGTTGGCTGTGGGTTTGTCATATATGGCCTTTATTATGTTGAGGTACTTGCCCTCTATACGCATTTTGTTGAGAGTGTTTATCATGAATGGATGTTGAATTTTGTCAAATGCTTTTTCAGCGTCTATGAAGATGATCAAGTGGTTTTTGTCCTTCTTTTTGTTGATGTGGTGGATGATGTTATGATATTGATGGATTTTCAAATGTTGAACCATCTTTGCATCCCTGGAATAAATCCTACTTGATCATGATGGATGATCCTTTTGATGTATTTTTGAATTGGGTTTGCTAATATTTTGTTGAGTATTTTTGAGTCTATGTTCATCAAGGATGTTGGTCTGTAGTTTTCTTTTTTTGTGGTGTCTTTGCCCGGTTTTGGTATTAGAGTGATGCTGGCCTCATAGATTGAGTTTGGAAGTATTCCCTCTTCTTCTACTCCTTGGAAAACTTTAATGAGGATGGTTATTAGGTCTTCACTAAATGTTTGATAAAATTCAGCGGTGAAGCCATCTGGTCCAGGTGTTTTGTTCTTAGCTAGGTTTTTGATTACCAGTTCTATTTCATTGCTGGTAATTGGTCTGTTGAGATTTTCTGTTTCTTTCTGGGTCAGCCTTGGAAGGTTGTATTTTTCTAGAAAGTTGTCCATTTCTTCTAGGTTATCCAGTTTGTTATCATATGATTTTTCATAATGTTCTCTAATAGTTCTTTGTATTTCTCTGCTCTCCGTAGTGATTTTTCCTTTCTTATTTCTGATTCTGTTTATGTGTGTAGACTCTTTTTTTCTTGATAAGTCTGGCTAGGGGTTTATCTATTTTGTTTATTTTCTCAAAGAAACAGCTCTTGCTTTCATTGATTCTTTCTATTGTTTCATTCTTCTCGATTTTATTTATTTATGCTCTAATTTTTATTATGTCCCTCCTTCTACTGACTTTGGGTCTCATTTGTTCTTTTTCTAGTTTCGTTAATTGTGAGTTTAGACTGCTCAAAAGGGATTGTTCTTCCCTGAGGTAGGCCTGTATTGCAATACACTTCCCTCTTAGCACGGCTTTCGCTGTATCCCACAGATTTTGTGGTGTTGAATTATTGTTGTCATTTGTCTCCATATGTTGCTTGATCTCTGTTTGTATTTGGTCATTGATCCATTGATTATTTAGGAGCATGTTATTAAGCCTCCATGTGTTTGTGGGATTTTTCATTTTCTTTGCATAATTCATTTCTAGTTTCATTCCTTTGTGGTCTGAGAAGCTGGTTGGTACAATTTCAATCTTTTTGAATTTACTGAGGCTCTTTTTGTGGCCTAGTATATGATCTATTTTTGAAAATGTTCCATGTGCATTTGAGAAGAATGTGTATTCTGCTGCTTTTGGGTGTAGAGTTCTGTGGATGTCTGTTAGGTCCAGCTGTTCTAATGTGTTGTTCAGTGCCTCTGTCTCCTTACTTATTTTCTGTCTGGTTGATCCCAGAGTAAGTTTATATGCTTTTTTAATGAATAGAACTGTGGCTGCCAGTGTCCTGATGCAGGGTGGCCATCCTGCCTCAATTGGGTTTAGTTTTTTTTTCTGATAGTTATGCAACTGGCAGCTGCCAGGGCCTAACAGTTTATGTGAGAACTTCGAGGGCTACTTTCTTTCATGTATGAAGAGATTAAAGGGCTTTTTTATATCTGGCAGACCTAGGGCTGGTGCCTGTTCTGAAGCAGCTTTTATTTCCAGGGAGGTGGCTCTTGCTTCTTCTGTCCAGACAGTGGGCTCTTGGTCTTGGTGCCCCCCAGAAGGCTGTAGAGGGGTTTTGCCATTGCCGAGAATCCAGGAATCCAGATTCTGCAGAACCTGACGGCCCCAGCAACTCTTGTATACTTTTCTTTGTCTGGGGCTAAGGTAAGGAGATAATGACCTTTTCTTCTCTGGCCCTAGTGCCCTTCCTCCCTGGGTGAGGAGGAAGCCCAAGTACCGGACTTGCTGCTGGCAGATTTGTGCCTTGTTCCATGAGGCTCAGTATCCTGAGTCTGGCAGGAGTTGCAAGAGGGCCTTTGTGGCTTTTGCACAATTTTCCTGGGTGTCACTGGGAAGGAGGAAGTCATCTACATACTGCAGGAGGGCGTAGTATGTGACATCCCTCAGAAAGCTGGCAAGGTCTGCAGCCAATGCCTCTGCAAAGAGTGTGGGTGAGTTCTTGAACCCTTGTGGAAGCTGCATCCATGTTAAGTGCATCTGCCGCCCCGTATTCAGTTCAGTCCATTCGAAGGCAAACGAGAGCTGGCTTTGGGGGCCAGCCAGAGGCAGAAAAAGGCACCTTTTAAGTCTAGGCAAGTGAACCATTTGGCAGACCCTAGGATCTGGCTGAGGAGGGTGTACGGATTTGGAACCACTGGGTGTAAAGAAACCGTCACTCTGTTAATGACTTGCAGGTCTTGAACAGGCCGGTACCCTCCTCCTGGCTTTTTGATGGGTAGAAGCGGGGTGTTCCAGGGTGACTGACACTCTGTTAGAATGGCTGCCTCTTTGAGTCTGATCAGGTGTTCCTGGATGCCTGCTCTTGCCTCTTGTGAGAGGGGGTACTGCCGCTGTCTTTGTGGCTGGGCACCCGGAGTCAATTCTGCAATGACAGGGCTTGGTTAGGAGCAAGTCCAGGTGGGTTGTCTTCATCCCATACTGAGGGGAAGGCAGCTCTGAATTCAGGTGGGCTACTCGAGAGGGTCTGGGCACAGAATAGCCCCCACTCCTTTTCCCTAGGTGTGGTTATTGCCAGGACGAGGGACCCTGGCTCTTCTTGGCCTGGATTTAGTTTGAGGCTGGTGCATCTATTGGTTCAAAAGTTATTTGGGCTCCGAGCTTTGAGAGTTTATCTCGGCTGAGGAGGGGTACGGGGCACTTGGGCAGGTAGAGAAACTTATGTCAGGCTTTGTGGCCTCCAAGTTCACATTGGTGGACTTGGCAAATGTGCTGCTGGACTGCTTATGTCCCAGTGGCTCTGAGAATAGTTGCAGTCTTTTTACTGAAGGGACTTACAGGGAGGGCGACTACAGAGTCTTCTGCCCCTGTGTCCACCATAAAAGTTGTATGTTGTCCCCCCACTTTCATTTTGACCGTGGGCTCATGGGGGCCGAGCGTGAGAGAGCCCAGTCCTTGTCAGTCTGAGTCTGTTCCTGCCAGACTAATGAGCCTTTCCCCGTGAGGCTCCTCCTGGCAGTGGCTGGGCCTCGGGGCTTTGCCTCGGTGGGGGCATTCGTTCTTCCAATGCCCCTTCTCTTCACAGTAAGCACGCTGGTCCTTGGTTAGGGGCATCCTAGGCCTCCCCCCTCTTGGCGGCGGCTTTTCTCTGCCTTTTGGTCACCGCTCTTTCTTTTAGGGCAACTGCCAGGAAGCTGGCTTTTTTCTTCATTTTTCTTTCAGCCTCTCTGTCAGCCTCAACTTCCCTGTTTAGATATACATTGTTGGCAATTTTAATCAGTTGAGTGATATTTATCCCGGCAAAACCTTCAAGTTTTTGAAGGTTTTGTCTGATGTCTGGGGCGGCTTGAGCTACAAATGAGGTGTTGACCGTTTGTTGGCTCCCTGGTGACTCAGGATTGAAGGGGGTGTAGATGCGATAAGCTTCACACAGTCTTTCATAATAGTCCCCAGGAGACTCTCCTGGATGTTGAGTGACTGAAGATGCTTTGGTCATGTTCATAGGCTTTTTGGACCTGGCTTTGACCCCCTGGAGGAAGGCATCCTGATATGTGTGGATCTGGTGCTGTCCCTCAGGGGTTGTGAAGTCCCACTCGGGGTGCTCCTCAGGGACAGTGATTTTAGCCCATGCACACCAATCAAGGACCCTGGCTGCCTCCTCTGTTGTGAACAGGGTGCAGAGAAGCTGTGGGCAGTCTTTCCAGGTCTGCCAATGGGTTTGGAATTGGGATTTCATGAGATCAACCAGGGCTCGTGGCTTTTCCGACAGGGTGTTGTGTTTTTAATTGAGGAGGTCAGTCGTGGAGAAGGATTGATAGTAAAACATGGACCAGCCGGGCTGGATGGTCCTGTCTTTATTACACCTTTCAGGCTCCCACATCTCTTGCACCAGCACCTGAAGGGTTCCTGCTCCTGGCTGAGGGCACAGTCTGGCTGCTAGTCTGGGAGGAGTGGGTCCACTGGTTCTGGAGTTGGCGGGGAGGCTGAGAGTGGCAGGGTGTCTGAGACCGGGGGGCTGGGTGCTGATGGTCTTGGGGGCACATAAGGTGGGGGCAATATGGGCTCTTCCTCTGGGTCACCAGCAAGAATTTGCAGAGGCTCAGGCTTCTGTTGATTCTTTGTGGGCTGCTTTGTTGAGGCGACTAAGACCCTACTTTGTCCCTGCCTGTTGCAAGCGAATCGCACCCAAGGGGGAAGAGTCCTGACAACTCCTAACCGGGAGTTAAAGTATGGGAACTGGTTAGGGTGACCTGGATCTCCAGTGACGACCTGCCAGACTCGGTGGATTGTTGGGGCATCTAGGGTTCCTTCTGGAGGCCACCCTACACTAAAGGTGGGCTAAACGGATTCACACAGGGTTTTCAACTTGCCAGGAGTTAATTTTACCCTGTAGTTTTCTGAAAATTCATTCCTGAAATTTTGATCATGGTGTCGAGAACTGCGGGTTTTCTGTGACCCGATCCCTTGATGTGTTTGTGAGACAGTGTCGTGACAACAGGCAAGGGAGGGGTGCCCCCGTCAGAGAGGAGACCAGGCAGATGCCCGTCCAGTCACGTTCCTCTCGGAGACTTTGGGCAGCCTTGACTAAGGGGCACCCATATAAGTCCCGGGCCAGGTCAGCTGAAGCTGAGTCACTGTTATGTCGTGGCGGCCGACCGTGAATGCAGATGAGGGCCCACTCAGATTCCGTAGCACAGGCCCTGGAATCACAGATTCAGTGCAGACTGAAATGGTAGCCACCCTGCACACTCACTCACACACTCAGACCAGAGTTTATAAACAGTCCCCCCCCAGGAATGTCTACCTGTGAGACTTCTAAGAAGTCTCCGGGAGGTGATCAGGCCCCCCTTCCACCCCAGTGAGTGGGAACTGGCTGGGTCAGGGGCCCCGGGGCCTTACCAGATTCGACGTTGGAACCAGGTCCTCACCTGCCAAGCCTCCCTGAGTCCAGCAGGAACAGCGGAGCGGGGCTGGCCCAGGGTGACCAGGTGGATACTGCTGAAAGATCAGACAGGGCGTGCTTTCTCCATTGCGATCTCCTGTTCCATCACTGCCCCACGGTTGGGTTTCCCTGTCAGGGAACCAAATGTTACAGAAAATACTGGAAACCTGGACTGGATCACTGATGGAAGAACCAAGCAGCACTCAGAGGTCTTGGAGTGTTTAGGTTTTATTCTTATGCCGGCAGGCTCAGAGGGGAGTAATTTCCCAAGGTCTGAACCCTGAGCACAGGCAAGGGAAGAATTTATATTATTTTGATCTGTGGCATTTCAGCATGTGCAGGGCAAAAGAGGAGGAGGGGAGGAGGGAGCTGGGAGGGCTTTGCCAACCGAGGAAAAAAGCAGAAAAAGCAGTTTGCTGACCTTGACGGCTGTGTTGAATATTTTCCTTATCAGTTTGAATATTCCCTAGATAAAGAGAATTATCTCAGCATAACCCATGTCTTCATTGTGTCAATTAAGATCATGTCATTGTAAAATTCACTTTAGCCTGCTAAAAGGCCCAGCTAAAAACAGCATAATAAAGAAAAACCAAGAAGTTAAGAAGTAACTTAACATACTCTTTAGCAAACAGATAACTCAGCCCACCTTGGAGGAAGGGCAGGCAGTCTTGATTGGTATGCCCCCAAACCAGGAAGCTGCTATCCTGGGAGGGGTCCAGAGTAGTAAATTTCTTGTGTTAAACTAATTTTGCAGAATTACCAGGAGGACTGATAAGAAAGATAAACATCTTGAGACCACTTACCAAGTCCATACCCCTAGCCCTTTGTCATATTCCTGAAAAATCCTTAAAAGGGAGAACCCACAACCTTTCAGTGCACTCCTCTCTCTGAGGTCGCCCGCGCTTTCTACGTGTGTAACTGTTGGGGGAGAGGCATTGTGTTATTTTCCTCGGTCCTTGTCCCCGCCTCGACAAAGAATTGCAGGGCAGAGGCACAGTAATGAAGCATAGTAAAAGTTTTATTTAAAGTTACTTAGAGAAAAAGTGCAGGCGACCTCAGAGATGGAGAGGAGCGCCATGAAAGGTTGGAGAGAAAGAGTTTAAGATTAAAATGTTACACACTTAGAAATTTGGGTGACCTCAGAAAGAGGAGCGCACTGAAAAGGTTGGGGGTTCCCCCTTTTAAGGATTTTTCAGGAATGTGGCAAAAGGGCTAGGAGTGTGGACTTGTTAAGTGGTCTCTAGTATCTTTGATGAGACATTAAGTTTCTTATCAGTCCTCTAGGTAATCCTCCAAAATTAGCTTAACCCAAGAAATTTACTGCTCTGGTCCCCTCCCAGGATAGCAGCTTCCTGGTTTGGGAGCATATCAATCAAGTTACTAAAGAGTATGTTAAGAATCTTCTTAAACTTCCTGGTTTTTTTTTTTTTTCAAAATGCAATTTTGGCTTTAAGGGGGGGAATCTCCCTGTCTTTATTTTGCTGTTTATAGGTGGGCCTTTTAGCAGGCTAGAGTAAATCTTACAATGATCTAATTGACACAGTGAAGACATGGGCTGTGCTCACATCCTACTGTTTATCTGGGGAATATTCAGACATTCAAGGCCAAGTTGCTCTTGACCTTTTGAGCTTTAACTGATTAACTCTGAGTCTTTTCTGACTTTCTAGTTTTAACTGGTTAACTGAGTCCTTTCTAGGGGGCTTTACTGACCTTATTCTCTTTCCACCCCTATCATACCTATTTTCCTGCCTAACATAACTATAACTTTTTCTCAGTCTTTCAGTTTGAAGTACCTCTCTCTCTGAGGTCGCCAGCACTTTCTAAGTGCATTAACTAACTTTTTCCTAATCTTTCAGTGCATCTCTCTCTCTGAGGTAGCCCACACTCCCCTTTCTCTGAGTGTGCACTTTCTTTAAATAAAACTTAAACCTTTCAAGGCCCCTCTCCTCCCAAGGTAGCCTGCACATCTTCTCTCTTTAAGTAAGTAATTTTAAATAAAACTTTTACTCTGCTTCACTACTGTGTCTCTGCCCTTCAATTCTTTGTTGCGGCGGGGACAAGAACTGAGGAAAATAACACATCCCCCCCTGCAACACCTCTGGTTCTTACTGTGCTGTTTATATCTCAGCATTTTTCATCACAGGCAGGAAAAGTTAATCATTAAGCTTGTCCCATGTCTCTGCCCTACCTCATTACTACTTCAAGGAAGCCTTCCTAACCCTGATTCCACACTGTGATCACTGCCTCCAATAAGCACAAGAAATTATGTGATTAGTCATGTAATATCTGTCATTCATGCTGAAGTGTGAACTCAGGAACTGTGTGTCACTTTTCTGTGTTATCTGTAGTGGCAAGTATAGTACCTTACACATAGGTACTCAGTAAATAATAAATTTATGATTATGGCAAATAAATGCCCTAATCAGGAGTTGAATGCTTGTTATTAACTTCAAAACCTTCCTTTAAATTACATCATATGCAGAATTTAACAGGAAGTATTTCTTAATGAAATTATCCAAGAGGCTCTTCCTCAGTTCTAGAATGGCTAACTATAAAAGTTACTCATTAATCTTAGGTACTGGATAGGGTGTGGTCCTGAGATAAGGAACTGAAAGTTTTCAACATATCTCCCCAGTTCTGGGTGGGTAAGCTCTTCAGAGAAGTCTCATTGTTCTGAATAGCTACTATTGAAGAAAGGTTGTGGGAAAGGACTACATATCCCATTAGAAAACTTTACATAAGGTAGAAAGTGTCTGCTAGTTTACCAGTGTTTCTCACTTTCTGCTGAGCTGAAAACTGCTTGTTTTGTGGAAAAGCAAAACTCAGCAGCAAACATCTAAAATGAAGCACCCCCGAACTTTTGAGGAGCAAACAGAATGCATTGTGGACTCTCTACTCGAAGACTTCTTAGGCACCACGTTGAACGTTGCTAACCGGGACCTACGTTGTGTAGTTGAAACAGATTCAGGTAAGGCTGGCCTGAGGTGACTGCAGGTCAATAAGAGAAACTGAGTGTGCTTTCTTATTTTCTCTTAAGTTTCAAAAGGCAAACTCTGAGCTTTCAGCAATACCTGAAGTCTTCATGGAAGGGAAAGATATTCTCAGTAAAGGTACATTTTCTGACTACTAATGTTGACAGGACAGAATATTGAAGATGTTCTTGGAATAGAATGAGAAAGAGAACTTTCTCCAATGCCCAGATTCCCAGGACTTGCTGTCCCTTCAAGCATTCTGACAAATGTGAATGTGTTCCCTCTGTCTTAGGAGAGGCTGGCTCTTTCGACGTGGCCGTAATTGTTGGTCGCCTTCGGATGTTGGGTGACCAGTTCAACGCGGAAATAGAAGCTTCAGTCAAAAACGTCGTTGCAGGAGCCAATCGGGGACAGGTCAAGTTTCGAGTACTCGTTTCTAGTGTTTACTGCTTTTTTTTTCCTATTTCAAATGCCCTTTCGCACTACTTCTAATGACTGTGGCTAGAAATGTTCTGTGAAAGATTTGAGGACTTATATTCATCAAGGAAATACAGCAGGAACCCTCCAATTGCCAATTCTTTAGGAGTTAATCAAACCTGACAGGTACATGGAAAGCTTTTGGCATCGGCTGACCAACCTTTGGATTGTTGCCACTTTTTTCATCAGAGCTGTGCTTAGTGGCGTAGAGCATATCCTTAGCACTTTATTCTTTTATGTACCTGTTTTAATGTTTGTTTTGTTGGGGGCACGCATTTTTTCTCCCCCAAGGTCCAGAAATGAAATTATATACAGGAAGGATAGACAGTTAACAAGTCTGATGCAAGGAAGGATAAGTACTTACAACACCCACTATTGGGGTGTCTGCCCCTTCAACAGCATGCTGATTACTAGCAGCAGCGCTTGTATTCTGTATTGGACTTGGAGATCATAGACAGTGTGCTAGAAGATGTTGCCGATTAGTATCAGTAATGACCTCTAATATTAACTCATCATTTACAATGTGCTAGACAGTATTCTGAGTGTTTTACACTTACTCATTTAATCTTTATGCCACTCTATGAGGTATTGTAGAAACTATTATCCATAGCGCTTCCTCTCCTCATCTGCATATAACACTGTGAGAGCAAACGTGTAACATCTTTTGTTCTCTGCTGTATTCACACAACTTAGAACACTACCTGATGTACAATAGGCCCTCAATAAGTGTTTTCTGACTTGATACCCATTTACCCAGATAAGGAAACTGAGGGATACGGAAACAAATAATTAGGTTACTCCAGTAAGTGTTGAAGTTAGGATTTGAACCAAGACTGATTCCAGAACCACACTGTTAACCATCATGCTTTATTCTGCCTACTGAATGTAGCGTGGGTGGTGTGCCTATTAGGATGTAACTGGACTTACTGCCCGATTGCTTGCACGGAACACTGAAGCTTTCCTACGCAGCTGATAGCTGAATCTCGTTTTTTTCTAATTAAAGTTTTTTCAAACAGCATCAAACTCATAGAAAAGTTGTACACGTCGTAAAGAATTTTCCCATCCCCCCTAATACTTTTATATTTCATTCAAACAAGGACGTTCTCTTACATAACCACAATCTAACCATAAAAACCAGGAAATTAGCATTGAAATTAATATCATTATCTCATCCTCAGATCCCATTCAAGTTTTGCCAGGTATTCTAGTGAGGTCACTTACAGCAAAAAGACCTGGGCCAGAATCAGATAGTGCATTTGGTTGTCATGTCTTTTTAGTCTCCTTCAGTCTGGAATAGTTCTTCAGTCTTTCCTTGATTTTCACAAGCTTGACACTTGAAGATTGTGGACCAGTTATTTTGTAGAATGTCCCACCATGAGTTGGATTTGTTTAATGTTTCCTCTTCAGTAGATTCAGAGTATGTCCCTTCGGTAGGAATATCACAGAAATGTTGCTGTCATCTTCTCACTGCATACTTCAACTCGCGCAGATTTCAATTTGGTGTTAACTTTAATCACGTAAGACGGCGTCGGCAAGTCTTCTCCAATGTCAATCTTGTATCCTTTGTAATTAATTAGGGTTTTGTACAGAGATACTTTGAAACCAAGCAAATATCCCATATCCCATATATCATTGACATGTCCAACTATTTATTTATTTGCTGTATTACTATGGATTCATGATTTCCTACTTTATTCAATGGGTTATAATCTATTACTGTCATTTATCTGGATGCTCAAATTGTCCCAGCTTTGGCCAGTGGGAGTCCTTTCCATCTGGGCTGTGTTTTTTTGGCATGTCCTCGTTCTCTGAGTACTTTAATTTCTGACAGATTATTCTGTACTCTCTAACCCCCTGCCTGAAATCAGCCATTCTCCGGGGAGCTCGTTTCTTTGAATAGGAAATGATACTTGGAAACCAGACTCAGTGCTCTCGCTTAGATTCCCCTCTCAGCTTGTGTGGGCTTTGACACCCCTGCTCTGACTACAGTGGCCCACTTCCACTACATCACAAATAGATCTTGCTTGGCCCCAGCTAACAGCTTTTTGACCAAATCTTTTTGGGAAGGAAAGAAGAAGGGGAAATCTCATCTATTTTCTTACTTTCCCAGACTTGTCAGTCAAGCAATACCTTTATAATTTGATCAGCTGTACTATCAGGTACTTAATATTTTTCTTTTAAGTCATTTTGCTTTTCTTTAAATCATTTTGTTCATCCTAAGCAACAATATCTGAAATCATGGGTTCGATGGAAACTTTTGTTTTTTCTAACACCTGGTACAATAAATAAAAAAATAAAAAAATAATAAAAGTTTATCCATCTACTCCCTAAGATTATAACCCTTAGATAGAACCACTTGCCACTCTGGGAAATGCTTACTTTGCTAGATTCCTGCCCCTGTAGCCTCTTGTACTATTTTAGTGACACTCCACTGATCCTATGTCTCTCCCCAGGCAGGAGCTATTCTTCAGGACACAGTAAAATCTCTCAGCCAAGCCTGGTGCGCTCAGGACTCCAGCTTAGCTTATGAGAGAGCCTTTCTGGCCGTGTCAGTGAAACTTCTTGAATACGTGGCCCGCGTGGCTCCTAAAATAGCAAGACAGGTGGCTCTCCCCATGACAAATATGATCAATGAGAACAGTGCCCTCCGGGAGTTCATCCAGGGCCAGGGAGGCTGGGTAAGTGTGTCGGGGCCCCTGGATTTGGTAGGCACTTGCATTGTTTCTGTACTAATACCTGAGACTTCAATTCGTGATTCTTTCTGTAAATTGGAAACCAAGCAGGAAAAGAGGCCTCCCTACTTTGCTGAAAATGGCAGGATTTTTTTTGTCCTGGAGAAGGGGAGCAGTCAGTAGCTCAGCCCGTGAGTGTTGGACTCAAGAACCATGCTGCCTGAGATCCTGACCGCTAACTCTGTAAAGCTAATCTCCACCCCTTACACATAATCCCCGGTCAAGCAGATAGGTCGTGGAGTTCTAATCTCAACCTGGCTTCCTGCTGTTCCCTGGTTAACTTCTGGGTCTTCTTTCCTAGGATCTTTGGGTATGCTCTGAGGACGTTCAGAATCATGTCCCTATTATTTAACAAAAAACGATTGGTGTCATTTGCTGTAGTGGTAACTCTAGGGAGCATTCTAAGCCCAGGTCTTAGTAGTCATGAGACTGTCTACCCCCACTGAGCGCTCCCCTTCAGTCTAGGATCAGCAGAAGCCTTAATAAGAGCTGCATTCCGTGGAGGTGTCTGCAGGTGATTCCTGGTTTCTTTAGGAAGTTCCTGAAGACTATCCCTTTGTCTATTCATTGTCTTTCCTAGGAAAATCTGGAGAGCTGAAGAGGAGGTAGAGCTGTTTACCAGCCTGAACATCGCCGCCTCTTTGACTGATCAGGTGATTGATTTCTGGCAATTAAAACAGACAACCAAACAGAAAACCACTTTCTTTTGGACAGAACTGAATTTAGTTGAATAATTTGTTTTCTAGTGATTGTTAAAAGCTGGGAGCAGCTCCCAGAGATCTATAGAGATTTTCTATTTTCTGTTTTTATGTGAATTTTAATGAGGTTCTGTTTAAGCAAAGACCTCCAAACATGAAGTAATGACTTGTTTTTAAGGGAATTCTAGGCAACAGGGTATTTGCTGGAGCTATTTTGGGGAAAAGGGAGCACACAGTCAACTATTCCTTTGGGTCAGGATCTTGTCTACTAATTCTGTAAAGGATTTCAGGGAGATTTATGGTTGGGAAATCCTGTTATTTTAAGTTGAGGATTTTCTTTCAAACCCATAACCTAAATTTCATGTTAATTTCACCTAAGTAGAATTATTTTAGACATTTTCAAGGTCAGAAGCAAAAAATAGCAGTTTGTCCATCTGCCCTTGTACTGGAAAGGCCAAAGAAAACAGTTACTTCCTTTTTTACTGCCACACAGGATATGGGAGGTCCTGGCCCACACCGAGGACGGTAGGGCCATCCTAGCTTAGGTGAAGCTTGGCTGCGTACCAAATTGTTTTCCAAGTGTGGTTCACATACCGCTTGTGAACCTTACAAATCGCTGATTTTCAAGCTCCATCCTTAGAGATTGTGATTCTGTAGGAGCGAGCGGGCTGGGGCCTAGGGTCTCACCTGTACAACAATTTCCACAGGTGGTTCTGATGTGCATTTAGGGCTTGAGAGCCATCTCTTTGCAGCAGGAGTTGGCCAAATCTGGCCTGCCACTTTCTTATAAATAGTTTTATTGGAACACAGCTACCCTCCCTGGTTTATATATTGTCTATAATTGTTTTGGCACTGCAGTGGCAGAACTGAGTAGTTACGGCAGACACCTTTTAGCCCACGCAGCTTAAATTATTTACCATATGACCCTTTACAGAAGGTTGCAGACCCCTGCTTTAAAGCTAAATTAATATTTCTCCCTGAATAACTTAAACTCTGTTACAATCCTGATAATTCCTGTCAAACACAGCTGTAGTTAGGATGACCCTTATTTTCCAAACTAGTCTGAGAGTATTTGTTAGTTCTTGGCTGGCCCACACTTTCCCTGGCACCTTCAGCAAATCAGAGAGCTCTGTGCCCCCTGGGCAGTCAGTAAAGAGTATACATGCCTGGGGCTACCACAGGGGACTGAAAGTAACAGAATCAAAGCATATGGTTTCTATGGTCTCTGTGTCTCAATACTAGTCCTTAAAAATGTTATAGATCAGTTAAGTAATCATCAAGTAGATTTTTTCCTCCATAAGCCCCAAAACCATACTACTTAGCTGGTTGTTGAGAAGAAAAAGCATTGCTGTATCTATTTTTGAAGAAAGGCATTAATGGCTTTGGCTGAAGTTTAGCAAAGCTAACCACATCCTCTCCCTTTAGCCAGCCAGCCCTCTGGCTCCTTTAAATGCATAGAAATAAAGATGTAGTGCTGCTAATATTTTTTCAAGTAATGCTATTTCCTCTATTCTTGAATAAATCACAATAGGTTAGTAATCCAGAAATGAGATTTCATGTTTATCTTTGGTAGAAATCAGCTTTTTTGCTACCAGTTTAAGACACTTAATATAGTCCTTTATCACTTACATTATTATAAACTTAACATGGTGAATTTTGTGGTATTTGACCTCTTAGGCAGAATCACTATTTTCACTTTGACTAATGCTGTTTTGTTCTTGAAATAAAATTCTTCTGTCTACACATTTGAATTAATTCTCAGCAAGTGCAATCTAAACTGAATGATGTAGAAACAGAGAACAGATTGGTGGGTTCAAAGGGCAGAGGGAGGGGAGTAAGGGAAATAAGTGAAGGCGGTCAAAGGGTATAAAGATGAAAAAGTTTTTAGGATATCATGTGCAATGTGGTGACTAGTTAATAATGCTGCACTGTATATTTGAAAGTTGTTAAGAGAGTAGATTTTTAAAGTTCTTACCAGATACCCAAAAAATTGTGTATTTATATGAAGTAATGGATGTGTTAACCTTACTGTGATAATCATTTCAACATATGAACACATATCAAATTGTTAAGTAGTATACCTTAAAGTTATAAAATGTTATCTGTCAATTATATCTCAATAAAGCTATTAAAAAAAAGAATTGACTGATAAATGTCAGAGGCCAGCAGCCTCGTCTTTCTCTTTTCTTTTCTGTCTTAGCCATATCAACTCCCTCTTTTACTCTGCATTGCCCGTAAAGCAACAAAATGTGAATCTAGCTCCAAGTACACTGCAGTCTCTTGAGACTGAGCATCTGGTGCCCTTGAGGACTGAACCAGGCAAACGGGTGAAGCAGCCCTGGCCTGCTGGTGTGTCTCTAGCTAGGCCACCCTATCCTAGGAGAGCTGAGGTGATTGGGCTGTGGGAAGAAGACACTAGCCCACAGGTGAAGAATGCATCTGGATTGTCCGATTCTAGCAACTTAGTTTCACCACGGACTAATCATGTGATATTGGGCAAGTAATCCAGTTCCTTTGGGCCTTAGTTTCCCCATCATAAAATAGAGATGATTTGAACTTAACTTATTCATAACTAATTGATAGGATTAATTTAACTAATTTATAGGATCATGAGGAATAAATGACATAATACACTGTGTAAAGGGCTTAGCCCAGGCCTGGAATATTTTAAGTACTGCACCATTAACAATTTGGAGCCCCTGTGATTTTGGAGTTCACAAAGTTCTCGCTTGACTTTTTTCTTTCCATTGACTCTGTCTCTCACAAAGGCAAGCCAATCTTATGACTTAATCTTTCTCGCCTCAAGGTGGGTAACCCCTAAGTCTGACTTATTTCCCTTCTACCTAAGCCATATCCATAAACTCTAATTCTTTATTTCTATCTACCTTTCTTATATCCCTACTTCCCCAGATTGCCATCCAACTAGCTCAAAACCTCAGTCATCTCCCCCTTCGCGCTCTCTCCGGTCCTTCTCACCCAATTAGTTTTTCTCACCCATTCCTTTCTTTTTCTTTCCATACTCCCTACAAGAGTATGCCGCCTGCCTGGACTATTGGTAAAGATTCCTAGTCCTGCTCTCAGTCAATCATTCTGTTTCAGGCTCGCCCCAGTCCAGTCTGCCACAAGACTGACCAAAGCTTGTGCTTTCCTTGTCCATTGTTAGGATCCATTTTTAGACGTGGTATAATTCGTTTTGAAAGCATTGCTTTGACGACCATTCCCTAAAGATATTTCAGTGGAACTTTTGAAGGTGATTGGATATGTTCACTGTCTTGATGATGGAATGGATTCACGGGTATATAACATTCCAAACGTATCAAACCATACACTTGGAACTGTGGAAGTTATTGTATGCCAATACTACCTCAGTAAATGTATTAAAAAAAAAAATCTTAAGTGATTTTTCCATTGCCCATCAAACAAGGCCTGACTTTTCAGCCTGGTAGTCAAATTCTCCCAGCATCTGGCCCCAACTTCCCCTCTAGCCTTATCAGTCGAGACTGTCCTCTATGTAACGAGTGCTCCACTCAAACTAATCCACTCACAGGCTACTCTCCTCTTCCTGTTTTCTATGTTTCATATTGCTTTCTCTCGGGCCTTATGCACATCTTCAAGACCCAACCCAAAAGTTCCTTCCTCCATAAAGCCTATCCCAATAAGCCCCATAAGAAGTGGATCTTTGCCTTCTTGGAATTTTCTTTACACCATATTTATGGTCTTATCACAAATGGCCTTGAATTATACTTGTTTGTGTATTTACCTTCCCCCTAGAATAAAGGATCCTTGAATGAAGACAATTTGTTCTACATTTCTGTAGCACCCCCATTCCCCATTCTATTGCATGTGTATGGATTCATAATGGTTCATTAAATGAATAAATGAATGCCCCAATATTGAATGATCAGACAAAAGATGACATTTCAAGTCTAATTATATATATATATATATATATATAATTTTGGTATCATTAATATACACTTACATAAGCAATATTGTGGTTAGTAGATTCCACCCATTATCAAGTCCCCACAACATACCCCATTACAGTCACTGTCCCATCAGCGTAGTAAGATGTTATAGAATCACTACTTGTCTTCTCTGTGCTATACTGCCATGCCTGTGCTCCCCCCCTACATTATGTGTGCTAATCGTAATGTCCCTTTTTCCCCTTATCCCTCCCTTCCCACCCATCCTCCCAAGTCCCTTTCCCTTTGGCAACTGTTAGTCCATTCTTGGGTTCTGTGAGTCTGCTGCTGTTTTGTTCCTTCAGTTTTGCTTCATTGTTATACTCCACAGATGAGTGAAATCATTTGGTACTTGTCTTTCTCCGCCTGGCTTATTTCACTGAGCAAAATACCCTCTAGCTCCATCCATGTTGTTGCAAATGTCTGGATTTGTTTTCTTCTTATGGCTGAATAATATACCATTGTGTATATGTACCACATCTTGTTTATCCATTCATCTACTGATGGACACTTAGGTTGCTTCCATTTCTTGGCTATTGTAAATAGTGCTGCGATAAACATAGGGGTGCATATGTCTTTTTCAAACTGGGCTGCTGCATTCTTAGGGTAAATTCCTAGGAGTGGGATTCCTGGGTCAAATGGTATTTCTATTTTGAGTTTTTTGAGGAGCCTCCATACTGCTTTCCACAATGATTGAACTAATTTACATTCCCACCAGCAGTGTAGGAGGGTTCCCCTTTCTCCACATCCTCGCCAGCATTTGTTGTCTGTCTTTTGGATGTTGGCCATCCTCACTGGTGTGAGATGATATCTCATTGTGGTTTTAATCTGCATTTCCCTGATAATTACTGATGTGGAGCATCTTTTCATGTGCCTGTTGGCCATCTGAATTTCTTCTTTGGAGAAGTGTCTGTTTGGATCCTCTGCCCATTTTTTAATTGGGTTATTTGCTTTTTGGTTGTTGAGGTGTGTGAGCTCTTTGTTTATTTTGGATGTCAACCCCTTATCGGATATGTCATTTATGAATATATTCTCCCATACTGTAGGATGCATTTTTGTTCTCCTGATGGTGTCCTTTGCTGTACAGAACCTTTTTAGTTTGATATAGTCCCACTTGTTCATTTTTGCTTTTGTTGCCTTTGCCCGGGGAGATATGTTCATGAAGAAGTTGTTCATGTTTATATTCAAGATAGTTTTGCTTATGTTTTCTTCTAAGAGTTTTATGGTTTCACGACTTACCTTCAGGTCTTTGATCCATTTCGAGTTTACTTTTGTGTGTGGAGTTAGACAGTAATCCAGTTTCATTCTCTTACATGTAGCTGTCCAATTTTGCCAGTACCAGCTGTTGAAGAGGCTGTCATTTCCCCATTGTATATCCATGGCTCCTTTATCGTATATTAATTGACTGTATATGCTTGGGTTAATATCTGGGCTCTCTAGTCTGTTCCATTGGGCTATGGGTCTATTCTTGTGCCAGTACCAAATTGTCTTGATTACTGTGGCTTTGTACTAGAGCTTGAAGTTGGGAAGCGAGATCCCCCTGCTTTATTCGACCTTCTCAGGATTGCTTTGGCTATTTGGGGTCATTTGTGGTTCCACATGAATTTTAGAACTATTTGTTCCAGTTCGTTGAAGAATGCTATTGGTATTCTGATAGGGATTGCATTGAATCTGTAGATTGCTTTAAGTAGTATAGCCATTTTCAGAATATTCTTCCTACCCAAGAGCAAGGGATGAATTTCCATTTATTACTGTCCTCTTTAATTTCTCTTAGGAGTGCCTTGTAGTTTTTAGGATATAGGTCTTTCACTTCCTTGGTTAGGTTTATTCCTAGGTATTTTATTCTTTTGGATACAATTGTGAATGGAATTCTTCTCCTGATTTCTCTTTCTGCTAGTTCATCATTAGTGTATAGGAATGCAACAGATTTCTGTGTATTAATTTTGTATCTTGCAACTTTGCTGAATTCAGATATTAGTTCTAGTAGTTTTTTGGTGGATTCTTTAAGGATTTTTTTTGTACAATATCATGTCATCTGCAAACAGTGACAGTTTGGCTTCTTCCTTACCAATCTGGATGCCTTTTATTTCTTTGTTTTGTCTGATTGCCATGGCTAGGACCTCCAGTACTATGCTAAATAAAAGTGGGGAGAGTGAACATTCTTGTCTTGTTCCCAATCTTAAAGGAAAAGGTTTCCACTTCTCCCTGTTAAGTATGATGTTGGATGTGGGTTTGTCATATATGGCCTTTATTATGTTGAGGTACTTGCCCTCTGTACCCATTTTGTTGAGAGTTTTTATCATGCATGGATGTTGAATTTTGTCGAATGCTTTTTCAGCATCTATGGAGATGATCATGTGGTTTTTGTCCTTCTTTTTGTTGATGTGGTGGATGATGTTGAAGGATTTTCAAATGTTGTACCATCCTTGCATCCCTGAGATGAATCCCACTTGATCATGGTGTATGATCCTCTTGATGTATTTTTGAATTCGGTTTGCTGATATTTTGTTGGGTATTTTTGCATCTATTTTCATTAGGGATACTGGTCTGTAGTTTTCTTTTTTTGTGGTGTCTTTGCCTGGTTTTGGTATTAGAGTGACTCTGGCTGCATAGAATGAGTTTGGGAGTATTCCCTCTTCTTCTATTTTTTGGAAAATTTTATGGAGAATGGGTATTATGTCTTCTCTAAATGTCTGATAAAATTCGGCAGTGAATCCATCTGGTACCAAAATTTTGTTCTTGGGTAGTTTTTTGATTACCCATTCAATTTCATTGCTGGTAATTGATCTGTTTAGATTTTCTGTTTCTTCCAGGGTCAGTCTTAGAAGGTTATATTTTTCTAGGAAGTTGTCCATTTCTTCTAGGTTATCCAGTTTTTTAGCATATAGATTTTCATAGTATTCTCTAATAATTCTTTGTATTTCTGTTGTGTCGGTCGTGATTTTTCCTTTCTCATTTCTGATTCTATTTATGTGTGTAGATTCTCTTTTTTTCTTAATAAGTCTAGCTAGGGGTTTATCTATTTTGCTTATTTTCTCAAAGAACCAGCTCTTGGTTTCATTGATTTTTTTCTATTATTTTATTATTCTCAATTTTATGTATTTCTTCTCTGATCTTTATTATGTCCCTCCTATGCTGACTTTGGGCCTCATTTGTTCTTCTTTTTCCAGTTTCAATAACTGTGACTTTAGACTATTCATTTGGGATTGTTCTTCCTTCTTTAAATAGGCCTGGATTGCGATATACTTTCCTCTTAGAACTGCCTTCGCTGCGTCCCACAGAAGTTGGGGCATTGTGCTGTTGTTGTCATTTGTCTCCATATGTAGCTTGATCTCTACTTTAATTTGGTCATTGATCCATTGATTATTTAGGAGCATGTTGTAAGCCTCTATGTGTCTGTGAGCCTTTTTGTTTTCTTTGTACAATTTATTTCTAGTTTTATACCTTTGTGATCTGAGAAGTTGGTTGGTACAATTTCAATCTTTTTGAATTTACTGAGGATCCTTTTGTGGCCTAGTATGTGGTTTACTCTTGAAAATGTTTCATGTGCACTTGAGAAGAATGTGTATCCTGCTGCTTTTGGGTGTAGAGTTCTGTAGATGTCTGTTAGGTCCATCTGTTCTAGTGTATTGTTCAGTGCGTCTGTTTCCTCACTTATTTTCTGTCTGGTTGATCTGTCCTTTGGAGTGAGTGGTGTGTTGAGTTCTTCTAAAATGAATGCATTACATTCTATTTCCTCCTTTAATTCTGTTAGTATTTGTTTCACACATGTAGGTGCTCCTGTGTTGGGTACATAGATTTTTATAATGGTTATATCCTTTTTTGGACTGACTCCTTTATCATTATGTAGTGTCCTTCTTTATCTCTTGTTACTTTTTTGTTTTCAAGTCTATTTTGTCTGATACAAGTATTGCAACACCTGCTTTCTTCTCCCTATTGTTTTCATGAAATATCTTTTTCCATCCCTTCACTTTCAGTTTGTGTATGTCTTTGGGTTTGAAGTGAGTCTCTTGTAGGCAGCGTATAGATAGTTCTTCCTTTTTTATCCATTCTATTACTCTGTGTCTTTTGATTGGTGCATTATGTCCATTTATATTTAGGGTGATATCAATAGCTATGTACTTATTGCCATTGCAGGCTTTGGAGTTGTGGTTACCGAAGGTTCAAGGGCACCTTCTTTACTATCTAACTGTCTAACTTAACTCACTTATTACATTATTATAAGCACAGTCTGATGATTATTTTTCTCCCTTCTTTTTCTTCCTCCTCTCCCCTTTATATGTTAGGTGATTTATTCTGTATGCTTGTGTTTCCTCTGACTGATTTTGTGGATAGCTGATTTTATTTTTCATTGACTTAGTATTTGGTTGGTCTACTTTCTTTGCTGTAGTTTTAATTTCTCTGGTGACAGCTATTTATCCTTAGGCATACTTCCATCTAGAGCATTCCCTTTAAAATACATCGTAGAGATGGTTTGTGGGAGGTAAATTGCCCCAACTTTTGCTTATGTGGAAATTGTTTAATCCCTCCTTCAAATTTAAACGATAATCTTTCTGGGTAGAGTATTCTTGTTTCAAGGCCCTTCTGTTTCATTGCATTGAATATATCATGCCATTCCGTTTTGGCCTGTAAGGTTTATGCTGAGAAGTCTGATGATAGTCTGATGGGTTTTCCTTTGTAGGTGAACTTTTTTCTCTCTCTAGCTGCCTTTAATACTCTGTCTTTATCTTTGACCTTTGCCATCTTAATTATTATGTGTCTTGGTGTTGTCTTCCTTGGGTCCCTTGTGTTGGGAGATCTGTGGGCTTCTGTGGACTGCGAGACTATTTCCTTCCCCAGCTTGGGGAATTTTTCAGCAAATATTTCTTCAAAGACACTTTCTATCCCTTTTTCTCTCTCTTCTTCTTTTGGTACCCCTATAATGCGAATATTTTTCCATTTGGATTGGTCACACAGTTCTCTTAATATTCTTTTTTTCCTAGAGCTCCTTTTATCTCTCTCTGCCTCAGCTTCTCTGTATTCCTGTTCTCTGATCTGTATTCCATTAACAGTCTCTTCCACCTCATCCTGTCTTCTCTTAAATTCTTCCATTGTTTGTTTCAGTTATCTCCCTCCTGAATTCATCCCTTAGCTCATGTATATTTCTCTGTAGCTCCATCAGCATGCTTATGACTTTTATTTTGAGTTCTTTTTCAGAAAGATTGGTGATTTAAGTGTCACCAAGCCCTCTCTTGGTGTTTGAGGGATTTTGGACTCAACAAGTTTCTTCTGCCTTTTCATGGTGATGGGAGTGGTCGCCGGCCAGTTGCAAGTTTGTCAGCTGGGAGAACAAAGTCCCCTCTTGCTTACTGGTCACCTTGCCTGTCTCCGCTGTCTTTGCCGGTTAACCGCACACAGGGAGCAGTCTCTGGGTAATTCCCCTAAGCTGCGGTGGGAAGGGCCGCCTTCGAGATGGCCTAGGGCAATGGTGGTGGTTGCAGGCCAGCAGCGCATGTTCTGCCACAAGAGCAAGGCCCATTTGTGCCTCCCGGTCTCCGTGCCTGTCTCTGTTGTCTGTGCCTGTCAACCGCACACAGGGAGCAGCCTTTGGGTTAATCCTCTGAGTTGCCGTGGGCGGGGCGGCCCTCAGGATGGCATAGGACACTGTTGGGGTTCACAGGGCAGCAGTGCGTGTTCTGCAGCAAGAACAGAGCCCCTTTTTGCTTCCCAAACTCTGTGCTTTCTCCGCTGTCTGTACTGGTGAACTGTGTGCAGGGAGCAGCCCTTGGTCTGGGCCAGTTAGCCACGTGCAGGGAGAAGCCTCTGTGGTAAGCTGTGTGGTTGCTGTAGGCAGGGCTGCTCCCCACCTGTTCTGCATTAATGGCGGGTTAGCCGGTTTGCTTGCAGTGCCAGTGGGGGGGAAGGATTGCAGGCTGCCTATCGCCACAAGGGGCTTTGGAGCTGCATTGCCACCCAGGGGGTTAGGGCGCCTGAAGTTTCTTAAAATTCCCAGACTTCTGGGCTGAGTGTGCCAGGTTGATTTTGTCCACTTGTTAAACTCTTGTACCTTTACAACTTTTAAAGTGCCCACTTTTCTTTTGTCCCAGGGCAACCAGCTGTGGGAACCTGTTTGCAGTCTCAGTCTCGGACCTTGCTTTTCCGCTCCTCCAATATCCAGTGCACCATGCAATGTGTGTCTGTGCTCCCGGGGCAGACCACCAGGGCTGGTTATTTAGCAGTCCTGTGGTTCCACCCCCTCCCAACTCTGATTCCCTTCCTCCCACCATTTAGCTGGGGTGGGGGGAGTGCTTGGGTCCCGCCGGGTTATGGCTTTGTATTCTACCCTTTTCCGTGAGATACTGGGCTCTTGCAGATGTAGCCTGGCTTGTGTACTGTATCTTCTGGTCTCTCTTTTTGGAATAGTTGTATAAATATATATGGTTTTGGGAGGAGATTTCTGCCACCCTACTCACGCTGCCATCTTGAGAATCTCCAAGTCTGATTATATTTTTAACAAGATGCCAAGCCTCACCAAAAGTTCTGACTCTTAAAAAAAAAAGTAAACTGTGTCAATTGAAAATTAGTAGACCTTCGCCTCTCCAGGGTTGGGTTTCTGAAAGTAAAAAGAGTATGATTCAAAGGTGGCATGTGCCAAGTTCAGAGCAGGTGAATTGAAGCACTCGATGAGGTCCTGGAATGCTGTAGTGACCAGATGCAGATTGGAAAATGGATAGGGCGCTTTTCTGCTGTGGGTGATGTGAAAACATGAGCAAAGCAAACAAGCTTCCTTCAGGGTGTTTTATAAGCCTCTTCTGCATCCACTGATCTATTCCAGAGGGAAAGGAAGTCATTTTTCTGCTGGCCACTGCAGCCCTTTGGGACTGGACTCCAGGCCTTGGTGGGGCGTAACAAAGCCAGGCTGCTTGGGCAGCAGCATTCAGGGAAGTACTCTTTGCCAGATTCCTGAACCTCCCATAGGGAAGGCCCACCTGCTCCTGGCATAGTGAAAGTGCCTAGCCAAAGCAAGCATAGATTGTGCCAGGCAAGAGACCAGGAGTTAATTGACGTAGTGAGTAACTAAGTCAGAAGGACCCTCTCAGTGATGCCTAACCATCCTACATAGCATTCTTTATCACGGTAGGCCTATTTCAGGTTTGCTCAAGACCATGGTAAGCACTGTGGGTTGTACAAATGCACAGAAGGCACTGTCATTGCCTTTGATAAACTTCAAACTGCAGGTGATGAGTTGGGGGCAGGATTTTTTTTTTTACAGTGTACTGTACATACTTATTAATGTAACATCTTCTAAAATCCTGTATTTATATTTATTTACATACCTGTGTAATTGTGTTAAAGGTTTTCTAATATTCCAGTTTATAAAAATTTATTTAAATATTAACGCTTTTCTACTGATGAACATTAAGAAACTATGAAATTAACATCCTGTTACATTCAAATGTTTCTATGTACCTGTTTGTACATATCACTAGTTATGGTTTAACTTTTCTTTGTTAATCTGGCATTGTTGAAACATACATATTTTTACAAACTAAATCCCAGATATTTGTTTCCTGATTTTAAGGAGTGAAAATTATTTATTTTATTTCAGGTTTTAATCATTTCTAATTAAGTTAAAGACTTTTTCTGATGAACAGAATTAGCCTTATCCCCAAATATACAGCATTTCTCCACAGTTTATCAGTTTTACCAACTTGCCACCATCTATTTTAATCATGTAGATATGCTTACAAAAGTTACTATCCAGTATTCCAAAATCATAATTAAATAATTTTGAGAGAGAAGATTTAATCAGTAAAAGATTTCTTTTTTTTCACTATTTCTTTCTTTATTTATTTACTTTTTATAATTTTGGTATCATTAATCTACAATTACATGTGCAATATTATGGTGATTAAACTACCCCCTTCATCAGGTCCCCCCCGCCAACCCCATTACAGTCACTGTCCATCAGCATAGTGAGATACTATAGAGTCACTAGTTGTCTTCTCTGAGTTGTACAGCCCTCCCCATGTCCCCTCAACATTACATCTGCTAATCGTAATGCCCTTTTTCCCCCCTTGTCTCTCCCTTCCCACCCATCCTCCCCAGTCCCTTTCCCTTTGGTAACTGTTAGTTATTCTTGGGTTCTGTGAGTCTGCTGCTGTTTTGTTCCTTCAGTTTTTTTCTTTGTTCTTATACTCCACATATGAGTGAAATCATTTGATACTTGTCTTTTTTGGCTTGGCTTATTTCACTGAGCATAATACCCTCTAGTTCCATCCATGTTGTTGCAAATGGTAGGATTTGTTTTCTTCTTATGGCTGAATAATATTCCATTGTGTATATGTACCACATCTTCTTAATCCATTCATCTACTGATGGACACTTAGGTTGCTTCCATTTCTTGGCTATTGTAAATAGTGCTGGTTTAAACATAGGGGTGTATCTGTTTTTTTGAAACTGGGCTGCTGCATTCTTAGGGTAATTCCTAGGAGTGGGATTCCTGGGTCAAATGGTATTTCTATTTTGA
>JAQQAC010012408.1:11664333-11778745 GCA_029783875.1 Phataginus tricuspis
ATTGTGTATATGTACCACATCTTCTTAATCCATTCATCTACTGATGGACACTTACGTTGCTTCCATTTCTTGGCTATTGTAAATAGTGCTGGTTTAAACATAGGGGTGTATCTGTCTTTTTGAAACTGGGCTGCTGCATTCTTAGGGTAAATTCCTAGGAGTGGGATTCCTGGGTCAAATGGTATTTCTATTTTGAGTTTTTTGAGGAACCTCCATACTGCTTTCCACAATGGTTGAACTAATTTGCATTCCCACCAGCAGTGTAGGAGGGTTCCCTTTTCTCCACATCCTCACCAACATTTGTTGTTGTTTGTGTTTTGGATGTTGGCCATCCTCACTAGTGTGAGGTGATATCTCATTGTGGTTTTAATCTGCATTTCTCTGATGATAGTGATGTGGAGCATCTTTTCATGTCCCTGTTGGCCCTCTGAGTTTCTTCTTTGGAGAAGTGTCTATTCATGTCCTCTGGGGGGCAGGATTTTTGAAGAAAAGAGTAACTAGGCTTTATGGCTTTATTTTCATCTTGGTGAGAATTAGGAGGGAAGGTGAGAAGTAGCAAAAGAAGTAGCATTGACTGAACAATGTCCACGGGTGATGTACTGGGTAGGATGGGCGGGGATGCTTGAAGGGGACAGGCTTGGTGACAAGCTGAGGAAGCTGGACTCATTGTACTTTGGTTCTTTCACATGAAGGTGGAGTTTTCAGAACTTTCACCCAGTCTTGGTTACCAGGAGAGGGTAGAACGGAAGATGTATGGCTAGGAAGATAACTCAGAGCTTTTTGCTGCAGGAATACAGATGTGAATGCAGGAATGGTGGTTAATGTGGAAATGGAAAAGACAGGTTGAATCTAAAAGGCATTGAGGAGGAAGGACTGATAGGCCTTGGTGACCAAGAGGATGCTTACAAAGGATTGAGTGTTTCACAGATGATACACACATAGCCCATATCAAATCAGTGAGCCTGGGATGTGGGGGGAGGCAGGAATCATGAAACTGAAGCCGAGATTGGTAAGTGGCTCTCCCAGGGTGCAACACGTCTTCTCAAAGAGAGAAGGGTATTCTGAGAAACCTGAGTGTCCTTCCTATTGACTGGTTTACCTTGTCCTCACAGTCGCCCCTGACATTCTCTTTGGTTAAAGCTTTTTGTCATCTAATTCCCAACCTCCATGACACTGATGTTTACCTTGAAACCGGCACACTCCTCTCTTGTTGGCGCAGGTGATGGTGTGATCAACACTCCTCTCTGTTGCAGTCTTCCTTCTTAACAAACTCAGGAGCTCCGGGAGGCGGAAGGAGGATGTGCCTTTGTCACTGTTCTGCAGGAGCTCATTCTCAACTTTACCTTCCACTAGACCTCACCCTTGATGGTTCTGATAAAGTGTTTATGGGTCTTTTACTGCATGGAATTGTTGTGTTCACTTAGGGTTTATGCCAGACTGGTTCGAGTGTTTCATCATAAATTCTTAATTTCTTGTGGGCATTTGCCAATCTTTGCTGCATGACTTGTTTGCATCCTCGGCGCTTGATCTTCCCACAGCATACAAGTGAGTCATCAGAATCTTCATCAGAAAGCTTTATGGTCCTATTACCCTCCAGTACCTGTAGAAGGAAGTGTGAAAAATGAAGTAGGAGCTTAGATTTGTTAAAAAGAAAACTGAAGTTTTCTGTTTTCTCCTTGGGTTTGTTTTTTGCCTGCTTGAGTGGTCTGCTCAGGAAATGGCCTTGAGCTAAGTGGGTTTTTGAGGTTTGGTTGTTTCACGATGCTTCTGTATCTTTTGGTTTTAGAATAGAATAGACTTCTAAAAATTGCTGCTTGCTTATTAAAAAGATCTGCAGCTCTGTTAAGACACTACAGTGTTTTCAGATCCATATATTTTGTGCAAAAGGACTCTGGAAGACATCTAAGCAAGTTTTTCTTTCTTATCTCATATCTATCTCCATCTTATGCCTCCGTAAGAGAATAAAGTTAGAGATTGTTCTGAAATATGTGCTCGGGGCAAATGGATTTAAATTTTATTTTATTAGGTGTCTTTTTGCTTATTAAATAGTAAAGTTCTGGTTTTGATGAACATGAAGACACTAAGGGGATGGAGAGATTGTGAAACTGTTTTTCTCATATTTGTCCAAACACAAAAAATCATTTTCCTTTTAGGGTTATGCTTTTCTACTCTGTAAATAAGCAAGGTAGTTTGAGATGTTCTAATCTTTATCAGTAGTTATGTCTATATCTTTAGTTCTGAAATGCTTTATTAACTGGTTAAAGGTGTTTTTCACCATATCCTGGCTTGTTTACCATTATATACCCAGCATTTGTTGAACAAATCAATGGATTTTTGTGGGGGTTTTTCTTCTTTAAAAAAAAGATGTAATAATTTTAAAAGAAGTTTAAAAAGCACCCTTAGTCCTAGCACTTACACAATTGATTATTTGCATATTTTAGTCTTCATTTAACCATGTACATACTTTTACATGGCTTTAATTATTGTGAACTTGGAATTTTGTATTTTTTAAATTTCTCCCATATTTTACGTGTTTTCAAAGAGCCAAACTAAACATTGCATTATTTAGAGCAACAAGAAATTCTCCCTAGGTGGGGATAACTTGAGAATATCTTATTCTCAACAAACATTATTGAAGAATTATAGTCATTTTGTGTGGATTGGGACTGAAATTCTTTTGTGGCTTCACATGTCTATAAGCAAGATACCTCAATTATCTTTACTTTCCTGTCGTAAAGTTAAATAAAGTAGATGCAGCCTAATGGTGTTACAGAATACGATTTCCTAAAGGGAGTTTGAGAAATGTTGCGAAACAGAAAGAATTGCTTATATTTTACATAATGGAAGTTCTAACAGCACATTTCCCAGTTTTCTTCAGGATTATTCCAGACTAACTTTGTTAACATTATTTATTGAACTCCTGTCCTCAAATAGAGGTCATACACTGATTCTTGGTTGTTCTCACACTGCATCGGACAGCCTTGGGTGGGTGTGCGCCCAGTGAAGAGAGGACTGATGCAGGCTGAGAGGCAGGAGCTCTCCCCGCCACGGCCCGCCTGTCAGGCTGAAATGCCACATGCACAGCGAGGCTTCCTGAAACAATGTCCTTTGCCAAGGCATTGGTTGCAGAGTAGAAATGTCTTCTCTAGAAACAGTTCTTCTGACTTTTTGCCCTGAAAGCTGTACTATTGCCAGCAAGGTGACCGATTTCACTCTT
Source organism: Phataginus tricuspis (assembly GCA_029783875.1). NCBI lineage: Eukaryota > Metazoa > Chordata > Mammalia > Pholidota > Manidae > Phataginus > Phataginus tricuspis. The sequence goes on from JAQQAC010012408.1 coordinate 11,667,551, forward strand.
TTTCTGCTCCTTTATAGTTTACTAGCGGTACATACAAGGGATATTTGCCAACTTCCTGGTCAGGTGCTCCTCGGGGCTTCCCTAGAGCCCCGGGGCCCGGCCTGTGCTGACCCAGCAACACCAGCACCGCCTGCCTCCTCAGCCCGGGCCGGCTGTCAGCATTCTGAGCCCAGTGTGGACCGGGGAGGGGTGCAGGGCTGCGGCCCCCCAGGGCCGCCTTTGCCAATTTTGTTTTTGAGCCATGGACTCGGATTGTAAATTATTTTGTGTGTGGGGGGGGTGGGCTCCAGGAAGAGCTGCCACCCCTGTCCCCGTTCTTCCCCTGGGGAGCCTGTGCAGAGATGTTTCTCTACATTTCTACTGTAAATGAACACTGTGCCGCCAGCTCCCGGATCCCAGCACTCTCGGTCATGACATCCAGAGCCCAGGGGAAGCCCCCGAAGTACTGGAGGGGCAGGGAGGTCCTGAAGTCAGCTCCCCGTAATGAGGCCAGCGCTTCTTCAGCCCTGGGTGGGGGACACAGACTGTCAGAAGCAGCTGACTTTGTGTCATCCAAAAGAGACATTGAGGTCTATGGGGCGGACTGAAAAGTTCTGAATAAAAATGGCTTCTCTGGTGAAGAGAAGTTGACCACTGACCACATGAGGAGAAACTTCTGGGAGAACAGTACGGGTAGAAGATGTCAACTCCAGTGTCTGCCTCCCTCTCAGGACCTAAAGGAACTTCACGGAATTCAGCTGGGACATGAGGAAACAGGTGTCCACAGGGCCTTTACACTCGCTGGGGAAGTGGGGAGAGGTAGAACCCATCCATGAGCCCCGCAGTTCGGCTTCTCTCTAGGAAGCAAGAAAAATGGTGAATTCGGCTTCAGGGTGATAGAGTGGAGCAGTCTCAGAGCTGAGCAGGCCACGCGTTATGCTCCGGTTAGCCTCTTGTTTGTTAGAAACGACTTGTTAACCAGGTTCCTTCCTTGAGAAGGAAGGCGCTAGGGCCCCGGAGTGCGATGATGGCTTCGTTGGGTGACCACAGAGGCTGGTTACGCACTAATTTCCTCTGGGGCTTGTGATGCAGTCAGTAAACCACAGCTTTGACATGCTCTGCTCTGGCGGCAGCAGTGGCTTCATGGTCCCTCTCGGCCATGACACACATGCGACATGCACTCCCTTAACCCGCTCACACTGTCTCTCTTGCCCTGCAGCATGGCCCAAAGAGAAATTCTGCAGAAGTTCCTGGATGAGGCCCAAAACAAGAAAATCAACAAAGAAGAGTTTGCCAGTGAGTTTCTGGTGAGTCCTACGTGTGACACTCACAGGTCTTTTACACAGACAATTTGACTGTGATGTGGTCCAACTCTCATAGACCAAATTGCTTTTGGGATAAAGTGAATATCAGACCTTGCAGAGGAAGAAGGGAGGAAAGCAACCCGAAAGTCTGACTTTTCTGGGTGGTGTGTGTGTTTTAGATATCCTCTCCAAAATACGGGGATTATATTGTTTGCTAATTCTTGGAATTTGACTAGGAAGCCTACAGAAGCCATACAGATTTCCAGGTGTATAATATTAATAATTAATAGAACATCCAACGTTCTCAGGTATCTGAGTTGTTATTTATGCTTCAAATGAATAATTTTAATGAATATTAAGAGGAAAGAGACCAAGATTAACTTTTTTGTGGAACATTATCGTTTTTACTCTCCCCAAGGGATTCCATGTGGACGACAAGGGCTCTTGAAGAACACCAAAACTATCTTCCGCCGCATCTTGATTTTTCCTTTTCTTTTGTTTAATAAGAAAAAAACACATAATGTAGGGGGTGGCAGGGGGTGGCAGGGGAAGGCAGTATAGCACAGAGAAGACAAGTAGTGACTCTATAGCATCTTACTGCGCTGATGGACAGTGACTGTCATGGGGTATGTGGTACGGACTTTGTAATGGGGGGACTCTAGTAACCATAATGTTGCTCATGTAATTGTACATTAATGATACCCCCCAAAAAAATCACATAAAAAAAGAAAAACATTAGGCATGTTTTTGCAGTAATGGGATTTCCTTAACCTGCTTTTGCTTGGAGGGGCAGAATGACTGGATGGGGAGTAGAATCAAGTGAGGGACGTGGAGGGAAACGTCAGAGCAAGGTAGCCTGGGGTCAGCTAGGGGAGGTCATCCAGAGGAACACTGTAGCTCATCTGAGGGAACTGTGGTTGTTGATGCAGGGGTGACTGGGTGGGCCTCATTCATCCTCTAACCTAGCACACTAGATCGCACAGCTCTGAGTACCTATTATGTATTTTGGAATACTTCCAACTGGTGTTTCATAGCTATAAGAACTTCAAACCTTAGCACTTCGGCTGTGAAGAAGTGGGAAAAGCATGGGAACTGAAGTACAAATCTGAAATTAAATCATGATTCTGTTGTCAACCAAATGATCAAGTGTTTCCATGTTCCTTGATCACCCCAAATATGTTCTCTAACTTCCAAAATGGGGAATATAACTCATGCCCCACCTATCCTCACAGGATTCTTATGATGACTAAACATCTCTAATAATAATAATTAAATGCAGTCATTTATTCAGGATTATGTATCGAACACCTACTGTCTGCCAAGTTCAGTTCTGCGGATACACGGTGAACAGAAACCAAACCCTCTGCCCTCATGGAGCTAACTTTCTGGTACCAGACAGTAGATGTGAAGAAACTCTGTAGTCTCAAGTGATTTGATATCATGACTGAGTGATTATATATTATGATAGAAACCCCTATGTCTGCTCAGTTGGGATGATTCCACGGTGTTATGGAAAATGTGCCCTCATTGCCACTGGCCAGGCTGTCTGAATCCCTCCGAGTTACCAGGGAGTCAGGTAAGGGGAAACTCCCGGCCTTTGTGTCTGTTTAGACATGTGCCTGCCCCAGAGCAGCTAGGGCCAGCCTCTGTTTTATGTTGGTTGTGTTTTTCAAAATAACGTAGACTACATCCCTAATATTTAACTTTTTCTTACCTCAGTCATTAGACTCTCTCACCAAATTATAGCAGTCACTTCACCTCCTATTTTTTCTGCCTCTAGCTTTGCCCCACTTTCAATCAATTTCCCATGCAATAGCCAAGTGATCATTTAATAATACAAATCTGGTTATTTTTTCCCTACTTCAAAACATTTTAAAGTTTGTGCCTTTTTCTGTTTAAAATTGTGAACTATAGTACACATTTAGGAAAGTACATAAAGGTGTGTAAGGATAATTATAAAGCAACCACCAGTCAGGTCAAGAAGAGAACATTGTCGGACCCCAGAAGATCTCTGTATTTCCCTTCCCCATGAGGCCCACCCCCCACCCCCACCCTGTCCCCCCCTGTCCAAGGAATAATCACTATTCTGACTTTTCTCTTAATCACTTCCTTGCTTTTCTATCTCCTGATTTTAAGGCCTTTTTTTGGGTGGTGATTAAGTGGAACCTCACTGTTCACTGACTCATGTCCTCCAGTGGAAAAACAGAGTCTTGCCGTAGCTCCACCGCTGAGATACCAGAGGGAATCTTGGGGGAGCTGGGGAGTGGTGCATGGGACTGTGTTGCTTGCTCGGACAAGGTAAATACGGCCATTAAATTGGAGGGTTTTCTACTTACTTGGTCATGTCCCATCCCCCACCGTAAGCCCTTTAGTGTGTTCTCCCAGGATTTGATATTTCTGAGGTTTGAGGATTGATTCTGCAACACAAGGCCACCACTGGCCTAAATGGTGGCGCCTTTGCAGGAATCATCAAAAAGTCATCTCTGCTTCCAGGTAGACATTTTGTGTACTGCGCCCCCTGCCAGGCTCATGGCTAAGATTTCAGTCCCCACATCCCCCTCGGCCAGGTATCTTCATGCGGACCCTGCAATGACAGCTGAAGGCAGTACCATACTGCTGAGGTCTTGTCCTAAGAAAAGACTAAATTCAAAACCTTTCTGTAGTTGAAACTGCCACTGACCACTCCTAGAAGGTTTCATGCAGTCACTCACATATTTTTTGAGTGCTTACTATGTGCAAAGCATTGTGCCAGATGCTGGCCATGCAATGCAGTGCTCTGTGCTTTGGTGGAATTCGTATTAGAGGCTGTCATAGACAGGCAAACATTAACCAACAAATCAGTCTATTAAATATTGAATTATAATGATGGAAAACTTCTTAAAGGTACTTTTAAAAAGTGTTTATTGTTTTTATTCTTACAAAATAGTAATATTGCAAGTGAAAAGAAAATCAATTCCCCATTGTACCAACATCCCAACATAATTTTTTTGGGGGGGTGGTGGTGGAAATTCTAGTTCTTGTCCATTTACATAATGCCACTTATAGTATTGTAATTATAGCATAGATACAATTTTGTGTTCTCATATTTCCACTTGTCATTATACCAAAATCATATGTCATGCTGATTAAAATCTGTATTTATGACTTTTGATGCAGCATGGCATAGTGGAAGAATGATAGTAATCATAGTAGCTTATACTTCTACACCTCTTATAGAAACTTTTCTAAACACTTTTATATATCAACTCTTCTAATCCATTGAGGAAGGTACCATTATTATTTCCATTTTATAGATTAGGAAACTGAGACACAGAGAGGTTGATTGACTTGCTCAGGGTCACATAGCTAGGAAGTGGTGGAACAGATTTGAATTCAGGTAGTCTTGACTTACTGTCTGTGCTTGTAACAACTTTGGAGTCATATAAAGCTGGGTTGAATTTAGGTTCTGTCTATTATTAGCTGTGTGACCTTGAACAAAATCCCTAAAAAGTAGAAACAGATAATACTCACTTTGCAGATTGCTGTGACAATATTGGAATAAATATATAAAATGCCTGACATGTAGTAGACACCCCCAAATTTTAATTATTTCTCTATCATTGGACATTTAAGGTATTTCTAATTTTTCATGATTATTGATAACACTGCAAAAAATGTGTTTGTCCACGTGGTTTTCCCCTCCTTTTGGATTATATCCTGAAGTTAGATCCCTAAAGAATCTAACTTACTGGGTCAAAGAATATTAGCATCTAATTGGTTAAGTATCATCAAATGTATTTCCAAAAGAGTTTTTTCTATTTTTTAATATCTGAATTTATCATCTTCTCTATGACTTTGCTGGTCTTAATAACTATAAAAGATAATAGCAGATAATTTTTTTTGACTGCTTGCCAATCTAAGTGGTTTACCATATGTGATCTTAATCACGACAACAACCCCAAGAGAGAAGTATTATCTTCATTTTACCTATGAGATGGCAAGCCAAGATCTGAAACTCTGGTCTGTTTGATTCCAAAGTCTCAACTTCTATACATACACTGCATCATATCATGTAATATTTTTTTTCCCTACTTAGTATAAAATAGTACTTTGTTATGTTAATTTTACTAATTTAATTTCTGAGCCTGAAAATTTTCCATGAATTTCTTTTTTTTTTTTATTAAGGTATCATTGATATACAATCTTATGCTCAGATTTCACATGAGCAACATTGTGGATACTACATTCCCACCTATTATCAAGTCCCCACCATATACCCCATTACAGTCACTGTCCATCAGCACAGTAAGCTTCTCTGTGTGTGCCAATCATAATGCCCCTTAATCCCCTTATCCCTCCCTCCCTTCCTACCCACCCTACCCAGTCCCTTTCCCTTGGATAACTGTTAGTCCATTCTTGGGTTCTGTGAGTCTGCTGCTGTTTTGTTCCTTCAGTTTTGCTTCATTGTTATATTCCACAGATGAGTGAAATCATTTGGTACTTGTCTTTCTCCACCTGGCTTATTTCACTGAGCAAAATACCCTCTAGCTCCATCCATGTTGTTGCAAATGTCTGGATTTGTTTTCTTCTTATGGCTGAATAATATTCCATTGTGTATATGTACCACTTCTTTATCCATTCATCTACTGATGGACACTTAAGTTGCTTCCATTTTTTTGGCTATTGTTAAATAGTGCTGTGATAAACGTAGGGGTGCATATGTCTTTTTGAATCTGGGATCCTGTATTCTTAGGGTAAATTCCTAGGAGTGGAATTCCTGGGTCAAATGGTTTTTATTTTGAGTTTTTTGAGGAACCTCCATACTGCTTTCCACAATGGTTGTACTAATTTACATTCCCACCAGCAGTGTAGGAGGGTTCCCCTTTCTCCACATCCTCTCCAGCATTTGTTGTTGTTTGTCTTTTGGACGGTGGCCATCCTATCTGATGTGAAGTGATACATCATTGTGGTTTTAATTTGCATTTCCCTGATAATTAATGATGTGGAGCATCTTTTCATGTGCATGTTGGCCATCTGAATTTCTTCTTTGGAGAAGCATCTGTTCAGATCCTCTGCCCATTTTTTAATTGGGTTATTTGCTTTTTGGTTGTTGAGGCACATGAGCTCCTTATATATTTTGGATGTTAGCCCCTTATCAGATATGTTATTTATGAATATATTCTCCCATACTGTAGGTTGCCTTTTTGTTCTCCTGATGGTGTCCTTTGCTGTGCAGAAGTTTTTTAGTTTGATATAGTCCCACTTGTTCATTTTTCCTTTTGTTTCCTTTGAGATATGTTCATGAAAAAGTTGCTCATGTTTATATTCAAGATAGTTTTGCTTATGTTTTCTTCTAAGAGTTTTATGGTTTCATGACTTACATTCAGGTCTTTGATTCATTTCGAGTTTACTTTTGTGTATGGAGTTAGACAGTAGTCCAGTTTCATTCTCTTACCTGTAGCTGTCATGATTATTTTCAATCTGCATCTCTTCATACCAATTTTCTGTTCATCTACTTTTGATGACAGCTAAAAGTGGAACTGTTTACAATGGCTAACATTGTAAAGTCCTGCATGGGCCACCCCGCAAGTCCTTTTCCAGCTTCTTACAGCATCATCAGTTTCTTGTCCTTGTCATGCTTCCTCTGCCACAGGGCCTTTGCACACATGCTGCTACCTTTCCATGAATATTCCCTCATACTCCTCTTCCCCTAGTTAACACTTCATAATTCTTTAGATCTCAATTTGGGGTTGTTTCCTCAGGGAGACCTTCCTTGACCTCCCTGAACAAATGAAATTCCCTATCGTAAGTTCTCAATAGCACCAGTCTGTCTTTTTTTTTTTCAGTTTCTTCCCCTGACCCCCAGCTTTATTAAGGTTTTCATAGCACTTCAACAGTTCAAATTGTACAGTTATTTGTGTAATTACTTGATGAATGTCTGCTCTCCCATCAAACTGAATCTCCATAAAGACGAGGTTCATACTGAGTTCTGCTTATCTTGGTGTTCTTAGCGACTAGCACAATGTCTGGTGTGTAGCAGACCCTGAGGGACAGAGAGGTTGAACAGCTTGCCTGAGGTGGTAGAAGTGGATTTGCATAAAGGTATCCACCTGCAGCCTGTGCACTTGGTCCTCCCTACCCGCCCCACTCCATTGCTTCCAATTTATCCACTGGTCTTAAGTTTTTAAACTTTAAAAAGTTGTAGAATAGAACATAGACAGAAATGTGTTTTAAACACACATATACAATTTTACAATTAGTAATAAAGCAGGCACCCATGTAAGCACCTCTCAGAGCAAGAAATAGAACATTACCCAAACTCCAGAAATCCCCTGAATGTCCTTCTAGATCACAACTGCCCCCAACCCACACCAAGCAGGAGGTAAACACTATCCTAAGAATGTGTTTTCTCTTGGTTTTTCTGCATAGCTTCAAGACTGAGCTATATCACCAGACAAGAGAGATCAGTTTTACCTGTTCTGAACTCTGTGAAAATGAGACCATGTTACATGTCTGGCTTTTTATGTCTTCCTTCTTTCACTCTACAGTATGTGTATAAAATCCATCCATGCTGTTGCATGTAGCTGGGTCTTTATTTTTCTTAATCACTTTTATGAATTTCATCAGGGTTCAATATACACAGTTACTGTCGTGATCACAGAGTGTATGGAGAGAGGTCATGCAGTCCCTTAGGGTAGCATTAACTATTTTTGGGTCACCACGGTCCAGTGTCTTGGCTTTAACTTTCCTAGTCTAAAAATTCAATTTTGTCAGTACACCCAGTGCTGATCAGGTTCAGGCAAACATAAAAGAAATTCACCAGCAACAAGAGTGCCAATTTATTAATTTTTTGGAGAGAAAGATCACTGTCCGAGTAGATGGTTTGCATTGACCAATTAGCATATTCTATAGTTTGGAGAAAAACTTATGTGAGAAGCCAGCAATAGTCAGAAAGTTGCTTAGTGGTGATTCTAGTGGCCTTGACTGCAACGGTGTGAAGTCTCCGTCTCCTTGTTTGGACCCAGAGGCTGGAGGGGGAGCACGAGGGACAGAGCCACAGATTCTCTGTCTTACTTCTTCTAAGCTTAAGGAGAACCATCCTCTTCCACTAATGCATTCTCTATCAGATAGATCACAATTTACAGAAGAATAGGTATTCACTCTGGCCAGTTACTGCAACTAGTTGTGGTTTTATGACGTGTACATTTCAGCCATTGCATTAAATATAGGTTAAGGATTGGTTATTTATTATACACGGGTCAATTTGCTGCACATCTTCATGTTTAAAACTCCTTAGATATGCTTTTCCTTTGCTACACTGGAAGCAGTCAAAGCATCTTCATTTCGAAAGCATGTGTAAAACTATGAATTGTGTATAAAAAGTGAGAGCTTGGTAACTATCAAGTTATTGTGCTAAATATGCACATATGAGCTTATAGGATGTCTTTATGTATTTGCACAAAGACTGGATGGGAACACAGAAACATGAACACAGTTTCGTGCAGACAGGTTAATTTGATTATGGTGTGTCTTCGTCCTTCTAAAAAAGATTTTGGAGTGAAGAAATTGCAAATAGAAGCACAAATCACAAAAATACCAATTTTATCTATCAAATGGACCTACTTAAAACATTATAGCCCTAATGTTGGTCAGAGTTCAGAAATATGCTGTCATATAATGCTATATACCAGCCTCATATATTGCTGTCATAATCTTTTTTTTTTAAGGTTTGTTTGTTTTATTGAAAAGAAATTTAGAACAGACTTGTGAAACTGAAGAAAAAAAACAAAACGACTTCCTGTCTCATATAATTTCTGGCTCTGCAATGACGATGATCACATGCAAAACACATAAAAATTCTTTAAGAAAAAAGGTTAGCTGGATTTTTTACTGAATTAGAGTGAGGAAGAGTGTGTGGATGTGCTAAAATATTGAAATCGTCATCACTGTTATGGTTTGCTATCTAAACTTAACATTTGTAATATCTACTCCTATTCCTCTGGGCAGTAGACCAGGAAGTATCCTCTACTAAGGTTTTGTTTGTATTTTTATTTATTTATTTATTTATTTTAGATGTAAGATTTTTATTTATTTTTTGACAGCTTCAGTAATAATTACTTACAGCCGGAATTAACAATTACATAAGCTCACTATATTTCAAATGTGTCACTTTTCACCTACTTTTTTATATTTCTAGAGAAGCTATTTATCAGGGCCCACACCTAGATCTACCTCTATAAAAGCTTCAAGGAAACATCAGGAAAATAATGAATATGTGTGTGTATATATGTATAATATAGAATGAGATAGATTATATTCCTTTGGCTATTTAATATCATACTAGCTGGCCACTGCTAATGTTAGGTAACAAAGCACTTACCTAAGATGATAATGCATTACTACATTTTCACTAAGAGTGGCAAGGATGAAGAAAAGATACAAATTTTTAGGAAAGGACATTTTAAAATCACATTTTTTTTCTAGCAGTAACTTTTTTTTTTCTATTATTAACGTACAATTGCATGAGCATTATTATGGTGACTCCCCCTATTATTATCAAGTCCCCACCACATACCCCATTACAGTCACTGTCCCATCAGCGAAGTAAGATGCTGTAGAATTACTACTTGTCTTCTCTGTGTTATACTGCCTTCCCTGTATCCCACCCCGCTACCTTATGTGTGCTAATCGTAATACCCCGTTTTTCCTCCTTATCCCTCCCTTCCCACCCATTCTCCCTAGTCCCTTTCCCTTTGGTAACTGTTAGTCCATTCTTGGGTTCTGTGAGTCTGCTGCTGTTTTGTTCCTTCAGTTTTGCTTCATTGTTATACTCCACAGATGAGTGAAATCGTTTGGTACTTGTCTTTCTCCACCTGGCTTATTTCACTGAGCAAAATACCCTCTAGCTCCATCCATGTTGTTGCAAATGTCTGGATTTGTTTTCTTCTTATGACTGAATAATATTCCATTGTGTATATGTACCACCTTTTCTTTATCCATTCATCTACTGATGGACACTTAGGTTGCTTCAATTTCTTGGCTATTGTAAATAGTACTGCGATAAACATAGGGGTGCATATGTCTTTTTCAAACTGGGCTGCTGCATTCTTAGGGTAAATTCCTAGGGGTGGAATTCCTGGGTCAAATGGTATTTCTATTTTGAGTTTTTTGAGGAGCCTCCATACTGCTTTCCACAATGGTTGAACTAATTTGCATTCCCACCAGCAGTGTAGGAGGGTTCCCTTTTCTCCACATCCTCGCCAACATTTGTTGTTGTTTGTGTTTTGGATGTTGGCCATCCTCACTGGTGTGAGGTGATATCTCATTGTGGTTTTGATTTGCATTTCTCTGATGATTAGCAATGTGGAGCATCTTTTAATGTGCCTATTGGCCATCTGAATTTCTTCTTTGGAGAAGTGTCTGTTCAGATCCTCTGCCCATTTTTTGATTGGCTTATTTACTTTTTGTATGTTGAGGTATCTGAGCTCTTTATATAATTTGGATGTCAACCCCTTATCGGATATGTCATTTATGAATACATTCTCCCATATTGTAGGATGTCTTTTTGTTTTACTGATGGTGTCCTTTGCTGTACAGAAGGGTTTTAGTTTGACATAGTCCCACTTGTTCATTTTTGCTTTTGTTTCCCTTGCCCGGGGCGATATGTTCATGAAGAAGTTGTTCATGTTTATGTCCAAGAGATTTTTGCCTATGATTTTTTCTAAAAGTTTTATGGTTTCATGACTTACTTTCAGGTCTTTGATCCATTTTGAGTTTACTTTTGTGTATGGGGTTAGATAATGATCCAGTTTCATTGTCTTACATGTAGCTGTCCAGTTTTGCCAACACCAGCTGTTGAAGAGGCTGTCATTTCCCTGTTGTATATACCTGGCTCCTTTTTCATATATTAATTGACCATATATGCTTGGGTTAATATCTGGTCTCTCTAGTCTGTTCCATTGGTCTATTGGTCTGTTCTTGTAACACTACCAAATTGTCTTGATTACTGTGGCTTTGTAGTAGAGCTTGAAGGCAGGGAGTGTAATTCCCCCCACTTTATTATTCCTTCTCAGGATCGCTTTGGCTATTCAGGGTCTTTTGTGGTTCCATATGAATTTTAGAACTCTTTGCTCTACTTCTTTGAAGAATGCTGTTGGTATTTTGATAGGGATTGCATTGAATCTGTAGATTGCTTTAGGCAGGATTGCCATTTTGACAATATTAATTTTTCCTATCCATGAGCACAGGATGTGTTTCAATTTATTGGCATCTTCTTTAATTTCTCTCATGAGTGTCTTGTAGTTCTCAGAGTATAGGTCTTTCACTTCCTTGGTTAGGTTTATTCCTAGGTATTTTATTCTTTTGGATGCAATTGTGAATGGAATTGTTTTCCTGATTTCTCTTTCTGCTAGTTCACCATTAGTGTATAGAAATGCAACAAATTTCTGTGTATTAATTTTATATCCTGCAACTTTAATGAATTAAGATATTAGATCTAGTAGTTTGGGAGTGGATTCTTTAGGGATTTTTATGTGCACTATCATGTCATCTGCAAACAGTGACAGTTTGGCTTCTTCCTTACCAATCTGGATGCCTTTTATTTCTTTGTGTTGTCTGATTGCCATGGCTAGGACCTCCAGTACTATGTTGAATAAAAGTGGGGAGAGTGGGCATCCTTGTTTTGTTCCTGATCTTAAAGGAAAAGCTTTCAGCTTCGCGCTGTTAAGTATGGTGTTGGATGTGGGTTTGTCATATATGGCCTTTATTATGTTGAGGTACTTGCCCTCTATACCCATTTTGTTGAGAGTTTTTATCATGAATGGATGTTGAATTTAGTCGAATTCTTTTTCAGCATCTATGGAGATGATCATGTGGTTTTTGTCCTTCTTTATGTTGATGTACTGGATGATTTTGATGGATTTTCGAATGTTGTACCATCCTTGCATCTCTGGGATGAATCCCACTTGATCATGATGGATGATCTTTTTATTGTATTTTTGAATTAGGTTTGCTAATATTTTGTTGAGTATTTTTGCATCTATGTTCCTCAGGGATATTGGTCTGTAATTTTCTTTTTTTGTGGTGTCTTTGCCTGGTTTTGGTATTACAGTGATGCTGGCCTCGTAGAATGAGTGTGGGAGTATTCCCTCCTCTTCTACTTTTTGGAAACTTTAAGGAGGATGGGTATTAGTTCTTCACTAAATGTTTGATAAAATTCAGCGGTGAAACCATCTGGTCCAGATGTTTTGTTCTTGGGTAGTTTTTTGATTACTGATTCAATTTCTTTGCTGGTAATTGGTCTCTTCAGATTTTCTGTTTCTTCCTCGGTCAGGCTTGGAAGGTTGTATTTTTCTAGAAAGTTGTCCATTTCTTGTAGGTTATCCAGTTTTTACCATGTAATTTTTCATAGTATTCTCTCATAATTCTTTGTATTTCTGTGGTGTCCCTAGTGATTTTTCTTTTCTCATTTCTGATTCTGTTTATGTGTGTAGGCTCTCTTTTTTTCTTGATAAGTCTGGCTAAGGTTTTTTCTATTTTGTTTATTTTCTCGAAGAACCAGCTCCTGCTTTCATTGATTCTTTCTATTGTTTTATTCTTTTCAATTTTATTTATTTCTGCTATAATCTTTATTATGTCCCTCCTTCTACTGACTTTGGGCCTCATTTGTTCTTCCTTTTCTAGTTTCATTAATTGTGAGTTTAGAGTGTTCATTTGGGATTGTTCTTCTTTCCTGAGGTAGGCCTGTATTGCAGTATATTTCCCTCTTAGCACCACTTTTGCTGCATCCCACAGATTTTGTGGTGTTGAATTATTGTTGTCATTTGTGTCCATATATTGCTTGATCTCTGTTTTTATTTGGTCATTGATCCATTGATTATTTAGGAGCATGTTATTAAGCCTCCATGTGTTTGTGGGATTTTTCATTTTCTTTGAGTAATTTATTTCTAGTTTCACACTTTTGTGATCTGAGAAGGTGGTTGGTACAATTTCAATCATTTTGAATTTACTGAGGCTCTTTTTATGGCCTATCATATGATCTATTCTTGAAAATATTCCATGTGCACTTGAGAAGAATGTGTATCCTGTTGCTTTTGGATGGAGTGTTCTGTAGATGTTTGTTAGGTCCATCTGTTCTAATGCGTTGTTCAGTTCCTCAGTCTCTTTATGTATTTTCTATCTGGTTGATCTGTCCTTTGGAGTGAGTGGTGTGTTGAAGTCTCCCAAAATGAATGCATTACATTCTATTTCCCCCTTTAGTTCTGTTAGTATTTATTTCACATATGTAGGTGATCCTGTGTTGGGTGCATAGATATTTATAACAGTTATATCCTCTTGTTGGACTGACCCTTTTATCGTTATGTAATGTCCTTCTTTGTATCTTGTAACTTTTTTGTTTTGAAGTCTATTTTGTCTGATACAAGTACTGCAACTCCTGCTTTTTTCTCCCTGTTAGTTGCATGATATATCTGTTTCCATCCCTTTACTTTCAGTTTGTGTATGTCTTTGGGTTTGAAGTGAGTCTCTTGTAGGCAGCATATAGATGGGTCTTTTTTTTTATCCATTCAGTGACTCACGTCTTTTGTTTGGTGCATTCAGACCATTTACATATAGGGTGATTATCGATAGGTATGTACTTATTGCCATTGCAGGCTTTAGATTTGTGGTTTCCAAAGGTTCAAGGGTAATTCCCTTACTATCTAATAGCCTAATTTAACTTACTTCATATGCTATTACAAACACAACCTAAAGATTCTTTTTTTTTTTCTCTCCTTTTTCTTCCTCCTCCATTCTTTGTATGTTATGAATCATATTCTGTACTCTTTGTCTAGCCCTTGGGTGACATCTATTTAGCCGTCAGAGTACTTCCATCTATAGGAATCCCTCCTTCAAATTTAAATGATAACCTTGCCGGGTATAGTATTCTTGGTTCAAGGCCCTTCTTCTTCATTGCATTAAATATGTCATGCCACTCCCTTCTGGCCTGTAAGGTTTCTGTTGAGAAATCTGATGATAGCCTGATGGGTTTTCCTTTGTATGTGATATTTTTTCTCTCTCTAGCTGCTTTTAAAAGTCTGTCTTTATCCTTGATCTTTGCCATTTTAATTATTGTATGTCTTGATGTTGTCTTCCTTGGGTCCCTTGTGTTGGGAGATCTGTGCACCTCCATGGCTTGAGAGACTATCTCCTTCCCCAGATTGGGGAAGTTTTCAGCAATTACCTCCTCAATGACACTTTCTATCCCTTTTTCTCCCTCTTCTTCTACTGGTACCCCTATTATGAGAATATTTTTCCGTTTGGATTGGTCACACAGTTTTCTCAATATTCTTTCATTATTAGAGATTCTTTTTTCTCTCTCTGCCTCAGCTTCTTTGTATTCCTCTTCTCTCATTTCTATTCCATTTACTGTCTCTTCTACTACATCTAATCTGCTTTAAAATCCCTCCATTGTATGTTTCATTTCAGATGTGGAATTTCTTAATGATTGAATCTCTGTCTTAAATTCGTTCCTGAGTTCTTGGATATTTTTCTGTACCTCCATAAGCATGTTTGTGATTTTTATTTTGAACTGTCTTTCAGGAAGATTGGTGAGTTCAGTTTCATTTGGCCCTTTTTCTGGGGTATGTGAGATTTTGGTCTGAACCATGTTCTTTTGATGTTTCATATTTCTGTGTGTTGCCCTCTATTGCCCAGAAGCTCCAGTCTCTGGAGCTGCTCAGCCCCTAGAGTGAGGTTGGGGTCATAGGGGAGTGGAGCTGGTGCCTGGTGGGTGGAAGGATCTGTTTCCTGACTCCTGTCTGCCCTGCCTGTCTCCAGTATCACAGCCAGTGGGCCGAGCACACAGGTGTGAGCCTCTGTGCTTTGCGTCTCTAGGTCTTGTAGGTGAGGCCTCTCTCTGACTGGCCTGACGCCAGCACAGTGGCTGCTGGTTTGGGAGCCGGTGCTGTCAGGCCAGGAGGAAGGCTCAGTAGGCTGTGTATCACAGTGGGGGGCCTCGGAGATGAGTAACCATCCAGGGGGATGGAGCACCTGAAGCTCCCCAAAGTTCCCTATCTGCTGGGCAGAGCGCACCCAGACAACCTTGTCCGCCTATCCATTCTCCTGTGCAGCAAGCTCCGTGCAAACCCCGTGCCTTCAGCAGCCCTCTCACTGCTAGGAAGCCTCTCAGACTGCCTGCCTTTCCCTTGTCTCAGAGCGGCCGGGTGTGCATCCCGTCCTCCACAAATGGCTGGAATATGTCTCTCAAGCACTCTGCCTGTCCCAGCTCCCCATCCTCCAGAGCACCACACAATGTAGATTTCTGCTTGCAAAGCAGATGTCCAGGGCTGGGTGTTCAGCAGTCCCAGGCTTCCACCCCCTCCCTGCTCAATTTCTCTTCCTCCCGCCAGTTGAGCTGGGGTGGGGGAAGGGCTCGGATCCTGCCGGATCAAGGCTTTCGTATGTCACTCTGTTTTGTGAGGTCTGCTTTGTTCGTGAGGTCTGTATGTAGTCTGGTTCAGCCTTCTTTCCTGTTGCTCTTTTAGAGTTAGTTGTATTAACTATATTTTCACACTATCTGTGGTTTGGGGAGGAGTTCTCTGTCTCACCTCTCACGCTTCCATCTTGAATCCCCCCTCTACTCTGTCATAACCTTTTCTGAGGAAAAATTTGTAAAAATTTGGTAATATGGATCAAAAGCCTTTAAAATGGGCAAATTCTTTGACCACGCCTAAGAACTCAACTGAAAGAAATAATGAAAGACACTTACCTAGATTTTGGCTACCTATTGTAATATTGTTTAGAATTATTGTTTGGGAAGATTGGAAGCAACTTAAATATCCAATAATATAAAAGAACAGATTAAGTATGTGATTTGTGTTACATCCCATACAACAGAATACTCTGCCACCATTAAAAATAATGTAGTAGAACACAAATTGATAAATAAAAAGAGGAAGTTACCAAACCCGGCAGTGTGATCCTGTCTTTATTACACGCAGATAAAGGATTGTAATGTAATATTACAAAAGAATGATTAACTCTGGATTGTGGCATTATAGGTGACTTTTATCATGTCTTTTTATTTCTCTGTATTCTAAAATGTCTCCAATGAATATTCATTACTTTTTTATTTAAAGAATCTATATTTAAGACTTCCCTTTAGTGTCATTGGATTCCATTTAAATAAAAAATTTAAAAAAGAGATAAGTTTTGTTTCTTGAGGGCGAGGTGTTTTTTAGAAAAAGTAAATAGTGTATTTATTAAATACAAAGACATACTTATTAAATATGAAGGAGTCAATGAGTCCTAACAGAAAGAAGATACTCTGTTCTGAAGGCCAGGCGCTAATGTTGGCTTATAGCGCACTAGGAATCAGATGGAGTCCTGCAGCAACTTCTGGAGACTTAGAGACTGACCAGAGAAGCCCTGGATACATTTTAGTTTAACAAGAAAGCTCTTGATACATCCCTGTTCTATATTTATATATAGTAACCATTCTAACCCACCAGTCATGAACATAGTTCCTCCTGCATAGCAAGTACACAAACACCTGTCAATTTGAAAAAACTTATTTATATGATTCAGCCTATCACTTGAACATAGTTATCAGCAATTCCTGACTTCTGGGCATGTTAACGTGCCATGTTTCTGCTGCTACCACCAGAATAAATATATCACTGCACCTCTACAACTAATTTCTCCCAACTCCATCTCTAGCCTCTCACTAGAGACCATCCAGTCCCACATTTTCAGTTATTCACAGGACATTTAGAAACACATCTCCTGTCATATCCTCACAGTTTACATGTCTAAAGTCGAGCCTCCTGGTTTACTCACCCCAGTTGATCTATTGGCACTCACCTGCTGACTTATCTGACTGCTGGACCACAACCCAAGTCCTGTAAGTTCGCCTGTCTGGTTGGAGCTTATTGTGTGTGTAAGGGCCGCTCAGGCTTGTCCCCCAATCCTCCTAGTAGTACTCTTGTTCACCGGGTTGAGAGGCCCAACCTCCTTATTCCAATCCTTAGTATTTATGCTTTCTCTATCCTGTAGGAAGCTTGGAATAGATAATTATAGATAATAAATACTAGCAGCTGTAAGGTGCTGAGGAACTACCTTGAGAAGCTCTGGAAACAGCCCAACTTTGACTCCCCTCTCCCACCCACCCCAGAAGAGCCACGTGTGGTTTTTCCCACTCCAGAATATAACTTCTGCTTCGTCTCCTGCACAACGATGTTGTCCTCAAAGCAAAGATACTGTGGTCTTGTGCTTTCTTTTTGCTTCCTGTTCTCTTTTGCGGGTGACCTTTATTCATGTACTAGTAACTAATTTACTAGTTAATAAGAAGAATGTGCAACAGATCCAGTCCTGATTTCTAGAGTTTTATGGCTGGACCTCAGTTGTGTTTTCCTGTCTGGAAAGGAAAGGGGTAGGTAGTATAGTCCACAAATCAAATGAGCCTACTGTTGGCTTATCAAACACATATAGGATCTGGTTTGTCATAAATTCCTACCTGTGAGAGCCCACAAGGGATGCTGGTCCCACCTTTCTTTAATCCTCACAGCAAGGGTTCCCGATTTGTCTTGTTGGTGCCTTTAGGGAACTCACATGCCCTACCTTGGGGCTGGCAGAGAAATACCTTCCCCCTTCGACCTGTCTTTACTCCCCCAACCCCAACTACCCCCACGGCTCTGCTTTCTCTTTTATACCCTTTTGCTTCCTGCTCTTGGAGTTTCTCCTTTTCTGGTCAGGTTTACTAGTTCCTAATTCTTCTCCATTTTGTTATCTTACGGGGTGTTGGAGACTAGAGGTCTGGCAGGGAGAGAAGGGGAATGAAAAAGAGGAGGCCATTGCAGTAGTTTGACTTCAAGGTAGGATATCTGAGGGTGGGGGGAAACCTTCCACACTTAACAAATTAACAATTCTAATGACGTTTCCTATTTTCTGTTTTGCTAAATAAGAGTGTCTCCTCTTGTCATCCAGCCAGATGACTCCAGGAGGAGGAATGAAGTAGGAAAAAAACAAAACACAACTTTGTCCCATTGTTGAAGGTGGCTCTCAAAGCAGCTAAAGCCTAAGTTTATACACACACATATAACCTTTATCTGTGACATTTACCAAATTAATTGAGGCATATCTTACAAAAAGGGCTTTTCCTAGAGCACTCTTCCTGGAAAGCATTCCACAAGCAAGCAAGCAAAACAAACAAAAACAGTGTAACAAGGGGTATGTACTAGCCTCAGTGTTCTGGAAATTTCTAGTAGTGTTCCAAAACTTGACTTCTTTTCAGCAGCTGTGGAATCAACGGCCCCTGAGAATGATCATTCAGAAGGTGTATAAGAGCAGAGAGAGCAGGAAAATTGGTATAACTTGAGTGGAAATATTTTATAGTCTTTCATGTGTCTGTGCTACGTCCTTAGTTAAATTCCCAAACTAGCCCGCTTGCATCCATCTTGGTGTAAAAATATACTGTATAGTTATCAGTTCAACATCTCTCCTCCTAAATCTAATTCTGAAAATCCACAAGAATTCAAACCCTGGTAAGAAAAACTAGGACTTAAGAATTGACCATATACCTGGTTTTAATAGGCCACCTGTCTGATCTAACTCTAGAAACAGCAAAATTGGTCATTAGAAAAATACATGCTGGCATTTGTGGCCCGGCAAATAAGCAGGCCGTGGGTATCTATTCCATTTGTCATCCTGTGTGGGAAGAAGCTTAAATTCCTATACATTGAGTTGTTATGATAATTTAATGATCTTTTTACTGTGGAAAGTATCAATTTAATTAGATTCTACATTTTTAATCATTCTTTTGGTTATGAACTCCCTACTAACAAATATCTTGTGAGCCCAGCTCTTTCCTCTTCTTTCAGACTCAGTTATCCTAATTTTGACACCTAATTAGGTACCCGGATGATCTGTTGGAACAAATTTCTATTCTCTGTTACCTCTTTTATCTCTCTCTCTCTGTCATCGTACCTTTATTTTACGCTCTCCTTTCCTCATCCATTTTTTAAAATGACTTAGTTATAAGTGTCCTTAAGTAAAGTCCTACAGATAGACACATATCTTAATTATGTGAAAACACTATATGAAATATAGCAACTAAGTAACGATAATTAACACCCGCCTTCTTTTTTATTTTTTCTTGTTGCCCATCACATAAGAAAAGGTCCTTCTCCATTTCCTTATTTCTCTTTATTTAGTTTACCCTGCGGAACAAAACAGACCATAATCACTGCTGAGAAATGCAAAGCAGTATTGGGTATACATGTATGAGAAAGAAAAGGGAAGCCATAGTTTTAAGGAGGAATATTACACCTAATTGTTAGTGACATAAATTTGTACAATCTTGAAAGAACCTGGAAGTCAATCTTTGGAAGCCTCATAAGTGTAGGACTTTGGGAAATATGGGAAAGTCAGATTGGCATTCAACTGGGGAGAATCTTAAGTACCTGGTAAAGAGTTTGGACTTTCTCCTGGTAGCAAAGGGGATTCACTAAAGTTGTTCTGAGCATGAGAGAGACAAAGAAAGCAATATGTTAGTAAGGTTAATTTGGCTTAATAATTATGCTTAATGGATTTGAGCGGGGAAAGATAGAGATGTGTGAAGGTCAGTTAAGAGTTCCAGCTTTAAGGGAAAGGGCCTGAATTAAGGTGTCTGTAGTGGGCATGGCAAGGAAGATTGATGGAAGACATTGCATGAACTTGCTGACCAAACTAGACGTGGGAATTGTGAGAAGGGGAAACCCAAAGTAACTCTCAGTTCCTAGAGTGCAGTTGCCTGGGATCAAGGCAGTGGCATTGGCATTAGCAGTGAGGAGGATGATGGCTTTAGTTTGAAATGTGCTAGTTGCCGGTTGTAATAAGACACCCAAGGGTAAATGTCTAGAATATGGTTGGAAATTCAGGACTGGAACTTAGTAATCGCATCTCAATATAGAAGCTTGAGAACTAACCAGTAGGGGTTGAAATGATAAGCCAATTTAAGTCAGTTAAATAAGTTTTTTTTAAAAACACCGGTATGACTTCTATAAGAGCATATGATATCTCTGAGCAAATATACATAGCAAGGGAAGAGTAGATTGTTGAGAACTTAACTTTGGGACCTCAGATAATTCACAATTAGAAGATAGAACCCGAGAGACAGTAAGAAAAGAGTGAGAAACAGGAAAGAGAAGTCAGTGAAGAAAGAGGACAACCAATATAATGTAGGCTAATAAGGGCCAGGGAAGGAGGAAATTTCAAGAAGAAAATTTAAAGAGAATGAAGACTGAGTAGATGCTGAGGTATCTGACCCATAGCAAGTAGTCATTGATCTTCATGTGATCAGTTAAGTAGTGGGCAAACAATGAAAATTATTTCTGTAGTTCAAGTCAAAAAATATCTATTGGCTATCGCAGATGTTTTTCCCTTATTTTTCTCAAACTGAGTAAGGGTTCACAAAGGTCAGATCTATTAAATGTGGTTTCTTTGATTGATAAGGGAGTTAAAATTTGGGACAAAGTTGATTCATAAGAAGGAACTAAAGAGGAACTATCATTTACTCTGACCTGAAATTTTGGTCTGTAGTGTAATATTGAAAAATGGTAATAATTTCAAGGAGTTACTTCACTGTCTTGAGAGATCTTGTTCAACAAGGGTTCAAATATTACGCTAGCTTAGCCCCTGCCTGGGTCAGATCATATTCTACCAACAGAATATGATACTATTTAAAGATTATTGTTTGGTTGAGGGGTAGGCTCTAAGTCTGGATCATATAAAAAAAATTGCTGCTTTTGAGACTGAAGTCTGAAATGTTGCTAGGTTTAGGGAGACTTTATTTAGCTGAAGCTCCATTGCTGCTTATAGCCCAGTAGTAGCTGGAAAGAAAGTAGACTTTTAGTATCTGACCCTTTGCGTAGAGCATAGTTTGTTTTCAGAAGATATTGGCTTATAAAATATTCATCAGTTTCACCTCTAAGTTTTAGCTATTTGTGGCTCAGCGGCAGCAAGTGTGATCTTTTCACTTCTCCAAATGTCACCAAACTCTGCTGTTTTTATGCCCTGGGGCTCTGACCTGAATGGAATCACCCCTAGAAGATGCTAACAGGGCGGGGTGGAATGTTTGGGTAACGGAGAAGGAAAGCTCTCTGGAGATAGCTTCTATCTAGGAAGATTTAATTATTGGAATTTTATTACAGAAGCTGAAAAGACAATCCACCAAGTACAAGGCAGAAAAAACCTATCCTGCAACTGTGGCCGAGAGGCCCAAGAATATCAAGAAAAATAGATATAAGGATATCTTGCCCTGTAAGTTTCACTGCTCCCTATAAACTTGTACTCCCCCCAAATTCAATCATTCCTATTTCTTTTTACTCATTTCTTCCTGTTCCTAATCCTGGAACATGGCTTTGACCAATTCGTTTGCACTGTTTATGACTACAAAAGATTATTTATTCACTCACCCATTCATCACTTAGGAGCATCCACTCTTTCCAGTGTTAGTCGCTGACTCGCAGGAACCCTCTGACTAAGCCCTCGTAATTATACCATGTCTCTCTTTTGTGTTATAGATGATCACAGCCGAGTAGAGCTGTCCCTGATAACCTCGGATGGGGATTCCAATTATATCAATGCCAACTTCATTAAGGTACCTTCTGTATCCCGTATTTCTCTAGGCACCTAAAAAGCAGGGGGTGGCAATCCTAGATAATATTTCTCTAGGTACCTAAAAAAAGTTGGGGGGATACTAGACAAGAAGAGGATATTATCTGTAAGTTCCATTGCTCCATAGGGAGTTTATGGACCCAGGGCGTATATTGCCACCCAAGGACCTTTGCCTATGACTCTCCTGGACTTCTGGAGGATGATCTGGGAATACAGTGTCCTGGTAAGTGCACCGTTGCTTTTGCTATTCTAGTCTCTAGTTTTTAGGAAGGGAGAGGACAGAGTGTCAGGATATTTGAGTGATGTTTCCTATGTACTAAAATCAGTGCTTTTTTTGGTCAGTTGCTAGAATTTCATTGTTCAGGCACCTTTTAGTCAAAATCACAATGTCACTCGTGTTCAAGGAAATGAAAGTTCTCATCTTGACAGGTTCATTTGTTAACAAGAACTTATTGATTTGAATAGAGAAAAGGGAAGTGAGGGCAGAAAGAAGGGTAGGAGAAATATTTTATAATTTCTCAGGATTTCTTTTTTGGTTAACAAACACAACCAAAAAGAAAAAAGAATAATTGACGCTTTCTGACCCTGGAACTCCTGTATTAACTTCTTCTTTCTATCATATCAATTTTTAAATTTCTGTCTCTCATCCCCCCAGATCATTGTTATGGCATGCATGGAATTTGAAATGGGGAAGGTGAGTTACTCTCTAGCATACCTAAAGGTAAAAGAAAGAAGAAAAAGAAGGGGGGATATTGGTAGTGGAACTCTCCTTAAGTGTGCCTCGGTAAAAATCATGCCCACCTTCCTAGTTTTCAGTTTGAGAATGCCAAATAACTCCTAAGACTTTTTTATTCCTGAGAACCCCTTTTGTCCATTTTCCCAGTCGACTATGTCTTATAGTAAAGATACGGTATGCTTTTTCAAGTAACAAGTCATTTTCCCATTTTTATTAGTCAGACATCTTTAACTGTCAGTCAGAGCTTCTAACCTATGCTGTCCAACATGGCACCCATACCAGCCACATGTAAGCACTGAGCACTTGAAATACGGCTGGTGTAACCGAGGAACTCAAGTGTTTTGCTTTATTTTAATGAATTTAAACTGAAAAACTGAGAGCCAATCTGGTACTGGAAAATTATGTTTGAAACAGCTTGGGTATATGAATTTCAACTATAAATTTAACGAAAATAAAATATTTCCAATGAAAATGTAGTATATCAATTGATATGTGCTATAAATATAAAATACATGCTGGATTTTGAAGACTTGAAAAATATCAAATATCTAATATGTATTTTATCTTTATTGCATGTTTTCTGATGTATGGGCTAAGCAAGGTATATCATTAAAATTCTTTTTCATTTTTGAATGTGGCTACTAGGAAACTTAAAATCATATATGTAGCTCAAATCATATTTCTATTGAACGCTATTCTTCTAACCCACTGTTGCCATTCTGAGTTGATACAATTCTAGTTAAAATCAAGGGAAATTTGTGTTTCAGTTAGCATGTGCTGCTTTATTTTAGTAGATGTGCGATTTCTGTTAACCTTTTGAAATACAGTAGTCTCCCCTTATTCCCTGGAGATACGTTCCAAGACCCTCAGTGGATGCCTGAAACCACCTGTAATACTGAACCCTAAATATACTACTTTTTCCTATACATACATACCTATCATAAAGATTAATTTATAAATTAGGCACAGGAAGAGACCAACAATACCTAACAGCAATAGAATAAGTATAACAATATTCTGTAATAAAAGTATGTGAATATGGTCTCACTCCAAATATTGCACTGTACTCATCCTTCTTGAGTTGATGTGAGATGATAAAACGTCTGCCTGATGGGATGAAGGGAGGTGAGTGGTGGAGGCCCTGCGATGTAGTATTAGGCTACTACTGATGTTCTGATTAGAAGGAGGATCACCTGCTTCTGGACCGGGATTGACTGCGGGTAACTGCAACCACGGAAAACAAACCTGTGGAAAACGAAACCATGGGTACAGCGGGGAATACTGTACTGGAAATGTCACATCCCTGTTTTCACTTTTTCAGACTTCTAGGAAGTCTGTGATTTATCTGTCCTTTAATGTTTGTTTTCCCATCCTTGGAAATTCCAGACTATGATGTTGGGGTCAAAGCCCAAGGGGGTTAGAAGTTCTTAACCTAAGGTGAAGGAGGAGGCCGACTTTGCTTCCAAAAGAGGGAGCGGGTGTTGTTGCCCAGAAACGACTAGACTATATGGAGGGAAATCACTGCATTCTGCTTTGTGCGACAGAAAAAGTGTGAGCGCTACTGGACTGAACCAGGAGAGGTCCAACGGCAGCTCGGCCCTTTCTCCGTCTCCTGTGTAAGTATGGTGCCTGTTGTCTGTATGGCTGAGCAAACGCTCCAGGGCCTACTTTATAGAGAGTAGTCTTTGAATGGTAGTCTTTGGAATAACTAATATTTTAATTTACTTCTTAGGAAGCTGAAAACAGAAAATCTGATTACATAATCAGGACTCTAAAAGTCAAGTTCAATGGCGTAAGTATAGAGCAGGAGTGGTAAACTCAAAAGCCTACAGAGATCAGGCGGGTAAATGTATACGTATGTGACTCGGATTGTGCATAAGTCAGTGGAGGGTGGAGGGGCCTTTGAAGTTCTCAACAAAAACTTCATATTCAAAAGAGCACTTTGGTGTGATCTGTGCTCCCAATGTATTCTGCACCGTAGCACACATATAAAATAATAATGTCTGTAGGGTGAACAGAGGCTGGAAGCCAACTCAGGACCTCAGGCTCCCAAATCTCTTGAAGGCAAAGGGATGTGTTCAGCATGCCTGTGACCCCTTTGAAGCACCCCAGTTGGGAAGGTCTGGTTTGGACCATCTTCATATCTACCTCCTCTTGTGAGTGGGGCAGATGGGGACAGTCCCACAGTCAGTGACTTGAAATCACTTTTAACTGTTCTCAAAAGGCACACGGTCACCAGAGGTCTACGAGGAAGAAGACGGCATAAATTGCAAATAGGATCTAAATGCTGCTTAGTAGGTCAGAGAGTAATTTTGTGGTAGAATGAGGTGGAATCCTAACCTTTTATTCTGAAACTGTCCTTTTATTCTGGCTATTTTTATAGGAAACTCGAACTATCTACCAGTTTCATTACAAGAATTGGCCAGACCATGCTGTGCCCTCATCTATAGACCCTATTCTTGAGCTCATCTGGGATGTGCGCTGCTGCCAAGAGGATGAGAGTGTTCCCATATGCATTCACTGCAGGTATGGTCCTGTCTTGCCAATGGGTTCCAGTCCTGGACAAGTTCACTATGGATTCAGTGTGACCAGAGAAATGACAGTAGGACATTCTTGGAGTGAAAGGGTTATACCCAACTTTATGTCCACAGTGGCAGGTCAATCACTACAATCCCGTTCACTCAGAGTGAGTCTGCATGCAGCCAGCCGGTCTCTGCCTCTGGGCCTCTCTGTCCACTCAGCTGTCCTCTGGGCCTCTCCACTCCCACAGCCGTCTCAGTCTCTGCTCTCCTGTGGCCATGCAGCCCGGAGCACTGGGCAGAGCTCTTTATATAGAGTCAATAACAACGTATTGCCCACATGTGTGTAGTGAGCGAGAGGACCAGGGTCAGATGAGAATCCTGGCCATAGGAGCTTTCATTTTCTCTACAGCATTAAGTTAATATTTTTCTAAGTTCCTTGTGAACAGTACAGCTCTAGAGACTGTAGAGAGAAGTTGCCTTACAATCTGTCCTGAGATTCAGCATGGCATGTGCCAATTGACAAAGATGCTCTTGGAAATGATAAAGTTTAGAAAGTTTTACTGCCAGGTTTCTTATTCTTCAAATCTGCTAGTGAATATTTCCAGCTACTGTCAATGATCCATTTTCTGCAACTATACACACTTCTGTAATCTTTCATTTCAGTGCCGGTTGTGGAAGGACTGGTGTTATCTGTGCTATTGATTACACATGGATGTTGCTGAAAGATGGGGTGAGTTTCCCTCAGGCAGGCACTTCTCACTTGCTCACTTTGCAGCTTTCAAACTTAGGAATTGTCAAGTTCTTCAAAACATTTATCTCCATGATTCAGCTTTTCTAGAATATTCACTTGTAGACCCACTTTGTCAGATGATTAAATTAGTTCCTAAGTTGGTGGTTCTCAAAGTGTTGCACTGTACCCAGCCAAGTAACATTAGCATCATGGGAGAACTTGTTAGAAATGCAAAATCTTGGGCCCCACCTCATATGAATTGAAGCAAAAACCCTGGAGGTTGGCAGGAGGTGGGTGGGGTGGCCAGCAAGCTCTCCAGGTGCTTCTGATGTATACAATAACTTGAGAACCGCTGCCCTAAATTATATGTAGTTACCCTTACTTTATCCAAACTGTTTTAGTAGATGGACTCAATTTACCACAATCAAACTGTATATTCCAATCTATAAATCATTTTTCTAAAGTCTAATAGGAAATACGGAAGAATAAAATATGGTCTTTGGATCTATCTGCCCACTGTTTTTATTTCATAAAACTCTCGTACTTAACCACCTACCAAGCCTTCTCCCTCATTATATCTTTAGCTTTAGACATTTGGTCACCCCATGTAAAATCATTATGAAGAGTTTCTTCACACTTTTCTAGGGAAAACACCTGGTTCTGAATCATGGCACAAGTGATGAGAAACCTCATTACTTTTAAAAATGCGTTCTTTTTCCGATATTATCCCATGTTTGGAAAGCAGATATCATGGAAGTAACAAGCCTATGAGACAGTGGCAATAATTTATTAACAAAGGTAGGAACAAAGAAGTAAGCTTCTTTTTCCTTTTATTTGATAGATAATTCCTGAGAACTTCAGTGTTTTTAGTTTGATCCAAGAAATGCGAACACAGAGGCCTTCATTAGTTCAAACTCAGGTATGGACTATGGTTGAATGCATCACAGCATGTGTCTGAGTTCTGCTCCATCTCTCTATTTAGTAGTAAGGCAACCCCAAACAGCTAACTGCTTAGCTATAGCACCAACTTCCTATTAAGGGCTTTAATACAGTCCCATTTCCTCTGACTCTGAATATCCAAAAATTTTCTTGTATCCTTTGTCCCGGGTCAAATTCCTTTCATTCCTTATATTTTACTGTCTGTTCAGAAAATATTAAGAAACCAATATATTTCTTGTAAAAGATGTTGAAAAAAAATTCAACAAGTTGTTTGACTTATTAGAAAGAAATAGTTGAGTCAGGTTAACTTGAAATTTTGTAGTAGTAATTCATTTCTGAAACCATAGAAAATCAGGGATTTATAATTTGTCCTTCATGAGGTGATAACAGAATCTGGAGAATATAGTCTATATCCTCATTTTACGAAATAAAGAAAAATAAAAGTAAAATCCACCATAATCTTATCACCTAGAGGTACCCACTGTTACTATTTTCCTATAACCTCTCCTGGTCCTTATTATATGCATACTTAAAAAAAGAACAATCTCACTATATATATATTACAATATTTTAACCCACCCCTCTTACTCACTCCATATGTCTGTGAATGAATATGCCCACAGTTATTTACTCCATTTGGAACATTCTTCCTGTTTTCTCCTCTTCTCTCCAGCTTAAGTTCTAATTTTTAGGTTAAATATTCCCAGCACAAAGCTCTTGCTCTCCAAAATATTAATCTCATCCCTATTTCTACACCAGTAATTTGCCCACATTATAAATTGTCTCTGTCTTTAAGATAGAGTTTAACATCCACCCATTCATTCCTTCATCAAACGTTTACTGATATTAGGTAACAGACACATTTGCATAATTTGTTAGAACTACTTTTTACTGCTTAAATAGCAATACTTTAAAGTGTTTACAACACTTAAATATGAACTTGCACATAAGTTTAGATGTAAAACAATTGACAGTGGCAGTTCAGATAGTCTCATCTAGAAGTAGTGAATAGAGGGGAAAAAATGAAGAGCTATTACAATACAAACCTTCTGTTTGGCCCACACAGGGTTTTCCACTAATAGCTAGTGGAAAAAACATTTTCCATGTGTTGGCTGTAGGTGTTTTCTATATTCAGCCTGTGAGGGGGAACGTTTATGTGAAATGAAAGCATTGGCTGGTTTGGTGTTAGCACTTAAGTATGCCACCCAGTTGTATAATATTAAATTGTAATACCGAATGAGTAAATAAAAACCATGCTCCATTTTGGAAAAAGTACATTTTAAGCCTACTTTTAAGAGCTGGAAGACAGCTGAAACAATTTTAGGTTAGCTTTCATGTTTTGGCATTATCAGCCACTAGCTGAACAAATATTTTATCAGTTGTAGCTGCTTTTTTGACACTACTCTAACCAGGAAATAACACTATAACCAGAAGGGTGCTTCCTGTCTGATGTTTCTCGTTTCTAAAAAAAATTGAAGAGTGTATCAATGGCTGTGCAGGGTGCTGTAAACTCTGCACCGTTCTCCTGCTAATATTATCTTTGGAGAAAATGTACTTTATTGGTATAAAAACCTTATACCGTGTCAGGGAAAACCCCGAGTAGGTCCATTCAGCTGAAAAGGAGACCAAATCAAGTGCTGGAGGTACAGAGGCAAAAATGGAGTGGTAAAAACCCATAAACCTTATAATTATGGGAGTTTCATTTCTCTATGATCCTTATAACAACCAATTTCCAAACTCTGTTTAGTGGTCTACTTCTCTTTGGTATCTTTGCTAGGTCACAATTTCTGCAGCTTCATCTAAGTGCAATGTACTAAGAGTCAGAAGACTCAGCTTCTGACCCAAGTCCTGGAAATGACATCTGAATGACTAGGGTTAGTAGCCTAGCTACATTGTAGAGCCATTGTGAGGGTCAAGTTAAATAATACATATTATATTTATAGATATTCCTTTTTCCAGAAAAGATGAAGGTGGCTTACAAAAACATACATCCTGGATGAAACAAAAAATTTTTAATGTGATCAAGGGAACCAGAATTAGAGGGATGATGATGGAGGAAAAGATAAGTAAGAAAGTGGGGTTAGAACATAAAAAACAGGCTATAATGTCCTTATATATTAGCTAGCTCAGATATTTAGCTGTTTCCAGCAGCCTAAAAGTGCTTTGAAATCTGAAATGGGCTACCTAAACATAAGGCACTATAATTAGACTTACGTTGCTGGCCTTTTCAGGTCTCCTATACTAGGATTTGACTGGTGTTCATATTCCTGAAATTAGGTTCTCCAGATTTCAGCTCACCAAGTTTTTGTTTGTTTTCATTTTTTTCTGGTTCGTGATTCCCTTTCAGGAACAGTATGAGTTGGTCTACAATGCTGTACTGGAACTATTTAAGAGACAGATGGATGTTTTCACGGATAAACAGTCTGGAACAGAGGTAAACATTAAGCTTGACACTTTGTCAAGTTTTTTCCCCATGTTCTATTTTGGTCAAAGGATCTCAGATTGGTTACAGGATTTATTATTTATCTTCAAAACTACTGTCAGGTGTGCGTGGGGCCGCACTGCCAGTCTCCTGTTGAGAAGTAAAAATTATATGAAGTAGTTTAACTTAGGAAATGAATCTCTTGGTTAACCTATTACATACAACTTCTAGCTAAATTTAGAAAGACTAGGAGTCAAAGGGCAAGCATATATTCTGCTCCCAAGTTACACAGTTATGTGGTGAGTTGGAAGTGAGAGTGACAATTACAAAGTGAAATCATAGTTGAGTACAGATGTGATTTTTCAGGTTAATCTAGAATCATTTTGATTGCATATTTTGAGGATCAAACTTTGAGGATATTTTAGAATACCCAAAGCATTTTTAGCTGAAGGTCTTTAGTATAAAAACAATTATGACTTGACCAAATTCCAACTTTAAAAACATGAGCATTCTAGGATATACTATTTTGATCTCATCACAAAACTTGAAAAGTCAAATACTTACTGCGTAATCACAAAGTATTAGGTTCTGAACAACCCTTAAGAAGACAAAATTACTCATTTGTCTTCGAGGTGTATGTAATATCCACATACTAATTTTTAATGTCACGTGGATTATGAATCTGAAAAATTCACTGAGGACCTACTGTTTTCACAGCATTAGGAATACAAGGTAAGTAAATCATAAGTCCTGTCAATTGAATGATGCATCATGGAAAGGAAAAGAAAGCCGGAAAAACGGCCCAGGCTAGAGAATGAACTAAGCAATCCTATAGTTAACTCGAAGGAGAAACAAGGTGGTGGAAGGACATGGAAAGAAGAATACAGTTGCCAGAAACTGTAACTTATATTCTATTCATGGCTATTTCACTGGCTAGTATTCCCAGACCAAGGTTAAATAATAGAGGTGATATGGATGATCTAATTTTTGTTATTCTATTTTTTTCTTTTTTTAATTGACATATAATTGATAGACAATATTATCTTGGTTTCAGGTCTACAGCCCAGTGATCTTATAATTATGTACATTACTAAATGATTACCATGATAAGTGTAGTTATCATTTGATAATATACAAACATTTTACATTATTAATTATATTCTCTATACTATACTTTCATCCTTGTGACTAATGTGTTTTATAACTGGAAGTTTGTACTTTAACCCCGTCACTTATTCTGTCCATTCCTCTCCCTCTCCCCTATGACAACCACCAGTTTGTTCTCTGCATTTGAGTTTACTTCTATTTTGTTTGTTTGTTTATTTGTTTTTCTTTTTAGATTCCACACATAAGAGGAAACACATGGTATTTGTCTTTGACTTCTTTCCCTTAGCATAATACCCTCTAAGTATCTTTTTTTATTCATTCATCTATCAATGGACGCTTTGGTTGCTCCCATACTTGACTGTTGTAAGTAATGCTGCAATCAACACAGGAGTACATATACCTCTTCAAATTAGTGATGTTGTTTGCTTCAGGGAAATTCCAGAAATGGAATTAATGGGTCAGATGGTATTTCTGTTTTTAGGGTTTTTTTTTTAGAAACCTCCATACTGCTTTCCATAGTGGCTGCACCAATTTATGTTCTCACCAAGAGTGTATGAGTGTTCTCTTTTCTTCAGTCCTCACAACACTAGTTATTTCTTGTTTTGTTTTTTTTTTGATACTAGTCACCTGACTGGTGTGAGGTAATACCTCACTGGCGTGTTGATTTGCATTTTCCTGCTGACTAGCAATGTCGAGCATCTTTGTCATGTGTCTGTTGGGCATCTCTATGTCTTCTTTGGAAAAATGTCGATTCAGGTCCTCTGCCCACTTTTTAATTGGGTTATTTTTTTTATGGTGTTGAGTTATATGTGTTCTTTATGTATTTTTGACATTAGCCTCTTATTGGATATTATAATTTGCAAATATATCTTCCCAGTCAATAGGTTGCCTTTTCATTTTCTGATGGTTTCCTTTGCTGTGCAGAAGCTTTTTAGTTCAATGTAGTCCCACTTATTTATTTTTTGTTTTGTTTCCCTTGCCTGAGGAGACAGATATGGAAAAAATTACTAATGCTGTTGTTCAAGCATTCACTGCCTATATTTTCTTTTAGGAGTTTTGTGGTTTCAAATCTTATATGTAGATCTTTAGTTTACTGCAAATTTATTTTTGTGAGTGGTGTAAGACAGTGATCTACTTTCATTCTTTTGCATGTAGCTGTCTAGTTTTCCCGACACCATTTGTTGAAGACACTGTCTTTTCTCTGTTGTAGATTCTTGCTTCCCTTGTCATATACTAACTGAACTATAAATGTGGGCTTATTTCTGGGTACTTTATTCTGTTCCAACAATATATGTGTCTATTTTTGTGCTAACAGCACACTGTTTTGATTTCTGTAGCTCTGTAATATAGTTTGAAATCACGTGTGTGATACCTCCCCTCCAGCTTTATTCTTTTCTCAATATTGCTTTGCTTTTGTGGTTCAAAATTTTAGGATTTTTTGCTCTACTTCTGTGAAAAATACCATTGGTATTTTGATAGGGATTACATGGAATCTATAGATTGCTTTGGATAATATGGCCATTTTAACAATATTAATTCTTCCTATCCATGAATATAGACTATCTTTCCACTTATTTGTGTCATCTTCAATTTTTTCATCCATGTCTTAGAGTATTCAGCGTACAAGTCTTTCACTTTCTTGATTAGATTTAGTCCTAGGTTTTGATTCTTTCTGATGCAATTGTAAATGGAAATGCTTTCTTAATTTCTCTTTCTGCTAGTTCATTATTTGTATATAGAAATGAAACAGATTCCTGCATATTGTTTTTGTATCCTGTGACATGGGGAGCCTCTCCCATGGAATTCATTTATTAATTCTAATCGTTTTTTTGGTGCAGCCTTTAGGTTTTTTTGCTAACTCAATTGGATATATTTATTTTTAAATTGTTGAAAGAATGTACTCATTAATTTCTATTTTATTAAGAACTTTTTCAGAAAAATGTTGAATTCTGTCAATTGCATATTTTTGCATTTATGGAAAAATAATATGCATTTTCTCCTTTGACCTATTAATACAGTCAAATAATCAGATTTGTTAATATCAAACCATCCTTGTACTCTTAGAATAAACCCTTCTTGAATGAAGAATTTTTAAAAAATATATTGCTGGAGTACATGGGCTAATATTTTATTTAGGTTCCAGGAAATGCCAATGCTTAAATTTATCCTGTAACAATGCCATGGCTCCAGACAGTTGGGTTGTTTGGAGGAGCCCTTAGTAAATGGGAACATAGGAAAATGTTTCAACTTCCCAGAAAGGGAATTAGTTAAAGCTAGCTAAGGAGGACTTCTGTTTCTGGGAAGTGTTGAGTAGACATACGTTTCCCTATTCTTCACACTAAGTGCAACTAGAAACCCTGGAGATCTATATAAAATGAATATAAGAAGACTCTGAAAGATGGGGAGAAGATAGATCAGCTAGGGACCTTAGGACCTGAGGAAAGATATGATTGTGAGTTCCTTGGGTTTCTGTTATCTCATATATCCCAGACTTGGAACTGAGGAAGCAGACAAACAAAATGAGATAAAACAAAGCAAGAAAATCCTGCTCTTTCTTGAGAAAGAACCAGGAAAGTGGCAGCCCTGCAAGATAGGAAACTTTTAGATAATAATCACCTTCCTTCAGTCAACACCAAAGAAAAAAAATGGCCCCCAAACCCACCTACGCCAGCAAAGACCGAATGGGATCCTAGATACCCACCTTCCCTGCAAGACAGTAATCAAGTGCTGAGGCAGTGTGAGAGAAGGCCAGGTAGAGAGCTGGGATGTTCATCCCTCCAGGCCTGCCACGAGGCTCCCTGTAGTGTCGGTGGAGACCATATGGGGAGCCTGAGCCTCCCCCTGGCAGTAACACGACTTCCTCCTGAAGTAGTATCGGAAGAGGCCTAGAGAAAAATTAGGACTTTTACCATCATGAAGCAGTAATGAGGCCACTGCCATCACCGTGTCAGGAGAGGCCACATGGGGAGCTTCTCCCACAGTATCTCCCTTTGGGTGTCAACAGAGGCTAAGTGAAGAAACTGGTGGAGTGTAATCCACCCGGCAGTAACTAGGCAGTAATAAGGCAGCACCTGCCCCCCACCCACTCTTTTCCCTGTCAGAGTGGAGTAATAAACAAAACAAAACAAAACCTAGCTAAGAGAATGTTTAACTAAGACCCAAAGCCTCATGACAATACAAAAATGTCTATGTTTCAATAGAAAATCACTTGTCATACCAAGAACCAGGAAGATCGCCGATCAAACGAATAAAAGACAGTTGACAGATGACAAAACCAAGGTGACAGATATGTAAGAATTATCTGACAAAGATTTTAAAGCACCCAGGATAAAAATGCTTCAGTGAGCAATTACAAACATGCTTAAAACAAATGAAAAAATAGAAAGGCTCAGCAAAGAAATATAAAGACTCAGCAAAAAAACAAGATATAAAGAAGAACCAAAAGGACATTTTAGAACTGAAAAATACAGTAACTGAAAACAAAACAGCTCAGTAGATGGGCTCAACAGCAGAATATAGAGTACAGAGGAAAGAATTAATGAACTGGAAGATAGAACAATAGAAATTGCCCAGTATGAATAATGGAAATAAAATGGACCGGGGGGAAAAAACAGAGTCTCAGGAAACTATAACAAAAATCCTAGTATTTGTGTCCAAAAAGGAGAGGAGAAAAAAGGCTAAAAAAAAAAATGTACTGAAAGACTCATCATAACTAAACTTCTGAAAACTAAAAACAAAAGTTCTGGGAAGCATCCAGAG
Organism: Phataginus tricuspis; assembly: GCA_029783875.1. Taxonomy (NCBI): domain Eukaryota; kingdom Metazoa; phylum Chordata; class Mammalia; order Pholidota; family Manidae; genus Phataginus; species Phataginus tricuspis. The sequence continues at coordinate 11,701,659 of JAQQAC010012408.1, forward strand.
AAAAATTATCTTAATGTTAGGAGGAAAACAGTTATAATGATGGTAGTTTTATTATCAGAAACCATGGAGGCCAGAAGTAAGTGGCACAATATTTTTCAAGTGCTGAAAGAAAAGAATTGTCAATCCCAAATCCTACACCCAGTGAAAATATCCTTCAGGGATGAAGAGGAACTCAAGACATTCTCCGAGGAGGGAAAACTAAGAGTATTTGTTGCCAAGAGGCCTACCCCCAAAAAATTGCAGAGGAAGTTTTCTAAGCAGAAAGGAAATAATGAACCAAGGAAGAACAAAACCATGAGAACACGTAATAGGTTTTCCTTCTGCACTTGAGTTTTCTAAACTGTTTGATGATTAGAGTAAAAATTATAACACTGTCTGATGTGGCTCTAAATATTAGAGGAAATATTTAAGATATTTATATTATAAACAGGGAAGGGGTAGTGATATAAAAGGAGATAAGGTTTCTGTACTTGAACTAGCAAAATGATAACACCTGTAGACTATGATAGGTTTTATATATACACTGAAATACTTAGAGCAACCACTCCAAAAGCTATACAAAGACACCTCCTGAAAAACCACTACAGGTAAATAAAAATGAAATTCCAAAAGAATGCAAGAGAAAAAAGCAGGAAAAAGAAAATAGTAATAAGAAATAGAGAACAAAGAGAAAACATAAAGTAAAATGGCAGGCTTAAGTCCTAACATATTGATAATTACATTAAATATAATTGGTATAAATACACCAATCAACAGACTGGCAGAGTGTATTGAAAACATGATGCAACTATATGCTGTCTCTAAGAAACATACATCAAATATATAGGTTGGTTTAAAGTAAAGAATTAGAAAAAAAAATAACCCAATTAAGAAATGGGCAGAGGACATGAATAGACTCTTCTCTAAAGAAGAAATTCAGATGGCCAACAGGCACATGAAAAGATGCTCCACATCGCTAATCATCAGAGAAGTGCATATTAAAACCACAATGAGCTATCACCTCACACCAGTGAGGATGGCCAACATCCAAAACACAAACAACAACAAATGTTGGCGAGGATGTGGAGAAAAAGGGAACCCTTCTACACTGCTGGTGGGAATGCAAATTAGTTTGACCATTGTGGAAAGCAGTATGGAGGTTCCTCAAAAAACTCAAAATAGAAATACCATTTGACCCAGGAATCCCACTCCTAGGAATTTACCCTAAGAATGCAGCAGCCCAGTTTCAAAAAGACAGATGCACCCCTATGTTTATTGCAGCACTATTTACAATAGCCAAGAAATGGAAGCAACCTAAGTGTCCATCAGTAGATGAATGGATTAAGAAGATGTGGTACATATACACAATGGAATATTATTCAGCCATAAGAAGAAAACAAATCCTACCATTTGCAACAACATGGATGGAACTAGAGGGTATTATGCTCAGTGAAATAAGCCAAGCCAAAAAAGACAAGTATCAAATGATTTCACTCATATGTGGAGTATAAGAACAAAGAAAAAAACTGAAGGAACAAAACAGCAGCAGACTCACAGAACCCAAGAACGGACTAATAGTTACCAAAGGGAAAGGGACTGGGGAGGATGGGTGGGAAGGGAGGGATAAGAGGGTAAAAGGGGCATTACGATTAGCGGATATAAGGTGGGGGGGGGCACGGGGAGGGCTGTACAACTCAGAGAAGACAAGTAGTGATTCTCATCTCACTACACTGATGGACAGTGACTGTAATAGGGTTGGTGGGGGGGACCTGATGAAGGGGGTAGTTTAATCACCATAATATTGCACATGTAATTGTAGGTTAATGATACCAAAATAAATTGTAAAAAAAAAAAAAAAGAATTAGAAAAAAGATATATCATGTAAACACAAATGAAAGGAAAACAGGAATAGCTATAAGAATATCAGATAAGGTAGACTTCAGAGTAAAGAAAATCATCACAGGCAGGGAGGGACATTATATGATAAAGGGTAAGTCCACCACTAAAACACAGCAGTCCTAAGTGTGTGTGGACTAAACAAGGCTGCAAAACATGTGAAGCAAAACTGATAGAACTAAAAGGAGAAAAAGACAAAGCCACAGTTAAACTGAAGACTTCAGTACTTGCCTCTCAACAACTGATAGGAAAATGACAGAAAATTAACAAGAATATAGGAGACCTTAGCAACACTATCCATCAACAGGATCAAACTGATATTTGTAGAAAACTCCAACCAATAATACAAGAATATACATTCTTTTCAAGTGCTGATGGAACATATACTAAGGTGGACTGTATCCTGGGCCATAAACTTTACAATCTCAAAAGGGTAAAATAATTGAAATCATACAGAATGTATTCTCTGACCATAGCGGAATCAACTAGAAGTCAATAACAGAGAAAGATCCAAACACTTGGAAATCAAACCACATTCTTTTAAATAATCCATTGAGTCAAAGAGGAATTTTCAAGAGAACTATTTTGAAAACACATTGAACTGAATAAAAATGAAAATGTACTGAAATTTGTGGGACATAGCTATAGCAGTGGGAAATTAATAGCACTTTAAATCCATACGTTAGGAAACAGTAAACTAATCTGAGCTCCCAGTTTAAGAATCTAGAAACAAAGAGAGAAAAGTAAACCCAAAGAAAATAAAAGGAAGGAAAAAATAAAGAGGAGAATCAAAGAAATTGAAAACAGAAAAACAATAGAGAAAAATCAGTGAACCAAAGAACTAGTTCTTTGAAAAGATTTAAAAAATTGACAAACCTCTAACAAAAAATGGGAAAGATAAAAATTATCAATATCAGGATTGAATCATTATCTCTCTACAGGCTCTGTAAATATCAAAAGGATAATAAAGAAATACAGTATGAACTCAGCACATAAATTTGACAACTTAGACAAAAAGGATTACTTCCTTTAAAAGCGCAAACTACCACAGCTCACTAAACATGAAATAGTAATCTGAATAGCCCCACAATGATTAAGGAAGGCAAGTTTGTAATTTAGAAACTCCCCCCTAAAGAAATCTCAGGCCCACATAGTTTCACTTGAGAATTCTACCAAATGTTTAAGGAAGAATTAACACTAATTTTACACAATCTGTACCAGAAAAAAGAAGAGGAGGAGACATTTCTCCACTCACGTCTATTTTTTAAAATATCATTTTAACTATTTTAAGTGTACAATGCAGTGGCATTAAGTACCTTCACAATATGTGTGACCATCATGACTATTTATTTCTAGAAAATTTTCATCATCCTGAACAGAAACTCTCCATGCCCCCTACCCCAACCTCTAGTAACTTCTATTCTACTTTCTGTCTCTATGAATTTGCCTATTCCAGTACATCTCTAAGTGGAGTCATATATTTATTCTTTTGTATCTGGCTTATTTCATGTAGCATTGTTTTCAAGGCTCATTCATTTTGTAACATGTATCAGAATTTTGCTCCCTTTTATGGCTGTACAATATTCCATTGTGTGTGTATATATACCACATTTTGTTTATCCTCTCATCCACCAGTAGATGCTTGGGGTGTCTCTGCCTTTTAGCTGTTATGAATAATGCTGCTATAAAAATTGGTGCGCAAATATTTGTTCAGATCCCTATTTTAAATTCTTTTGGGTATATACACAGAAGTGGAATTGCTATAAACATACAATACTTTAAGTTTTAAGGTACTGTCAAACTGTTTTTCACAGCGGCTGCAAAATTTTACATCCGCAACAGCAACGCACATCCTTGTCAACACTTGGTATTTTCTGGGTTTTGTTTTTTTAGATAATAGCCACCGCGAAGTGGTATCTCCTGGTTTTGATTTGCGATTCCATAATGATTAGTGATGTCAAACATCTTTTTGTGGCCTTATTGGCCATTTTTATATCTTCTTTAGATAAATGTATATCCAAGTCCTTTGCCCATTTTTCTTTTCTTTTTTTGTTGTAAAATATACATAAAATGTACCACTTTAATCAGTTTTATGTGATGCTATGTACATTCATATTGTTGAGCATCCATCACCACCATCCATTTCCAGAATTCTATTCATCTTGCAAAATGGAAACTCCAGATCCATCAGATAATAACTCCCCATTTCTCCCTCCCCCCATCCCTTGGCAACCACCATTCTACTTTCTGTCTCTATGAATTCCACTACTGTAGGTATCTCCTATCAGTGGAATCATGATATTTGCCTTTTTATGTCTGGCTTATTTCATTTAGCAAGGTTCATCAGTGTTGTATTTCCTTTTTTGAAAAGATTTCCTTTTTCAAAGGCTGAATAATATTCCATTGTACATACATGGCCACATTTTATTTGTCCTTTCACCTATCAATGGACTTAGTTTGCTTCTACCTTTAGACTATTGTGAATAATGCTGCTAAGAACATGAGTGTATAAATTTCTCTTCATGTCCCTGCTTTCAGTTCTTTTGGTTTTATACTCAGAAGTGGAATTGATGGATCATATGGTAATTCTATGTTTACTTTTTGAAGGTACTGTCATACTGCTTTCACAGCAGCTGCACCATTTTACATACCCACCAAGAATGCACAATTTCTCTACATCCTCGCCGACACTTGTTATTTTCTCTCTGTGTCTGTTTGTTTATGGTAGCTGTCCTAATGGGTGTTAAGTGGGATCTCATTGTGGTTCTGGGTTCAGTTTTCTTGCTTAGTGATGTTGAGCATCTTTTCATGTGCTCACAGGCCATTTGTATGCCTGCTTTGGAAAAATGTCCACCACCCAGTTTTTAATTAGGTTTATTGCTGTTGAGTGTTAGGGGTTCCCTGTATATTCTGAATATTAATCCTTTATCAGATATGTGCTTTGCAAATAGTCTCTCATTCTGTGGGTTACCCTTTCACTCTGTTGATCATTTCTTGGTTGCACAAAAGCTTTTAACTTTCATGAAGTCCAATTTGTCTTTTTATTTTAGTTACTAGTGCCTTTGGTGTCATATTCAAGAAATCATGGCTAAATCCAATGTCATGAAACCTTATATGTTTTCTCCCAAGGGTTTTATAGTTTGTTATTTTGTTTAAGTATATGATCCATTTTGAGTTAATTTTTGTATATGCCATAAGGTAAAAGTTCAAGTTTCTTTTACATATGGATGTCCAGTTTTCCCAGCACCAATTTTCTCCATTGAATGATCTTGGTCCCCTCACTGAATATCAATTACCCACATATGTGAGTATTGCTAGCTTTCTATTTTATTCCATTGGTCTAAACGATTGTCGTAGGCCAGTACCACACTGTTTTATTACCGTAGCTTCATAGAATATTTTGAAATCAGGAAATATGAGTCCTCCAACTTTGTTTTATTTTCAAGATTGTTTTGGCTATTCAGAGTTCCTTGAGATTCCATATGAATTTTAAGATGAGTTTTTTTATTTATGCAGAACACCACTGGGATTTTGATAATGACTCCCTTGAATCCGTAGATCACTTTGGCAAATTGTTATTGTAACAATATTATGTCTTCCACTCTATGAACATGGAATGTCTTTCTATTTATTTATGTCTTAATTAATTTCTGTCAGCAAAGTTTTGTAGTTTTCAGTATATAAATCTTTTTCTTCCTTGGTCAAATTTATTATTATTCCTAAGTATTTTTATGCTAATTAATTGTTTTCTTAATATTCTCTTCAGATTGTTTGTTGCTTGTGTGTAGAAATGAAACTGGTTTTGGGTATTGATGATATATTCTGCAACTTTGCTGAATTCATTTATTAGCTCTAGAGGTTTTTGTGTGTGGAGTCTTTTAACATATAAGATCATGTCATCTGCAAATGAAGGTATCTTTGTTTCCTCCTTTCCAATTTTGATACCTTTTATTTTTTTTCTTGCCTAATTGGTCTGGTAGAACTTCCAGTACTATGTTGAATAGAAGGGCAAAAGTTGGCATCCTTGGCCTGTTCCTGATCTTAGGGGAAAAACTTTAATCTTTCACCACTGAACATGATGTTAGCTGTGGGTTTTTCATATATGGTCTTTATCAAGTTGAGAAAGTTCCCTTTTATTCCTAGTTTGTTTAATGCTTTTATCATGAATTTTGTGAAATGCTTTATTTCTGTATCAATTGATATGATCATGTGGGTATTTTCTCATTTTATTAATGTGGTATACTACATTGATTGACTTTTGTATATTGAACTATCCTAGCATTCTGGGAATAAATACCATTTGGTCATGGTATATAATCCATTTAATATGCTGCTGAATTCAGTATGCTAGTCTTTTGTTGAGGAGTTATACATCAGTAATCATAAATGATATTGGCTTATAATTTTTTTTTCTTGCAGTGTCATTGTTTGGCTTTGGTATTAGGGTGACACTGGCCTCAGAGAATGATTTAGTGAGTGGTTCCCTTGTATTCAATTTTTTGGAAGTTTGTGGAGGATAGGTGTTTATTCTACTTTAAATGTTTGGTAGAATTCACCAGTGAAGCCATCTGGTACCAGCTTTTCTTTGTTGGGAGGTCTTTTGGCTGCTGATTCAATCTACTTACTAGCTGTATGTTTATTCAGATTTTCTCATTTTTCCTGGGTCAGTTTTGGTTAATTTCTAAGTATTTATCTATTTCATCTAGGTTATACAATTTGTTGATATTTACTGTTCATATTATTGTCTTATAATACTTTCTATTTCTGTAAAATTGGTAGCAATGTCCTTTTATTTCTGTAATTTGATATTTTACTAATTTGAGTCTTCCCCTTTTCCCTCAATTTAGCTGAAGATTTGCCAATTCTATTGATCTTTTCAAAGGATCAACTTCTGTTTTTGTTTATTTTCTCCATTGTTTTCTTTGTTCCTATGTCATTTATCTCTGCTCTGATCTTTAATATTTCCTTCCTTCTGCTAGCTTTGAGTTTAGTTTGCTCTTTTTCTAGTTCCTCAAGGTATAATGTTAAGTTATTGAGTTGAGATCTTTTTTTTTTAACATAGGCATTTACAGCTATAAATTCTCTGTGAGAACTGCTTTCACTGTATCCCATACGTTTTGGTTATTTTGTGTTTCATTCATTTCTAAGTATTTTCTAATCTCTGTTGTGATTTTGTCTTTGACCCATTGGTGTTTTTAAGTGTTTAATTTACACATATCTGTGAATTTTCCAATTTTCCTTCTGTTATTGATTTCTTGTTACAGTCCATTATAACTGGAAAAGATACTTTGTATTACTTTAATCTTTTAAAATGCATTAAGACTTGTTTTGTGGCCTAATATATGGTCTATCTTGGAAACTGTTCTATATATGTTTGAGTGGAGTGTGTATGTTGTTGGGTGGAGTGTTCTCTATGTGTCTCTTAGTTTTAATTGTTTTACAGTGTTGTTCATGTCTGTATTCTATCTCCTTATTGGTCTTCTGTCTGATTGTTCTATCCATTTTTGAAAGTAAGGTATTAAAGTCTCTGTATCAGTTTATTAGGCCTGCTATAACAAGTACCACAAACTAAGGAGGGCTTAAAACACCAAATTTTCTCACAGTTCTGGAGGCAGAAGTAAAAAATCAAGGTGTCAGCAGGACTATGCTTTCTCTCATAGCTCTAGGGAAAGGGTCTTCCTTGCCTCTTCCTAGTTTCTGGTGTTTGCCAGCACTCCTTGGCATTCACTATCTTAAAAATACATTGTTCTAGTCTTTGCCTCTGTCATCACATGGCATTCTTCCTGTGTGTTTCTGAGTCTCTGCTTTCTTAGGCCCACCCTAATGCAGTGTGACCTCATCTTAATAACACCTGTAAAGACTCTATTTCCAAATAAAGTCACATTCACAAATATCAAGGGTTAGATTTCAACATATCTTTTTGAAAATTAAGTTCATAATGATTAAATCCATAACAGGAGAAGTCTTACAATTGCTAACAACTTTTTTAAAAACATTTAAACATCTTGGTTATCAGGATGTATTTTACAATTGATGGCATCTTAGATTCCATGAGCTAAAGTAACAAATTTCATAATGTGATAATTGTTATGAAGGAAATAAAGACTGAGTGTGGCTGCACAAGTGTGTGGCAGTATGATTTTAGGTTGAGTGGTCAGGAAAAGTTTCCCTATGCAGGTGACATTTAGATAGAGAAGGAGCCATCCATGGAAAATCTGGAGCAAGAGTATTTCAGTCAGAGGGATTAGTAAGTATAAAAGCCTTGAATTGGAAACGAGTCTAATATGCATTAAGGAATGGCAAGTAAACCAGTCTACCTGGAGCGTAATGAAGAAGAAAATGGGAGAACAAGAAAAGTGTGGGCTCTAATAAGCATCTATTAACATTAAGGGTTGAGATGATGAAATTTCTGAAGGTAGTGTGTTTTTGAGAATAAAGTTACCCCAAAAAATATTCTAAAATTCCTACATTTGAAAAGGTGATGATTTAAGTAAATCCTTTCTAGTCTCTCTAACACCATTAAATCCTTTATTCTGATCCTTTTGATATCAGTATGTGAACAAATTCTAGTTGGGTCCAAAATTTCGAAAACCAATGTCTTTTCATGAATTATTTAAAATACTTATGTTTTCTGGACAATAAGTTCTCAGCCTTATGGATGTTAAAATATCTCATTGCCATTGCTTCACTGAAAAGCAATCTCCTACTTATTTCTCTTGAAGATTGAAGCAAAGTATTCAGTTCCGGATCAAAATCCTACCCTAGAAGCAGGCTCTTATTCTCCTAATTCACCAAAAAGGTGAGTACTATCTTACACATCTGTGGTTAAAATTGTAATATTTCCAGAATATCTTGCCTGGCTTTAGTACATCTGCATATCAATAGGCATTTAGAGGTAGAAAGAAGTATGGCTTTAGTGCATTTGCATCATTCGTCAGGGGTGGAGAGAAGTTCATCTCCCTGTATCAGTGGGTAATTACCTGAGCAAGGAGGGCTTATCTGTACCTGAGAGGGGAGGGGAGGGCCGGTTTCTTCTGCCAGAGCAGGAAAGAGAGACGGCCCGGGACTGCAGTTTGTGAGCAATAAACAAGTTTTAAACTTTATTTCTCCCTTTGACTGATTTCAGTTTTTAGAGGTATTTTGCCCCGGGATTTCCTCTCCCTGGACTTACAACATCGAAATGTTGTCTAATTATGTCTGGGGGACAAATGTCATGCTTATAATTCATTGTAATGCTGGGAAGAGGATATGGGGAGAAGCCTGTTTGGGGTATGGCATCATCATTACTTCCTTTTTGTTTCAGTAGCATAGAAGAAACAAAAACGATGAACAAACAGGGCAAACAAAGGATAAGGATGAAAAATTCAGAAGCTTTTTCCTGTGACCTGAGGACTCCTGAAATAAGTGAGAAGGAGAAGTTAGTTTTATACCCTGCTAAACAGAGCACTTCTTTTGACTTTTTGGAGCTAAACTGTGGTCGTAACAAAAGTGCTGACACGAACATGCAATGGGAGACAAAGTCACTTCCAATAGCTGGGGTGCCTCTTCAGAAGCATCAGAGTTTGGATCTGAGCTCCATTTTGTTTGGAGCATGTCCTGATTCCAAACCTGTAAATGCAGCAGGAAGATACTTTGATTCAAAGAGACCAATAACATGGACCAAATCAACCCCCTTTGAATCGATACAACAGAGAGACACCAAGGAGCTGGACGTCAAGGAGAATTTTTCTTATTTGGAATCTCAACCACACAACTCTTGTCTTGAGCAGCCTCAGAAAGTGATGCACGTCTCCTCAGCAGAACTGAATCATTCACTGCTGTGTGAGTCTAAGCACCGAATGCGTAATGCCTCTAATGCAAAGCAGCACGACTCCAGTGCTTTTAAGGTAGATTCTTCCATGTCTGTAACAGATCCTTATTTTTCATCATTGTGTTCAAGTAGCACTGGTTCTAAGATGTCTCTTGATTTACTGGAGAAGCAAGATGGAACTGACTCACCTTGTTCTTCATTACCAACATGCTCTACAACCCTCTTTTCTTACAACAATTCACGTGATTCTCTAGCACTGAATTCTCTGACCAGTTCTGTCACACCACTGAACCAAGAGACAGCAGTGGTCGGTAAGTTATTTTTAAAAGCTTATCTGGCATTTTGGGTTTCTCGTTGTTTCTACAGATTTTGTTTCTTCTCATCCTCCCCCTTCTCCTTCTCTGTTCCTTCCTCTTCCTTCTTTCTTCTCTTCTTCAAAGAAATAGATTCCAGGGGTGTTTTAATGATGTGATAAATTGAAAAACTGCAATAACAGACGTGTAATATTGCATAAAACAGGCAACAGTGGAGGCGGTCAGATCTGGTGCAGGATCCATGCCAACAGTAGTTGCTTCCTCATTCCTAAAAATGTATATCAAAGGCCCACAATTTACCCATAAAATACAGAATGAACTCCCTAGAGAACAGCAGAACAGCTTCATCAACAGCATCACATGGTCACTTAGAATTTTTACTCTATAATCATGTGGCTATACTGAGTTGAACACATTGCTAGGATTTGTATTCTCTTCCCGCAGGAGTTGGAAGAGGAGGACCTGATTTCCTCCTGTCCTTTTATAATAACATAGATGGGAATATGTGTTCAGTACTCTATGCGGAAATTCAATCTTATATATGCCTTTATTTTCATACTTTATTGCCTTTAAAGTCTGGGTTTTTGCATATTGTGCATATTGTGTCATTTTACTGAGTGGTTGGAAAGTAGAAGTAAATAACCTGTTAGAGATGATTACAATAGTTTGATTTGGAAGATGAAGGAAAGCAAAGAGTAAGTTTCACTCTCTAAGGTATATTATTAGAAATGTATAAAGAACATCCTACCTGAATAGAAAGTAGAGAAAACTTTTGCTCTGTAACATTATTTATTGTACAGTTTCTTAACAAACAGATATGGAGATGTGTGGCTTTTGTTACAAAAATATTTTATGTGGATCTTGTTCCTTCTTTGGTTATTTTACATGCTTTGATCTTGTTTTACAATTTAAAGTAATTTTATTTTTCTAGCTATCCATCATACCTTAAACTTCTCTGAGCACCAACATTAAACAAATCCTTATCTTCAGGAATTGTAGCAACATTGACATGTGTGCCATCTGGTGGCTGTTTCTTATAGTAGTATTTGCATTTTTCCAAAAAAAATGAGTATGTCTATGGAAATATAAAAAACCGTATTATGCCATTGTTTTTTAAAAAGGAAAAACACCCATATTCTTTATTCTAATAGACTGAAGAAGAGACACTAAAATCTTTGTCATTTAACCTCTGTACCTGAATCTTTGGCATGTCAAAGTGTATGCTTTGTTGTATATTCAATGTAAAACAAGAGTTGTGTAGAAAAGAGTCTAATGCTCCCTAAATCAATATGTTTTATATTATGTTACCTGATACTCAGTGACTCCATGAAGATACTTCTGGACTTTTAAAAGAAAGTAATAAATTTTGAAGAAGCAGTTCAAACCTCCTGGGTTCGCAACTGAAGAGAATTTATTTTGCTTTCTCCTTGAGTAAACAGATATCAGCTTAAATTCTGTAATGATTCTTGATGTAATTTATATCAAGATTAGAATATAAGAATTTTCTTTGGATTTTTCTAATTAAAAATTGTGCTTTTATTTCTGACATTTCGGATAGCAACTTCTCCAAGGATAGATGATGAAATTCCCCCTCCCCTTCCTGAACGGACACCTGAATCTTTTATTGTGGTAGAGGAAGCTGGTGAGTACAGTTCAGTGAGTGTAAATAAAGTGTGAATTAACTAGATTACTCCTCAGGTCCTTTCAGTGTTCTGGGTACAATTGCTGAGTAGCACGTGCTTTCTGAAACAATTATAACACTCATAAGAATTGAACCATATTTATTTTCTTTAAGGAGAATTACCACTGAGTATTCCCAAATCCTTATCTTCAGCTATGAATGTAAAAATTGGAACATCACTAGAATGGGGTGGAACATCTGAGTCAAAGAAATCTGATGACTGTGTGAGACTTAGGCCAAGCAAGGTCAGTAACTTTTTATTCTTACTCTATTCTTTTGGACTCAATACTCCTTGTATTTTTATCACCTCCCACTCAATAATATGAAGCAGATACTACTTACAAAACAATTTGCTAAGAGGATGTGGGGATAAAAAGATGGATAAGATACAATTATTGCTCTAAGAAACTTATAGTCTAACAGTGGAGATACAGGATGTGTGCACAACTTTTTATTTTTGTTGATATTTATTATAACAAGGCAAATATGGTAAGTGCCATGAAAGATAAGAGATTCAGAAGTACGGGGGATCCCTTCAGGTTGGAAAAGATCAAAGAAGACTCAATAAAAGAGGAAACATTTGAGCTGATTCTTGAAGGACAGTTAAGGCAAAAACAAACGTTTCATAAATAGGTAGCTTGCTCACTGTAGTCATTTGAGAGACTGTATCATGTTAGCTGGGATAACATAGAAAGTAATTTTTTGAATGACAGATGTCCATATTATTCAAGATAAATCTTTTGGACTAGTGTTCCCCATTTCTGGAAGAAATATTATGTTTCAACAATCTGTTATGCATTTGTATATATTTTAGAACCAGCTATTTTAAAACCCTAGATATCAGAAAAATAAATAAATAAACAAACATTTCAAAGGGCCTACAACTGCAATGCTGATAACCAAATATTCTCTACCTTTCAATCACATTTTCAATTTGCTAGCTATTATTATTATTGTTGTTAATAACATACACACACGTGATGGTCATACTTAACAACTCCCAGCACAAAGAACAATCACTCCTTTTCCACTGTCATAAAGAAACTTCAATTTTCTCCAGTTAAGACTTCAGGGAAACATTTGAGTAGGAAGGAAATAAATCCAAAAAGGATCAGTTTAGAACCTATTGCCATAACATATAAAACCACTTTTAAGAGGTAAGGATGCTTTTTCGTAATTCAGCATACTTAGAAATTTGGAAAAATAGGGTCAACATTTCATAACTTTATAGGTATATGAAATACATTTCAAAAATGCCATTTGTTGGTATGAGTTTTAAATTTGTATACACATTCTTCTTTCACTTTTCCTTTCTTTCCTTTTTTAGAGTGTAAAACTCCGGAGTATCAAATCAGGTAAAAATTTCCTTTGGCTTTAGATGACATTTAGCCCTGAAAATTTTATATTGTAAGAATGGCTCATTAAGTTTAGAGTAATTCACCTCAGGAGATGGCAAGGGTCGCATAATAGTTTCCACTATTTATTGATTTCTGGTTTTTTCCAGGCTAGGAGTTTTGTTCTGTTAAGGGCAAGGTAAAGACAGAATTTTAGAATTCTGCTCCTTGATATATAATCCTCAAAAAAAGCCCCCCAAAACTATTTCAGATAGAATCTCTTAAAACTTTGCAACATTTCTGTTTTATAAGTTTTACCACTGTTAACAGTGTGATTCTAAAAAATTATTTCTGGCCATTTAGATCTTCAACTTGCCATTGCTTCTTCAATACTTGCCTGACCTTTGCTTGTTTTATACACTGAATAACATCAGCAGCAAACATTTATTGGGCAGACGTTATAACTGGTGGTAGCTGCCCTTAAGATATTTATTCATATTAACAAATTGTTCAAATATATATATAAGTATATAACAGAGGTTAAAAAGCATGGGCTTTGGAGTCAAATAGGCTTTAATTTAAATCCCCAGCCTACCAATAGTTAGCAAAATACAAAACTTTGGTTGAATCATATACTCTATCAATTTTTTCTCATTTATGAAATGAGGATAGTAGAATTCCTTTCTTCAGAGGATTTTTGTGAGGGCCATGATTATGTAAATCTTTTACCACAGTGGTTGTGATGATAATAAGCTCTCATTTAGTGTTGCCTATTACAATTTTTATTAGATAATTATTAAGTGAGCAAGTCCTAAGCAAATTCTGTGTGCTTTATAACAGTCTCAGAATGGGCAGAATATATAAGAAAAGGCACTGCTTAATGCGTATATTCAAATTGGGTAGACGAAATCAATATGCACTTGGAACTACTTAGTGATGCTCTGTGTGGCACTGATTATAATCACTAGTAGTCTGGAAAAAAAAAAAAAGATCCCTGGAGTGGTTAGGAAAGGCTTCACTGAGTAGAAGACAGAAATGTAAGAATATGGGTAGACAGAGGAAAAAGGAGGGAATTCCAGGAGGAGGGATCTGGGTAACCGTATCTCAAAGGTAGAAATAAGCATCATCACGAGTCCAGAGAAATAGTGAGTTGGCTAATTTAATTGCAATAGAGGTTCTGTTTTGGGAAATACAGAAAATAAATTTGGATAGATAAAACGCAGGAAGACTCTGAAGGATTTAAAAGCCAGGCCGATGAAATATCCAGAACAAGTAAATCTATAGAGAAAGAAAGTGGTTCGTGGTCGCCCATCTAATCTAGGGGGCATGACTGCTAATCTAGGAGTGATGCTAAATGGGACTTTCCTTTTAGGGTGATGAAAATGTTTTGGGCCTAGACCAGAGTGATGGTGGCACAACACTGCAAATGTACTGTCACTAATGGCAAATTTTGTTATGTGTGTTTTATTATAGACACACAAAGGTAGGCAGAAGAATTGAGATTTAATACAGTCACTAATAAGCATTGTAGGTTCTTCATCAGAAGAGTATTAAGATGAAAATGGTATTTTAGGAAACTATTTGGCAGGATATTACTAACTGAAAGTTAGCTTTAGCTCAGAAAATCTGCTAACAGCAACTGGAACATGATAAGCTACTTCAGAGTAGTTATCAAATATTTATTAAGGGCCTACTATATGCCAGTTATTGTATTAGGTGCTGGAAATAAGTTTTGTACTTTACTTTTGTATATTAACCAGCGTATAAGAAATAAACAAGAGAATTTGCTTTATAAACGAATCCTAAGGCCTAAAAAACACAATGACCAAAATGAAACCCTAGCACTCAACCATATTTCCATTTTCAAAAGACTTTAATATAGTATATAATTATACTTAGCACTGTATAATGAGAACATTATATCTTTAGGAGCACACTGTGGGAAAATAGCTCCATTATTTAAAATTCCTTATTATGGAAAATTTCAAATACACATTTTAAACCTACCATAATAGCATTATCATACCAATAAAATTAACAATAATTCCTTAATGTTATCTAATATCCAGACTTTATTCAGTTTTCTCAAATTGTCTCAAAAATGTATTTTTATAGTTGGTTTATTTGAATCTGGATTCCAACAAAATTTCCATGTTGCCTTTGGTTTGTATGTTTCTCAAGTCTTTTTTTTTTTTTTTTTTTTTGCTGCAAGGGCACTCTTTTACTGCTTATTTTCTTTGCTGGAACTCTTTTTTTAACAATTTATTTTGGTATCATTAACCTACAGTTACATGAGCAATATTATGGTGATTAAACTCCCCCCTTCATCAGGTCACCCCCACGTTTCTCAAGTCTTTTAAAATCGGTAACAATTCTCCTTTCTTTTTATATTTTCTCCTGCCATTATTTGTAAAAGAGAGTGAGTCATTTGTCCTAAAGACTGCTAATATTCTGAACTGGCTTTTTGTATCCTTATGGTTTTATTTAACATGTTCCTCTATCCCCAGCAGTCTAGAACTAGATTTGATCAAATTCAGGTTCTATTTCTTCGGATGAATACTTTTATAAGTGAACTGTAAGTCTTTGATAAATCATAGGCTCATTGGCTAAAGAGCTAGACAGAGAAAGCTCTTGAGGTTCCATTCATCATGTAGATAAATTTTTACTTGGTTGTTGTTGATTAATATTTGAACAATTAGAAAAGTTATAGAAAACCAAAAAGGAGTCTTGACTTAAGACTTTTAACTGATGATTTTTGTTTTTGTTGTTGTTGTTGTTGTATACTTTTCATCATAGATTTACATCAAGATCGTTCTTCTCCTCCACCACCTCCACTCCCAGAAAGAACCCGAGAGTCCTTCTTTCTTGCTGATGAAGATTGTAAGTGGCAGTACTTTCCTCTCAAAAAACCTATAAAAATAACACAGTTAAAAGGTTAACAGTAAAGTAGGACCTAAATGGAAAAGGTATAAAGAATTATTAAATAAGATAAAATAATACATTTTTTAAAACCCATAATATATTGTAAAAGTAATGCATCAAAAAAGCCAGGTTGGGAATTACTGAATAGATACTTATATATAGCTTGAAGGCTTAAGAAGATGTGCAACAAAACGCTTTTTTTTTTAAAGGTGTGCTGCCTCAATCTATAGATACTTATTCAACCAGCTGTCCTAACACCATGGACAATTCAACATCTTCGAAACAGACACTGAAGACTCTTGGAAAAAGTTTCACAAGGAGTAAGGTAAAGAAATATCAGCCCAACTAGACTTTAAAACAAAGATCTTACTACAGATACAGAGGGACATTTTGTAATGATAAAAAGGTTGGTCCATTGATGATATAACAATCGTAAGTATATATATACAGAATCCCAAAATGCATGAAACAAAAATAGGCAGAATTGAAGGGACAAATAAACAATTTAATAATAATAGTTGGAGATCTCAATATTGTACTTTCATTAATTGATAGAACCAGGCAGAAGTTCAACAAAGATATAGAAGACTTGAACGATGCCATAAACCACGCAGATCTAACAGGCAGTTATAGAACAGTCCCGCAAACAAAAATAGGATACACATTATTCTTCAGTCTATATGGAACATTCTCCAGAGTAGATCAATAGGCCATAAAACAAGTCTCAAAAATGTAAAAGGATTAAATCACACAAAGTATGTTCTCCAACCAAAACAGAATTAAATTAGAAAACAATGACTGAAGGATATTTGAGAAATTCACAAATATGTAGAAACTAAACAACATGCTCTTAAATAACTGATGCATGAAGGAAAAAACACAGGAAGATTAAAAAATAATTTGGGATGAATGAAAACAAAAACACAGCAGACTAAAACTCATGGGGTGCAGCTAAAGCTGTTACAGCTTTAGGGAATGCTATAGCTTTAAATGCTTGTATTAAAAAGGAAGAAAGAATGAACAATCCAAAAAAGAAATTGAGAAAACATTTCTACTTAAAATACATCAAAAAGAATAAAATACTTAGCGGTAAATGTAACCAAGGAGGCAAAAGATTTATACACTGAAAACTATAATGTTACTGAAAGAAATTAAGCAAGAGAAAAATAAATGGAAAGACATCCTGTGTTAATGGACTGGAAGACTTAATATTGTTAAGATGACACTACTACCCAAAGTGATCTGCAGATTCACTGCAATCCCTAGCAGAAACTCAATGACCTTTTATGCAGAAATAGAAAAACCCATTCTATAATTCACATGGAATCTCAAGTGACCCTAATAAACAAAAACAGTTTTGAAAAGGAGAACAAAATCAGAAAAGAAAACATATGAGTAATTGTATCTTGGGTTAGGCTTAGATACAACACTAGAGGCAGAAATGACAAAATAAACATTATATAAATTTGGTCTTCATCCAAATTAAAAACTTTTGTGCTGCAATCAAAACATAGCATCAAGAAAGTTAAAAGTCTACAAAATGGGAGAAAATATTTGCAAATCATATATCTGATAAGGGACTTGCATCCAGAACATATTTAAATAAATCTTATAACTCAATGAAAGAAACACAACCCAAATTTAAAAGTAGGCAAAGGGTTTGAATAGACATTTCTCCAAAGAGGCTATACCAGTGGCCAATAAAGACATCAAAATTTGCTCAGCATCACTAGTCATTAGGAAAATGCAAATCAAAATCACAGTGAGATACCACTTCACACCCACTATCATGGCTGTAATAAAAAATATAGATGAAAAAAGTGTTGGTGAGGATCTGGAGAAGCTGGAACCCTCATTTCATACGTAGGACTGTAAAATGGTGCAGCCACTTTGGAAAAGAGTTTGGCAGTTTTTCAAAATGTTAAACATAACTGCATAACCCTGCAATTCTTCTCCTATGCAGATATCCAAGAGAAATGAAAGCATGCACACACACACAGACTTGCACACAAATATTGGAAGCAACTTTATTTGTAGTCATCCTAAATATCGTCCACCAGCAGTTGAGAGGAAAAACAAATTGTGGCATGACCATACAGTGGTGCACTGCTCACCAACAAAAGAATGACTTACTGACACATGCAACATAGATGAATTTCAAAATGATTATGCCCAGGGACAGGAGCTGGTCACAAAAGACAACACGATATATGATTCCATTCATAGGAAATATCCAGAATAGACAACTCTACAGAGACGGAAAGCAGATAAGTGGTTGCTTTGGATGGGGGTGGGGCATGTTTTGAGATGTGCAGTGGAGAATAAATGTTAATAGGTATGGGATTTCTTTTAGCGGGAACAAAACATTCTAAAAGTAGATTGTGGTGTTGCTCATGTGAAACCTGAGCGTAAGACTGTATATCAATGATACCTTAATAAAAAAATAATAGTAAAAAAAATTAAGTTCTGAATAGCTAAAATAATAATAATAATAAAAGTAGATTGTGGTGATGGTTGCACATATGAATTTATTAAAATAATCCAATTGTCCAATGGGCAATTAAAAAAATAAGAACATGGGAGTTTTAGGAAACAAGCCAGAGGCTTTCCATTACTGAAGGTGTTTCTCTGCTCCACCCTGCTACCAGCATTAGGATGGGAAATTAGATTAAAATTAAAATTGGAATATTTATAGGAGCAAATAATTGGAACTTATTAGCACAAATGTTAATTATTAGGGACACTGATGAAATAAATCACAAATCATGGTATATGTATACAATGGAAGACCTAATGCCGCTAAAAAAAGAATGATGACTGTCAATATATTTATGTATAATTCATTAACTTTTGCTTAAAAGGGAGAAAATATGGTCTATATTTGTATTATATGTGCACAAGTAACTGAGAAGTTACACAGGAATCTAACGACAATAGTTATCTGCAGGGGGAGGGTTCGGAACAAGGATGGGAACATTTTTATTAGGACATGTTGAATTACAAATAAATGATTTTTAAAAATCTCAATAAAAATTTCCAAAAAAGAAGAGTTTTAAAAATATTTATTATATAGAAAAGTACTTTCTGTTAGGTGTTAGGAAAATAGAAATTTCACAAAGGACATCTACGGCCCTCGAAAAGGGTACAGTTAATCTATTGGAACAGAATACCTAAAATGAGAAACAACATGGAAATTATCAAGAAGAGTAGAATACCACAAAACAGATGAAAAACATTCATGCTGAGGAAATGGGAAGAACAGAAATCCAGGTAGGTTCCTGGGAGAAGTCAGTTAGCAACTCCACCATGAAGGAGGCAGAGGACGTGGGTTTGCCGAAAGGAAGGAGGTCGAAGCCGACCGGTAACAGTATGGAGTGGACCTAAGTAAACTAAGGGTAGAGTATGATTCGCAGAAATTATTAGTTAGAATGGGAATGGCTGTGTATCAACGTATCTTCAGAAGTTATTGTGGATTCCAGAAGGCAGAAGAGAAGTAGCAGCCTCCATCTTTTCCCCTGGTATTCTGATAGCACTATTTCTAAATACACACTGGGATTCTTATAAGGGTGGGAAAACTAGCAAGATAAAAATCAAGCGGAGACTTTGCACCGAATTAAAATTACAAGATGGGAAAATAATTTTATGCACTTTGGTGGCTATTTTTAAGGAAATTAATCCTTTTGACTGAAGTCACTCTTTCTACCTAAAGTGCTTTGGATTTCACAGGAAAAAAAAAACTGACATCTTCCTTTTCTTTTTTTTTGTAGAGCTTGAAAATTTTACGCAACATGAAAAAGAGTAAGTTTCTTTATACTTATTGTTTAGAATATATATATACCACTTTCACAATTCTGTAATTATTTCTTACATAACCACTCCATGAAAACATCAACAATATGACTCTTAAACAGAGCCTTGCCAGATCCAATGGCCGAGGTCATGGCCGAGGCCCTGTGAGGTCCTGGGCTCCACAGCGCTAATACTGAGTAGAGTGGGAGGGGAGGGCGAGTCTCTCTTTAACAAGACGGGAATAATAGTGTAATGTTTGGCACTTTCTACCCGTCCTAAGATGCTGTTACACGACTGTTTTATTTGATATTCCCAGAAATGTAACCTCAGACGTAATTCTTAAAAACAGCCACAGCAAAGCATATTGTCAAACAAATGTGTGGCTTTAATGAAGTATTGACACGTTTCCACGTTTACCATGTATTATTAGCCATAGAAATTCGTTTCTTACTATTTTTGCTAGATTGCCATGAAAACAAAACCCAAAGACCCCTAGAACTGGAAAATTATCTTAGCGATCCTTTTTCACAACTAACTGCAAAGTATGTAGAACATGGCGACATACTTTTTACGAACGTGATGCATTTGGTTAATCATCGGGGACCAACTAACTACTTAGTATTATACTGTTTCATAGGGAGGGACAAAGAGCACTGAGAAAACTTGATTTAAGCTGTTGTCTAAATAAGAAAGCTGAGTCTTACTGAGTTCTAATTCTATCTCCCTGTCCATAAACTTGTGCTAGTCTGCGTCGCCACCACACGTGATCTCTGAAGTCAATAGACTTCTCACCTCTGATGGCTAAAGTGTGATTGGAAAGTGTACTCTTTCCTCTAAAGTCGGTCAAAGGAGAATCTAAACACTTCAAGAGGCAATTATAGTAGGGGAAATAAAATAGCCAAAAGCAAAGAAAGGAGTGTCTTGAATAGCTAGCCAGATTGGTTTAATCATTTGAGTTTATGAAACATCCAGTTTTCTTTCTCTACAACAAACAAACAAACAAAAACCCCTTTTTTTTCCCCTCGGTCTCCAACCTTGTCTTAGGGATGCCAAACAAAGTTACAGAAACTTCAGGTGGATGTAGGTTGGCATAAATTTGAGATATAGTGGGACTCTCAGAAACTCTTGAGTCTTATTTCTAACTAAAACCTTCTAGAGCATTCTCTAGATCTAGGTTAATTTCTTTTTCCTCAGCTGCCTTCATCCTCTGATCTTTTGTCTTTAAATGAAGAACAAAACAGGGCCCCCCAAACTGATCCTGAAGCTTTAGACTTATCTTCCTGTACTTTGAAACATGTCCTCTTCCCCTTCCAGATGGTTCATGACATCTGAACTCCCTATGTTCTCCTGTTAGCCTGAATCTCTTACTGGTCTGTAGTTAAAGCTGGTCCTACTTTTAATAAAATTAGGATTCTTCATTTGTGGTTTTAAGCTAGCCTCTAAGCCTAATGTCTTTCTTTCTTTTTTCATTCATTCATTCATTCACCATTGAATATTCATTGAGTTCCTACTATGTGCCGGGCATTCTGCAAGACACTGGGTATAGAACAGTGAACAAAACAGATATTAGGTTCTGCTTTGGTGGAGCTTAAGTCTGGTGAGGGATTCAGACATTAAGCAAGTAAATTCACAAATACATACATAATAACACATTGTGAAAAATGCTCTGCAGGAAACCAAGACGGTAATTATGAGAATAACAAAAGAGGCCTATTTTAGAATGAGTGATCTAAGGAGTCTTTTCTAAGAAAGTGATGATTACACCTGAGACATGGAGGAGCAGCTGGCCAGGACAGAACGGGGAGAAGAGCATTCTGGAGAGGGAATGATGTACACAAAAGCTGTGAGGTGTGAGCATGGTGTGTCGTAGGAACTCAAAGGAAGCCATCATAGATGCATAGATAGTATTAAGAGGAGAAAGGATTGTAAAGTGTGGCTGAAAAGGTGGTGGAGGTGGGGAAGAGGTGTTACATCCTTACGGGTAATTTGGAGTTTATTCTAAGGGTAATGGCACATCATAAAAGAGTTTTTAGGCAGAGATGTTACATGATCTGTTTGTTAAAAAGATCATTCGTGCTGATGTATGGAGAATGAATTACAGAATGACCAGTGTTAAAGCTTTCAACCATGATGCCTGATGCCTGCGTTGGGTGGGAAACTTTAATTTGCTCAGAAATCCTTCAGTTTCAAGTGACAGAAAACCCAATTTAAACTGGCTTAAGTAGAAAAGGGGAATGATGTAATTGAGAGGTAATTTCTCATTCCGTATCTCCTGCTTTGTTTAACTTTGTGTTCGCCCATTCATAGGCAGGATTTAACCATGTGTTTTCAGCCTTGCGATGGAAAAAAAAAAAATCTTTCCTGGTTGCTCATGCAACAGTCTGGCGACTAGTGCTGAGTGGGCCTGATTGTCTTGGTTTGGTTCACTTGCCCATCCCTAAACCTCTTATTGCCAGTATATTCAATGACCTGATTAAGCAAGACAGGGTCATACCTAATATTTAACAATTGTTACACTTGGAAACTGACCAAAAAGAAAGTGTTCAGACCTAAACAACTGGTGCGCCATGGCAACAAACCAACCGAGTCGGCCCTGTTCCTAGGTCAGTTCCTTCATCTGGAGTAGTACCAGCTACACTCTTAAGTGTGGTAGCTGAAAACTGGGGAGGGTGGTTTCTCCAAATTCCACTATCTGAAGGAGGCATCAGTGGTGGGCAGGCAACATAAATGTATCTATGACATCATGTAGTTCCACTGGAGCTGCTGTAGTTAAAAAACCGAGACATTTCAGTAAATGAGAAAAGTAAACTGCAGGACAATCAGTCCTGTTTATGTAATAACACAACTAAGTACTTATATTAGGTTCAATCATATGGTGTTGCTGTTTTGTAAAAAAAACTCACAAAAAAAGCTGTGACAAGCCAATATGCAAAATAGCAGTTCCCTCTGAAATGTATATGCCTGTTTCATGTAAAAATCCGATATTTCTTTTGGGACAATAGTTTTCCTTCTGAAGGATGTATACAACACTCAGCCCATATGTAGTATAGAAGTGATCGATATCTCCTGATCTTTCTCACTGTCACCTACTTTTTATTGATCTCTATCCTCAGTGCCTAGCCCACCGCTTGGCACATGGTAGGTATTCAATAAATATATGCTTTAATTGAATCTGATTGAAATTCACTATGTACTTTAGTGATTGATACTCTATCTCCAGGAAGGGGGAAGTGTTTCTAGAATCCTAGTAGGTATGTGTGTACAAGTACATATGCAATCTTCACACTATGTTCTAAAAATGTTAAAAACCAAAATAAATGAATATTTAATAATTTCTCCTCGATTACATCTGTTTCTGGAAAGATATGTAAACTTTAAATTATCATTTTTCACTGCTAGACAGTGCATGTGCAAAATGTGGGCCATGTTTCCTTGGATTGTTTTAAAAACTGGGCAGAAACTGATATATGAATATATTAAGATGCTGGGAAGAGAAATATATTTTTAAGCCTATTGATACTTAGGTAAAATAGCAAAATAAAGCAACATAAAAATGCTTTTGAGAGTTTCCAAGAGGCCTAGTGGGGAAAAAAGTGGGCTACAAAGTGGAGAAAGATATTCCAGGAGTAGAGAATAATGTAAAAAAAATCACAGACTTGTGATGGATGAACTAATATGGACAACAAATTGTTTCAAAGTATACTGAGAGTAGAGTATGCAGTTAAGATAAAATTAAAAGCCAAAATGTGAATCCCTAATAAGCTGATTCACAATATAATTGATTTTACTCCAGATGCTTTGGTGAATCTCTGTAGTGTTGGGCTTTACTGTACAATCTGTTTACGAAGAAAAGAAACTTCAAAAAAATACACAAAAATAAGGTTTTAATGTCAACCCATTTTGTTTTGTTACGTTTGAAGTGATGCTTATTTGGGAGTTTTAATAACTTTGGAGGAAATGTTTATTCTTAACAATTACGTGGTTTGATAAGTAGTAATCTGAATCTGTTTTCATTCTTTCCCATACATATTTTCTTTTGATTCTAGGTATCTGTAATTCTTCCCCATCAAACAAGCCTGCAGACTCTGTTCGGTCAAGTAACTCCAGCTCTTTCCTGAATTTTGGTATGTGTGTTATTTTCCAACAGAGTTAAAAAAATGTTTACCTAAATTATTCACTTACAATATCAGAGAAGCAACTTTAAATATGATTTAGGGTTGGATCTATAGGTCCTTATATTTATATTCTTTTTCACACAACTTACCTTTTTATTTTTTACCTCAGCTACTTCTTAACATCTTATGTAGGACTGAATTGCCTAGTATAGGCAGAAAATAAAGCTAGGTAACCAAATAATTATGTTGGCATGTAGTAAATGCATGTGACTAGCCAAATGAAGAAATTCTGAGATGTTCTAATAGTCTAGTTCACATCTAAGCAAAGTTATTAAAAACATGCAAGTGTGATGAAAAGAACAGCAGTTGCTGCTATCAAATCTTGGATAATTCATTCAACAGGAGGAGCTGAAACACAGTTTGGACAATTTAAAGCAAGTATTTGTTCAATAACCCTTAAATGTAAGCTATAAACTTAATATGATTTTATATTAATCATTCTATTATTCTATGATATAAATTCATAATATTTTGGTATGATAAATTTGTCTAAGAAGTGTAGGAATTAATGTAGGCTATTACTACTAAAAATTATTCACCAAAAAACAGACCCCCTTAAAGGGTCTGGGGCACCCCCGTATGGATCACTTGAGAACTGTTGCTCTATGGGGTTACCCTCTTCTGTATGGCCAAAATTGGATTGCTGCCACATTCAGACTGTAGGTGGCAAGAAGATGAGGGAAAAATGTGGAAGAGGTGTGGCCTCCTTTTTTGGTCTTGAGGCAGTGGCCTGGAAATGGCAATATTATGTCACCTCACCTTCCCTTTAGACATGTACTGTATCCAAACTGCAAGAGAGAGAAACTGGGAGACAGAATAATGCAGGGCAGACCGTTGTCATTTACAATTCTGTTCCTGAAGAAGTAAGGAAAGATTTTGGTGGACAGATAGCAATCTCTGCCACATCGGGGTTATGATCCCTATCTTACCTTGGCAAACTATTTAACTACAACTTCTGGTGTTTGTTGGACCATAAAATTTTATATGGATTATGTTAACTCTAAGGTTTAAAATGTTATTAGAAAAAAGTCATTATTCCTGTGAAATCATTTAAAAATATTCATAGAGAATATTATATAACCTATGAAAAAATTGCCAAAGGGTGCCTGGAAAACAAATAAATGTTCCTGTTTCTTCTTTTCCCTCAGTGATACCACTTGAGTAACTCATGGCCCATCTAACTTTACAACAGCCTGTAATCTAATATGAGCATAAAATATTAGAATGCTGCCTCTATGTGGTTTCTTCTCAAATATGCCTAGATTTGAATATTTTACATACTTCAAAAGTAGCACTTAACTTTTCCATTGGCTCTCTTTCATAAGGGAGGAAATAGTAATTATAAGGATATTGTATTCAGAAAAGTATTTAAATTTGAATGAAAAGATTTTGTGCTTGGTAAACATTTTTACTTTTCCTGAACTGGCCTACATACAAAAAGAAGTTAACTCGGTATTCTCAACTATTGAGAATTGATCAGTTGAAAAAGACGGAATGTAGGTATTCCTCAAATTTCAGATACTTGGTACTCGCATATTATGTTCTTACATCTAGTCTCAGTCTAGTTGGGTTACAGTCCAGCTACCTGCATCAAATGGATGATTTTATGAGTATTTTTGTGACTATTATTTCAAACTATTTAACCTGAAATATTTTTCCATCTCTTTTTCTACTCAGAGGACTAAAATGTACATCAACTAGGCTGTGTACCACCTCCCTCAGTTTTTTTTTTACCACCACCATTAGTAAATGTTAGTGGGTTTCTTGTTTTTATCTTGCTTGCTTTTCCTCTTCCCCATTCTCCTTTTCTTCCAGTTCTGGTATGGTTTTTTTGTGGTTCAGATTTAAGCAATACTTGAGTAAGTTACATTGTGCTAGGCATTGTGCTGGATGCTTTAACAGATATCTCATATGATCCTTTCAACACATTCTGATCCATTCTGTAAGGTATATCATTTTGTAGGCTGATGAAATGAAAGGTTTCCATTCTCTGTTCTTCCCTTGTATTTCAAAACTTTCATTGCTCAATTTGAGCCCCTTAAGTTACTAAATGTAAGAGTACTTTGAAAATATACCTCCATCAAAGAAAAGTCATGTGTTGCTGAAGTGATAACCAATGTTGATGCCGGGGTTCTTGTTCACGAAGCCGAAGAATGAGCTTTACAAACACTCAAGGTTGGAGAGCAAGGTACAGGCTTTTATTTAGAGATAAAGTGAAAGGAGAGATCCTGGCTCATGTCAGGAGGGGACAAGAGAGTCGGGGGTGGTACGTTGTCTAAGGGTTTTATAGGCAGATGAGGATTTTTCTAGAACTTGAAAAAAAGCTTAGGGGTGTGGACTTATTAAGTGGTCCTAGGATATTTACAAGTAACTTGACACAAGTAACTTCTTGCTCTGTTGATTTCTCCCTGAGATACCAGCATCCTGGTCTGGGGGCATAGGAACAAGGCCACTTGCTCAGCCTCCAAGGTGGGCTGAGGTACTGTTTGCTAAAGAGTAAGTTAAGTGCAATCTTATCTTTAAGGTGGACTCCTTCTTGCCTTTTACTGTGTTATGGCTGGGCCTGCAGGCTAAATTAGTTTGCCCAGTTTGCAAAATCACCTCATTAGATCTGAAGGAGGAAAGACAGCACATAGGCCTGGGCCTTTTAGCATGTTAAAGGGAATCTTACACATGATTATAAATGATTAGCTTAAAATAAACATGTGCTACTCTTCTTTATCTGGGGAATATTAACTGATCTCACTGAAGAATGACTCTAGAGCTGAATGTTTAACACAGTTTTGGTAGGGGGTTTCCTTGCATGTAGTTACATTGCTCTGACTGCAAATATCCTGCCTTGCTTTTTCTGGAGGCCCTCCCCCTACTCTGACTACACCCACGGTCCTTGTCTCAATGTTAGCAACCTGCAAATCTTTTGAAAGTAACCCCAAAATAGCCTTCACTGGTGGTGGAAAATTTCCTTGTCTTTCTTTGGGAGGGAGAAGGGGAGTGCTTGAGGGAGAGAGAGAAATAAAAATGACCAGTTACTTAGTTTTTCAAGATTGTTTATTCCTGTTTTCCCCTAAGCTTTCCAAACATAATATCTTAGTAAACTGAGGGCTTTCTGGGTTCAAGTAGAAGTATAATTGTATTTAATGATAATTTTGTAAAGCAACAGTGCTTATTTTTCTGAAATTGAAATTTCCCTGTTTTGTTTTTTTGATGAGTAGTTGTTGTGTGAAAAGATGTAGATAAAGGATATTATTTAAAAGAAAACAAGCAATCCAATTAAAAAAGTGAGCAAAGGACTTGAATAGACATTTTTCAAAAAAAGACATATACACAGCCAACAGGTACATGAAAAGATGCTCGACATCACTGATCATCAGGGAAATGCAAATCAAAACCACAATAAGCTATCACCTCACACTTGTTAGAAAGGCCATTATCAAGAAGACAACAGATAAGTGCTGGTGAAAGGGGAACCTTTGTGCACTGTTTGTGAGAATGTAAATTGGTGCAGCCACTAAGGTAAACAGTATGGAAATTCCTCAAAAATTTAAAAATAGAACTATCCTATCTACACCCCAGGTTCTTTGCAGCATTATTTACAATAGCTAAACACAGAAACAACCTGAGTGTCTACTGACGGATAAAGAAATGGTAAAAAAATGGATAAAGAAAAAAAAATTTATTTCACATATATGAACATTATTAAGCCAAAAAAAGAAGGAAATCATGCCTTTTGTGACCCTTTTGAACCAGATAGGCCTTGATGGTATTATGATAAGTAAGAGAAGTCAGATAGAAAGACAAATACTGATGTTCTTACTTACATGTGTAATCTAAAAAAGCTGAATTCATAGAAATATGGAGTAGAATGGTGATTGCCAGAGGCTGGCAGGGTTGGGGTTAGGGAAAATGGGGAGATGCTGGTCAAAGGATACAAACTTCCAGCTATAATATAATAGGTTCTGGGGATCTGATGTACAGCATGGCAACTATATTTACAGTGCTGTATTATATACTTGAACGTTAAGAAGAGTAAATCTTCAATGTAATCACCACAAAAAATGGTAATTATGTGAGGGGATGGAAGTGTTAACTAAACTGAATGTAGTAATCATTTCATAGTATGTAAGTGTATCAAATCATCATGTTGCACACCTTAAACTTATATATATTATATGTCAATAGTATCTCCATAAAGCTGGGGGAAAAGGATATTATATGGTGAATTACCAAAGGCTACTATAACCAGGGTTCTTCATCTAATTACTACCATTATTAAATTGGTGTTCTACAAATTTAAAATGTTATCAGTATTCTATTGTTACCATGTATTAGCTTAATTACTATGCCTTTACAGTCTATTACTAAGTTGATCAAAGATGCGGCCTACCCTTTTGAAAAAAATTCATGTACTTGCATTACATTATAACACACTCTGAAGTTCAAGTATTCATTTCTACAGAAAATAAACATCTTTCTTATTCAATTTTTTGTTGTTGTTCCCAGGTTTTGCAAATCGTTTTTCAAAACCCAAAGGACCAAGGAACCCACCACCAACTTGGAATATTTAACACAATTTTGGAATATAGGCTGCAAGTGCATCTGCAAAAAAATCTACTAGAATACTGCTAGCTAAAATAATTGCTCTGTATTCATAATTTCAACAACAAAGATATGGTAATGTTTCAATAGCTTTTAAAAGAAAAACAATATATAGACAAGTGCTAGAAGTTTTACATTTTCATCTCAGTTTTATTGGGCTGGCAACCACAAATGAAAGCTTTTCACTTGAGCTTATGTAGAGAATGCTGTATGAGAAACAATTTTAGCATGAACTGATTTTTCATTTTTGGAAGTTAGTTTTACTGTATGTTTCTACATAAATATAAACTTAAAAAGGTATGTAAGAATTGGATCTCAATGACATGTCCACATTGCTAGAATTTACTATAAAAAGGGTTTTAAAAAAATCTTACTTGTGGTTGCAGTACAAAATTACCGCTTGTCACAATGACTATTCCCTGGTAGTTATTTTGCCTAAATGAAGTATACCTTGCACATCTTCCCAACAAATGTTGTGGGAATATAGAGTAGTAAGAAAAGTTGTATTTTAAGAGAATAAAATATAAATGGTTTTGTATTAGGATATACCAACTAACAAAATGTTCGCCTACATTTATGATAACTTATAATTTGTTATTCAATTACCAAATCTAGAAGAATTATCAACAAAATAGCTATCTTCTGGTGGCATTTTCCTTATTTCAATGGTCCTATATAAACGTGCAGCTAATATCCAAATAACCCGAGGTACTACTAGTTAAAAATTTTGATGTCAGTATGGATCTGCCTTAAAATCTTATCTTTTAAATCCAATTTTATGTAACAGTAAGTTAGTACTTACTATTACCAAAGATTCCCCTGAGTTTTAATGATTTAACTTAATTTAAAAATTTCAGAAAAATGAGGTGTTTAAACTGTTACTCCGTATTTCTTAGGAAGCCTAATGCTGGTGCAAACCGGATGAAATATTGTTACCTGTTTATTGTAGTACAATGTATACAGTAGGTGCTCAGTAAACTTTTTTGTTTTTCAACTATCTTTACTGTATTGTTAATTTAGCTGAATATTTCTTCAGGCACTGGTGGCATCAAAACACAGGGATTTTATCTGCGTACTTTATAGTAATCAGTTATTTTCAAACATCTTTACCAAGGACCAAATATAGTAAAAGAATCTTGGGTAAATAAAATCTAAGTTGACGATGAAATTGTAAATGAATTTCTGAGCAGGGACCTTGATGCACAGTTACGAGTTTTGGAGCGTTCACTGGTAGATGCACCTCTCAGACTGATGCAACGTTACTTATAATTTGAAAAAGTCCTAGGCAAAAAAAATTAAAACATTGTTTCCCATCTAGAATTTTTTCCTAACTGTAAGGATGACTTCGAAGTAAATGATGGACTCTACGATGCTGGGCAGCGCTCACCAGGTTCCCGGGCAGTTGTAGCACCTGCCTTGTTACGCCTGTAGCTGTAACCATAGCAATGCCCATGAAGAGGCTCAAAAAATTTCTGAATTGCAGCCTCATTAGATTTTAAAGCAAAATCGCCCTTGTTTTACATATTAAGTTCCCTTTCCTCTTCATTCACCGCTTGTCCAAAATAAAAGGCCGGAGATTTTTATCTCACAGAGTTTATGAGAGGAATATGAACTTTCAAAGTACGTATGGAGACCACCTACTCCGTGTAAAATAACAAAGGGACACACGAAGATATTAACGAGAACGCGCCGACAGACTCTGAGAGCCATTAACATTGTTTCGGCCGTTGAGGCGGTTGGCTGCAACTCTCCGCCCAGCGGCGGTTGCGTCGCAGCAAGAAGCGTGACTCGGCGCACGCTCTCTCCCGGCTCCTCCGCTCACCCAGCCCGGGCCCAGGCGGGGAGCGTGGGGGAACTACCGCTCCCATGAGGCTCTGCGCGGCACAGGGTGCTTTACAATAGAGCTGGGTTGGTGAGGCTTGCGGAGAAAGCGGCGGAACTGCCGCTTCCGGCATGTTCAGCATCGGTTGAAGAACGGCCGAGAAGCGGGGGGCGGGGCGGGGGCGAGACTCCAATGCCCAGCGGGCCGTGCGCGGGCGGCGCTTGCGCGATACGCGGACGGGGGGGCGGTCGGGCCATTTAAATGTGTGTTTGTGGGTGAAATGGCTGCGCAGGTCGGAGCAGTGCGCGTAGTACGGGCGGTGGCGGCGCAGGAGGAGCCGGACAAAGAAGGAAAAGAGAAACCCCAGGCTGGGGTCTCGCCGCGGGGAGTGAAGCGGCAGCGCCGGGCGAGCAGTGGGGGGTCTCAGGAGAGGCGGGGGCGGTCGAGCCAGGAACCCCCTCTCGCTCTCCCTCACCGGCGTCGTCGCAGCCGCCAACATCCCGGGCCGCTGCCGCCAGCGAATGCTGCCCCAACCGTCCCAGGCCCTGTTGAGCCTCTGCTCCTGCCGCCTCCGCCACCACCTTCGCTGGCACCCGCTGGGCCCGCTGTTGCTGCCCCGCTCCCGACCCCAGGCACCTCGGCCCTCTTCACCTTCTCGCCCCTGACGGTGAGCGCGGGCGGGCCCAAGCATAAGGGCCACAAGGAGCGGCACAAGCACCATCACCACCGCGGCTCCGATGGCGACCCCGGCTCCTGCGTTCCTGGCGATCTCAAGCACAAGGACAAGCAGGAAAACGGCGAGAGGACTGGAGGGGTGCCTTTGATGAAGGCCCCCAAGAGAGGTGAGAGCAGGTGAACTGCCCCGAGCTTGGGATATAGGTCTCTCAGTTCCGATGTCCCGCCCCTAAGCGCTGAAAGACGCTAAACCCTTGCATACCTCCTGCTGCTCTGCTCCCCTGCGCCCACTGGGGTGGACTCTGGATTTCAAACCGTTGACCTACTTGAGGCTCCTCGCTTCGAGGCCGAGCTGTCAGTGTCCCCCTTACCAGTATCCCCCTCAAGCACTACCCCAGCCTTTACCAACGTTTGTTTTCAAATTTGCCAGAGTTTCCGCGCTGCGCGGTCCTCGGCGTAAGATTAGTAACTGGGGTATTTAAAAACTGCCTTTATAAACTAAAGATTTGTCGCTAATATTCTTTCTTCCTTTTTTCCTTGATGGAATGCGTTAATATTCAGTCTCTCTTGCTCCCAAATATTCACGGCTATGGTTTGATGCTGTAATGAGTTTGAGTTCTTCCAGAGATTACTCCACTCACTGGTTACCTTAGCTTCTGCAACGTAAAATATCAAACACAGTTTATGTTGGTTCTTTTTTATCTGGAGGTAACAATCATTTTTAATTTTCATACGGAATCTTGATTCTCAGAAAAGAGGTGGGGAAGGGTTTTCTCTCCCCTTTGATCCTAGGAAACAGGACCAACCGTGCCTCTGAAAAGTAAGACGTGCGCGGAAGTAGACGGTAAAGAATTCCAATTGCAGTTTATTTTGTTTGGCACAACAAATTGAAAATTTATTTAATTCCAGCACACTCAGTAAAATTATGAATATTTAACCCAGAAAGTTTACAACTACCTAATTAAGTGTGGGTTTTAGAAAAAATAAGATTGGCCAGAATTGGTGTCTTCCTATGCCCAAGTAAGCCATGATATTTATGTCTATAAGTAGGGTGGGGGATATGGGTTTTGATTAAGCCATGTGTTTGTACTTTGTATAGGATTTTATGTAATGTTTCTTAACACTAGGCCAGTTATTACACTTTAAAGAACCAGTCTTTCAATCTAAAGTTTTGTGAGTCTTGAATTCCTTCCACATATTTTGGTCTCCAAGCTA
The DNA here is from genome assembly GCA_029783875.1 of Phataginus tricuspis. NCBI lineage: Eukaryota > Metazoa > Chordata > Mammalia > Pholidota > Manidae > Phataginus > Phataginus tricuspis. The sequence goes on from JAQQAC010012408.1 coordinate 11,733,867, forward strand.
ATCGTATTTGGCGTGCATGCGTGCGTGTGGTGCTACTTGATAGTGCAGTTTGTTACAAATATTTGCTCAGTACCTACTTATTTCATTGAATTAAGTCCTTCTTTGGTAGTATCCGTATCTTATCCTCAGAAATAGAACTGTGGCAGCCTGACAAGGGTGCCAGTTTCCACCACCAGTCTCTCTTATTGTTGCCCTTCTTTCTCACTTTCTCAGTTCGTGTCTGTGTGTGTATGTGTTGACCATACAGAGCTCGAGAGAATCAGAGATCATCCAATTCAAGTTTGTATTGTGGAAGAGGAAACTGAGGCCCAAAGTAGTGAAGAGACTTGTCTGATCAAGTCACAGTTGATTAGCACTACCTACAAAAATTTTAAAAGTTTTTCTTTTAATGAATCATTGGCAAAGTAGTGAGTAGAGCTCAGGTCTTCTGAATCCCAGTTCAAGCTTCATTCTCCAGCTGTATATGGTTGCTTTCTCTTTTTGCTGTTTTTTCCACTTCTTTGCTTACCTTTTTCCCTTGCCTTGGCCTCAGAGTGGCAGTAGTCAGCCTTATCAAAAATTTTTCACCCAGCCCCCTTTTGTAAGGGGTACAGCGGCAGTCCCATGTATAACTCACAGCGTGGCTTCTCTGAGGATTGGGCAGGCCCATATTCTTTAAGAAACAAAAGCCTTTAGCCTAGTGTCTGGCAGAACTTCTCTGATAATGGAAATGTTTTATTATCTGTTCTGTCCAGTATGGCAGCCAGTAGTCATATGTGGCCCTTGAACCAACTTGAAGACTCTTGAAAGGTGGCTAGTGTGAGTGAAGAACTGAATTTTTTATTTAACTAATTAGTTTATAATTAGTTTGGCTAGGGGCCACCACATTGACAACACAGTAGTTTGCCACTATGAGAGGCTCTTGGATTATATGTTCTGGGGGAAGGGTTCCCTGAGAAATACATTGAGGGAAAAATCATGTATCATAGCCTTCTAGATAAAAGACACACTGGCATTTTAAAAGTTCTGAGAACGGAGGATAAACTGGTTTAACCTTGTTTAGTCCAAGCTTTTGCACACTCTTTGAAGGATACCTTTTTTGTCACCACTGAACATCTTTATACTTGATACAGTGGTATGCAAGAGGCAGGTCTCTGGAGTCAATCTGAGTTTAAGTCATGGCTTGACCACTCACTGTGTGACCTAAACAAATTGACTTTGACCTCCTTCAGCTTCAGTTTTCCTCTGTAAGATGGGGTTGTGGTATTTCTTTTATAAAATGTTACTGATTAAGTGGGGCAATAATATGGAAAGCACTTAAAGTGTCTGGCTGATAGTAGGTACTGTTAAAACTTTTGTTATTTTATTGTGCTTGGCCCTTGAAACAATTCTAAGATTAATAAGGAGAGTCTCTAGACTCTTATTATTTAGAGAGCTATGTCTTCTCTTCCCTTTTCCTCAGATTTTCAGAAACTCTTTTAACTTTATTTTGAGATAATTATATAGTCACAGGAAATTGCAAAAATAGTAGAGAGGTCCTTTACCCTTTGGTAGTTTCCCCTGATGGTTACATTTTACATAACTGTTGTATAATATCACCACCAGGAAATTGACATTGGTACAACCCAGTGTGTGTATAGTTCTGTGCCACTAAAAATCAGCTGTAGATTAACCTAACCACTGCTGCGATCAAGATACACAACCATCCCATCACTGCAAAGATCTCCCTTGTGCTATTCCTTTATACTCTTAGGGACCTCCTTTGTATCCCCTCCTTCTCTAACCTTTAGCAACCACTGATCTGTTCTCCAGCTCTGTAATTTTGTCATTTTGAGACTATTGTAGAAATGGAATAATACACTATGTGATATTTTTAGTTTTTTTTTCCCCACTCAGCATGATGTCCTTGAGATCCATTCAAGTTGTTGTATGTATCTATAGCTCACTTTTCATTGCTGAGTAGTAGTCTACATTGCATCTATATCACAGTTTAACCATTCACCTATTGAAGGACATCTTGGTTGTTTCCAGTGTGGCTATTATGAATAAAGCTTCTGTGAACACTCATGTTCAGGTTTTTGAGTGGATATAAATTTTTATTTTTCTGGGAAAGAAATTGCTGGATCATATGGTAAATGTATGATTTAGTTCTCTTTATAATTTTTTTGAAAAGGTATTGCCAGTTTTCTAGAATATCTGAATTACTTTACATTCATATCTGCAGTGTATCAGAGATCCACTTTCTCCACATCCTTACCAGAATGTGGTATTGTTACTATTTTACTGATTCTATTTTTAATAGGTGTTTAGTGATAATTCATTTAAGTTGCATTTCCCCCATGGCTAGTGATATTTAACATCTTTTGATGTCATCATTTGCCGTCCATATATCCTCATCAGTAAAATGTCTCTTTATGTCTTTTGCCCATTTCTAATTGTTTGGTTTTTAATATTAAGTTTTGAGAATTGTTTGTATATTACAGATACAAATCCTTTGTCAGATATGTAGTTTGTAGATATTTTCCCCCACTATGTTGCTTGTCTTTCCATCCTTGTAATAGGGTCTTTCACAGAGCAGAACTTTTATTAAATTTTGATGAAGTCCAATTTACTGATTTTTTTTCTTTTATGGGAAATACGTTTAGTATCATGTCTAAGGTTCCAAGATCCTAGGTCCCAAAGATTTTTTTTTCCTAAAATTTTTATAATTTTAACTTTAACATTTGAATTTCAGATCCATTGAGTTAATTTTGTATAAGCTGAAAGGTTTAGGTCAAGATGAACTTTTTTTTTTTTGCCTATGTATATTCAGTTGGTCCAGCAATTGGATGAAAACGAAAAGACTGTTCTTCCTCCATTGAATTACTTTTGCACCTTTGTCATAAATTAGTTCCACTGCTTATTTTTGTACAGCCTGTTGGCTCAGAATGGTTTTTACACTTTAAGTGGTTGAAAAAGCCCATGATGTGTGAAAATCATATGAAATTCAAACTCAGTGTTCTAATAACAGTTGCAATAGAAGAGTAGAGTATTTGAGACAGACCCCATGGCCTGTAAAACTTACTGTCTGGCTCTTTATAGAAAAAGTTTGCTGACCCCTGAGATAGGTCTTTCAGCTAAGAGACATGTTCCTGCACACTAGCCAAACAGTACTCAGTCCAAATTCATATATAAGTTATTCATAAATTTCAGATTCCAGATGTTTGGAGTTGCTCATAAATAGGTGAAACAAAAATTTAATCTGTAAATGCTAAGGTAAATTTGCTTCATACGAACTAAAGTGATTTTTTTTTATAATTTATTTTGGTATCATTAACCTACAATTACATGTGCAATATTATGGTGATTAAACTACCCCCTTCATCAGGTCCCCCCCACCAACCCCATTACAGTCACTGTCCATCAGCGTAGTGAGATGCTATAGAATCACTACTTGTCTTCTCTGAGTTGTACAGCCCTCCCCGTGCCCCCCCACTAAAGTGATTTTTGAAGAGGTAAAGTAACATGCTTAAGAATTTTCTAGTTATTAAGTTATGGAGCCTAATCTAGAATCCATTTTTTTAAACTCTTGGTCTAGTTGGTTTTCACTTTCCACTAAGCACATTTGGATTGTTAGTTAATAAAGAGATGTTAGAATGTTTTTATTTTTTAAAAGCAACAGGTTTGAGTCTTAATTAAACTGATGGTTATCTGTATCCTTTGAAATCTTAATTTTTTTTTCTCCTTCCTAACACTCATAAAAAGCATAGAACAAACTTCTCAGAAAAATCCATCGAAAGAAGTAATGCTTCCTTTTAACTTCTTGGTTAGTAAATTTATTACTTTAGTAACATTTTAATGTTTTTTAAGAGGAAGAGGCATTAATTGCCATATCTGTCTTCTCCATTGTCATCGAATGTCAGGGTTGTTCTTAAATATTCCCTTCTCAACATTTTTTCATCTTTGACCAACTGCCCAGCTTCTGTCCCTAAGTAGGACAACTAATTGAAATTTTCTGTGATGTCGGAAAGTTATTGGCAGGAATTTTAAACCCACAAATTGTTGATTGTTTTTGGTTAAGAATAGGAAATTATTTTGGGTTTGTACAAAGAACTGAAATTGATAATCTCATTTATCAGAGCAACAACTTCAGGGACTAATTTTTCCTCACCCAGAAAGAGGCAAAAAAAAAAGCAGTTAAGGGCATGAAAATTTTTGCATAACATAAATAGTGCCATCTTTGTGATCATGCAGAGTTATGTAGTGAACATTTAGTAAAATATTTGTTGGATGAAGTAGTGCTCCCTTTATTGGAGGTTGTTCCAGGCTATCTATCTTCAGTCTGCTAATTCTAACTAGGTAATTTTAGTTGATGATCTAATGGGAGTGTTACAGAGAGGAGCTGATAGAGAAGGCAAAAAGGAAGAGACTGTAGTATAGTGTGGTGGAAGAGCTGGAGTTTTGGAGTCAGACAGGTGAGAGTTTGAATCTTGGTTGTCACCTAACTTTGTGACCTAATCTAAGTGATAGTAGCTATTTATCTACTTTATGGTTTGTTTGAGGATTAAAATGAGGTAACCTGTATGATCTCTAGCAGATACTAGGTGAATAATAGTTTTCTTCCTTCTTTAAGATATCTTTTTTTCTTTTTATTTTCTCTTGTGGTACCCTGCATTGTACTCTAGGTTGGTAATTTCTAGCTCTCATTTTGGTATCCCAGAGTTATTGCCAGTTACTTTAAAGAATGTTATCAAATATTACTGTTATGAAAATGACAAAGATGGTGAGCACTTATTGTGTGTCACATACTGAGATGAGGGACTTATAGTCCTTGTCTCACTTACTCTTTATAATAACTCTGAGATTTTAATATGAGGAAATTAAAGTTTAAGGAGATTTATGAGCTTGCCCAGAGCCCTTAGTAAGCAGCAGAGCTGGGACATTAAACTAGGTCTGCTTAACTGTGAAGCACCTGCTCTTAAATAGCACACTGCTGCCTCTACAATTCACCTATTTTGGGGTAATAGTAGTTGACATGTATTGAATATTTGTTTTGTTCTATGACTACTGTAAGTACTTGTATGCTTTGTTTCACTCATTTACTCTGCACACTGATTTTATGAGGAGGCACTGTTACTTCCCCCCATTTTACCAGTGAGCAGCAAGGTACAGAGAAAATAACTTGAAAATAGTAAAACCGTTAGAAGTGGTAGGACAGGGATTTGAATCTTGCCAGCTTCTCTGAAATGCTAATTTAGAGGGGGGTAAAATAAGGCAATGTTATAAACATACAATGATGCTAAATTATGGCTTTTGAAATGAGCAGTTTTTTGTTTTTCCTTTTTAGTCAGGTTTTTATATAGAATGGAAAGAACTCTTGAGATCAACAAGAACTTCTTTTCAGAAAACAACCTGAGCCTTTTTCTTTATTATGATTAACAAAATATAAGCAATTGTAGTTTTCTTTTTGCTTATTTACCATTATTTTTAGGAATTGAGGGTATTACACGGCATTTTTTTGGTTCTAAGCTATAATTCAAGTGTAAGAAAGATGTCATGAAAAGGTAATTTTACATTAATGAAAACTTTCAATAGTGATATGAATAAATTATGTTATTGGATAGTTGATATTATTGATAGTAGCACATATAAGGATTTTGTTGATGGTGTCATATTAATCTAGTTATAGTTTTAGTGACCTTTTTTAAAATAGCAGTTTGTCTCAGATGAATGCCTGTATCTTCCTCTGTAGAATTATATGCTTCTCTTTAAATTTAATCTCGTGATTTGACATGTGAAAGCTTTCCTTCATCACAGGTATGGCGTAGTTTGGCTCTTTCTCTGTAAAAGAACTGATATCAATAACTTTGAACTTTTGCTCTGTAGGGTAGTACTCAAAATGAACTCCTGAATATGTTCTCTCCTGGGAAGTTAAAACACTCCACCAGAAATGGAAAGATTGTGAAGACTTTAGATGCTGACTTAAAAAAAAAAATTGAGATGCAATTGACATATCACATCCAGATGCAGTTGACATATCACATTGTATACTTCAGGGCATAATAACATTGATTTGATATATGGAAAAGACATTTTTAAATAACGTTTTTAATTCAAAGGCAAGGCAACCTCTGTCATTCTCATAAAGCAGCAGCGGCTAACTTATAATAATAATCTTTAACAACTTGGTATATGTATGCCATTCTCAGTAGTTGTCACCACAATAATTCAGAAATAAATTTTGTTGATTCATGGAAATTTGTTAACTAGTATGAGAAAATAGTCTCAAAGTTCTCTGACAACAAAAGCTAGCTTTCTATATCTCAGCCTTAGATTAGGAAAACAGGATTAGTTTAGGAGGTAGATTTATTTCATATTTTATTTATTTTTAAATATTTCATGTTTTATTCATACTCATTTATTTCTTAAAATATGAAATTCATTTCATATTTTAAACTTTATCATGTTGAAATACGAGATTAATATCAGTTTAAGGTCCTTCTCATTTCCTTACACAGTGGTTTTTTTGAAATGAGTCATACTGGACTAATTGAATGGTTCTCACATAAATGAGTGTTGGAATAAAACCCACAGAGACTTGGCCATGTTAGGAATATCATTGGTAAGCTGATAGTAATATAGAAAATGTGTTACAATCAAGGCAGCTCCTTCTTGGTGTTAATTTCAGTGGCAGATCTAGGTCACAATTCATCTTCTGCATACCAAATACCTCCTTTGAAGCTTAAAATAACAGGAACTATTCAGAGTTATTTTCTTTTCTTTTTTTTCTATGAAATTGCTAAAACATTTAGCAGAAGGTAATTAAATTACTGTTTTAAAATTGGTCTGACCTTTAATGGCATGAACATTTAGTTGCGTGGGAGAATTGCCTAAATTACTGATTTGATTATGTGAAAGTATTTAGATTAATTTTATTTGGTAAGAAATATAAATGTTTTAACGAATTCTCAAAGATTTAGTTGTATATTAAATAAAAGATTGCTTTTTCTCTTGCCAATTGAAACAGTCTGATAACATGTATATTTTGGTGTGTGATCTTAGCTTAATTATATGTTTGCAAATGAATGGTTTTCTTTTTGTTGTTTAAAAGCAGATACTAAACAGAATGAAAGTCATTTGGTATCTGTACAGCTTTAGTCTTTGACTTGCACTTTTGAATATTTTCTTAAGATAGTTTCATAACTTTTAATGTCTGGTGATATAGAATGATTTTGTATAGCATACTGTAGCTGTCATATACTTACATATTACACCAGTTACACCAAGTAAATACTATAAAACTTATTAAACTTGTTCTTAGATTTAATAATTGGTTTAATTATCTGTCTTAATGAATTACTAACAATGAAGTATTTGAATCATACTAGAAATACTACTGTTGGATAGATAAATTCTGTACAGTAAATACTACACCAAGCTTGAAGGTGGTCAGAACTACACCTGGTATTTAATCCTAAAGATTTCTTGATAGGAATTTTTTCCAACTAGTAAATAAAAGATGCCATTCTATTTAAGGTTTGTCATCCATGCTAATCTTTTAAAAATAAAAAAAATTATTTTTAGTTATAAAAATAATATATATTTATTGTAGAAAGTTAGAAAATACAAATGAGCAATACAAATAAAAGGTAGACATTTAAAATCCTACCAGTGTAGATAACTACCATTAACACTTTGGTATATATTTCTCTGGATATATTTCTGTGTTGTATATATGCAAAACCTATAGATCAGTCAGACTTTTTCCTCTCTTCAGTCCTTTGCTTCTCCCTGTAATATTTTTTACCTAGAAAACATGCCTGGCTTGTCTTACTGTTTAGGACTTTGCCTAAATGTTCCCTCCCAAGAAGAGCTTCCCCAGCATCTAGAGTAGCCCACTGATATTTGCTTTTTCTTGTGCAACTAGATTGTAAGGTCCAGGAGTAGGGATTGTGGCTGTCTTAGTCAATGCCACACTCCTAGTGCCAAGAAGTATCCCTGGCACATAGTAAGTACTTAATAATTGTTTGAATGAATGAAATAAAAATGAGGTCAGATTATACATATGTTAGATAGATGCTCTGGAAGGAAAGGTAAGATATATATCACTTACCTTAGATTGCTTAGAGTCTATAGGAAAGGTGGGAAATGAAACAAACCAACACAGAATGTGTAAATGATATGATGGGAGGTAAGTACTCAGGAAGCATATAGTACGCTATCCACATTGGGTGGGAAAGAGTTGTTAGAAAAGGCTTTCTGTAAGAGTGACAATGTAAGCATTCTGTAATCTTGTAATTGGGCAGTTTTTTTCATCTATAATATAATTCATAATGGCTGGACAGTATTTTATTAGTGTGTAAGTATCAGAGTTTTATATTCTTTTATTACATATGTAGGGGAGTCCCTAAGTGACACTTTCACGGATATCTTTATGTATTTTCAGTTATTTTCTTAGGTAATTTTTATGTGTTAGTTGACTTCTGGGTCTGAAATGTAAATATTTTCAAGCCTTTTGGTACATACCCATTTTGGAGGGCAACAAATAGCTTGCCATCAAAATTGTACCAGTTTATACTTATAGCAACAGTATGTGAGAATATTTAAAATAAAAAATATCTTGGGAGGCAAAATAAAAAATTTGGGAGGCAAAATGCTGTCTTAGAGCTGAATTGGCCTTTGTTTTATTTGCCTATATGCATCATAGTAATCTGTTGATGGACAGCAAAATATGATGAGCTTCAATTTGGATTTTATAATGGTTACTAAATAGATAGTCCATACAGTATCTCCTATATGAAATGACTTGGATATTTCTTCTAGTTTCAGTTGCCAGTCATATTAAATTACATGCTTACCTTTGCATTATCTACTTTCTAGCATAATCCTCAACCCAGAATATTACTGTATTTGAAGATCTTTGTCTCACTTATTTTATAAACTTGTAAGTTTTAATGGCAAATGTAGAGTAACTGAGAATAGGCTATTTAATTTGAGATCAAAGTGCCTTAAGAAGCTTGTATGTTGACACTAGGCCTAGCAACTAACTTGTTTTTAATTATTGTGGCCAGAAACACCAGATGAAAATGGTAAAACCCAGAGAGCTGACGATTTTGTATTGAAGAAAATAAAGAAGAAAAAGAAAAAGAAACACCGAGAAGATATGAGAGGAAGACGCCTTAAAATGTACAATAAGGAAGTCCAAACCGTCTGTGCTGGTCTGACCCGCATCAGTAAGGAAATCCTCACCCAAGGACAAATAAATAGCACTTCAGGAGTTAATAAGGAATCCTTCAGGTATCTGAAAGATGAACAGCTGTGCCAATTAAATTTGGGCATGCAAGAATATCGGGTACCCCAGGGAGTACAAACACCTTTTATGACTCACCAGGAACATTCTATTCGTAGAAATTTCTTAAAAACAGGTACTAAATTTAGCAACTTTATCCATGAGGAACACCAGTCCAATGGTGGTGCTCTTGTCCTTCATGCTTACATGGATGAACTCTCATTTTTGTCTCCAGTGGAGATGGAGAGATTTTCTGAGGAGTTTCTTGCTTTGACATTCAGTGAAAATGAGAAAAATGCTGCTTACTATGCTTTAGCAATAGTGCATGGAGCGGCTGCTTATCTCCCAGACTTCTTGGATTACTTTGCTTTTAATTTCCCCAACACTCCAGTGAAAATGGAAATTCTGGGCAAGAAAGATATCGAAACAACCACCATTTCAAATTTTCACACTCAGGTAAGGTAAAATCATCATTAATATTTAGTAACAGTACGTCAACAGTATTAACATTGTTATGTTGCATAGCACATACCAGCACACTTTTGGTAAAAATTTATGGTAGTAAAGGTGGTTCAAATTGTTTGTTTATTCCTCTAACTGAAAAATCTGAATTGCTGAAGTTCTTTGGGAAGTGACTTGTTACTTGCTTGGTCTAAGAAATGCTTTATACATGTCATACATCATCATAAGTCTTTATAGAAAACCAGCTTGAAAGTGAATCTAGTTTTTCACAGATAAGGTACTGTTAGTATGGATGATGTCATTTAGATCTGGTAGCCTCAAAGTAGTTTTAGTTAATACTTACCTTTTATATCATAATAACACATGTGAGGGCATTGGCCTGTTTTTGCCAGGTTTTGGCTGTTTTTGTTTCTCTTCTTTCAGTAACTTGTTGGCAGTCTATCCCAGAAATATATCCCATTTATATGTGACTTGGAAGTGTCACTAGGAAGACCGCCATAGCCTTTGCTCCTTCTGCCTATGCACTGTTGTAGGTGAAGACATTTTCTAAAGCCTTGCTTGGGCAGCTAGGCTTAAGTCAGCAGGGAAACCTCTCCTTCCTAACCAGTGGGTTTTAACCAGACCTTTTTTCAGTGAAGTTATTTTAGGGCATAACAAGAAGTTGATTATATGTCCTAGTTTTTCTTGCCTTTCTCATAAGGATTATGAACATGAATGGTCAGCTGTAAGTCTGTATTATAGATATAAATCCTATACAATTTTAGTGGATAATATTTCACTTTTTAGAGATTTGTGATTATATAGCCTGTATTTTCAGGTTCTCTAATAATTTGCTGCCATTCTTTTCCTTAAGATTTTTTTTAGGTAAAATAGACTGTTGCAGAATAAGACTCTCAGCTGCCTGCATTATAGTGGTTTCAAGCCATTTCAAAACCTCCTCTGACTTGAATCTTTTTAGTTATTCTTACCATCCTTACCTCCACTGAGGGGAGTATCCAGTTTAGATTCATGAGCTTCAGAATTTCTCTAATTGAAGTTCTCTCTGCAGTAGAGAGAGCAGGAGCAGCCAATCTGGAGAGGTCGCAAGATGGGGCTGCTCAAGACGTTGGAACACCATGTGCAATAAAAGGCTTCGTCTTGGATTTTGGCCTTGTTACCACAATCAGGTACCGAAGTGCTGACTTTTGTAGTAGATTTTGTTTTTTCTTTTTCTTTTTTTTTTGTGAAGGAGTTTTGCCCTTTGAAGGTTAAGGAATCCTATTTTTATAAACATTGCAGAAGGGACTGAAAACAGTTCTAATAAAGTTTATAATCCCTGTAAGTCCCTATTTAACAAAGAAAGAGATTGCTGAGAGCAGAGTTAACATGGTCTATCACTTTTTTAATTAAGAAAAATGCAGCAAATTTTCTCTTCTGATTGATAGACCAGCAAGCATATCTGAGAAGTCAGAAACCTTGGGGGGGGAAGTCTTGGTTTTGTAATGGTGACTTTTTAACTTTCATATTAATTAGTCTATAGTGGATCAAGCTTAGATGTCAGTAGCCAGTAACCAGTCTGAATAGTTAATAAAAGAAAATGTCTCTAAAAATTCCCTGCTGATTTTTGTCCTCCAATTAATTATTTTAAATGGAGCTGAAATTTTAATGACTGTACCAACAACTTACCTTAAGATTTGCTTTGAGATTTACAAAATAGCTACTTTTTAAGAACATATCAGATTATTATTAATTAGGTAACATTAAGCACTTCGACCACATAAGAATATTGAGGACTATTATGTCTCATGTGCTAGGGATCCTGGAACTTACCTTTACTTATGAATTTTCAGTCATTAGAAGTATGGGGTAGGTTTTGGAGGGTGAAGTAGACCATGAAACTTTAAATTTGCACCTATAAATGTTGGGGTGGTAGCCAACACACTAGTTCACATTAATTCAACACTTCATGGTTTATAGAAATGCTGTCACATTCATATCTGGATATTTGAAACAACCTGTGGGATAGGCAAGCAATTTATTTTGTTTTCCATCAACAAAACTGAGGCTTGGAAATATTCATTATTGTCTAAGTTCATGTAGCTCATAAGTAGAAGAGGTCAGGGTACAAATCTAGGCCACCTAAACAAATATGCCTGTCATTTTCCCATACTCCTTTTCACTTCAGTCCTTGAAGAAGAGTCTAGTGTGCTTTTATTTGTCTATTAAGTAGAAGTCAGTGAAATTAAAACATCTCAGTTTAACAACAATATTCAGAAAGCTATTGTAATATTTTAAACAAATACCTTTAAATTGTTGAGAACTGAATACCCTAAGTATTTTGGACTTCTATGTTTTTGAAGTCTTATGAAGTGCTGTTAGTCTATAAAGTGAAGTAAATTTTTGGCTACCTTAGAGACACAGTTATTGGAAGTTATTTATAGTTTAAATATGTAGCCATAATAATTATCCTGTTATTTCAAGACAGTTTGTTCAGCAAACGTTTATTGAGAACCTACCATGTACAGGCCATTCTGTTCTTAAAAAGACTAATTGATGAGCTCAGTCTAGTGGAATAAATGAATAAACCAGCTGTACAATACAGTTTAATAAATACTAGAATTGAGGTATGTATAGGGGAAAAACCCTGTAATGGAGCACAGTTTGTGGTGTTACCTAATTCAGACTTGAGGTAACTGGGGAAGGCATGTTAAAGCATGTGATTCTTATAAGTAGAATCTTGAAAGATTATTAGTACTTAGCTTAATCAGAGCATTTCAGGCAAAGGGAATAATAAAGTATTAAAACACAGAGACATTAGAGAATGTGGCACTATGAGGGAGCTGCAAATAGCTTCACATGGAAGAGTACATGCTGAGTATTAAGGAGTGGTGGGAGTTGAGAACAGGGATTGGCAAAATCAGGATTGTGAAGAATTCTATATGATGTGCTAAAAAAGAAAAAGCTAGTACTTTTTCTTAAAGGTAATGGGGATTCATTAGTAAATGTTAATAGGGGAGTGCTATCAACTTACGTTTGCAAAGATTATACAACAGTGTGGAGAATGGGGCTAAGGAGGAAAGTGAGATTGGAAGCAAGAAGACTGGGTAGATTACCATGATAACCAGATCAGAAATGATCCATGTCTAAACTTCTGTTGACACTAGAAGGAATGAAATTTGAGAAGTAATTAGATGAGATTAATTGCATTTGGTGAGAGAGAAGGCTCCAGACAAAATGTGGTTCTGACAAATAGGTGAGATGGTGGTACTGGTCACAAAGTCAATACAGGGTTGAAAAAACTGGTTTCTAAGGGCGGAATGTGTTGATGAGTTCATTTTGAGGTATTTTGTGTTGGATGTATGTCTTGCCAATGGATTTCAGCCTGGACAAATTCACTATGGATTCAATATGACCAAAAATGTGACAGTCGAACGTTCTTGGGGTAAAAGGGTTATACCCAACTTTATTTCCACCGTGGCAGGTCAATCACTAAAATCTTGTTCACTCAGAGTGAGTCTGCAGGCAGCAAGCCAGTCTCTGCCTCTGGGCTCTCTGCCCGCACTGCCATCCTCTGGGCCTCTGTCCCCTGCACTGCCACCACTCCTAGCCTCTGCTCCGCTCTTGTGCAGCCTTGCAGCCATGCCACCGTGCCACCCAGAGCACTGGGCAGGGCTCTTTATATAGAGTCAATAACAATGTATTGCCCACACATGTGTAGTGAGCTAACCAACCAGGGCCAGGTAAGAATCCTGGCCACAGGAACCTTAATTTTATCCACAGTGTACCTGTGAAAACTAACAGTTAGAAAAGTCTATAAAATGGTTGACTATATGGATCTAAATATTGGGAGACCTGTAGGATGAAGATGGAGAAGTTGGATTCCTTAGCATGTAGGTGATACAGGGACAACATTAGAGTGGAAAGAGACGAAGCTAAGAGTGGAGTCCTCTGGTGCACCCACATGTAAGTATGAGGAACATGGGAAGAAATCAAAAAGAAAGAGGGATAAAAAGACGATTAGGATACAGATTTTCTAGGTTTTAAGAATGATAGAGTCGTGCTTGCTTCAGCAGCTCGTGTACTAAAATTGGAATGGTGCAGAGAAAATTAGCATGGCCTTTACACAAGGATAACATGCAAATTCTCAAAGTGTTCCATATTTTTTGTTTGTGGGGATAGTAGTACAGCTTGGAGAATATAGCCGGTGATTCTGTAACATCTTCCTGTATTGACAGATAGTAACTGCACGAGTAGGGGTGAGGATTTAATAATATGGGGAACTGTTGAACCACTGTGTTGTGTATTTGAAACCAGTGTAAGATTGTATATCAACAGTACCTAAAAAAAAAATAAGATAGGGTGATTAAATATCACATCTTTTTTAGGGCTCAAGTAAGATAAGGATGGGAAAATGTTGCTCAATTAGGAATTTAATTGGAAACATCAAAACAAGTGCTTTGCAAACCCTGGCCATCTAAATATTGTAAATTTTGCTTTTTTTTTTTTTAAAAGAACCTTGCTACTTGCTCTCTGTGTATGAATTCTGGCATCACCAGAAATGCAGACTCTCAGACTGCTACCCAGATCTTCTGAGTCAGAATCTGCATTTTTACAAGGTCTCCTGGTGATTTGTATGCACATTAAGGTTTACTCCGCACTAGCTAGAGGAAGTAAAATGTAGGTTTGTTTTGTGCAAGAAAAATTATAGCTTCTGTTATTTTTATATTTTTTAATTATTGTAGTGGCAAAGTTAGGATGCAGATAATAGTTTTTTTCTTTTAATATTCTTTAAAATATTCTAACACCAGAGGAGGTAAGTTCACAATATCAGTTGAAGCACCAAGCTCTAAACCTCAAATTTGATTACTTAACTCTCCGCAGTTGATACAGGATAACTTTGTAAAGTTGACTTTCTAATCTGAAGGACTAAATATGTATTGACACGGTATGGTATTTTTATAATTCCGTAGGATTATTCAGGTCCAGTTAAGTTTTAAATAGTCATTGGCTAAATAACAATTTTGATCAAAAGCTTGTGTTTGTGGAGTCTTTTGGTCAGTTAATGGGGAAAAATTAGTGTTTACTTAGAAATACATTTCTCCCTAAAATAAGTATATATATTTGAGAAACAAGTATAATTTGATTTTTTTTTGCTTAGGTGTTGTTACTGTCTTGAAATTATTGGCTGTTTGAGAACTTATTTTAGTGGTTTTAGGTTTTGAAGTGTGCATTTCTTGACTTCCCTCCTTATAAAAATCCAGTGGCAGCTGATAAGCTGATTCAAATATTCTTTAGTCATTTTATGGACTAACAGGATTTTAGAGCAGGTAGGAGCCATTTCAAAGCTTTTGTTTTATAGATGAGGAAGGTCACATTTTGGTTGTGAACTTCCCCAAGGCTAAATAGAGGCAGATTTTCAAAGAGGAATTCTTTTCCCTCTGTCTTTGAATGGTATCAAGTTCTATAGGTGAGGACTTAGCACTTTATAATGTGCATATAAATGCAGATTTTGATTTTTGTAGGTCTGAGTTGGGACCTTTTTAGTCCATATTTGTGACAAAATCTCACATGATGTTGATATTGCTGGTCCAGGAACCAGCAAGGCAGTAGGTCTTAAATTCTATAATGAACTCAAACAAAAGCAACAAGACACTAAAAATGTAATGAAAAATGGAGAGTTCTTTTAAATATCATATTTGAAGACTATTTTCATCTCATAGCAACTAAGTAATTGAAGGGTGTATATGGAGAACAGTGTGTATATATGTATGTGCTGGGGGGAGAGAGGATTAATTTAAAAAGCACATCTACTAAAATAGGGTTTTATGCTCTTTATATGGCAAATGTGAGTATTTTAACTTCTGTTTTTTTAAAAAAAATTTCTGTATACATACAATATAGAAGTCTCTCACTGAGGATCATAGCTCTGTAACTTTATTTGGGTGGTAGCAGAAGCTTTTATAAATGTTACTTTCTTTACTGTGAATTGGTAATGTCTACTGTCCAAAGAAATAACAAACATTATTTCCTCATTGTGTGTTGTCACAAGGCCTAAAATGGGCTTATTAGGTGTTCTTCATTTTTTATTAATATATAGTGAATTGGTAGTACTAGTTGAAAGAGTAAAACTAGTAGAGTACTTTGTAGCTTAACTGAGAAGCTCTTAAGGAACTACATATCAATGTGTTACATAAAAGGAGAAATAAATATTTTAACTACTGGCTTTATAAAATAAAACAGCATAAAATGGTAGGTTTGGGTTTTTTCCCTCTCATTCTAAGTACGGCTAATAATAAACTCATTTTGACTCACAATGCTTTTTGACTATATGTTTCACTGTGTGTTTTATTTTTATTTTTAAAAATTTTTTATTAAGGTATTATTGATATACACTCTTATGAAGGGTTCACATGAAAAAACAATGTGGTTACTACATTTACCCATATTATCAAGTCCCCACCCATACCCCAATGCATCACTGTCCATCAGTGTAGTAAGATGCCACAGATTCACTTTTAGCATTTTCTGTGCTACACTGTTTTCCCTGTGATCCCCCACATCATGTGTACTAAACCTAATACCCCTGAATCCCCTTCTCCTTCCCTTGCTACCCGTCCTCCCACACCCCTCCCCTTTGGTAACCACTAGTTCCTTCTTGGAGACTCTGAGTCTGCTGCTATTTTCTTTCAGTTTTGCTTCATTGTTATACTCCACAAATTAGGGAAAGCTTGGCTTATTTCACTGAGCATAATATCCACCAGCTCCATCCATGTTGTTGCAAATGGTAGAATTTGTTTCTTTCTTATGGCTGAATAATATTCCATTGTGTATATGTACCACCTCTTCTTTATCCATTCATCTACTGATGGACACTTAGGTTGCTTCCATATCTTGGCTATTGTAAAAAGTACTGCGATAAACATAGGGGTGCATATGTCTTTTTGAATCTGAGAAGTTGTATTCTTTTGGTAAATTCCAAGGAGTGGATTCCTGGGTCAAATGCTATTTCTTTTTAGTTTTTTGAGGAACCTCCCTATTGCTTTCCACAATGGTTGAACTAGCTTACATTCCCACCAGCAGTGTAGGAGGGTTCCCCTTTCTCCGCATCCTCGCCAGCATTTGTTGTTCTTAGTCTTTTGGATGGTGGCCATCCTTACTGGTGTGAGGTGATATCTCATTGTGGTTTTAATTTGCTTTTCCCTGATGATTAGTGATGTGGAGCATCCTTTCATGTGTCTATTGGCCATCTCAATTTCCTCTTTGGAGAATTGTCTCTTCATATCCTCTGCCCATTTTTGAATCGGGTTATTTGCTTTTTGGGTGTTGAGGCGTATAAGTTCTTTATATATTTTGGATGTTAACCCCTTGTCAGATATGGCATTTACAAATATATTCTCCCATACTGTAGGATGTCTTTTTGTTCTGTTGATGGTGTCCTTTGCTGTACAGAAACTTTTTATTTTGATGTAGTCCTATGAGTTCATTTTTGCTTTTGTTGCCCTTGCTTGAGGAGATGCGTTCAGGAAGAAGTTGCTCATGCTTATATTCAGGAGCTTTTTGCCTATGTTGTCTTCTAAGAGTTTATGGTTTCATGACTTATATTCAGGTCTTCGATCCATTTCGAGTTTACCTTTGTGTATGTGGTTAAACAATAATCCAGTTTCATACTCTTGCATGTAGCTGACCAGTTTTGCCAACACCAGCTGTTGAAGAGGCTGTCATTTCCCTATTGTATGTCCATGGCTCCTTTATCATATATTAACTGACCATATGTGGTTGAGTTTATATCTGGGCTCTCAAGTCTGTTCCATTGGTCTATGCATCTGTTCTTGTGCCAGCACCAAATTGTCTTGATTACTGTAGCTTTGTAGTAGAGCTTGAAGTTGGGGAGCATAATCCCCCCAGCTTTATTCTTCCTTCTCAGGATTGCTTTGGCTATTCGGGGTCTTTTGTGGTTCCATATAAATTTTAGAACTATTTGCCCTAGTTCACTGAAGAATACTGTTGGTTATTTTAATAGGAATTGCATTAAATCTGTAGATTGCTTTAGGTAGGATAGCCATTTTGACAATATTAATTCTTCCTATCCATGAGCACGGGAAGTGTTTCCATTTATTGCTATCTTTAATACCTCATGAGTGTCCTGTAGTTTTCAGAGTATAGGTCTTTCACTTCCTTGGTTAGGTTTATTTCTAGGTATTTTATTCTTTTTGATGGAACTGTGAATGAAATTGTTTTCCTGATTTCTCTCTCTGCTAGTTCATTGTTAGTGTATAGGAGTGACACAGATTTCTGCATATTAATTTTGAATCCTGCAACTTTGCTGAATTCAGATATGAGATCTAGTAGTTTTGGAGTAGATTCTTTAGGGTTTTTCATATACAATATCATGTCATCTGCAAAGTGGGACATTTTAACTTCTTCATTGCCAGTCTGGATACCTTTTATTTCTTTGTGTTGTCTGATTGCAGTGGCTAGGACCTCTAGAACCATGTTGAATAAAAGTGGGGAGAGTGGGCATCCTTGTCTTGTTTCTGATCTTAAAGGAAAAGCTTTCAGCTTCTCGCTGGTAAGTATAATGTTGACTGTGGGTTTGTCATATATGGCCTTTATTATGTTGAGGTATTTGCCCTCTGTACCCATTTTGTTGAGAGTTTTTATCATGAATGGATATTGAATTTTGTCAAATGCTTTTTCAGCATCTATGGAGATGATCATGTGGTTTTGTCCTTTTTGTTCATGTGGTGGATGATGTTGATGGATCTTCAAATATTGTACCATCATTGCATCCCTGGAATAAATTCTACTTGATCATGATGGATGATCTTTTTAATACATTTTTTAATTCGGTTTGCTGATATTTTGTTGAATATTTTTGCATCTATGTTCATCAAGGATATTGGTCTGTAATTTTCTTTTTTTGTGGTGTCTTTGCCTGGTTTTGATATTAGAGTGATGCTGGCCTCATAGAATGAGTTTGGAAGTATTCCGTCCTCTTCTACTCTTTGGAAAACTTTAAGGAGAATGGCTATTAGGTCTTCACTAAATGTTTGATAAAATTCAGTGGTGAAGCCATCTGGTCCAGCCGTTTTGTTCTTAGGTAGATTTTGGTTACCAGTTCAATTTCATTGCTGGTAATTGGTCTGTTCAGATTTTCTGGTTCTTTCTGGGTAAGCCTTGGAAGGTTGTATTTTTCTAGAAAGCTGTCCATTTCTTGTAGGTTATCCAGTTTGTTAGCATATAATTTTTCATAGTATTCTCTAATAATTCTTTGCATTTCTGTGGTGTCCATAGTGATTTTTCCTTTCTTATTTCTGATTCTGTTTATGTTAGTAGACTTTTTTTCTTGATGAGTCTGGCTAGGAGTTTATTTTGTTTATTTTCTCGAAGAACCAGCTTTTGCTTTCATTGATTGTTTTTGTTGTTTTTTTCTTCTCGATTTTATTTATTTCTGCTCTAATCTTTATTAAGTCCCTCTTTCTGCTGACTTTGGGCCTAATTTGTTCTTCTTTTCTTTGTTTCGTTAATTGTGAGTTTAGACTGCTTAAATGGGATTGTTGTTCTTTCCTGAGGTAGGCCTGTTCTGCAATATACTTTCCTCTTAGCACGGCCTTCGCTGTGTCCCACAGATTTTGTGGTGTTGAATTATTGTTGTCATTTGTCTCTATATTGCTTGATCTCTGTTTTTATTTGGTCATTGATCCATTGGTTATTTAGTAGCATGTTGTGAAGCCTCCATGTGTTTGTGGGATTTTTCATTTTCTTTGCATTATTTATTTCTAGTTTCGTACCTTTGTGGTCTAAGTAACTGGTTTGTACAATTTCAATCATTTTTAATTTACCGAAGTTCTTTTTGTGGCCTAGTATATGATCTATTCTTGAAAATGTTCCATGTGCACTTGAGAAGAATGTATATTCTGTTGCTTTTGGGTGTAGGGTTCTGTAGATATCTGTTAGGTCCATCTGTTCTAATGTGTTGTTCAGTACCTCTCTGTGTCCTTACTTATTTTCTGTCTGGTTGATCTGTCCTTCAGAGTGAGTGGAGTTTTGAAGTCTCCTAGAATCAATGCATTGCATTCTATTTCCCCTTTTAATTCTGTTAATATTTGTTTCACATATATAGGTGCTCCTGTGTTGGGCACATATTTATAATGGTTATATCTTCCTGATGGATTGACCCTTTTATGATTATGTTATGCCCTACCTTTTTGTCTCTTGTGACTTTCTTTGTTTTGAAGTCTATTTTGTCTGATAAAAGTACTGCAACTCCTGCTTTTTTCTATTAGTTGCATGAAATATCTTTTTCCATCCCTTCACTGTTAGTCTGTGTATGTCTTTGGGTTTAAAATGAGTGTCTTATAGGCAGCATATAGATGGGTCTTGTGTCTTTGTCCATTCAGTGACTCTATGACTTTTAATTGGTTCATTCAGTCTATTTACTTTTAGGGTGATTATTGATTGGTATGTACTTATTGGCATTGCAGGCTTTAGATTCGTGGTTACCAAAGGTTCAAGGTTAACCTCCTTACTATCTGAGAGTCTTTCTTAAACACAATCTAAAGGTTCTTTTATTTTTCTCCTCCTTTTTCTTCCTCCTCCATTCTTTATGTATTAGGTGTCATTTTCTGCACTCTTTGTCTATCCCTTGATTGATGTTGGGGATAGTTGATTTAATTTTGCATTTGCTTAATAATTAGCTGTTCTACTTTCTTAACTGTGGTTTTATTACCTCTGGTGATAGCTATTAAACCTTAGGAACACTTCCATCTATAGCAGACCCTCCAAAATACACTGTAGAGATGGTTTGTGGGAGGTAAATTCTCTCAGCTTTTGCTTATCTGGGAATTGTTTAATCCCTCCTTCAAATTTAAATGATAATCTTGCTGGATAAAGTAATCTTGGTTCAAGGCCCTTCTGCTTCATTGCATTAAATACATCATGCCACTCCCTTCTGGCCTGTTAAGTTTCTGTTGAGAAGTCTGATAATAGCCTGATGGGCTTTACTTTTCTATGTGATCTTATTTCTCTCTCTGGCTGCTTTTAATAGTCTGTCCTTATCCTTTATCTTTGCCATTTTAATTACTGTATGTCTTGGGGTTGTCTTCCTTTGGTCCCTTGTGTTGAGAGATCTGTGCATCTCCATGGCCTGAGAAAATATCTCCTTCCCCAGATTGGGGAAGTTTTCAGCAATCACCTCCTCAGTGACACTTTCTATCCCTTTTTTCCTCTCTTCCTCTTCTGGTACCCCTATAATGCGAATATTGTTCCATTTGGATTGGTAACATAGTTCTCTCAATATTCTTTCATTCTTAGAGATCCTTTTTTCTCTCTGTGCCTCAGCTTCTTTGTATTCCTCTTTTCTAGTTTCTATTTCATTTATCGTGTTCTCCACCGTATCTAATCTGCTTTTAATACCCTCCATTGTGCTGTTCAATGATTGGATCTCTGACCGGAATTCATTCCTGAGTTCTTGAATATCTTTCCGTACCTCCATGAGCATGTTAATGATTTTTATTTTGAACTCCCTGTCAGGAAGATACATGAGGTTGATGTCATTTTAATCTTTCTCAGGAGTTGTGTTAATAATTTTACTTTGAACCAGGTTCCTTTGGCATTTCATATTTGTATATGGCGCCCTCTAGTGCCCAGAAGCTCTACAGTCTGGAGCTGCTGTGCCTCTGAAGCAATGTCGGGGGTCGCCGGGGAGTGATATTGGTGTTTGGGAGGAGGAAAGAGCTGTTTCCTGCTATCCGGCTGCTATGCCTGTCTCCACTGTGTGAACCAGTGGGCCGAGCACACTGGTATAAGCCTCTATGCTTTGTGTTTCTAGTTGCTGTAGACAGATCTTCCCTCTGGCTAGCCTAACGCCAGGGTAGGGTTTGCTGGTTTGCAAGCCAGGTGGGGCTGGACGGGAGAAAGGTGCCGTAGGCTGTGTATCATGGAGTGGGTCCTTGGAGCTGTGTAGCCATCCAGGGAGCTGGAACACATGAAGATCGTGAAAGCTCCCAACCTGCTATCCAGAGTGCACCCAGACAGTTTTGTCTACCTGTCCTTTCTCCTGAGCAGCAAGGTCTGTGCAATCCTTGCCCCTTTAGCAGCCCTCTTGCTAAGGGCTTCCTTGTTAGGAAGTCTTTCAGACTGCCCGCCTTTCTTTTGTCCCAGGGCAGCCCGATATGCATCCCTGCTTTCCACAAGCAGCTGGAATCTCAGTCTCTCCAGGAATTGTGCCTGTCTTAGCTTTACAACCATGTAATCACAAGAGTACCATGCAATCAGCATGAAATGTAGGTTTGTGCTTCCAGAGCAGATCTCTGGAGTTAGGTATTCAGCAGTTCCAGTCTCCACTACTTCCTCCGCTCCATTTCTGTTCTTTCCACTGGTGAGCTGGGGTGGGGGAAGGGCTTGGGTCAAGCGGGGCCACAGCTTTGCTACTTTATCCTGTTCTGGGAGGTCTGCTCTTTTCTTCAAGTGTATGCAGTCTGGCGTAGTCCTCTTTCCTGTTGGTCTTTCAGTATTAGTTATATTAATTATATTTTCGTATTATATGTGGTGTTAGGAGGAAGCCTCTTTCTCACCTTTCATACCGCCACCTTTAATCCTTTATCTTCACTATATGTTTTAAAGTGGGAATGAATGCCTTTTTATTCACAGGTCACAAGTTAGGAAGATTGCTGGCTAGCTTCTTCCTTCTATTTTTTAAACAATCAGCTTAACTAGGACTCTTCCTAAAATATGAGTTCTGTGCAATCCTTACCATTCCCTGACTCCCCGTAAACACAGGGTTTCTCAAACACTGTATTTCTACCTTGGTGTTCTAGTTTTTTTTTTTTTTTTTGGTATCATTAATCTACAATCATATGTGCCACATTATGGGTACTAGACTCCCCATATCATGAAGTTCCCCCCACATAACCCATTACAGTCACTGTCCATCAGTATAGTGAGATGCTATAGAATCACTACTTGTCTTCTCTGAGTTGTACAGTCCTCCCCGTGCCCCCCACCTACATTATGTCTGCTAATCGTAATGCTCCTTTTTCCCCCTTGTCCCTTCCTTCCCACCCATCCTCCCCATTCCCTTTCCCTTTGATAACAATTAGTCCATTCTTGGGTTCTGTGAGTCTGCTGCTGTACTGTTCCTTCAGTTTTTTTCTTTGTTCTTATACTCCACATATAAGTGAAATCATTTGATACTTGTCTTTTTCCACCTGGCTTATTTCATTGAGCATAATACCCTCTAGCTCCATTTATGTTGCAAATGGCAGGATTTGTTTTCTTCTTATGGTTGAATAATATTCCATTGTGTATATTTACCCCATCTTTATCCATTCATCTACTCATGGACACTAGGTTGCTTACATTTCTTGGCTATCCTAAATAGTGCTGCGATAAACATAGGGGTGCATATGTCTCTTTCAAACTGGGCTGCTGTATTCTTAGGGTAAATTCCTAGGAGTGGAATTCCTAGGTCAAATAGTATTTCTATTTTGAGTTTTTTGAGGAACCTCCATACTGCTTTCCACAATGGTTGAACTAGTTTACATTCCCACCAGCAGTGTTGGAGGGTTCCCCTTTCTCCACATCCTCGCCAACATTTGTTGTTGTTTGTGTTTTGGATGTTGGCCATCCTCACTGGTGTGAGGTGATATCTCATTGTGGTTTTAATCTGCATTTCTCTGATGACCAGCGATGTGGAGCATCTTTTCATGTGCCTGTTGGCCATCTGAATTTCTTCTTTGGAGAAGTGTCTATTCATGTCCTCTGCCCATTTCTTAATTGGATTTTTTGCTTTTTGTTTATTGAGGTGCATGAGTTCTTTATATATTTTGGATGTCAACCCCTTATCGGATATGTCATTTATGAATATATTCTTCCATACTGTAGGATGTCTTTTTGTTCTACTCATGGTAGTAGAATACAGGAGCCTTTCAGCTTGATATAGTGCCAATAGTGCCACTTGTTCACTTTTTTTTTTCTTTACTGTTCAGTCGTTTTTAATATATTTTCAGAGTTGTGCAACCATCATTACATTCTAATTTTCCAACTTTTCAGTACGCTCAAACCCATACCTCCTAACAGTCCCTTCTCATTGCCTCCCTCAAGCCCCTGTAACTCAACCCCAGGCAGTTATCTTTTTTTTAATATATAATTTATTTTGGTATCATTAATCTACAATTACATGTGCAATATTATGGTTATTAAACTACCCCCTTCATCAGGTCCCCCCAACCAACCCCATTACAGTCACTGTCCATCAGTGTAGTGAGATGCTGCAGAACCATTACTTATCTCTCTGAGTTGTACAGCCCTCCCTGCGTCCCTCCTCCAATATTACGTCTGCTAATTGTAATGCCCCTTTTTCCCCCTTGTCCCTCCCTTCCCACCAATCCTCCTCAGGTCCTTTCCCTTTGGTAACTATTAGTCCATTCTTGGGTTCTGTGAGTCTGCTGCTGTTTGGTTCCTTCAGTTTTTTTTTTTCTTTGTTCTTATACTCCACATATGAGTGAGATCATTTGATATTTGTCTTTTTCCACTTGGCTTATTTCCCTAAGCATAATACCCTCTAGCTCCATCCATGTTGTTGCAAATGGTAGGATTTGTTTTCTTCTTATGGCTGAATAATATTACATTGTGTATATGTACCACATCTTCTTTATCCATTCATCTACTGATAGACACTTAGGTTGCTTCCATTTCTTGGCTATTGTAAATAGTGTTGGTTTAAACATAGGGGTGTATCTGTCTTTTTCGAACTAGGCTGCTGCATTCTTAGGGTAAATTCCTACGAGTGGGATTCCTGGGTCAAATGGAATTTCTATTTTGAGTTTTTTGAGGAACCTCCATACTGCTTTCCACAATGGTTGAACTAATTTGCATTCCCACCAGCAGTGTTGGAGGGTTCCCCTTTCTCCACATCCTCGCCAACATTTGTTGTTGTTTGTGTTTTGGATGTTGGCCATCCTCACTGGTGTGAGGTGATATCTCATTGTGGTTTTAATCTGCATTTCTCTGATGACCAGCGATGTGGAGCATCTTTTCATGTGCCTGTTGGCCATCTGAATTTCTTCTTTGGAGAAGTGTCTATTCATGTCCTCTGCCCATTTCTTAATTGGATTTTTTGCTTTTTGTTTATTGAGGTGCATGAGTTCTTTATATATTTTGGATGTCAACCCCTTATCAGATATGTCATTTATGAATATATTCTCCCATACTGTAGGATGTCTTTTTGTTCTACTGATGGTGTCCTTTGCTGTACAGAAGCTTTTCAGCTTGATATAGTCCCACTTGTTCATTTTTGCTTTTGTTTCCCTTTCCCGGGGACATATATTCATGAAGAAGTTGCACATGTTTATGTTCAAGAGATTTTTGCCTATGTTTTTTTCTAAGAGCTTTATGGTTTCATGACTTACATTTAGGTCTTTGATACATTTCAAATTTACTTCTGTGTATGGGGTTATAGAATGATCTAGTTTCATTTTCTTAACATGTAGCTGTCCCGTTTTGTCAACACCAGCTGTTGAAGAGGCTGTCATTTCCCCATTGTATATACATGGCTCCATTATCGTATATTAACCATATATGTTTGGTTTAATATTTGGACCCTCTATTCTGTTCCACTGGTCTATGTGTCTGTTCTTGTGCCAGTACCAAATTGTCTTGATTACTGTGGCTTTGTAGTAGAGCTTGAAGTCAGGGAGCAGAATTCCTCCTGTTTTATTCTTCCTACTGAGGATTGGTTTTGCTATTCAGGGTCTTTTGTCATTCCATATGAATTTCTAACTATTTGTTACAGTTCATTGAAGAAAGCTGTTGGTATATTGATAGGAATTGCATTGAATCTGTAGATTAATTTAGGTAGTATAGCCATTTTGACAATATTTATTCTTAGCCAAGAGCATGGGATGAATTTCCATTTGTTAGTGTCCTCTTTAATTTCTCTTAGGAGTGTCTTGTAGTTTTCAGGGTACAGGTCTTTCACATCCTTCGTTCGGTTTATTCCTAGGTATTTTATTCTTTTTGATGCAATTGTGAATGGAATTGTTTTTCTGATTTCTCTTTCTGTTAGTTCATTGTTACTGTATAAGAAAGCAACAGATTTCTGTGTTAATTTTGTATCCTGCAACTGTGCTGAATTCAGATATTAGTTCTTGTAATTTTGGAGTGGAGTCTTTAGGGTTTTTTATGTAAAATATCATGTCATCTGCAAACAGTGATAGTTTGACTTCTTTACCAATCTGGTTGCCTTGTATGTCTTTGTTTTGTCTGATTGCCGTGGCTAGGACCTCCAGAACTATGTTGAATAAAAGTGGGAAGAGTAGGCATCCCTGTAGTGTTCCTGATCTTAGATGGAAAGCTTTCAGCTTCTCACTGTTATGTATGATCTTGGCTGTGGTTTTGTCATATATGGCCTTTATGATGTTGAGGTACTTGCCCTCTATACCCATTTTGTTAAAGAGTTTTTATCATGAATGGATGTGGAATTTTGTCAAATGCTTTTTCAGCATCTATGGAGATGATCATGTGGTTTTTGTTCTTTTTTTGATGTGGTGGATGATGTTGATGGATTTTCAAATGTTGTACCATCCTTGCATCCCTGAGATGAATCCCACTTGATCATGGTATATGATCCTCTTGATGTATTTTTGAATTCAGTTTGCAAATATTTTGTTGAGTATTTTTGCTTCTAAGTTCCTCAGGGATATTGGTCTGTAACTTTCTTTTTTTGGTGGTGTCTTTGCCTGGTGTTGGTATTAGAATGATGCTGGATTCATAGAATGAGTTTGGAAGTATTCCCTTCTCTTCTATTTTTTGGAAAGCTTTAAGGAGAATGGGTATTATTTCTTCTCTATATGTCTGATAAAATTCAGCGTGAATCTATCTAGCCCGGGGGTTTTGCTCTTGCGTAGTTTTTTGATTTCCGATTCAATTTTGTTGCTGGTAATTAGTCTGTTTAGGTTTTTGGTTTCTGCCTTGGTCAGTCTTGGAAGGTTGTAGTTTTCTAAGAAGTTGTCCATTTCTTCTAGGTTTTCCAGCTTGTTAGCATATAGATTTTCATAGTATTGTCTAATAATTCTTTGTATTTCTGTGGTGTCCGTCGTGATTTTTCCCTTCTCATTTCTGATTCTGTTTATTTGTGTAGATTCTCTTTTTCTCTTGTAAGTCTGACTAGGGGTTTATCTATTGTCTTTATTTTTTCAAAGAACCAGCTCTTGGTTTCATTGATTTTTTTTCTTTTGTTTTATTCTTCTCAATTTAATTTATTTCTTCTCTGATCTTTATATGGCCCTCCTTGTGAGTTTGGGCCTCATTTGTTCTTCTTTTTCCAATTTCAGTAATTGTGACTTTGTTCATTTGGGATTGTTCTTTCTTCTTTAAATAGGCCTGGCTTGCAATATACTTTCCTCTTAGAACTTTCTTTGCTGTGTCCCACAGAAGTTGCGGCTTTGTGCTGTTGTCATTTGTCTCCATATAGTGTTTGATCTCTCTTTTAACTTGGTCGTTGATCCATTGATTAGATTATTTAGGAACATGTTGTTAAGCCTCTATGTGTTTGTGAGCCTTTTTGTTTTCATTGTACAATTTATTTCTAGTGTTTTACCTTTGTGATCTGAGAAGTTGTTTGGTAGAATTTCAATTTTTTTGAATTTACTTAGGTTCTTTTTGTGGCCTAGTATGTGGTCTATTCTGGAAAGTGTTCTATGTGCAGTTGAGAGGAATGTGTATACTGTTGCTTTTGGGTGTAGAGTTCTGTTGATGTCTGTTAGGTCCATCTGTTCTAGTGTGTTGTTCAGTGCCTCTGTGTCTTTAGTTATTTTCTGTCGGGTTGATCTGTCCTTTGCAGTGAGTGGTGTGTTGAAGTCTCCTAAAATGAATGCATTGCTGTCTCTTACCTCTTTTAATTATGTTAGTATTTGTTTTACATATGTCGGTGCTCCTGTGTTGGGTGCATATGTATTTACAATGGTTATATCCTCTTGTTGGACTGACCCCTTTATCATTATGTAATGTCCTTCTTATCTCCTGCTACTTTCTTCGTTTTGAAGTCTATTTTGTCTGATATAAGTACTGCAATACTTGCTTTTTTCTCCCTGTTGTTTGCCTGAAATATCTTTTTCCCTCCCTTCAGTTTTAGTCTGTGTATATCTTTGGGTTTGACTTGAGTCTCTTGTAAGCAGCATATAGATGTGTCTTTCTTTTTTAATCCATTCTCTTACTCTGTGTCTTGATTGGTGCATTCAGTCCATTTACATTTAGGGTGATTATCGATAGATATGTACTTATTACCCTTGACGGCTGTAGTTTCTTGCTTACCAAAGGTTCAAGGGTAGCATCTTTACTATCTAACAATCTATCTTAACTCTCTTTTTAAGCTATTATATACACAGTCTGATGATTCTTTATTTCTCTCCCTTCTTATTCTTCCTACTCCATTCTTTATATGTTAGGTCTTTTATTCTGTACCCTTTTGTGTTTCCTTTGACTGTTTTTGTGGATAGTTGATTTTATATTTTGCCTGCATTTAGTATTTGGATGGTCTTTCTTTGCTATGTTTTTATTTTCTCTGGTGACATCTATTTAGCCTTAGGAGTACTTCCCTCTAGAGCAGTCCCTTAAAAATATCCTGTAGAGGTGGTTTGTGGAAGGCAAATCCCTCAACTTTTGCTTGCCTGGGAATTGTTTAATTCCTCTCTCAAATTTAAATGATAATTGTGCTGGATACAGTATTCTAGGTTCAAGGTCCTTCTGTTTCATTGCCTTAAATATATCATGCCATTGGCTTCTGGCCTGTAAGGTCTCTGTTGAGAAGTCTTTTGATAGTCTGATGGGTTTTCCTTTGTAGGTGATCTTTTTTTCTCTCTCTGGCTGCCTTAATACTCTCTCCTTTTCTTTGATATATACCATTTTAATTATTATATGTCTTGGTGTTGTCCTTCTTGGGTCCCTTGTGTTGGGACATCTGTGGGCTTCCATGGTCTGAGAAACTATTTCCTTTCCCAGCTTCGGGAAGTTTTCACCAATTATGTCTTCAAAGACACTTTCTATCCCTTTTTCTCTCCTTCCTCTGGTACTCGTATAATGCGAATATTGTTCCATTTGGATCGGTCACAGAGTTCTCTTAATATTCTTTCATTCCTAGAGATCCTTTTATGTCTCTCTGCCTCACATAGTCTGTACTCCTGTTTTCTGATTTGTATTCCATTAATAGTCACTTGCAGCTCATCCAGTCTGCTCTTAAGCCCATCAGTCAATTGTTTTGTTTCTGTAATCTCCCTCCTGACTTCATCCCTTAGCTCTTGCATATTTCTGTGTAGGTTCATTAGCATGGTTATGACTTTTATTTTGAATTATTTTCAGGAAGATTGTTGAAATCTATCCCACCAGACCCTCTCTCTGGAGTTGTCTGGGTGATTTTTGAGTGGACCAGATTCTTCTGTCTTTTCATGGCGATAGAAGTCGTTGCAGGCAGGTGACACGTGTGTCAGCTGGGAGAAAAAAGTCCCTTCCTGCTTGTTGTTCTCCTTGCCCTTTTCTGCTGCCTGTGCCGGTTACCCACACACCGGGTGGCAGTCTCTGAGATAATCCCCTGAGTTGCAATGGGCAAGGCTGTCCTCAGGCTAGCCTAGAGCACTGTGGGATTTTATAGCCATGCCGGTTGCATTCTGTAGCAAGTGTGGCGCCCTTTGGTGCCTTCCGGACCTTGCTCTGGATTCCGGGGTCCTTCCTGGTTAGATGCGTGCTTGCCGGGAGGAGATTCTGTGTGGTTGCTGTGGGTGGTGTCGCTCTCCGGCTGCGCCACAGGTGTGGCGGGTCAGCCCTTCCATTTGCAACGCTGGCCGGGGTGAATGAATGGCAGGCTGCTTATCGCTGTGAGGGGCTTTGGCAGGGCTGCTTTACCCTTCAGGCGGCTAGGGGGCCTGAAATTCTTCAAGATTCCCAGCCTGCTGGACTGAGTGAGCTGGGACGATTTTGTTCAGCTGTTGGGCACTCGTCTCCTTAAGACTTTTAAAAATAGCCCGCTTTTCTTTTGTCTCAGGGGAGCTGGCTGTCGGGACCTGCTCACAGTCTCCATCTCGGATCCTGCCCTTTCATTTCTCTAATATCCAGTACACCATGCGATGTTGGTCTGTGCTCCCAGTGCAGATCACCAGGGCTGGTTTTTTAGCGGTCTTGTGCTTCTACTCCCTCCCCACTCTGATTCTTTTCCTTCCGCCAGTGAGCTGGGGTGAGGACTGATTGGGTCCCGCTGGGTCAAGTCTTTGTATCTTACCCTCTTCGTGAGCCGCTGAGTTCTCCCAGATGTAGATGTAGCCTGGCTGTTGTACTGTATCTTCTGGTCTCTCTTTTAGGAATAGTTGTAATTGTTGTATTTTCACAAATATGTATGGTTTTGGGAGGAGATTTCCACCACCCTGCTCTTGCCACCATCTTGAGCCCCAATTGTTTTGTGTATTTGTTAATGATTGATTTATTTAGTGCAGGTTTAGTTCACAATTGAGCAAACTGAGGGGAAGGTATAGAGACTTCCTATATATTCTTTGCCCCCAATTCCATTGCCTCTGCCATTGTCAACATGCACCTCCAGAGTGGTGTATCTATTAACAATCGATGAACCTATCTTGACATATTATAATCACCCAAAGTCCATAGTTTGCAATATGGTTCCCTCTTGGTGGTATGTATTCTTTGATTTGAACTAATGTACAGTGACATGTATCCATTGTTACAGTAACACAGAGTATTTTCACTGCCCTAAAAACCTGTACTGAGTCCATTCTTTCTCCTCCCAACCCTGGCAGCCACTGATCTTTTTACTGCCTATAATTTTGCCTTTTCAGGAATACAGTATATTGGGAATCATACAGGCTTTTCAGATTGGCTTCTTTCACTTAGGAACATGTATGTCTTTTCATGGCTTGATAGCACATTTCTTTTTTTAGCACTGAATAGTACTCCGTTGTCTAAAGGTACCAGAGTTTTATTTATCTCTTAACTTATTGCAGGACATCTTGGTTGCTTCCAAATTTGGCGAAGTATGAATAAAGCTACAGTCTTCTAAGTTTACAATTGCCTTAAGATGTCCTTTTTAAAAGGTATACGTATTGGGGACACAGTTCAGTTTTTCCCCTTCCAGTATCATATAAAGAAAAGTGCAGTATTAAGTGAATTCCCGCGTTATATGTTTTTCAATAAAAGAATAAGCTTTTTCTTTTCTCCCCAGAAGAAAACTTTTATTCTGAATTTGTGGTTTATCATTTCCCTGCATATTCAAATATTTGCTATGTGTGTATGAACATATAAACAATATATATAACTATTCTTTGTGATTTAACACATTATAAATAGTGTTTTACATGTATCATCGTGCAGTTTGCCTTGGTTCAGCATTGTTCTTGAGAATGATATGCTACTTGTAACTCTTATTGATGCATTTTAACCTGCATATTTGGTATTTTGTTATTGAGTATATCACTTTTTATTCTCCTGTTCTTGCACATTTAGTTTGTTTATAGTTTTATAGTATTATTGTGTTGCAGTAAGACTATATGTGGAGGTCTGTCCTGGGATGTATATCCTGGATACATCCTATGTATCTCATGTATGTATAGCCTGAGAAACCTGTTTGCTTTTTTTCTCCTGTTCTGGGATTCTGTAGCTATTCTTTTGCCTGAATTGAGTGACTCAAATGAGACCTCGCATGTCTGAAAAGTCTTTCTTTACAATTACATTTATTTGGTAGTTCAGATAGGTGTGGAATTCTAGACTGGAGGTCATTTTCTGCAGATTTATAAAGGCTTTACTCCATATCTTTAGTTAAGCTTCTGTTGCTGTTGCTGAGAAATCCAATGTCATATGATTCCTGATGCTTTTTAGGTGTCTTGTTCTATTTTTTCTGGAAGCTTCCAAAACCTCTACTGAAACATTTCAGAATACTGAGGATAATGTGCCTTTGAGATGGGTGTTTTGTTGTTGTTGTTGTTTGTCTTTTAATTTCCTGTGAAATATTTCTGACATACAAAGAGGTACAAGAATAATTACAAACACCTGTATTCTTAACCACCTGGCCCAAGAAATAAAACATTACTAATGCGGTTGAAGGCCACCCACAAGCTCCTGTGATTTTCTCAGACCTCAAAAAAGCTGGTGTGAAGCTTTTTGTATTCACTCTGATGAGCACGTAGGCCCTTTCATTATGGAAATTCATATCCTTCTGTTTGGGTAAATGTTATTTCTTTGCTAATTTCCGTACCTCAGTTTCCACTGTTTTTATTTTTTCTGAAACTTTTATTAGTTGGATATTAGGCCTCCTGACTGGACCTCTAATTTTCTTTCTTAATTTTCTTACTTATTTTCTTCGTCTCTTTGTTCTACTTTCTGGGGAGATTTAACTGTCTTCCTTCCTTCCTTCCTGTTGATTTATTTCAGCTGTAATATTTTGGATTTAAGACTATTCTTGTTTTGTGTGTTATTTTTTCTCTGGTAACTTCTTGTTATTGGATACAAAATCTTTCACCTCTCTGATAATATTAATTTTACTGGTTTTGAAATTCTCTTTTATTCTACTAGTTTTATTTTTCATCAAATTCTTTTTTGTTTTAATCTTCTGTTTATGTTAGATATTTTCCTCAAACCTCTGGTGATCTGTTTAGAGTTAAACATCGGCCAGTACAATAGGATTAGAAAACTCCTTGAGCACATAGGTGGGACTTATCATTTGATGACCGGGTAGGGAATCTGCCCATATCATTGTAAGAAAAGCTCCAAATGTCAACATTTAGTGATCTTTCTCTGGGGCTTTAAATTTTTACAGGTAAGAGTCCACCATATTTTTTGCCAGGATAGTAAAGTAGGTTATACCCTTGTCTGCTAGAATTCTTAGAGCTGAACCATGGAAGTAGGTAGATTATTTCACTGTTGAAAGTATGGAATTATACATAATTCCCTATTTTCGGTATAATGGCCCTCTTCAATACATGTTGGTTTCTGTAGTCTTCTTGTTTCAATTTCTCCAAAAAATAGGGTGAGAAAGAATATGGGATGGGGAGCTGGAAGGTAAGTGGAGGAGTCCATCGGACCCTTGTACAGATTTTAAACCCATTTCTTTTTCCAGTTCCATGCTTTGTTCCCACCTTCTGTGATACCAGATTATGTAGCGCAAACTGGCTTTGGGTATTTTCTATATACTTACTCAGTATTGAAAGTCCTTAGTCTGCTAATTTCCCTATATACTTTTCACCTTCTATAAATGTTTTGATAGCTTGTACCTGGTGTTTTTACTTTTCTCTTTGAGCTTCTGGGATTTATAGCCTTTCTGTTTTATTCTCATTTGAGTGGAGTTTTGATAATGAATAGAAATAAGTTATGTGCTCAGTCTGTCATGTTTAACTAGAAGCCCTCTTCAGTTTTTTACCTTTACCAGATTCTTCCCATTAGGATTAAAACATCACCCAAAAGAAGACTTAAGTGGAAAGATAAACTGTATTCTTGAATTAAGAAGAACCAATATAAAAATGATGATTTTCTCTAAATAATAAGTTGAACACAATCCCAGTAAAAATATCAATAGTTTTTTTCTGGGACAACCAAGCTGCTTTTGAAGTTTATATGAAAAAGTAAATGGGCAAGAACAGCCAGGAAAACTTTGGGAAAGAAAAACTATGATGGAGGAGTGCCCTATTGATGCCAGGGTTCTTGTTCACGAAGCCGAAGAATGAGCTTAGCAAACAGGCAAGGTAGGAGAGCAAGGTACAGGCTTTTATTTAGAAATAAAGTGATAGGACAGAGCTCCCGGCTCACGCCAGGAAGGGACAAGAGAGTCCGGAGTGCTGCCTTGTCTAGGGGGTTTTATAGGCAAATGAGGATTTTTCAAGAACATGAAGAAAAGGCTTAGTGGTGTGGACTTGTACCACTTGCCCTGCCCTCAAGGTGGGCTGGGTTGTTCTGTGCTTGCTAGGGTTGTTTACAGTAAAGTCACGGGTTATGCTGTGATACCTTTCCCTATTTGTAAAACCACTCAATCATTCTAGGCTAAGTTGCTCCTGGCCTTTTGACTTTTAACTGACCTTACTGAAGATGTCTATATTCTTAATCTGATATCTTGTTCTTAGAGGATTAGTGTGACCTTGACTTTGCACAGAGTTTCAAAAGGGACTTCTTTGCCCACTGTTATATTGCTGACTGTAAATATCCCACCCTGCTTTTTCCGGAGGCCCTCACCCTACTGTGACTACACCCATGGTCCCTGTCTCACTATCAGATACCAATACATTCTAAAGATTTAATTATTAAGTTTGTACTACTTTATGAATCCTTTTCAATGAAACAGAGTAGTAAGTTCAGAAATAGACCCAGGTACATATAGGCATGTGATATATAAAAATGATAACATTTTATATATCAGATCATTGATATAAGAGAAAAGATTGTCTTGGGATATTAGGCTATATATCTAGAATTTATCTTGGTACCCATATCACTGTATGCCAAGGTAAATTCCAAATGGAATCAAAGAGTTTAAGTGTAGGAAATGGAGACGTAAATGTAATAGAAGAAAACATGGAAGAATTTTTTCATAACTTTGGAGTGGGAAAGAGCTAAGTATGACTGAAACAAAACAAAAATCACTAAACAAAGTCAAAAGATGAATTTTCAAAAATTATTTACAATTTATATCACTGAGAGGATTAACATTCCTAACCTATAAGGAGCCCCAGAAATAGATAAGAGAAATACTAGAAGCCCAATATAAAAACAAGCAAGCATTGTGAATAGACAGTTTGCAGAAAAAGAAATGCAAATGGCCCTTTAATTTTCATATCTGAAAAGATCAAATTAGTAAAAAAATCCATAAGTTTGATAGCATTTTATTCATGAAGTTGTGGGCAACACATAACTTTCTTACATTGCTGGTGGGAATGAAAATTTACACAACCTTTTGGGGGGTTGCTCTGTCTTTACCAGCTTAAAAATTCTCCCTTAATTGATCATTTCCTCTTCTAACTACCAACCTTTCTTATTTTTGCAGCTAAACTTCTTGAAAGAATTGTTTATACTGCTGTCCCTATTTCCTCATCTCTCCTCAGAACACATTGATTTAGTTTCTGCCCTCACAATTTCTCTGAAACATCTCTTGTTAAGGTCACTCATAGGCATTTTTCATCTTCATCTTACTGGAATTCTCATCATTTTGACAAAACTCCTGTTGAAATTCTTTCTTTTTGAACTTCATGGTACTGTGCTTTCTTGGTTTTCTTTGTAACCTCTCTGATCATTTGAGAATTCCTTTACATTCTTTTTTGTTAACTTCTCTTCCCTTTTGTATTTTTTAAATTGGAGCTTTCCAAGACCACTGCTCTTTGAACTCTATATATTTTCTCTAATCAAGTCTCTTTAAGATTAAAGTTCCAGTTTCTGCCAATGACCAGGTTTTATATCCTCAGTCCAGACTTCTGATTTTAGACCCGGCTGCCTTCTTGATGTATCCACTTGGGTGTTTCACAGATACCTTGTATTAGTTACTATTGCTGCTGTAACAAATTACCATGAAAATAGTTGACTTAAAATAACACAAATTTAGTCTCTTACAGTTTTCCTATGAATGAGAATCTGTGCTTTTTTGTTTTGTCTTGTTTTTGCCTTCTTTAATTCTAGTGCCTGTATATCCTGCCTGGCTTGTGGTTCCTTCCTCCATCTTCAAAGTGCAGTGGCTCCAGTCTATTCTTCCATCATCAAAAACTCCTCAGACACTTGTGATTACATTCAGTACCCACCTGGATAATCTCTCCATCTCTAGAGCTTTAATTCACAGCTGCAAAGTCCTTTTGTCATGTAAGGAAACATTCACAGTTTCCAGGGATTAGGACCTGGATATCTTTGGGATCCATTATTCAGCCTACCACACACTTCAAGCTTATCATGTCCAAAACTGAAGATATCTTCCTCACCCAAACCTGTACTTCCTCCACTAGAGAAGGTCGTTTCCTGTCTGCTTGCAATGGGCAGAACCCGGGAGACATCCTTGACAATCCTTTCTCTTCTCTATCTTACCTAGTCTTTCTCGAAGTCCTGGCAGTTTTATCTCTTGGATATTTGTCAA
Organism: Phataginus tricuspis; assembly: GCA_029783875.1. NCBI lineage: Eukaryota > Metazoa > Chordata > Mammalia > Pholidota > Manidae > Phataginus > Phataginus tricuspis. The sequence goes on from JAQQAC010012408.1 coordinate 11,769,650, forward strand.
ATCTTTTTTTTTTTAATTAAAAAAAATGGATTAACCTCTATTAGCTTAGGTTTATCGTTTCTTATTTGGAATATTACAGAACCGTCCTGAGAAAACAAAACAGTAACAAAGCAGTCCCCCTTCCCCTTAAAAAACACCAAATCTTTCCATTTACTGCTTTAGATCCTTTAGTGATTTCCCAAAATCCTAAATGTGGTCTTCAAAGCTCTCCAGAATCCAGCCATGGCTCATTTCTCCAGTCTCATCTTTATTTTATTTATTGGTTTATCTGTTTTTATTTATTGTTTTTGGTTTAGCATCAGTAGCTTTCTTTTAGACCCTAGACCTTTTACATCCTGGTAAGGGACATGCTTAAGGAATTTTATTTCCTTTAAACTTGTTCTACATATTTTAGTTCAGTGTTGCCTTTGCTCTTTCATAATGTCTTTTTTTTTTAGTTATGGTATCATTAATATACAATCACATGGGGAACATTTGTGGTTACTAGATTCCCCCCATTATCAAGTCCCCACCACATACCCCATTACAGTCACTGTCCATCAGCATAGTAAGATGCTATAGAGTCACTACTTGTCTTCTCTGCTATACTGCCTTCCCCGTGCTCCCCCATATTATGTGTGCTAATCAAAATGCCCCTTAATCCCCTTATCCCTCCCTTCCCACCCACCCTCCCCAGTCCCTTTTTCCCTTTGGTAACTGTTAGTCCATTCTTGGGTTCTGTGAGTCTGCTGCTATTTTGTTCTTTCAGTTTTTGCTTTGTTGTTATACTCCACAGAGGAGTGAAATCATTTGGTACTTGCCTTTCTCCACCTGGCTTATTTCACTGAGCATAATACCCTCTAGCTCCATTCATGTTGTTGCAAAAGGTAGGATTTGTTTTCTTCTTATGGCTGAATGATATTGCATTGTGTATATGTACCAGATCTTCTTTATCCATTCATCTACTGATGGATACTTAGGTTGCTTTCATTTCTTGGCTATCATAAATAGTGCTGCAATAAATGTAGGGGTACATATATCTTTTTCAAACTGGGCTGCTGCTTCTTAGGGTAAATTCCTAGGAGTGGGATTCATGGGTCAAATGGTATTTCTATTTTGAGTTTTTTGAGGGACCTCCATACTGTTTTCCACAGTGGTTGAACTAATTTACATTCCCACCAGCAGTGTAGGAGGGTTCCCCTTTCTCCACATCCTCACCAGCACTTGTTCTTTGTCTTTTGGATGTTGGGCATCCTAACTTGTGTGAGGTGTTAATCTCATTGTGGTTTTAATTTGCATTTCTCTGATGATTACCGATGTGGAGCATCTTTTCATGTGCCTGTTGGCCATCTGAATTTCTTCTTTGGAGAAGTGTCTTTTCAGCTCCTCTGCCCATTTTTTAATTGGCTTATTTGCTTTTTGTTTGTTGAGGTGTGTGAACTCTTTATATAATTTGAATGTCAACCCCTTATTGGATATGTCATTTATGAATATATTCTCCCATACTGTAGGATGTCTTTTTGTTCTATTGATGGTGTCCTTTGCTGTACAGAAGCTTTTTAGTTTGATATAGTCCCACTTGTTCATTTTTGCTTTTGTTTCCCTTCCCCGAGGGGATAATGTTCATGAAAAAGTTGCTCATGTTTATATTCAAGAGAGTTTTGCCTATGTTTTCTTCTAAGAGTTTTATGGTTTCATGACTTACATTCAGGTCTTTGATCCATTTTGAGTTTACTTTTGTGTGTGGAGTTAGTAATCCAGTTTCATCCTCTTAAATGTAGCTGTCCAGTTTTGCCAACACCAATTGTTGAAGAGGGTGTCATTTCCCCATTATATGTCCTTGGCTCCTTTATTGTATATTAATTGACCATATATGCTTGGATTAATATCTGGACTCTCTAGTCTGTTCCATTGGTCTATGGGTTGATTCTTGTGCCAGTACCAAATTGTCTTGATTACCATGGCTTTGTAGTAGAGCTTGAAGTTGGGGAGTGTAATGCCCCCAGCTTTATCCTTCCTTCTCAGGATTGCTTTGGCTATTCGGGGTCTTTTGCGGGTCCATATGAATTTTAGAACTATTTGTTCCAGTTCATTAAAGAATGCTGTCGGTATTTTGATACAGGGATTGCATTGAATCTGTTGATGGCTATAGGCAGGATGGCCATTTTGACAATATTAATTCTTTCTACCCAAGAGCATGGGATGAATTTCCATTTGTTAGTGTCCTCTTTAATTTCTCTCAAGAGTGTCTTTTAGTTTTCAGGATATAGGTTTTTCACTTCCTTGGTTAGGTTTATTTCTAGGTATTTTATTCTTTTTGATGAAATTGTGTATAGAATTGTTTTCCTGATTTCTCTTTCTGCTAGATCGTTGTTAGTATATAGGAATGCAATGGATTTTTGTGTATTAAATTTGTATTCTGCAACTTTGCTGAATTCAGATATTAGATCTAGTAGTTTTAGAGTGGATTCTTTAGGGTTTTTTATGTACAGTCATGTCATCTGCAAGTGGTGACTGTTTGACTTCTTCCTTGCCAATCTGGATGCCTTTTATTTCTTTGTGTTGTCTGATTGTCGTGGCTAGGTCCTCCAGAAAACTGTGTTGAATAAAAGCGGGGAGAGTGGGCATCCTTATCTTGTTCCCGATCCTAGAGGAAAAGCTTTCAGCTTCTCACTGTTAAGTATGATGTTGGCTGTGGGTTTCTTTCATAATGTCTTATACATTCCATTCTGAGGATTTGTCACAGTTTATAATTAAATATTTGTTTAGATTAGCCTCTGCTTCTCCTGTTGGGCTGAGCTTCTGGGAGCCAGTAACAGGTCTGGTTTGCTGCATTTGTGTTTAGGACAGTGCCTGGCATAGTTTTATTAATGAATGATACTGACTTTCCTGTACTTTCTGTTCTTTTTTTTTAAGATTATATATAAATCTCCTCTTCTCTGATAGTCTCCAAGTGTTTGAAAATTGTTGTGTTCCCACTTTAGTCTTTAAATTAAATACTTTAAAAATACTTTTAATTTCTTCACTCTTCCTTCAATTGGTATAGTTTTCAAGTCATCAATCATCTTAATTGTTCTCTTTTGGGTATGCTCTTGGTTACAGATTTCTTTTTAGCCCAGAGCAGGAGATAATACTCCAGATGTCATCTGTGCAATACAGAGTATTGCCTCCCTTAGTACAAAGTATACAAGATGGAGCTAAACTACCATAACAAAGAATTTTCCATACAGTGGTAGAATAGAATAAATGTTTTACTCTCAACTGATAAGGCCAGAGGTAAGCAGCTCTGTTCCATGATGTCATCCAGGATTCTACATTCCTTCTTTCTTTAAGTTTGCCATCCCTTCAGTGTTGTGTGCATGGTTGGACCTGGTGCTCAGAAGACAGAAGGAGAAAATAGAGAGCAAGCCATTTACTTCTAAAGGCCTGTTCTGGAAATTGCATATATAACTTTTGCTAATATCTCAATGGCTAGAACTTAGTTGCAGGCTACACTTAGCTGCCAAGGAGCTAACTCATTAGTAGTTTGCTTGTTTGGCATTAGTGTCATAGTTGATGCATGTTGAATTTCTGGTCATAAATGTCCATCTTCTAACTTGTGCTGTTAATTATTTAAATGCAAACATTAGCATTTATTAAACAAACATAGCACTTACTAAATTTTTTTTCACCAGGGATAGATAACTGTTAATCAGCTTTATTATTACTACCTTTTGTGTGTGTGGGGGGGGAAGTGTTGGGGAACCTGAGTTTAATGGTTTAATGGCTGATTACTTCATTTCTAGCCTAAGTAAACATAAATTCAGTAATTCCTCATTGTCAGGTTTACTCTCTCTTTCCACATAGGAAAGGATGCTTTGTATTTCTTCATGTTGTATTAATTATTCGAGGTGTTTGCATTTTTAAGTTGTCTGATAAGTTCATTACTGTTGAGTTTAGTGACATTTAAATTAGGTAAACTTGGAGTACTATAATGTAAAAATACTGAGTCTCTGTGTGCAAAATCTAAAGTAATGTGAATTTCTTCAGATCAATAACACATTAAGAGTTGCATAATCTCAAAGGCAGCAGGCCAAGTAAACTGAAAACTGCCACATGGCAGTGTACTTCAGGATTGGTCTTGAGTTATGTGAACTTTAAATTTTGATAGGCCTTATAAGAAAGAAACAAATCCTACCATTTGCAACAACATGGATGGAGCTGGAGGATATTATGCTCAGTGAAATATGCCAGGCGGAGAAAGAAAAGTGCCAAATGATTTTCCTCATTTGTGGAGTATAACAATGAAGCAAAACTGAAGTAACAAAATAGCAGCAGACTCAGAGACTCCAAGAAGGAACTAGTGGTTACCAAAGGGGAGGGGTGTGAGAGGGCGGGTGGGGAGAGAGGAGAAGAGGATTGAGGGGTATTATGTTTAGTACACATGGTGTGGGGATCATGGGGAAAACAGTGTAGCACAGAGAAGGCAAATAGTGAATCTGTATCATCTTACTACACTGATGGACAGTGACTGCATTGGGGTATGGGTGGGGACTTGATAATATGGGTAAATGTAGTAACCACATTGTTTTTTCATGTGAAATCTTCATAAAAGTGTATATCAATAATACATACATACATACATACATATGTAAGTAAAAAAAATACTGATAGGTCTTTAGCATATTTGTCACATAGAATGCTACTATTCAGTTTAGTTTGAAAGCCTTTCTTGGTAAAGGAATTTTTGATAATTGGGAATAGTTGGGGGAGGTGTTTGGGGAGACATATTTCATATTACCCCTGAAAGCATCTAATTCCTAAAAGTATTACTGAAGGTTAAATCTGTTAGTTGTGTTAGGCTACTTGCCTTAGAAAGGTTAGAATACTGCTTAGAAAAGTTCCCTTACTTCCCGTTCCTTTTTTCTATATCCCATGGTCATCCTTTTTCCAGTATGCCTCTCCTGGCTTTTTATATCATGATGATTATACAAAGGAATGGAAGGTAACTCATGCAAATACATGTGAGGTAATTTTTGCCTGGGTGGTTGCTATTTAAGGATCACCTAAGGTGATCTTGGGGAATTTGTAAAGAATTAAGAAATCCCTGCTATTTGAAAAGATCTAAGACTTTTTCTCTGTATGTGGATGGGTTAGGGGTGGTGTTAAATTATCTGTTGGAAAAGAGTGGGTTCATTCTGAAAATGTTGCTGAAGAACTAAAACAGTAAAGAATTGTGTAAGAAATACTAGATGGTCATTTATGTTTTGTGTTGAAGCAAAATAGGAGGTACTTAAACATGTTAACAAGTGATTCTTAAAAAAATTTATTTGCATGTTCAATAGAGACCCATATATACAGGGACAACTTATGTTAGGCTTTTCAATTTAATCTTCATCTTAACTAAAGTAGGAAATGCTAGGGTACTGATCTGAGGGGGAAATCATGGTTAGAATCCAGCATCTTCTGAATTAGATGGTTAGACTCTTCTGTCATCTGCATGCATGGGATCTGTCTACCCTTGAGAACCATTCATTCTAAATCGGAGGTGGAAGTATAAGAACGTACTGAACATATATTGGAATATATATATGTCTTACACATTCCATTCGGAAGGATTTATCACAGTTTATAATTAAATATTTGTTTAGATTAGCCTCTGCTTCTCCTGTTGGGCTGAGCTTCTGGGAGCCAGTAACAGGTCTAGTTTGCTGCATCTGTGTTTAGGACAGTGTCTGGCATACTTTTATTAATGAATGATACTGACTTTCCTGTACTTTCTATTCTTTTTTTAAGATTATATATAAATCTCCTCTTCTGTGATAAGTCTCCAAGTGTTTGAAAATTGTTGTATTCCCACTTTAATCTTTTTAAATTAAATACTTTAAAAATACTTTTAATTTCTTCACTCTTCCTTCAATTGGTATGGTTTTCAATCACTAATCTTAATTGTTCTCTTTTGGGTATAAAATCAACATAATGAAATGACCAGAAGAATAGGATCAGGCTGTATTGAATCAGTTGGTAGGTTCCATTTGAATGCTGGGATTCTTGGCTACAAATTTGTTTAGAATGTGCCCTAAATTCACTAGAGAGTTGATACAGAGAAAATGTCTCTATGCCTTACAGGTAATTCAGAAAAGGGAAAAAAGATCATGAAGGGTGATCAGGAAGGCTTCCAGAAGAAAAGAAGTCTTGAACTGATCTTCAAAGGATAGATAAGACTTGAGTTTACAGAAAAGAGGACATTCCAAAAAGGGCAGATTCAAAAGAAAAGTCACTGCAGGTAGAAATAAGTTTGGCATAAATTGGGTAGAGAAAAAGGTCAGCCTGCCTTGGGTAGAGGATCTTATTTGGAAGTAATGGGAGATAGGGTTTGGTAACAGTAAGCCTGGTATCTGGCTTGATGTGAAAACTTCCAAGCTAAGGAGTACAAAGTGAAAATTAATCTGACCATGGTCTTTTTTTCTTTTCTTTTATGCCCTGCCAATTTATTGTTCATTTATTGTTTTGTTTTTTTTTTCGTAAATAGAGATCACTTTGAAGTGTCTGCAGAGTTTAAAAATCATCATTCTCAGAGAAGTTCAAGTACATCTTAATGTCTTCATTATTTTTTGAGATGTTGGGACCATAGACCAACTCACATCTTGACATTTCTGTTTGTGGCACATAGCAGTCATATCAGTGTATTTGTCAGTGTGCTAGGGAACATTTCTGTAACTGGACTTCATCTAAGGTACTGACCATTGAGTTTTTAGTATGTAGAAGAAATAGCAACATTGGAAACAATACCCTATTCTAATTCTTTAATTATATTATAGTGTACTTCAGTCCTTTCTCCTCCCTTTTTCGTTTTATCTCAGGTCAACAGGACATACTGCTGTGGCACCTACCGAGCAGGTCCTATGCGGCAGATAAGTCTTGTTGGAGCAGTAGATGAAGAAGTTGGTGATTACTTCCCAGAGTTCCTTGATATGTTAGAAGAATCACCATTTCTGAAAGTGAGTGTTAATTCAGATTATTCGAGTTCTGATCTTTAGTTAAGTGGACACTTCCCATTAAAAAGTATTAAGCTAATCTTGTCTAGTAAAATTAAATTTTATCCAGTGTTTTGACTAGGATGTTTAGAAAATTATTGGTACAAAATACTTAACTTCAGTTATTCTTTTTTACATAAAATTACTAATATAGCATTTATTTATTTATATATACACACAAAATAAGCTTCCCAAGAGCTTTCTTTTGGGATGGGGATGGGAGGGTGGTGGCAGTTAACTTGTGAATAGTCTAAAAGATTTTTTTAAATGTGACTCATTCATCTGACTTCTAGATGACTTTGCCCTGGGGTACCCTTTCCAGCCTGCGACTCCAGTGTAGGTCCCAGAGTGATGATGGGCCTATTATGTGGGTAAGGCCAGGAGAGCAGATGATCCCTACAGCAGACATGCCAAAGTCACCCTTCAAAAGACGACGGTAAATATTTATTTTTCTCAACGGTAAATATTTATTTTTCTCAAATAAGCAAAAGTGCTTTTCTTTACTTGGTTGCTTATAAAAATGACTGAGACCTAAGCACAGTTTGAAAGCCATTTGTCTAGATTATTTGAAGAACAGTTTCTTCTAGTGCTCAGTTCCTTACTTCAGTCTACTCATTACACAGTCCTCAGAGTAAAGCATCCTCCTAAAAAGCAAAACCTGGTTCCTAACTGCCTGCAAGATGAAAGTCCAGACTCATTTGTGTGGTCTACAAGAATCTTGCATAATCTGGCCCCAACAGTACCTCTTCTGTATGTACGTGCTTATAGTCCACTCCAGCCATACTGAATTCAGTTTCCAAACCATAGTCTTTCAGAAAAACTCTGTTTTTGCAGTGTTCATTTTTGCTTGGAATAGCATCTCCTCCCCCATCTTCCTCTCTGCCTGACAAACTCAATAGAAAATTTTTAAAACTTAACTTGAATGTCACTTCCTTTGGGAAGCTTTCATTTTTTTGTTCTTTTAGACAACTAATGTCTACCAGCTCTGCTCACACATCATTTTGTTCATTAATGATCTGCTTGTATATTTTTGTTTTTTACTTATTTTTGAGCTTTTTGAGGATAGGGACTGCATTTTATTTTTCTACGTCTTCATGACACATAACAGGTGATTAGTGTGTGCTGAGTGATGTCATCTATACTCATAATTATTCAGTGTCTTCTATAGTAATTTATATTGGGCTAATGTACTTAAAAACAAATAAAGATTAACTTACTCAAGTATTATAAAAGTCTCATTTAATGAGACTGAAAATGATTTGTGTTTGTTTAGCATATGGAAATAGTAACTCAAAGTACATAGCTAGAATTAAACGGACTAGTCTAGACCTTACCTTGAAGCTCGTAGGAGAATAATACTAAAGTATGGAGTAACCTTGTGTACCTGAGATAATACATGAAAATACTTTGTAAAAACTATATGTGTATGCAAGTGGCGGCATGGTAGAACCTGGCAGTACATTGAAACTTACACACGTTGCTAGACCCCAGCAGTTTTTGTACATCATGGTGATGAATCTTGAAATTTAAAAGTACCGTATACATCTTTGTTCTGTAATCTTTCCAAAAAGGAAATTACTATTGTTTCCTGATTATTACAAGCTTAAAAAAAAATCAGATAATAGAAAAAAGTAGAAAGAATGCAAAAAGTACCCATAATCCCACCCATTTAGGCATATTAACTATTCAAATTTTAGTCCATATATACTTATAAATTTTCTTTGTACACAAATGGGTTCATTCTTTTTTTCTAATTGAAGTATCACAAATGAGTTCAGTTTTTACATGATGTGTACTTAAAAACTTGGGTTTTTCCCCTTTAGTTTATGTTATATCAAGGTGGAACTGTATCATTTCTAAGTGACTGTGTAGTTTCTACTGTATGGCTATATCAAGAGTTATTTAACCAGTTCCCTTTTACTTGAAAATGTTCCCAGTTTCTCAGTTCAAAAAAACCCAATATTTTGACAAATACGACAGTAGTGTGCTAGAGCCAGTTGTACTGACCTACAGGGCCATTATTAGCCTCTTAATTCCACATTGAGGGAGGTCTCATTATAGCTTGAAATTGACCACCATGTTGGGAGTATTTATACCACAG
>JAQQAC010012408.1:11783745-12013211 GCA_029783875.1 Phataginus tricuspis
ACTTTAAGGAGAATGAGTGTTATTTCTTCTCTATATGCCTGGTAAAATTCAGAGGTGAATCCATCAGGTCTGGGGGTTTTGTTCTTGGGTAGTTTTTTACCGATCCAATTTTGTTGCTGGTGATTGGTCTGTTTAGTTTTTCTGTTTCTTGCTTGGTCAGTCTTGGAAGGTTGTATTTTTCTAAGAAGTTGTCCATTTCCTCTATGTTTTCCAGCTTGTTAGCATATAGATTCTCATAATATTCTCTTATAATTCTTTGTATTTCTGTGGTGTCCCTCATTATTTTTCCTTTCTCATTTCTGATTCTGTTTATGTGTGTAGATTCTCTTTTTCTCTTAATGAGTCTGGCTAGGGATTTATCTATTTTGTTTATTTTTTCAAAGAACCAGTTCTTGGTTTTATTGATTTTTTCCACTGTTTTATTCTTCTCAATTTTATTTATTTCTTCTCTGATCTTTATTATATCCCTCCTTCTGGTGACTTTGGGCCTCATTTGTTCTTCTTTTTCCAATTTCAGTAATTGTGTCTTTAGACTATTCATTTGGGAATGTTTTTCCTTCTTTAAATAGGCCTGGATTGCAATATACTTTCCTCTTAGAACTGCCTTTGCTGCATCCCACAGAAGTTGTGGCTTTGTGTTGTTGTTGTCATTAGTCTCCATATATTCTTTGATTTCTGTTTTGATTTGGTCATTAACCCATTGATTCATTAGGAGAATGTTGTTAAGTCTCCATGTATTTGTGAGTCTTTTTGATTTCTTTCTAAAATTTATTTCTAGTTTTATACCTTTGTGATCTGAGAACTTGGTTTGGTAGGATTTCAATATTTTTGAATTTACTGAGGTTCTTTTTGTGGCCTACCATGTGGTCTATTCTGGAAAATGTTCCATGTGCACTTGAGAAGAATGTGTGTCCTACTGCTTTTGGGTGGAGAGTTCTGTAGATGTCTGTTAGGTCCATCTGTTCTATTGTGTTGTTCAGTGCCTCTGTCTCCTTACTTATTTTGTGTCTGATTGATCTATCCTTTGGAGTGAGTGGTGTGTTGAAGTCTCCTAAAATGAATGCATTGCTGTCTATTTCCTCCTTTAATTCTGTTAGTATTTGTTTCACATATGCTGGCGCTCCTGTGTTGCGTGCATATATATTTATAATGATTATATCCTCTTGTTCGACTGACCCCTTTATCATTATATAATGTCCTTCTTTATCTCTTGCTACTTTCTTCGTTTTGAAGTCTATTTTATCTGATACAAGTACTGCAACACCTGCTTTTTTCTCTTTGTTTTTTGCACGAAATATCTTTTTCCATGCCTTCACTTTTAGTCTGTGTATATCTTTGGGTTTGAGGTGAGTCTGTTGTAAGCAGCATATAGATGGGTCTTGCTTTTTTATCCACTCTGTTACTCTGTGTCTTTTGATTGGTGCATTCAGTCCGTTTACATTTAGGGTGATTATTGATAGATAGGTACTTATTGCCATTGCTTGCTTTAGATTCGTGGTTACCAAAGGTTCAAGGGTTGCTTCTTTGCTATCTAAGAATCTAACTTAACTTTCTTGTTAAGTTATTGTGAACGCCATCTGATGTTTCTTTATCTCTCCCTTCCTATTCTTCCTCCTCCTTTCTTTGTATATTAGGTGTTTTACTCTTTGCCTTTAGTTAGTATTTGGATGGTCTGCTTTCTTTGCTATGATTTTATTTTCTCTGTTGTCATCTTTTTAGCCTTCGGGGTATTTCCCTCTAGAGCAGTCCGTTTAAGATATCCTGTAGTGGTGGTTTATGAGAGGCAAACTCTCTCAACTTTCCTTTGTCTTGAAATTGTGTAATCTCTCCGTCATATTTAAATGATAATCGTGCTGGATACAATATTCTTGGTTCGAGGCCCTTCTGTTTCATTACTTTAAATATATCATGCCATTCTCTTCTGGCCTGTAAGGTTTCTGTTGAGAAGTCTGATGACAGTCTGATGGGTTTTCCTTTGTATGTGATCTTTTTTCTGTCTCTAGCTGCCTTTAATACTCTGTCTTTATCTTTGATCTTTGCCATCTTAATTATTATGTGTCTTAGTGTTGTCTTCCGTGGGTCACTTGTGTTGGGAGATCTGTGGGCTTCCTTGGACTGTGAGGCTATTTCCTTCCCTAGCGTGGGAAAGTTTTCAGGAATTATTTCTTCAAAGACACTTCCTATCCCTTTTTCTTTCTCTTCTCTTCTTCCTCTGGTACTCCTATAATGCGAATATTGCTCCGTTTCGATTGGTCACACAGTTCTCTTAATATTCTTTCATTCTTAGAGATCCTTTTATCTCTCTCTGCCTCAGCTTCTTTGTATTCTTGTTCCCTGTTTTGTATTTCATTGATAATGTCTTGAACCTCATCCAGTCTGCTGTTAAGCCCGTCGGTGGGTTGTCTCATTTCTGCTTTGTTTTCCTCACTTCCTCCCTCAGCTCTTGCACATTTTTCTGTAGATCCGTCAGCATGGCTATGACTTTTATTCTGAATTCTTTTTCAGGAAGACTGTGCATGTCCATTCCTTCAGATTCTCTCTCAGGGGTGGTGTGTGTCTGAAGTTTTGTCTGTATCATATTCTTTTGTCTTCTCATGAGTATAGAATTGATTGTTGGTAGTTGTCACGTATGTCAGCTGGGGTCTTTATGACTGCCTCACCAGGTGCCGAGTCCTCTCAGGTGTGTCTGCATGGTGTGCGCTTTCCTGTGTGTTCTGGTCTCTCTTTTAGGAACAGTTGCATTTGCTGTGTTTTCGTGGATAAATATAATATTGGGAGGAAAATTCTGCTGCTCTGTTCACGCTGCCATCTTCCCAGAACTCCGATGAATCTGTTTTAATAACATCTGCACAGCAACTTAAAAAATCTCATCTGTCTTGCCAATGCGTTTCAGCCCTGGGCAAGTTCACTGTGGATTCAAGGAGACCGAAGAATGACTATGGAACATTCTTGGGATGAAAGTGATGCTGGGGTTCTTGTTCACGAAGCCGAAGAATGAGATTAGCAAACAGGCAAGGTAGGGGAGCAAGGTACAGGCTTTTATTTAGAAATGAAGTGATAGGATAGAGCTCCCGGCTCATGCCAGGAGGGGACAAGAGAGTCTGTTGAGAGTTTTGATCGCGAATGGATGTTGAATTTTGTCGAATGCCTTTTCCGCATCTATGGAGATGATCATGTGGTTTTTGTCCTTCTTTTTTGTTGATATAGTGGATGATTTTGATGGATTTTTAAATGTTGTACCATCCTTGCATCCCTGGGATGAATTGCACTTGATCATGATGGATGATCTTTTTCATGCATTTTTGAATTCGGTTTGCTAATATTTTGTTGAGTATTTTTGCATCCATGTTCCTCAGGGATATTGGTGTGTAATTTTCTTTTTTTGTGGTGTCTTTGCCTGGTTTTGGTATTAGAGTGATGTTGGCCTCGTAGAATGAGTTTGGGAGTATTCATTCTTCTTCGGCTTTTTGGAAAACTTTAATGAGGATGGGTATTAGGTCTTCACTAAATCTTTGATACAATTCAGCAGTGAAACCATCTGGTCCAAGTGTTTTGTTCTTAGGTAGTTTTTTGATTACCAGATCAATTTCTTTGCTGGTAATTGGTCTCTTCAGATTTTCTTTTTCTTCCTGGGTCAGCCTTGGAAGGTTGTATATTTCTACAAAGTTGTCCATTTCTTGTAGGTTATCCAGTTTGTTAGCATATAGTTTTTCATAGTATTCTCTCATAATTCTTTGTATTTCTGTGGTGTCCATAGTGATTTTTCCTTTCTCATTTGTGATTCTGTTTATGTGTGTAGATTCTCTTTTTTTCTTGATAAGTCTGGCTAAGGGTTTATCTATTTTGTTTATTTTCTCAAAGAACCAGCTCCTGCTTTCATTGATTCATTCTATTGCTTTTTTCTTCTTGAATTTATTTATTTCTTCTTTAATCTTTATTGTGTCCCTCTTTCAACTGACTTTGGGCCTCATTTGTTCTTCATCTTTTCTAGTTTCATTACTTGAGAGTTTTGACTGTTCATTTGGGATTGTTCTTCTTTCCTGTGTAGGGCTGCATTGCAATATATACTTCCCTCTTAGGACAGCATTCGCTGCATCCCACAGATTTTGTGGTGTTGGATTATTTTTGTCATTTGTGTCCATATATTGCTTTATCTCTGTTTTTATTTGGTTATTGATACATTGATTATTTAGGAGCATGTTATTAAGCCTCCATGTTTTTGTGGGTTTTATCGTCTTCTTTTTGTAATTTATTACTAGTTTCATACCTTTGTGTTCTGAGAAGCTGGTTGGTAGAATTTCAGTCTTTTTTGATTTACTGAGGTTTTTTTTGTGGCCTAATATATGATCTATTCTTGCAGTTTTTCCATGTGCACTCGGAAGAATGTGTATCTTATTGCTTTTGGATGGAGTGTTCTGTAGATGTCCATTAGGTCTATGTGTTCTAATACGTTGTTCAGAGCCTATGTCTCTTTAATTTTCTGCCTGGTTGATCTATCCTTTGGAGTGAGTGGTGTGTTGAAGTCTCCTAAAATGAATGGATTGCATTTTATTTTCCCTTTTAGTTCTGTTAGTATTTGTTTCACATATGTAGGTGATCCTGTATTGAGTGCATAGATATTTATAACAGTTATATCCTCTTGTTGGACTGACCTCTTTATCATTATATAATGTCCTTCTTTGTCTCTTGTTACTTTCTTTGTTTTGAAGTCTATTTTGACTGATACAAATACTGCAACTCCTGCTTTGTTCTCCCTATTAGTTGCATGAAATATCGTTTTCCATCCCTTTACTTTCAGTCTGTGTATGTCTTTGGGTTTGAAGTGAGTCTCCTTTAGGCAGCATATAGATGGGTCTTGTTTTTTCATCCATTCAGTAACTCTATGTCTTTTGATTGGTGCATTTAGACAATTTAGGGTGATTATCGATAGGTATGTACTTATTTCCATTGCAGGCTTTAAAATCGTGGTTACCAAAGGTTCAAGGATAATTCCCTTACTATCTAACAGTCTAGTTTAACTCACTTCGTTTGGTATTACAAACACAACCTAAAGGTTCTTTTTTTCTCTTTTTTCTGCCTTCCTCTTCCAGTCTTTGTATGTTATGAATCATATTCTGTACTCTTTGTCTATTCCTTGGGTGACATCTATTTAGCCTTCGGAGTACCTCCATCTTTAGGAGTCCCTCCAAAATGCACTGTAGAGATGGTTTGTGGGAGGTAAATTCTCTCAGCTTTTGCTTATCTGAAAATTGTTTAATCCCTCCTTCAAATTTAAATGATAACCTTGCTGGGTAGAGTATTCTTGGTTTGAGGCCCTTCTGCTTCATTGCATTAAATATATCATGCCACTCCCTTCTGTCCTCTAAGGTTTCTTTTGCGAAATCTGTTGATAGCCTGATGGGTTTTCCTTTTTATGTGACCTTTTTCCCTCTCTAGCTGCTTTTAAAAGTCTGTCTTTATCCTTGATTTTTACCATTTTAATTATTATGTTTCTTGATGTTGTCTTCCTTGGGTCCCTTGTGTTGGGAGATCTGTGCATCTCCATGGCTTGAGAGACTTTTCTCCTTCCCCAGATTGGGGAATTTTTCAGCAATTACCTCCTCAATGACACTTTCTATCCCTTTTTCTCTCTCTTGTTCTTCTGGTGCCTGTATTATGTGAATTTTGTTCGTTTGGATTGGTCTCTCAGTATTGTTCTCTCAACAGTTCTCTCAATATTGTTTCATTCTTAGAGATCCTTTTTTCTCTCTCTGCCTCCGCTTCTTTGTAGTCCTCTTCTCTAATATCCTTTCCATTTACCATCTGTTCTACTTCATCTAATCTACTTTTAAATCCCTCCATTGTATGTTTCATTTCAGATATGGAATTTCTTAATGATTGTATCTCCGACTTTAATTCATTCCTGAGGTCTTGAATATTTTTCTGTACCTCCATAAGCATGTTTATAATTTTTATTTTGAACTCTTTTTCAGGAAGATTGGTGAGTTCGGTTTCATTTGGCCCTTTTTCTGTGGTTTGTGAGATCTTCGTCTGAACCATGTTCTTTTGATGTTTCATATCTCTGTGTCTTGCCCAGTAGTGCGCAGAAACTCCAGTCTCTGGAGCTTCTCAGCCCCTAGAGTGAGATCGGAAGTTGTAGGGCAGCAGAGCTGGTGCCTAGGGGGAGGAAATATCTGTCTCTTTATTCCCGTCTGTGGTTCCTGTCTCCAGTGTTAGAACCAGTGGGCCAAGCACACATGTGTAAGCCTCTGTGCTTTGCGTCTTTAGCTGTTGTAGGCGGGGCCTCCTTCTGACTGGCCTGACACCAGCACAGTGACTGCCAGTTTGCGAACTGGTGCCAGCAGGCTAGAAGGAAGGTGCAGGAGGCTCTGTGTCATAGTGGGTGGCCTCAGAGCTAAGTAGGCAACCAGGGGAATGGAGTACTTGAAGCTACTCAATGTTCCCAACCAGCTGGGCAGAGTGTGTCCAGGCAGCCTTGTCCAGCTCTCCCATCTCCTGTACAGCAAGCTCCGTGCAAACCTTGCCCCTTCAGCAGCCCTCTCGTTGCTAGGAAGCCTCTCAGACTGCCTGCCCCTCCTCTGACACAGCGTGGCCGTGTGTGGATCCCTCTCTCCACGAACGGCCGGAATGTCAGTCTCCCAAGCACTCTGCCTGTCCGAGCTCCTCAACGTCCAGAGCACCACACACTGTAGGTTCCGCTCACAAAGCAGATCTCCAGGGCTAGGCGCTCAACAGTCCCAAGCTTCCACCCCCTCCCTGCTCTGTTTCTCTTTCTTCTGCTGGTGAGCTGGGGTGGGGGAAGGGCCCGGAACACGCTGGATTAAGGCTTTCCTACGTTACCCTGTTTCGTGAGGTCTGCTCCTTTCGTGAGGTCTGTATGGTGTCCAGTTCAGCCTTCTTTCTTCTTGCTGTTTTAGGGTTAGTTTTATTAATTAACTATATTTGTGTACTATTTGTGGTTTTGGGAGGAGTTCTCCGTGTCACCTCTCTCGCCGCCATCTTGAATCCTCACCATTTCAGTTTTTAATGCCTTTTTTGTTTTGTTTTGTTTTGTTTCAAGGCTCTGACAGGAAATTTGTCAATTTCTTGGTATGATAGGTATTCCTCCCTCCGTAAATTCTTGACCTTTGCTTTACCCCCTTCGCCCTTCCTTCTGCATTGTTGAAGTTAATTTATATTCCGCTTTAAAACCATAATTAGGTTTTATATGCTTTGTCAATAGGTGTATTCTGAAATTGGATAGCCAATAAATGTCATTTATAATATTATGGGTAAGTGAGTTCACTACAGACCCAACTAGTAGGCTAAAAAGAGGTTCGGTTCCAGTGTTTTGTTATCATCACTCAAAGGAATAATATACAAGAGAATCTTTTTTTCCCTTTATTTCACCTAGATAATGAAAATCTTGCCACATTTTAGTTTTTTTCGTAATTGGATTGTGCAAATTTTTTTTTTAATTGTTCTATTTTCTCTACAGTTTCTGATTGCCTGTTTTTGAGGTGGGGGGACAAACAGTGTTCTTGACCATATCACTAATATCTTCTATTCTCTTTATTTCCTAAGATACATTTTCTTCTAGAATCACACAGACTTTCTCCTGTGTTGGCTATGGCTTTTTATACGGCTTTTTTTTTTGGATAGATTATTGGTAATTACCTTGCATTCTGTGCTTTTGTCATATCCTCAAGAATTCAGAATTCATACTATCTGCTCTAACACATAATTTTTTTTTACCTGAAAGTCTTTTGCAGTTCTGTATTCTCTTCACTGTGAAAAGGTTGTTTTGCAGTCAGCAACCTAGAACTTTGTATTTAATGCTTTTTTGAATTACGGTTATTTTCTTCCTAGGTTTTTAGCATTGTCCCACTGTCTTCTGGTATCTGATGTTGTTTCTGTGAAGTATGAATGCCATTGTATTTTTCATTCTTCTGTAGGCAACCTGTTTCCTCACTGAAAGCTTTATTTCACAATGATAAGTCTTTGTTAGGGTCTTTTATTCTTATTCTAATCTTACAGTAATTTTTAAAAGCCTTTTTGTTATTTCATAGGTCTCTTAAATTTAAAGGTTCATGTCTCTTCATTTCTGGGAATTTTTCTTGCTTAATTGCTTTGGTAGTTTCTTTATTTTCTCGATTATTTCTTTCAGAAACTACTGTTAGTTGAGTAATAGATCTCCCAATTTGATTATTGTCATATTTCCTATTATCTTTTACTTTTGATTTTGGGACATATACGTACCTCTTATCTTCTATCCTTTCTCTTGATTCCTAAATTTTAGCATTTTTTTATGCTCTTTTCCAGACTGCTACATGCTTGCTTCACATAATCTGGTGATTCTTGGTTGACCCATTCATATATAGGAATAAAGTATTGGGCTTACTGGGTGTTTTAAGGTTTGTCAATAGGTAGGTTTCATTTTAGAGTTAATAGGTATAGAACTGGACACTAAAGGACATGTCCAAATGTCAGAGGATTACATTAGTTCTGTTCATATTGTAAGTTCACTGTGTCCAGAGAAGAACATATAGGGATTTTTTGGCTGAAAGTTTTATCAGGATACGTTTTACATTTGGCTGTAAGCAACAAAAATCTTGATTCACACTGGTTCATAAAATAAAATGTTATCCTTTATATCAAGTCCATAGAGGTTGACTCTAAGCACCATACAGTCAGTAACCAGCAATGTACAGTTATCAAGGTACCAGGTCCATTCTTTTTCTTTGCTTTCTCATTCTCTTTGCCTAGAATTTGTACTCGTAATTGCTTCCTTTGTGGTTGTTGGATGGCTGCAGTAGTTCTAGTCATCATATCTAGATGTGGTTGTATCTAATAAAAGAAGAGAGTATCTTTTACTTCTTTCTTAGGATCTAGGAAACTCCCCAGAAATCTCCTTGGCAGATTTCCCCTCACACTGCTCACCGGAATCAGTTAACTCCTGTATACCTAAATCAGTCATTGGCAGGCAAAATGAGTGTAGTACATTTTGTCAGGACTCATCAGGATCTAACTATTGAGCTCGTGAATGAGGTTCCATATGGAGGAGGAGCAGATACCTAATGACAATTAAAGAGTTCTTTCAGGGAAATAAAGATGAGGGATGGAAGATGGGTGGGGCACTCATAGTCTTCTCCAAGGGGGTAAAGGCCTGACTATCCACATTTTTACCCACAGGAGTGTTGGGGGCTGGTTTATTTGCAAAATTTCACCTTAATTCCCCCTTTCTCAGCCTTACTTCATTTCTGTTTGATTATTGTCATTATACTTAGCTTTTATTTTGGACTCCTAGGCTTTCCAAGGTCTGTTGGGTAGGGCTTCCTCTAAGGCCTGCTCCCTTTTTAGCAGCCATTCCCTTCTTATATATTCTAGGTTGTGGTTTTTCTGCTCAGTTTTATTAGTCTATGACTCTTAATAATCATTTTCCATCTTCCAAAAGTTTGTTGATGTTCATTCACTTATTCATTTCCTTTGTTACTTCTTATTTATTCCTTTACTATCATCTTTAGATGATTGTATGTAGAAAATTTTGAGGACACAAAAAGCAGAT
Source organism: Phataginus tricuspis (assembly GCA_029783875.1). Taxonomy (NCBI): domain Eukaryota; kingdom Metazoa; phylum Chordata; class Mammalia; order Pholidota; family Manidae; genus Phataginus; species Phataginus tricuspis. The sequence continues at coordinate 11,793,290 of JAQQAC010012408.1, forward strand.
GATACAATGAACTCCCATGTATTCAATATCAGTATTTATCATCTCACAGCCAATTGTTTAATTTATACTCTGATCCATTTCCCCATCTACTCTCTTCCACCTGTACCATATTAGTTTAAAGCCTTTCACTCTCATTTTAGTGTGGAAGGATATTATAATAGATGGTCAGTTTGCCATCTTGAATCAAGTCTAGTAGAATGTTTGTAGAATTAAAAATGTTTTGAGAAGTAACAAATGACTCAGGGTAAAGAAATATAGTCTTGAACTTTGTATTTTCTGTTGCTAGACAACTAAATTATATATATTCAAGCACTACATTTGAGCCAAATCAAAGATACAGTGTCTGTATATTATGACATAATGAGAGAGGAATAATAACATTAAACGTTACAATATAGTGTGTTAAATACTAATTATCAAAATCATTGAACCCTTCTCAGCCCCCATTTTATTAAAAATCTGGTATTTTAGCAGAATTTTTTGACTTAAGGCTATTAACACTTTTTGTTTTCCCTTTTACTCACAACCAAATCAACTCCAGATCAATGAATGAAATAAAAAATCTCCAGTACCTACCTCGGACCAGTGAACCCCGTGAAGTCCTCTTTGAAGATAGGACAAGAGCTCATGCTGACCATGTAGGTCAAGGGTTTGACTGGCAGAGTACGGCTGCTGTTGGGGTTTTGAAAGCTGTACAGTTTGGTGAATGGTAAGTTACTGGAACTCACCTGCAAGATTAGTTAATGTTTAAGGAGATGAGAATATGATTTAAGAGGATGGGGACCAGTTTTTAAAAAAACTGGTAAAATACACATAATATAAAATTAAGAATTAAAATCTTAACGTTAAGTATATACACATTGTTATGAAACAGATCCAGAACTTTTCCATCTTGCAAAACTGCAACTCTGTACCCATTAAACAATAATTCCCTTTTTTCATCTTCCCCCAGTTCCTGATAACCCTCATTGTACTTTTGTTTCTGTGAATTTGACTATTCTAAATACCTCATATAAGATGGAATCATACAATTATTGTTTTCTGACTGGCTTATTTCAGTTAGCATAATAACCTCAAGGTTCATCCATATTGTACAATGTGCTGTGATTTCTTTTTAAGGCTAAATAGTGTTCCATCATATGTATATGCCACATTTTGTTTATCCATTGATTCATCAGTGGATACTTGGGTTGCTTCCACCTTTTGGCTGCTATGAACAAATATTTCTTGTGTCCTTGGTTTGATAAGTCTTCTGGGCATATACCTAGAAGTGGACTTGCTGGATCATACAGTATGATTCTGTTTTTAATTTTTGGAAACTTTTCCATAGTGGCTTCCTCTTTTTATATTCAGTTAGGGCCCAGTTTTGACAAAGCTCAGACATAGAATTTAGCTTATTAAAAAAAAACTGTTTTACCTTGTTTTTCATATTTATGACTCCAGGTCCTTCTGTATTTAGTATAAAGTTGATCTGACTTTTTTTTAGAAGTATTGTTCAGTCGCAGCTTGGAAAGTATTTCAAGTTAAAGATTATTCAGCATTTTTTCCCACTTGTTACTTTGGAAACTGGAAGGTATAATTTTTGTGTGGCTGAGATGTGTTCTCTCTACTTCATTCCATCCTGATGGTGACATTACAGGGTAGCGTGGAGGTGTCTGGGCATAGTGGTGAGAGGATGCAAATACAACTGATTTAAAATAAAACTGTTTGTTTTTAGTCATTGTTTTAGGTTTGTAATGACCAATCTCAATTTCATTTTAAAAAATAGCTTTATTGGTGTTTTGTGTATTTTTTAAAAGTTGACTATAGAAGCAAATGTATACTTTGTCCTTAGGAACTATGCATCCTTTTCTATACTAGTAGTAGCATTTCTAGGAAGAGAACAACTGAAATTTGTCATTATTTTCCATTATGGGATACTTGCTTCTAAAGCTCAGTTTTGTTAATCTTAGGAGTGACCAACCTCGCGTAACCAAAGATGTAATTTGTTTTCATGCTGAGGATTTTACTGATGTTGTACAGAGACTTCAGTTAGACCTTCATGAACCTCCAGTTTCCCAGGTAATAACTCTTGGTTTTTTGTTACCCTTTGAATGAGATGTTGGAAATAAGTATCTGTACCCATTTTATTTTGCTTTTTATTTTAAAGTTAGATACATGAAATAGTGAACTAAATTTTACTACAGTTAAAGGCTGTGTGTGGGTGGAGGGTGTTGGAAATAATTAAAACAACTTCCCAACTAGAATGCTTAAGATCACATCAATCTTTGGGATGCCAGGTAAGCCTGGGATAGTCACAGGGCCCAGGCTGCTCAGTTGGGGCCATAAGCAGTCTCAACTGTTAACCCTGTGGTACTGTGTGCCCTTACATGCAAAAGGTTGAGAGAACAGATAAATGTTGCCCTTATATATTGCAAAGAATATTGATATTTGGCTGTACTTTGGAATACTTATTTAAATGATTCCCTAGGTCATATTGACTTTAACTTGTACATTGTTAACTAGTGAGGAGGTAAATAAGAAGAAAAATGCTTTTCAAGGATTATGGGAAAATTAGGAAGTTGTGTATCATTTAGTAATGGTTGGCTTTAATTTGTCCCTGTTTTCCTGTGTTAATTGTAATATTTTACTTGACTAAATTATTACATATTTTAAAGTCTCATACACTTTTTTCCTCTCTTCAGTGTGTACAGTGGGTGGATGAAGCTAAACTAAACCAAATGAGGCGAGAAGGCATTCGTTATGCTAGAATTCAGCTATGTGACAATGATATTTACTTCATCCCTAGAAATGTCATTCATCAGTTCAAAACAGTGTCAGCAGTGTGCAGCTTAGCTTGGCATATAAGGCTTAAACAGTACCACCCTGTTGTGGAAGCCACTCAAAACACAGAAAGTAGTTCTAACATGGACTGTGATTTAACTGGAAAGCAAGAATTAGAAGTTGAACCCCAGTGTGTGAGGATAAAAACTGAATCTGAAGAAACATGCACAGAGATGCAGCTTTTGACAACTGCTTCGTCATCCTTCCCACCTTCGTCAGAACTTAATCTGCAGCAAGATCAGATGACTCAGCCTATTCCAGTTTTAAAGGTGGAAGGTAGACTGGACTCTGACCAGCAACACAATCTACAGGAACATTCAAGCACTCCTGTGTGATATGTACATACTCAAACACATTTTTTAACTTTTTTAAATTTTGATGTGAAGTTATAGTTTTATAACTGGCTTAAGTTAAGTTTTATTGGAGAAATCTTGCCTATAATTCTATAAAGAGAAATGACATTCCACAAATGTCAAGCATATCTTTTTTACACAGATTATGCAAAGTTAAGAGTTGTATCTTATCCCGTTAGTACAGTATGTAATAGTGGGTCTGCTGCTACTTTCTGTTTTAAGGTGTGAGGTAACAATTCAATCTCTTCTTCAAATCAAAATGAGAATTCTCTGGAATAACAGATTCTTACTTGGTAAATTAGTCACTTCCCTTAATTTTATCTTGCCTTGTCTCTTGCCATATTTGCTGTTTTTATGATAGAAGATCAGACTTATAGTTTAGTATTTGTGTCTTTATGGCACAGATTCAGTTTCTACAGTAAAAATGGCATACATTACAGGAAAGAGTTCCTGCATCTTGTGCATGGGCAAGTAAGTTATCTGGTTCCAACCATAAAAAACAGGTAGTTTCTAAGGAAAATTCAGTGGCTCTCTGGTTTCTTAACAAAAGAGAAAGCACAGCACTTTCTGATCCAACTGTCTTTTTTGTATCTGTTATTTAAAGCCCAGTGGACATTTCAATTAAAAATATCTAAAGATGAATAGTCCTTGGTCACTCATTATCCATGCTTCATTAATCTCTTCTAGAATAGATGACAACTATGAAAGATATTTTGGGTAAGAGAGAATGTTGACATGATACTGTATTGTTCTGCTTCCTAGCATCCTCACATTTTGTGTGGATACTTTTGCTTCCTTAAACTGATCACAAGTATCAAATGTAGAGAATGATACCAATCTTTCTGATGAAGCTGCCATGTTTTGTGCGTGAAACTTAGGAAAAACTATTTTTGTCAGCTGGCATCAACCTCTTCATGATAAAGATCTGTTACTTCAGTTTTTACTGGTGAAACCTGGGTTTATTTACTATTACTCTGTGTTGCTACTAGAATATGGCACTCACCTTCATCCTAGAGTTTCAGGTAGCCTAATGCTTAGTGCCTGAATATTTAGATTTTTTTCCAAACAGGCACAGTTCATATAACTAATGTAGTTGTAACTTCCTGTTATTTTAGAATGTTAATGTAATACACATTTCACTTTCTCTTAGTTAATACAGTAGGCCTTTGTTTATTAAAGGGAGAGTACTCCCCACACCTAAGACCAGATTTCTTGTATCTACCTGGTTATAGTGCAATTGGAGAGTTTCTTTTTCTTGGAGGGTGAGATTTGGAATATTTACATTAACATAGGCAAAAAAAGATGCTGCTTTATTGTCTGTCACCATGAAAACTTAGCTGCATCTTTTGAAATATCAAATATGAATTTTCTCTAAAATATTCTGAAATAGGTTAAATCTTATATAAATATTACTTTGTGCAATATTGTGTAGTTAAATACATATTAGCAAAGTAGAGAGGTCACTGTAAACCGATAGAAAAGTAACCATCAGCAAATACTGCAGTGATTAGTTAGAATCTGTACTATTCGTTATATATATATATATGTATGTATTCTCTGTTACAAAGGATGAAGAAATAGAGAAACATTCAGTGTAAACCATTTATGAATTGGAACTGATGTTGGTTTTAGCTATCTTTGTAAATAAGGTAATTAGAATGGTATGAAAAGTAATGTGCTTATTGCAGGTGTGTTTTAAAATCTTGGGTGTAAATTCTAGGGTAAATTGTGGTTAAGCAAGACTAGTTTTTAAGGGACCTGACTTTAGGGTGTTTTTGTTACTTCGGGGGAGGGGGATAATCACAAAGTATGTGGATGGGTTATTTCTTGTATTTGTTTTTCTGTCCAGAAGAATTTCATAGAGCTTTACTAGGCCGTGCAAAGTAAAATTCTTCTCAGGCAACATTTGCTTTTTAAAATGATCATGAAGAACAAGGTTGTTAAAGCAAAAACTTTATTTTTCTTTTTCTTGTCTTCCAAGATCCGATTTCCCCATCTCCCACTTGCCATCCAGCAGATGCCATCTGTCATCTAAGCTGGTCATTGCTAATAAACAAGGAGACTGTCTCCTGACAGCCAGCACTGTGTATAATCACTCAGGAACCAGCGGATCTGCAAAGACCTACAATCAAAAGCAAATCCCCGTTTTCCTTTTATAAAACAGTCTACCCTCACCTCCAATATAAACACATTAAAGGAGTATAAAAATGTTTAAACTCATGTACTAATAAATTCATTGTGTGTTAGAATTGCAATAGAATGGAGAGAGAAACATTTAGCTAGTAATGTATCTGGAAACTGAATGTCCTATGTGAGTTTAGATTTTAATAGCATGCTTTAAAGACTGATGACTATAAAAGCGCAAGTTTTGAGTTTCTTACTGCTTTCAGAGCTGTATCCTAGTTAGTGATACAAATGATTGCAACTTTTCTAAATCTTTAAATTACTTGGTTTGGTGGAGTGAGGCATGGAGCAGTCTGGCGTCTTCTGATTTGTAAAGTAGTGATGGCAGTGAAGTTGTAACTGAAATTTAAGCTGATCTTCCTTTTTGGTATATTATTTGTTGTGCCAACTCTTTGAGATTACTTGCAGAATGTGGCTATAAGTTTTAGTATTTTGTGGAGCAGAGGGATATTTTAAAAATGTGCTTATGGAAAGGACCCAATAAATGAATATTCTTAACTTAGTAACTAGAGCAATTTTATGGTATTCATTAAAAAGGATAAAAGTCTTCCCTGCCCCAAGAAGTCATTCTGTTTATCAAGATATGCTAAGAGTAGGATTATGATTCAAAGAGGTGTCCCAAATTCATACAGCAATAATAATAATAACCTACATATTAGTTTCCCCCTCCAAAGTTTTAACTCTTTAAAAATAAATTCCTAGGCTTAATTGTACTTTTAGTTTGCTTATTCTGTACTTAGAATTTGTTTCATTGGTACTTATTTTCGAAGACTTGAAAGGTGCCCTTTTCCCTTAGAGACAGTTGGAATATCAGTTGACTAATATTGCAAGTAAGCTCTTATGGGGGTGGGGGGAAGTTTATTAAATAAAATCCTTTACAAAATGTTAGGAGAAGATGTCTTGCATTATCTTGCATAAGTTTTAGTAGGCATAAATTGACTTAATGACTGGAGAAGCGTTTTCCTTATTGCCTTCCCCTCTATAAATATTGTCTAGAATGAAAGCTAACTTAGGAGGAAAACTCCAAAACTCAAGAAAACCCTTAGTGAATATATTCTTATATTTTCATCTGTATTTGCCGTTAAAAATTTATTTGCATTTATTATACCTTTAGGATAATTGAGTTTGTGTCTTTGTAATGAATGTTTTGGCGTTGCTACAAGGTTTTTAAAAAATGAACCTTGCACTAGTACATGCCAGAGGTTCTTATTTCTGCTAATTTTTGTTTTAAACAGGTTGTAGCTATATTTATTGGTCATGCAGTAAGTAGAAGAAATGTACAAATGTTTTTCTTTAGCACATAAGGGACCTATCCTCATCCTGGAAGTTTGTTGCTTTAAAAGCAAGTATCTCTCCATAAATATTATGGCCTTCCATTTTCTTCATACATTTTTTAGGATCCATTTGTGCATGTAGTTGAGACCACTGTCTCTTAATATAGCACTTTTCAATTCTCTCTAAAGAAATACTTATGTACTACTATCACATGTTGTAAATTTTCATGTAATAGTGTTTTCTGTGACTAAACTCCATTTTGATTGGCAGCTAAGACTTTTTTCCTGTGGCTTTAATTTATCCAAGAGGTCTTTGCATATAGATGAAATGTATAATTTGCCTGGCGGACTATTTGCGTTGTGTGGCCTTAGTTTGTTTATTGACATTAACAAGTGTTTTAAAAAGGTTTTTAATGAATAGTCTTAAATCTAAATTTGTGTGAATAATAATCCTTTTAACACAGTGCTTTTTTGTAGCTGTCTAAGTGTGTTAAATTGTTAAGCTATTTCTTTGTAAAATAGGACAATGGAATGCATAGTTTTTTTTTTTCCTGTAAAGTATTTTTTTAATAAACAAAGTCTGATTTGTCCTTTACTGATGTTTCATGACAAAATGAATAGCACATGTGAATTTTACCTACCTGGAATCTTTTTTAAAAGTATTACTCCTTTCCTTCTATGGTCCCCTATTATTTTAGAAAATCTTGAGACTTTTCTTTCCTAAAAAGATCATAGATATCTGGAGAAAATTCCATACACATTGAGATGCAAGCAGTTTTGGGGAAGAAGAAAAAATTACGCTTGGCATTTGTGGCAGTTATGCCTCCTGCTGCTTAAATTGGTTTATATCTATTTATGAGAGGATGATCAAATTTTAACCTGGTGATGGTATTTTTTAAAGTACATGCATGCAGTGTTAGTTAATGAAGGTGTATTAGGTTTTTCAGATGTCATTGGTGTATTGTCACAGTGCAATGGATTTTTTTCCTCATCAGTTTTTGTGTGAACTTATTTTATTGAGTTATCTGTCCTAAGCACAGAACTCTTGGCTCTGATTAGGAAAGGAAAAGGGAGGAAACTAAGGTTATTTGAGCAGTGGGCCATTTTATTTGAGGGTATCTCATTTAATCCTTATATCCTTCAGTAGGAAGGTAATAATCCAGTCTCCGTCATAATACAGGTGGGAAAACAGTCTTGTTAGGTTAAATAAATTGCCTAGACTCACCTATTTGGTTAGTTGGAACACAGATTTGATTCAGTTCTGGGTTCAAAACTCATGCTTTGGTAAGTGGCAGCCTTATGAAACACTGAAAAGTCTATTCAGGGGCTCCTGAAAGATGATTTGCTACTTAGTACTATTCCCTACTAAACTCAACCTGATTCCATGTTCTACCAACTCCAAAAGCCTCTGTGTGCTAGATAATGAAGTAAAATGTTTTTGCTATTAATGTAATGTACATCTTAAATATTAGACCAAAAATGACTTTCCATTTGTCATTTATCCTTTTTTAATTTATTTTTTATTTTGGCCATTTGTCTTGAAACCCAACAATTGTAATGCTTTAAGGAAGGGAAAGTGAAAAAGGAAAACACCCAATGTGTGCAATAGAAAAACAAACCTGGGTGAACTGGTTTTAGTTTTGTGGAGTTATTTTTATTTTCTTAGCAGGATTTTCCTCATCGGTAAAAAGGGGAGGACGTCCACCTGAGGATGATTTAATGATAATGTGAAACATTTAGAACTGCACTTAGGCTTTTCAGTGGTAGCTAATCTAACCAATTTTCTGCCAGTAGCTTTACCAGACCCAAATGCTATATGCTGGGCAAGTACTCTGCTTCGGGTGAGGTGAGAATCATAGTAAGAAGTCAGTTTTCTGTTAATGGCCAAAAAATGTATATAGGAGGAAAAAGGCTTAAAACCTTACGTTTCCTTAAATATTCATTTTTGGGTGCAATCGTTACTTTCTCCTGACCTCTCAGCCTACTTTAATTCTTAACCTAGAAACAGTTCTCCCCACGGCCACCTTTACCTACCCTAATTGGGAAAAGGGCCCTGGAACTGCCCGAAGCCTTGGTCCTCCTCGTCCTTTATGCTTGAGCACCCAGAACGCGAGTAAGTCCCCGAACTGCTGAGGGGCGGGAGAGGAAGGGAATTACTAAGCAGTGGTCCGCCACGCCCTTCGTTCCAAGACAGCGTAAATCCATGAAAACACTCGTTCACACAGCAGAGATGGGGAAACCTATGTCCCAGGCTCGTCCAGGCCGTAGTCCTCACGGAGACCACAGCGCACTGGGGAAGACCGACAGTAATTACTGAAGCACAAAAAGACATAGAAGTGTTAAACAGAAACGAACGGAAGCTATTAGGACACCGGGACCGACGTCCTTCAGATCAATGGCTGGGAAAGTCATTTCTGAGGAAGTGACCCGAAGGGTGAACGGGGGAGCTGCTCTCGGCCTAGATGGCTCTGCGGCAACACGCTGGCCGCTCCGTCCCGCAGCCGGACGGAGGCGCGGCGCGAAGGCCCGGCCGGGGGCGGGGCCACCCTTGCGGGCAAACCCGGAAAGCGGAAGCCGCGGACGGCCTGCCCCGCGGTCTGCGGCGCTGCTCTCGCCTAGCTGTCGGCCGGCTGAGTCATGGCTCCGCCAGGCCCGGCCAAGCGAGGACGCGCCCGCCGCCCCCAACCGGCTTCCTCCGGGTCTTGGGGCCATTGCACCTGACTTTTCCGGCCGGGCAAAAGCCTTTTGCCATTGCCGTGGCTACAGGCGGCCTAGCAAGGACTCCCTTCGCTTTTTATCCCCTTCCTTTCCCAGGTCGTTCTTTGTTTTGGGTCAGTCTGGTGACCCCGTAGGTCGGGTTTGGAGGGCACCTCATCTGAGCGCTGAGCCGCCGGCCGCCTCTAAGGCTGGGACGGCCTCCGCGGTCTCCATGGTAACGGCCCCGCCGGCGTCTCCGCATCCGGGGGAAGATGCGGCCTGCCGGGCGCGCCGCCTCGCCCCCGGCCTTACGGCCCGGCCGGGGCCACTGAGGAGGAAGGTCCCGGCCACCGGGCTGAGGGGCCGCAGGCACCAGGTGAGAGCCCGACGCTGGGCGCGGAGGCGGGGGTGCAGGTCAGCTCCTGCGACCTCGCCTCCCCTCCCCCGCATTCCTGAGCACACCCGCACAAAATATCGCAGAGAGGCTTCTCCGGTCTCCACTGCGCCAGAGGTTTTTGGGGTTGGCTTTTTTTTGTTCCGGCAAGCAGCTCATGGAGAGGCTGAGCGAAGTGGTGTTAGAGTTCTACCCAAATTGGAAGAGTACCTTTCAGCAACTGGACTCACCGACTGGCTTCCCTTCATTTTCAGTGAAATCCCATTCTCTGGCTGGAGACACAGATGGCCTCAAATGAGAGAGATGCAATATCGTGGTACCAAAAGAAGGTAATATCAGTATTTTTATTCGTAAAGCATACTTCCTGCCAAAAGCTCCCAGAGAACATGTTCGTTTTCCCTGAACTTGATATTGCCAGGTATTCTTGCATGGTCTCTCTCAACATAAATGGAAAACTGATGTGCAAGGTCATCAGTCTTTTGAACTTAGCTCCAGGTCCCCGAATAAGATTTTCAAGTCACCTCCCTTCTCCATGCTGGACACATAATGCCATAGCCATGCTTTGATAGTTTGCTTCTGACCCAACTGCTGTTTTTTCAGGCATGAAACTTTATTTGCATAGCTCAGATTTGTACTGGCAACAGTCTTACTGAGCTGTTGATTACGTTTTATTCCTCTCTAGTATTCCTACTGATGTTTTCCTTAAAAAAAAAGTGGAAGTATCTTTTCAAATAAGTATCTTTTCAGATAATACTTAACTTGAAATATTTTGAACATTGCTTTTTAACTTACTTTTAGATCCTGCTATATTAGAATTTTGAAGGAAACAGACCTTGGAAATATTAATCTATTCTAACCTCTGAGAAGCGCATTTTCCAGATACCATATAGATTCTTAATAGTCCCATGACTTTGGTGAGACTTGACCTAAATAAAAGGATTTCCTCTGCATCATTTAAAAAGCCTGCTCCCTATTTCAGATTGGAGCATATGATCAGCAGATATGGGAAAAGTCAATCGAGCAGACTCAGATTAAGGTAAATTGATTTTTTTTTAATTCTAGCTTTGTTTTACTGCTTTAATGGAAGAGTGTATTGTATATACTTAAAAAAAATCTGCACTTACCCATCAAGTGTGGCATTCTTTATTCTTTGAAGTTTGTAAAGAAAACAACACTGCAAGCAGAAGGATAAATGGTAATCGACATTTAGCCTCAATATCAGAGAAATTAGAAAGAAGTGGCTGGTCTATGATGAATTAGAAAGCAAATGTCACATGTAAATGGAGCTATGGCTACTTAACTCCAACTGGTGTTACTTTGTGGCATTGCAGCCCCGGTATTGCCAGAGTTTTCAAGAGAAGCTGGGAATATACATTTTATGTGTATAAAATATATACACATTCATTCCTCCCTTTCCCCTCCTTATCTTCTCTCTCCTCTGCTCCTCTTCCTCTTTATCCCTCCCCGCCCTTGTGAGCCCAGTAAAACCCATTTGTGACCTGAATCACTATTCAGTTATTGGTTTAGAGTAGTATGGTGTTAAGTTTTTCAGTTCTTAAACTTTTTTCTGCAGTGCTCTTAGAACTGAGCAAATTCTTAGGGTTATTTCATGCTCACCAAGCAACCTAAAAGTGATGTGGATTCAGAATTCCAGTTTATTTTTTCAACAGGGTAGCGTAGGGTTAAATAATGTTTCAAAGTGAGGGTTGGGGGGTCAGCATGTATTGGGGGAGAGGGTGGTGCAGATTAGTCCTAGAAAGCTTGCTCAGTAGTCAAATGTAACTGGATAGTTTTGAGAGGTGTGGAAAAGCCTAAACACCATCCCTGCCTCTGAAAGAATGTCTCTATTGACTTCAGTATACTGACTTCAGTACTTTGATCTACAGATTCAAAGTCCACTTCCTTGGAAAGTGCTGAATAATGGCTGGCAGATTCTTGTTTTGGGGCCTTTATTTTTAAAGATTTGCTGCAGACCCTCTGTTAACACTTAAAAAATGCATATATGTTGGTGTAATACAACTTAATCGTTTGTTTTATTTATCTCTAAGTCACATTGATTGGATTGGGATGTTTAAATCTCCAGTGAAATACATTTAACCAGTACTTTCAGGGTGCATTTTTTTAAATGGCCAGTCAACTAGAAAGTGTTTGACTTACATAGTACTTGGCTAGCTTTTCATAATTGTGTACAGTCTTGACTTTTTATATTAATAGGACACGGGGTTACGATGACTAAATCTGCAAATTTTAGTTTTTAACTCTCTAAATTCTGTTCCTTTGTTCTTTTGTGAGCTGCTAAAAAGTATTGATAGTAAGTATGGTATAATGGAAAGAGGCACAGAACTGGGAGTTAGATCTTTTGTGATCTCTATCTAGCTCTGTGGTCTTGAACAAGCACTGTAGTTTGTTTGGGTTTTAGTTTTCTTATCCTTAAAAGGATTTTACTTTCTGCTATAGAATTTCTTACCTACCTTCTTCCACTACATAATTTAAAGATTTCCTTAACTCTTACTTCCATGCCATTATATATGTCCCTTCCTTTTAGTATATCATGTCAAAACTATTTGAATATCTGTATGCCTTCATAAGTCTCAAGGGCAGGAATTGTGTTTGTGTCCCACTTTAGAGCATCTTGATTCATACTAGGAACTCAGCGTCTATTGTATTTAATTGAACCCCATCTATTATGAATATTTTTATTCATTGTTCTCTTATAAAGTAATCTACCTAACAACTCCTTAGTGTATACTTTTTAATTTAGCAGCAGTGGAAAGAATAAAATTAAAGGCAACTCTAAAAACTTACTAAACTAATATACCAACAAGTCCTAGGTGCATGGTTCTTGACTTCATGAATGGTGGAGGAGGAAGCCATGATTTCTTTTTAAGTATGTTTAAGTCTTAGACAAAAATTGGCCACAGTATAGGATACAAAGAAATATTTAATGGATGTTAAAAATAAATTACAGAAACATTTTTTTTGAAAACAAAAAAGAAAAAAAGAAAATTAAAAAATAAACAATATTAACATCAGGTCACAGTACAATAAAGTTAGAGATTACATAATAAAAATATTCAAAATTATAAAAGATATAAATTTTAAAAATCTTAACTTGGATCATGAAGAGTGATATGAAGTCTTCCATGAACACTTATTGGGCTACTATGTTTATTTTCTCTGGTGACATCTTTTTAGCCTTAGGGGTGCTTCCCTCTAGAGCAGTCTGTTTAAGATTTCCTATAGTGGTGGTTTATGAGAGGCAAAGTCTCTCAACTTTCGTTTGTCTGGAAATTGTTTAATCCCTCTGTCATATTTAAATGATAATTGTGCTGGATACAATATTCTTGGTTCGAGGCCCTTCTGTTTCATTACGTTAAATATATCATGCCATTCTCTTCTGGCCTGTAAGGTTTCTGTTGAGAAGTCTGATGGGTTTTCCTTTGTAGGTAATCTTTTTTCTCTCTCTAGCTGCCTTTAATACTCTGTTTTTATCTTTGATCTTTGCCATCTTAATTATTATGTGTTTTGGTGTTGTCTTCCTTGGGTCGCTTGTGTTGGGAGATCTGTGGGCTTCCGTGGACTGCGAGACTATTTCCTTCCCCAGCGTGGGAAAGTTTTCAGCAATAATTTCTTCAAAGACACTTTCTATCCCTTTTTCTCTCTCTTCTTCCTCTGGTACTCCTATAATGCGAATATTGTTCCGTTTGGATTGGTCACACAGTTCTCTTAATATTCTTTCATTCCTAGAGATCCTTTTATCTCTCTCTGCCTCAGCTTCTCTGTATTCCTGTTCTCTGATTTCTATTCCATTAACAGTCTCTTGCATCTCATCCAATCTGCTGTTAAGCCCGTCGATGGCTTGTCTGATTTCTGCATAATCTTTCCTCACTTCCCTCACTTCCTCCCTCAGCTCTTGCACATTTCTCTGTAGATCCGTCAGCATGGTTATGACTTTTATTCTGAATTCTTTTTCAGGAAGACTGTGCATATCCATCCCTTCAGGTTCCCTCTCTGGGGTTGTCTGGGTCTGGAGCTTTGTCTGTACCATATTCCTATGTCTTTTCATGGCTATGGAAGTGGTTGCTGGTAGTTGCCACGTATGTCAGCTGGGCTCTTTATGACTGCTTCACGGGGTGCCGAGTCCTCTCAGATGTAGCTGAATGCTGTGCGCTTTCCTGTGTATTCTGGTCTCTCTTTTAGGAAAGTTGTATTTGCTGTGTTTTCGTGGATAAATATAGTGTTGGGAGGAGATTTCTGCCGTCCTGCTCACGTTGCCATCTTCCTGGAAGTCTGGGCTACTATGTTTGAAGCATTTTGCTATATGTTGAGCACAAGAGGAAAAGTATTTACAAACAGAAGTACAGTACTTGTTTAAGAGAAGAGTAAGTAGCCCTGTCTGATTGCAGTTTAAATATGTAGATGAGATTATGGGACATAAATCGGATTGAAACTGATTTGGCTGCTTTACTAAGAACTTTCTTTAGAAAATGGAAAAATTTTTGTTATTTGAGTAGCAGGACTGCATCATATCTGTATTTTTGAAGGATAGAAATAAAAACGTAGGTATAACAAAATCTGTGGAATACTTCCAAAGTAATACTTAATGAAATTATCACTCTAAATGTCTATTTTAACAAAAAAATCTCTGGATTGATAGGAAGAGTTAAAATGATTCAAGTGGTTCTATGGAAAATCTAGAGAAAGAAAGCAGTAAGTCAAGGAAGGGCACAAAGCATCAAAAATTAAAGCAGTCATTATGTATCCTTCATTTAATAAACTATTTGCTAAGCACCTACCTGACATGTGTCAGGCAGTAGGCCAGGTACTATGTCTACATAATGATGAGCAAAACACTCAACATTTTTCTTTTCATGGAGCTTCTAGTAAAGTGGGAGAGAGACAATAATAAAACTACAAATGAATAAAAATTATGTTGTGGTAAACACTAAGAAGGAGAGTTATTATTTACAAGCTATTATGCTTATATAAGGGAAATGGACCTACTCAAGGGGGTTAGAGAATCCTTCCCTGAGTAATTGATGGTTCAAATAAGATCTGAAGAATAAGTACTAGTTAGTTAGGTCAAGAACAAATACACTAATCCTACATAAAGTCTTTCAGAAAATAGATGAAGTATATTTCTCAACTCATTTTGTGAGACCAGTATTACCCTGATTCCAAAGCTAGACAAAGACAAAATTCGTTGTGAACACAGATGTGAAAAATCTTTAACAAAATATTTGTTAACAAAATCAAATTCAAAACATATAAAATGGATTATGTATTATGACCAATTGGGATTTATCCTAGAAATGCAACATTGGTTTAACTTTCAAAAATAAATTAATGTAATATACCATATTAATGGAAGAAAGGACAAAACCACATGATCTCTGTAGAGATAGAAAGCATTTGACAAAATACAATGTCCTTTGAAACTAGAAATAGAAAGTAATTTCCTCAATCTGTCAAAGGGTGTGTACAAAAACCTATAGCTAACATCACTCTTTAATGATTACAGACACTATTTTGCCCCTAAAATTGGGAATAAAGTAAGGATGTCTGCTTTCACCATATCTATAAAACATTGTGTTGGGGATTTTAGCCAGTACAATAAGGCAACGAAAAGAAAGTGAAAATTGCCTTTATTCATGATGACATGGTCCCATCTGTAAAAAAATTACTAACACTAATAAATTAGTTTAGCAAGTTCTCTAAGTGCAAGATTAATATACAAAAATTATTTGTATTTCTGTACAACAGCAATGAGTAATCCAAAAATGAAATTAAGGAAATAATTCACTCATAATAGTATCAGAGAGAATAAAATACTTAGGAATAACTTTAACATAGAAAGTATAAGATCTGTACACTAAAAACAAAACATTGCTAAGAGAAATTAAAGATCTAAACAAATGGAGTAACATTCATCATCATGATCTGAAAGACACAATATTATTAAGGTGGCCCTTCTCTCCAAATATATCTATAAATTCAATATAATCCCTTCAAAATTCCATCAGTATTTTTTTTGTAGAAATGGATAAGCTAATTCTAAAATTGATAAGGAATAGAAAGGGCCTAGGATATTCAAAACAAGTTTAAAAAGGACAGAGATGACTTACATTACTGGATCTCAAAATTTACTGTAATTACTGCTATAACAGTCCAGATAGTACAGTCAGTGGAACAGAATAGAAGATCTAGAAATAAATCCTTATAGTTTTGATAAATTGATTTTTGACAAAGATACCGAAGCAGTTCAATGAAGAAATACTCTTGTCAACAAGTGGTGCTGGAGCAATTGGATATCCATAAGTATAAAAATGAAATTTGATTCTCACACCATGCACAAAAATCACTTAAAGTAGATCCATAAACTGAAGGGTCTTAAATGTAAGAACTAAAAAAAAATATATTTTTTTTTTCTAGAAGAAAACAGCGAATATCTTTGTGACCTTGGGATGGGCAAAGGTTTCTTAGAAACACAGAAAAAAGTTGATAAATTTGGCTTCATCAAAATTTAAAAATGTTCTTCAAAATATCCCATTAAAAAAATCAAAAGACAAGCCACAGAATGGGAAAAAATATTTTCAAATCATATATATAATGAAGTATTTGTGTCTGTAATAAAGAACTACAGTTCAATAAGAAGATGAAAAACCCAATTTAAAAATGGGAAAGATTGAATAGCTGTTTCCCCAAAGAAGGTAAATGAATGGCTAATGGTACATGAAAAGATGCTCAACATTATTAGTTATTAGGGAAGTACAAATTAAAACTGCAATGAGATACTACTATGCAGCTATTAGAGTGGCTAAAATTAAAGAGACTGATCTTCCAAGTGTTAGCAAGGACATGGAGCAACCTGAACTCTCATAGACTTGTTAGTGGAAATGGAAAGAGGAAAATACTTTGGCACTTTATTAAAAAGTTACATATGTACTCCCATATGACCAGCATTTCCACTCCTAGTATCTACCCAAGAGAAATAAAAACATATGAGCACATACAAATGTTCACAGCAGTACTAGTCATAATAGTCAAAATTTGGAAAAAAGTTCAAATGTTTATCAACTGGTAGGTGAATAAACAAATGTGTTATATCCATACAGTGGAGTATGACTCAGTAATAAAAATTGTTAATATATTCTGCAACAAGAATAAACCTCAAAAAAGTTAAGCTAAGTGAAAGAGGCCAGACACGAAAGACTATATTGTATAATTCAGTTTATCTGAAACTTCTAGAAAAGGTAGATCTATGGAAGTAGAAAGTAGATCAGTGATTGCTTCTGGCTAAGGGATAGGAAGAGAGATTTACTGCCATTCTTGTTTTTGAGTGATGGAAATGACCTAAAGTTTAATTGTGATGATGGTTGCACAACTTTATAAATTTACTCAAAATCTCCTAAATTAATTACTGAAATTGTACACCTAAAAATGGGTGAGTTTTATAGTATGTAAGTTATATTTCAATATAGCTATTTTCTTAAATTGCAATAGAAAAAAGTAGGAGCAGTCATAATATAGTACATAGGAAAGTCATACATATTCCTAATGAAAATTGTCTTCTAAAATTTCTTCATTGAGAGAATATATTAAATGTAAGGTCTAATGTTATTTTCAGTGATGAAGCTCAACTTAGTCCCTCTTAAAAAGAATAAAACAAGAATGGCCTCTATTAGTTCTGTTTAACATGCTGAGATATATTTGCTAAGATGAACAAAACATTCTAATACTATCTTTTAAAATATTTTTCTTTGATTTTTTTTCTAATTAATACTAGAGTAACAGAAACCAGTGTTTGAAAATGACATGATTTTATAGCTAGAAAAAATTAAAAGGCCAATCATAAGCACAGAGGTGACTTCAGCTGTTTTTGTAATGTTTATTTCTTAAGCCAGATGGAGGGTACATAACAGATGAGACTCTGTATTAAATATGTGCGTTTATCTCCATCTGATCTCTTCTGAAATCTCTCTAAAATTACAACAAAGAGGAAAAAGATATCAGTCCACAAGGATTAAAATTCCAGGAGTGAAGACTGTAGTTAAGTGAGAGCTATTGACACAATTTTGAAAGTTGGAAAGTGCATGTAAAGAAAGTAACAATGTTAAATGTCTAAGAGGGAATGCCAGTAGCAAACAAGTTAACTCCCTCAGTGAAACACTTACATTTACCAGTTGGTTAGAGGATATGATAAAGTGTACAGGTGAACAGCCAAATAAAGAGATGTATACGGCAAAGCCTGGGAGGGTCCGGAGCACAGGAGCTTCTATGCCTGTGGAGCTGTGATGTGTCACCCTCCTGCTGTGGATGTGCTTGTCAACCTGGAAACCCTCTGAGCCCTACTGGGATTTTTATGTAGGCATGACCCATCATAACTCAGTTTTTAGCCCTTCTTCTTTCACAAGCGAATGGGGGATAGGCTGAAAATTCCAAGCTTCTAATCATGGTTTGTTGTTTCTGGTGACCAGCCCTCATCTGAAAGCTACCCAGGAGCCCTCCCAGAGTCACTTCATTGGAAACAAAGACATGCCTATCACCCAGGAAATTCTAAGAGTTTCAGGAGCCCTGTCTCAGGAACTGGGGACAGAGACCAATCTAATATTTCTTATAAACCATAATACCACAAGAATATTTGGGATTCAAGCTTGGAGTCAGAAGAGAGTAGAGAGAAGTTAAGCAGGGAGTAGAGAGAAGGATAAAAATAGATCATATACAAAATTGAGAGTTAGAATGACATTGAGCCTCTCAGCAGCAACTTTTAGCTCATCTGGAAGCTAGATGACAATGGAATCTTCAAATTTCTCAGAGAAAAAAACTTTGAACCTAAAACTTTATGCCCTCCCTCACTATTAACCAAATATAAAGATAGATGAAGATGTATTCAGACCTTCAAAGTCCCCCAAAAAGTATTACCCATGTCCCCTCTCTCAGAAAGCATGGGAAGACATGTACTATATTATGATGAATGAGTAAACCAAAAAAGAGGAATCTGTATTATCAGGAAATAGGATAGATAACACAGACAGAGGGAATTTTATAGATAAAAAGGAATTTTAGGTATGAAAGGGAATTTTAGGATCATTAAGAGATGTCCCAGGATGACAATTTATATCAATCCTAGAAAACAACCACACCAGAATGAAACAGGACCACAGAAAACTATGGTATAGATACCCTTCAAGGGAGAAAAAAGAAACCAGTATTTGTTGCTTGAGCACATTGGGAACAGATTTGTAACACATGGAGTTTCAAGATGAATTATTAGTAGATATGTAAAAAATTAAGTGAATGAAAAAAATGAAGCTTGCCATGTGTGACCTTTATCATTGTTTATGTATGTTCCCTCTAAATCCACCGTTTTTTTAGTGTTTTTTTTTATCATAAATGGATGTTGAATTTCATCAAATGCTTTTTCTGCATCTATTGAGATAATATAATTTTTTTATATATTATTATTTTTTATTAAGGTATTATTGATATACACCTTATGAAGGTTTCACATGGAAAAACAATGTGGTCACTACATTTACCCATATTATCAAGTCCCCACCCATACCCCAATGCAGGCACTGTCCATCAGTGTAGTAAGATGCCACAGATTCACTATTTGCCTTCTCTGTGCTACACTGTTTTCCCCTTGATCCCCCACACCATGTGTACTAAACCTAATACCCCTCAATCCCCTTCTCCCTCCCTCCCCACCCACCCTCCCACACCCCTTCTCTTTGGTAACCACTAGTTCCTTCTTGGAGTCTCTGAGTCTGCTGCTATTTTGTTCCTTCAGTTATGCTTCGTTGTTATACTCCACAAATGAGGGAAATCATCTGGCACTTGTCTTTCTCTGCCTAGCTTATTTCACTGAGCATAATATCCTCCAGCTCCATCCATGTTGTTGCAAGTGGTAGGATTTGTTTCTTATGGCTGAATATGTATCACCTGTTCTTTATCCATTCATCTACTGGTAGACACTTAGGTTGCTTCCATATCTTGGCTATTGTAAAAAGTGCTGCAATAAACATAGGGGTGCGTATGTCTTTTTGGATCTGAGAAGTTGTATTCTTTTGGTAAATTCCAAGGAGTGGGATTCCTGGGTCAAATGGTATTTCTATTTTTAGTTTTTTGAGGAACCTCCATACTGCTTTCCACAATGGTTGAACTAGCTTACATTCCCACCAGAGTGTAGGAGGGTTCCCCTTTTTCTGCATCCTCACCAGCATTTGTTGTTCTTAGTCTTTTGGATGGTGGCCATCCTTACTGGTGTGAGGTGATATCTCATTGTGGTTTTAATTTGCATTTCCCTGATGATTAGTGATGTGGTGCATCTTTTCAGGTGTCTGTTGGTCATCTGAATATTCTTCTTTGGAGAACTGTCTCTTCATATCCTCTGCCCATTATCGGGTTATTTGCTTTTTGGGTGTTGACGCATGTAAGTTCTTTATATATTTTGGACGTTAACCCCTTGTCAGATAGGTCATTTACAAATATATTCTCCCATACTGTAGGATGCCTTTTTGTTCTGTTGATGGTGTCCTTTGCTGTACAGAAACTTTTTAGTTTGATGTAGTCCCATGAGTTCATTTTTGCTTTTGTTTCCCTTGCTTGAGGAGATGTGTTCAGGAAGAAGTTGCTCATGCTTATATTCAGGAGATTTTTGCCTATGTTGTCTTCTAAGAGTTTTATGATTTCATGAATTACATTCAGGTCCTTGATCCATTTGGAGTTTACTTTTGTGTATGGGGTTAAACAATAATCCAGTTTCATTCTCTTGCATGTAGCTGTCTAATTTTGCCAACACCAGCTGTTGAAGAGGCTGTCATTTCCTCATTGTATGTCCATGGCTCCCTTATCATATATTAATTGATCATATATGGCTGGGTTTATATCTGGGCTCTCTAGTCTGATCCATGTCTATGGGTCTGTTCTTGTGCCAGTACCAAATTGTCTTGATTACTGTGGTTTTGTAGTAGAGCTTGAAGTTGGGAAGCATAATCCCCCCAGCTTATTATTCCTTCTCAGGATTGCTTTGGCTATTCGGGGTCTTTTGTGGTTCCGTATGAATTTTAGAATGATTTTCTGTAGTTCGTTGAAGAATGCTGTTGGTATTTTGATAGGAATTGCATTGAATCTGTAGATTGCTTTAGACAGAGTGGCTATTTTGACAATATTAATTCTTCCTATCCATGAGCATGGGATGTGTTTCCATTTATTGGTATCTTTTTAAATTTCTCTCATGAGTGTCTTGTAGTTTTCAGAGTATACAGGTCTTTCACTTCCTTGGTTAGGTTTATTCCTAGGTATTTTATTATTTTTGATGCAACTGTGAATGGAATTGTTTTCCTGATTTCTCTCTCTGCTAGTTAGAAATGCCACAGATTTCTGCATATTAATTTTGTATCCCGCAACTTTGTGAATTCAGATATGAGATCTAGTAGTCTTGGAGTGGACTCTTTAGGGTTTTTTACGTACCATGTAATGTCATCTGCAAACAGGGACAGTTTAACTTCTTTCTTGCCAGTCTGGATGCCTTTTATTTCTTTGTTTACATCTGGTTGCTGTGGCTACAACATCCAGTACTATGTTGAATAGAAGTGGGGAGAGTGGGCATCCTTGTCTTGTTCCCAATCTTAAAGGAAAAGCTTTCAGCTTCTCGCTGTTAAGTATAATGTTGGCTGTGGGTTTGTCATATATGGCCTTTATTATGTTGAGGTACTTACCCTCTGTACCCATTTTGTTGAGAGTTTTTATCATGAATGAATGTTGAATTTTGTCGAATGCCTTTTCTGCATCTATGGAGATGATCATGTGGTTTTTGTCCTTCTTTTTTTTGATGTAGATGTTGATGGATTTTCGAATGTTGTACCATCCTTGCATCCCTGGGATGAATCCCATTTGATCATGATGGATGATCTTTTTGATGTATTTTTGAATTTGGTTTGCTAATATTTTGTTGAGTATTTTTGCATCTATGTTCATCAGGGATATTGTTCTGTAATTTTCTTTTTTTTGTGGTGTCTTTGCCTGGTTTTGGTATTAGAGTGATGTTGGTCTCGTAGCATGTGTTTGGGAGTATTCCCTCTTCTGATTTTTGGAAAACTTTAAGGAGGGTGGGTATTATGTCTTCACTAAAGGTTTGATAAAATTCAGTGGTGTAGCCATCTGGTCCAGGCGTTTTGTTCTTAGGTAGGTTTTTGATCACCAGTTCAATTTTGTTGCTGGTAATTGGTCTCTTCAGATATTCTGTTTCTTTCTGTGTCAGCCTTGGAAGGTTGTATTTTTCTGGAAAGTTGTCCATTTCTTCTAGGTTATCCACTTTGTTAGCATATACTTTTTCATATTATTCTCTAATGATTCTTTGTATTTCTGTAGTGTCTGTAGTGATTTTTCCTTTCTCATTTCTGATTCTATTTATGTGAGTAGACTCTTTTTTTTTTTCTTGATAAGTCTGACTAGGGGTTTATCTATTTTGTTTATTTTCTCGAAGAACCAGATCCTGCTCTCATTGATTCTATTGTTTTATTCTTCTCAGTTTTATTTATTTCTGCTTTAATTTTTATTATGTCCCTCCTTCTACTGACTTTGAGCCTCATTTGTTCTTCAGTCCATCAGGTTTTTAGTTTCTCATTCTGTTATATAAAGGGATAGTCAATGAATACTAGATTTGAAGAAATCCTCCAATATGAAAGGGAATTGAAAGAAATGAACTCAAAAGATTGAACTGAAAATTTTTAATTTTTAATTAAAAAAATTTTTTTTTATTTTGGTATCATTAATCTACAGTTACATGTGCAACATTATGGTTACTAGACTCCCCACATTATTGAGTCCCCACCACATATCACATTACAGTCATTGTCCATCAGCATATTGAGATGCTATAGAATCACTACTTGTCTTCTTTGAGTTGTACAGCCCTCCCTGTGCACCCCCCACATTATGTCTGCTAATCGTAATGCCCCTTTTTCCCCCTTGTCCCTCCCTTCCCACCCATCCTCCCCAGTTCCTTTCCCTTTGGTAAGTGTTAGTCCATTCTTGGGTTCTGTGAGTCTGCTGCTGTTTTGTTCCTTCAGTTTTTTTTCTTTGTTCTTATACTGAGAAATTTAATAGATGAATTTGAGGAAGTTTTCAGAAAGGAGAACAAAAAGATAAAGGAGGAGGAAGTAGGTGAGAAAAGTTAAGTCTTTTAACTTAAAAGAAACATAAAAAATAAATTATACAAAAATTTCCCTAAAACTGAAAGAAACAAATTTCTATATAGAAAGGATTCTTAAAACAATAGATGATAAAAGGCTCATATCAAGGCACATCATTATGAAATTTCTGAACAGCAGGGACTCAGGAAAGAAACAATTCATGTTCAAAGAATTAAGAATCAGAATGGTATTGGAGTTTGCAATAGCAACATCGGAAGCTAAAAAACAGTGGAACGATGTCGTAATTCCCGAGGGAGAATCATTAACAATGTAGAATTCTTTATCTAGTGTGACTTTTAATCAGGTATGAGGGTGGAATGAATTCATTTCAAACATGCAAGGGTTAAAAAAATGATCTCCTGTCACTCCTTTCTCAGGAAGCTACTGAAGGATGTGCTCCAAGAAGACATGGAATATAGGAAGTAGTGGTTCTGCAGAGAGAGTGGTGGAGGGAATTGTCAGGATGATTGTGAAGAGGAGTCCTGAGATTACAGCTCAGCTGTGTAGCAGGCCCAGCGAGCAACTAGTCCTGTTGGAGCAGGAAGTAGAGGATTCTAGGAAGGGTGTTTCCAGGAATTTTTTTTTGGAAAATTCCCTGACGATGACTGATTAATTTTCTGGCATTTGAGTATTTGGAAAATGAGAAATATTTTTCTAACCTCATAGAGTAAACGGAAGAACATATAGTTTACAGGGAATGATATTTCATAGTGATCATGCTTGTACTGATGGTTGATTTATCAAAAATTGATATAACTATATTGTGAGAATACATGTTTTGGGGATGGAAGTTAGGATGTGGGTATTAGTGGTATAAGAGCTCAATTCTTAGATACTATATTAGGAGTCAGCAGGTGATTTCTAAAGTCAGTAAGTTAAAAAACAGTACAAACATTATTTAGAATTACAGAAGTAAATGCCCAGAGAAACAGCTAAAAAAGATGAAAATTATTTGTTTTTAATGAATGAAATTGGGAGGAGAAGAGAGGTGAGCTAGGGGACAACTATTTTTCACTTACAGATCTTTTGGCACTGATTATATATATTTTTTTACTTTTATTTATTTATTTCCCTCTTTTTTAATTAAGGTATCATTGATATACACTCTTATGAAGGTTTCACATGAAAAACATTGTGGCTACTACATTCACCCATATTATCAAGTCCCCTCCACATCCCACTGAGGTCACTTTTCCATCAGTGTAGTAAGATGCCACAGTCACTGCTTGTCTTCTCTGTGCTACACTCTCTTCCCTGTGACCCCCCCCACCTCCACATACACCATGTGTGCTAATCATAATACCCCTGAATCCCCTTCTCCTTCCTCCCCACCCCTCCCTTTTGGTAACCACTATTCCCTTCATTGAGTCCATGAGTCTGCTGCTGTTTTGTTCCTTCAGTTTTGCTTTGTTGTTACACTCCACAAATGAGGGAAATCATTTGGTACTTGTCTTTCTCTGCCTGGCTTATTTCACTGAGCATAATACCCAATAGCTCCATCCATGTTGTTGCAAATGGTACGATTTGTTTTCTTCTTATGGGTAAATAGTATCCCATTGTGTATATGTACCACATCTTCTTTATCCATTTATTTACTGATGGACACTTATGTTGCTTCTTTATCTTGGCTATTGTAAATAGTGCTGCAATAAACATAGGGGTGCATATGTCTTTTTGAATCTGAGAACTTGTTTTCTTAGGGTAAATTCCGAGGAGTGGGATTCCCGGGTCAAATGGTATTTCTATTTTTAGTTTTTTGAGGAACCTCATATTGCTTTCCACAATGGTTGAACTAATTTACATTCCCACCAGCACTGTAGGAGGGTTCCCCTCTCTGCATTCTCACCAGCATTTGTTGTTCCTAGTCTTTTCAATGTTGGCCATCCTAACTGGTGTGAGGTGATATCTCATTGTGGTGTTAATTTGCATTTCCCTGATAATTACTGATGTGGCACTGATAATATTTAAAAACGATAGAAGCTTGCATGCATTACTTGATAAAAGTAAAAACTAAAACAAATATTGACAAGTTCCTTTAAGGAACATTAGGATTAAAGTGCCTCCAGTAAAAGAAGTCAGATACAGAGAAGAAGCCTAAGCCTACTTTTGTATTTCAGAGGGCTTTTTTACTTTGTTCATTTCTTTTTTGTTGTTGTTTGTTTTATCCTAGGGCTTCAAAAACAAACCAAAAAAGATGGGTCACATAAAACCAGACTTAATTGATGTTGACTTAATCAGAGGTGAGTTGGAAAGTTGGTTTGTTTCTTAAGTATGTTCTTATATTATTTCCTAGTGGTACTAAAGATTCTTTTTAGATATATTCGCTATATGGTGGTGTATTTTAATTTACAAAAGTAATGTTTTGCTCTCATCTTTCAGGCTTCAGCATTTTTTCCCCTTTGCTTTAGTACTGTGTTGCTTTGTAAATTACATGATTTTCATAAGGGTGAAAGAGGAATGAACTTGAAGACTTACTGTTGTGTAAGAAAAATATATTGTATAACATTTAGGTGATCCTGACTTAATTTTGAACTCTTGTCCTAGTGATTGAGGCCAGAAGTTATTATATTTAATGAACATTTAAGAGGATTCTTTTTAACTGAATAGGTTATGTGCTGATTTTTGCTCTCACCTGTTTTTAATGCACTGTTACAAGTGTGCATTAGTATAGTGCATAGAAATGTTTCATGCTCTGTTTTGTTGTATATTTAAAGGCTCAACATTTGCCAAAGCCAAGCCTGAAATCCCATGGACATCCCTGACTCGGAAGGGGCTCGTTCGAGTCGTTTTTTTCCCATTGTTCAGCAGTTGGTGGATTCAGGTTACCTCTTTAAAAATCTTTGTTTGGCTGCTACTGCTTTACCTCATGCAAGGTAATTTAAGGAGTTGGAATAAATTATGAAAGTTTCCGTTTGCTGCTTTTGCTATGAGATAATGCAGACCTTAACTCTTCTTACACTTACCTTTTCATTTGATCGTTTGAAGTACGAAGAAACGAAGGGGCGTACACCATTTGGAGACTTTTAAAATGTATTTGCTCAGAGAGAGCAAACAATATTATTTTGCTCTCCCCTCTTAAATTTCTTTCCACTTGTGTCCGTGGCCGGGCCTTTTCAATCGTTTCTTCTGTCTGGCCTTTGAAAATTGGATTTCCTCAAAGTTGATCTCAGATTCTCTTCTGTTCTCTGAGTTCTCTCATACAGCCCCACTGCTTTCAATATAATTGATATTCTGGTGATTCTCAAATTTATATGTTCAGGCCAGATCTCTCTGCTGAACTTCAGACTTGTAAATCTAACCTCCTGCTTGACATTTCCATATGAAGATTTAAAATGTATTGAGATTAATCATATCCAAAATCGACCTCTTGATTTCTTTTTTAACAAACTTTTTTGTACAGACTTATTCCTCTTCAGGTCTTCCTCTTGTTAAATGATACCATCAACCACCCAGCTTTCAAGTGTGAAATTATCTTCTTGTTCTACTCTGCCATCCGCTCTCACACCAGTCTGTCACCAAGTCTAAGTTTGATCTCCAAAAATATGTCTCGACTATTTATTTCAGTCTCCACTCCCACCATCATATCATAGTCCACAGAACCAGCATCTCTGAGCCTAGACCTGGAGTCACATCTCCTCTGAGCCTTCTTTCTACCAACCATTCTTTTCACAGCAATTAGAGAAATCTTATAAAACAGAAGCCATAACTTTCTGCCTACCACTCTTCAGGGACTTTTCATTGTCCTTGGAATGAAGATCCAGGCCCTTACCGTGGCTTGCGGTGCCATACATGGTCTGTGCCCTGCTGGCCTCTCAGATGCTGCTTCGTACCACTGTCCTCCTCGCTCACTCTGGGCACAGTGGCCCCTTTTCTGTTCCTCACGCAGAGCTTGCCTTCTTGACAATCTTAAGGCTTTTAACATGGCTGTCTTTTTTCTTAGCTAAGATCTGAGGTGTAACTTTGATAGAGAGGCCATCCATAACTTTACTTTGTATATAGTGCTACCATTTGCTATCACTGTCACAGGAATCTATTTTAATTTCTGTATTACACATGACTACCTGATGTTTTTGTTTTTATTTTTTCCTCTTCCCACTCTGTACAGGGACCCAGTGTGTTCTCCTTACCACTGTATTGCCCAATTGTCTCCCAGGTATACTTTCTGAAAGTGGACAGCATATCTGTGGTTATACTTGAATAAAAATACATGAATTAGAACAAAGAGTAGGTGAAGGTTGGTTTAGGGTAAAGGGATTTGGGGTGATTTTTGTTTTCTTTATCTGTGTCATTTTTTTGAGTTGTGTAAGTTATAGAATGAAAGATATACCTATGAATTTACAAATCTAGAAGTTTAATTTTTTAAAGTCCCATCTATTGGACACAGTTCTGTCCAACAGAATTTCTGTGATGGTGATAATGTTCCGTCTCTGCCCTGCCCAGTGTAGTAGCTGTTAGGCATATGTGGCTATCTACTTAAATGTAGATAACATAAACAAGGAACTGAATTTTTAATCTTACATAATTATAATTAAGTCCTCATAACTATCTTCTTAATGACTGCACAGTATTCTATCATATGGACATACCATAATTTTAAACTATCCTTTCAGTCTCTCTGGGAGTCTCTCATATGGATGTATCATAAACTCTTTTTCTATAGCTGCTTAATATTCTATTATATAAAAGTACCATAATTTATAAACTGTTCCTATATTGTGAGCATTTAGGCGGGTCCTGGGTTTTTTTCCTGTTAATAATGCCATCATGAACAAGATTTTCCATATTTTATATTATTGCTTTAGAATTTATTATCTGAAATAGAATTAACATATCAAAGAATATAAACATCTTAAGGTTTTTAGTACATCTAGTGAAATTGCTGGTGGCACAGTCCTTTGGAAAGTAGTGGATGAGAGTGCCTGTTTTACCATAATCTTACCAGCATTATTACTGTATAAAAGTTGTTGCCTAATTTGATATACACAAAATAGTATTTTGCTCATTTAATGTGCAGTTCTTTGGTCACTTGAAGTTAAATATTTTTCCATGTGTTGGTTATTGAAGAATTTATTTCGTTGTTATTGAGATATTTAAACCATATGTTTTAAATTTGCATCCACACCATGGTCTACTTCCGGACTACACATTCCGCACCATTGGTTTGTCTGGTTATTCTCGTCTCTGGGCCACATTTCTTTAATTACTACAGTTGTTTAATATGTGGTAACAATGAACAGGACAGGTATTCCCCTTTTCTGCTTTTTCAACATTTTCCTGAGGTATTTTTACTGATTCTTTCCAACATAATTTAGAAGCATTTTATCATGATCAACCCCACCAAAAGTTGGAATTTCGACTGGCATTCGCTCCTCTTCCCAATATAGATATAGATACATTAGGTGAAAATGGGAAAAAAATTGATATATCTCTCATTTTGGTTAAGTCTTTTGTTATCTCTCTTAGTAAAGCTGTGTAGGTTTTTTCTTTCTTATAAGACCTGCTTAAATCATTTTAAAGTTAAACCTTTTTTATTGTGGTAAAATACACATGACATAAAATTCACCATCTTAACCATTTTTAAGTATACAGTTGAGTGGCATTAAGTATATTCACATTATTGCGCAACCATCACCACTAGCCATCTCCAGAGCTTTTTCCAGCTTTTCACATTGAAACTCTGTACCTGCAAATCAGTAACAACTCCCCAGTTCCAGTTCCTCCTCCCTCTATCCCCCTGGCAGCCAACATCCTACTTTCTGTCTCTGTGAATTTGACTACTCTGGGTACCTCATGTAAGTGGAATCATACAGTGTTTATTCTTTTGCGACTGGCTTACTCTGGTTAGTATCATGTTTTCAGGGTTCATCCACTTGTAGCATGAGTCAGTATTTCCTTCCTTTTAAGGGTGAATAATAATCCATTGTAGGTATATACCACATTTTGTTTATATATTTAACCATCAGTGGATACTTGGGGGCTTCCATATGTTCTCATTTTTGTTGCTGCTGCTTTTATAAATTTTTGTTTTATGAATTTTAACTGACTAATGCTGTCACATTTTGAAAGCTATTAGTTTTTTATTTAAAATTGTGGTAACCAGTCACTTTTTTTTAACTCATTAATTTTAATAGTTTTCCAGTACTTCTCTCAGATTTTCTAATTATACAACCATATTGTTGCCAAATACTGTAAATCTGGTCTCCTTTTTTCATACATTTCACTCATTTTTATTGACTTAGGCACCATTATCAGAACAGTGTTAAGTAATAACAGTAAGAATTGTCATCATTGGTTTGTTCCTGATTCAGGATGTCTTCATTAATATGATATGTGTGTTGATTTTTCTTGTACGTTCTTTAGTATGTTAGGGAAATATTTTTTATATCCCTAGTATTTAGAAAAGATTGGCATTTAAAGTTAAGTGCTTTTTCACTTCTGGAGTTGGACCAAACCTCACAGGTTTAAAGGCATAGTCCTTTGCAAGACTGCCCTCACTGCAGACACCAGCCTCACTTTGGGGGTCCAGAGAGCTTCCCTTACTTCTGATGAGTGGGTTTCAGTTTTGAAGGTCCCCCACTCATTCCCTCAGGTCACTGACATGCTAGAAGGACTAAACTCAGGAAAGTGCTATACTTATAATCAGTTTTTTTTTCCATAGCAAAAGGATACAAATTAGAAGAGATGCACAGTCTGGGAGGGTTCCAAAGAGGAATTTTTCCATCGTTCTCAGGGATAAGTCACCCTTCTAGCCACAATGGGTAGCAGCATGTGCAGAGCATTACCAATCAGGGAAGCTCATCTGAACCCCAGTTCCCGGAGTTTTTACTGAGGGGCTTTCATTTAGATATGATTGGTAGTATCACTGGCCAAGTGGTTGAACTCAATCTCTAGATTCCCCTACTCCCTCCCACTATCCAGAAGTCAGGCCGATACAGTGCGGCTCAAAACCCCAACCCTCTAATCACATGCTTGATCTTTCTAGTATAGCTGCCCCCATCTTGTCACTTCATCAGCATAAATGATCAGGTATGGTCCAAGGGGGTCACCATGAAAAAGAAAGGTACTTCCATCACTTGGGAAATTCCAAGGACTCAGAGGTTACTTCTCAGGAATCAAGACAGGCCTTTTACCCAATCGTCAATTGAGATGATTTGTATGTATGTGTCCAAAATTACATCATATTAAATTATTAGCTTAAATCAGTTCCGTCAACAAATACTTCAGTGCCTACCATGTTTGTACCAAGCACTATTATTACGGGCTCTGAGGTAGATTTCCTGCTATCCTTCTAACATAAACCATACATGGTTTTGGTGAATTATTCTTTTGTTGTATTGTCAGATTTATGTTGATAGTATTTCAATCCATTCAACAAATACTGAGTGCCTTTTGTGTGCTAGATACTGACCTAGGTATAGCCATGAAGAAAGTAGACAAAATTGCCTCCCTTCATGGTGCCTAATACTTTTAGTGGTAAATTTATATTTGCATTCACAAATCAGCACATTTTTTAGTTTATTGTTTTGGTGCTATTGTTATATTTGAATATCAGGGTATTAAGGCATGAAATTAATTTGACAGTTTTTTCTCCACATAGGAATAGTTTATGTAGTACACGAATTATTATTTTAAAGTCTGAGAAAGAACTCATCAGTAGGATTCTATCTGGAAGTTTTTGGACATAATTTTGTGGTATTTTTTGTTTCTTTCATCATTTATTTCTTTGTACATTTCATATACGTATACAAAGAGGCAGTTTAGCTTAGTAGTTAAGAGTAAGGGTTCAAATCTCAGTTTTGCTAATTGCTACCTGTATTACCGTTGTTCCTCTGAGCAGAACACTGCAAAGTGTGTGTGTTATACAGCATCTCGTTGTTCTGTGAGGGAAAGCCTTTTGAAATAGCTAGATCATCATACTGCCAGAAAGGCAGATCCTTTAAACACATTATTTATTCTTCACTTGCTCTGTGATCTAAGGCTTCAGGTTTTCACTCATCTAATGTGCAGGTGGATTGTATTGTAGAAAATTCTGTGATTTTACTGTGCACTTTTTAAAATGATAAGAGTTTTGTAGAAATAATGTGTATAGTTACCAGAATTAGTTTTAAAGATGAGCTCTAATTTTGAAAACTCTTTTTTCAGTCATAGCGCTCGTGTTATATTTTATGATGCCTATTGTGAATGTAAGTGAAGTACTTGGACCCTTGTGCCTTATGTTACTCATGGGAACTGTCCACTGTCAAATTGTGTCTACTCAGATAACAAGGCCATCAGGAAACAATGGAAATCGGAGGAGAAGGTGAGATGAGAAATTACACTGTGGTTGTGTATTTTCTGGGAGAAGCATTGTAGAGATTACAAAAGTCCTTGATTAAATTAATAGAAAATCTTCCTCCTTTGTGTATACCTTTATTTTTTGTCTTAAAAATGCTTTACTTTTCACTTTTCTCCCTGATGCTAAGAAACCGTATCATGAACTTTTAATCCCAGGTGGGATTTTGTCATTCAATACAGTTGTTTAAAAGGAAAATTCCTATACTATATTATTTTTTATTAAAATTAATCTTAAATAATGATCTTGAAAAACATTCCTATTCATTCAGTCAATCAAAGTTTGGTGAAAATTCACTATGTAAACAAGGATCTTAGTACATAGGGTTATATTATTAAAGGGTTGGTACTACTAAAGAATTACTCAAGGGTTAATGCTGCTAAAGCTTTTACCTTTTCAATAATGTATACTAAGAATGGATTTCTAAGTGTTTTAAACTTTTAATAAAGATATATTCGACTTTCTACACATTAATTCATGTCTTGTTTTTATTGGTTATGTGCTACGTATGGGTCCTGGAACTGTTCAGGGTTATTAAGTATATGTGTTATTATCTTCCAAGTGCTATTCTCTTTCTTCAGAATATATGTAGATTTTTATTCCCATAAGCAGTAACTAAGATTTTTTCATTTAGTGCAGTGAATTTCAACATATTTATTCTTAAGTGTTATTTTCACTTTATATTTCCAAAAAAGAGAAGATTCCTTGAAAGTTCAATTGATTTAATGGTTTCTGTCAAGTCAAATGCTGTGCTGTGTCTCATTGGTATTTATAGCCTATATTTTTTATCTGCATAGGATATCAATAAAAAGTGATCAGTTACTGTTATTTTGTGTTCTACTGATTAAATGTCCCAAATGGGTTAGATTTCTGACATTCATATTTAAAGAAATTGTTCCTTCTGCTAGTGGTGTTGAGAGTACCTGAAAAGACTGGTCATACCTGTGAAAATTTTCCTTCTAGTAATGTTTTTGAATAGTAGCTCTATTTCTTTAAATATTGAACAGCATGATAACACAGGGCTTTAGTTTGGAACCTGTTTTGCCCTTAAGTCAGAAATGTTCTTGCATAATTTATACTCATTATATGAACTTCATTATATTTAACTTCAGGTAGTAATCCATTGGTATAATTTTCTGTAGGGATAGTTTGAGTAGAAATGGAAAAGATCTTGAATAATCTGAAGTTGTTGAAATATTTTTTTGTAGAAAATTACGAAAAACTGTAATTGGCGATGCGAGCCGAGATAATGGAAATAACGCCTCTGATAAAGTCAGAGGAGTAGAAACTTTGGAATCTGCACCCTTTATTGGTGGTTTTTGGTGGACTCTCTTTGGCAGCAGGTGGGAAGTGCTACCTTGGAACTTTAACTTGATTTTGTATTCACATCAGCGTTTACATTGTATATACTCTGGTTAGGTCATGGGAGTACATAGTGTAAGTGTATCATTGTGGTGCAAGTTTAAGGGTTCTAGAAGGATTTGCTTGATTGAAATGTCTCTACTGTCTGTCATGTTACCTGGAAGCCCAGTAATCTACCATAATAAGTTTTATTCTGTTTAATCTTTAATGATTTTTTAGACCACAAGATTACAGAAGTATAAGTACTCTAAAAGGATAATATTTTAAACAATATCAGTTAACATCTTAAGGAAAAGAAGGATTTAAAGATGACTGGGTTACCTCTTCAGAAATGGGATACAGGACAAGAGGCTGGCGTGGATTGGCTGTAGGATAGAAAGGGAAATGGGTCCTGGACAATTCTGCCTCTGATTTTTCAGGTTGTGAGAGCACTAGTATAACTCAAAGAAATACTTATTTTGTCATATATTAATGATTGAGAGTCAAAAATAAAGTTCTTTTGTAGTTCCTTTTCTGAGGATGAAGTACAGGTTTCCCCCACTGTCTGAGAGCAGAGCACTCCTAGGAGACCCTCCTAAGCTGAGATAGCATAAAGCAAAGAAGCAATTACTGTTAACTTATATAAAACGTTTTTGAGTGTTTCCAGACCCCCAAAATAACTTCTCTTCAGCTTTTCTTATATCTGAATGTGCATCTTGCACAAAATAAGTTGAGATGAAGCACAGGTGCTCACAGACATGGTTCAAAGCCATGGCAGCTTGACACCGAGCTGCTGAGCGTGGCTTCTGGGAAGGAGCTAGGCAGGGCCACGCTCCCTGCCCTTATAGGCGCTTGCTGCAAGACAAACCCTGAATGCTGTGTTTGTTTTTTTTTGCCTTTTTTGCACACTTGAAAATCCTCTTGGGACTTTTTTCAGTTAGAACAGGTACTGATGTAGGACTTTTATAAAAGCGGAGTGGTATCATGTGAGCTTTTGAATGGCAGAGGGTAACCAGATGGTTACATATTTTTCTAAAGCTGTATTTACATTCTTTAGTTGAAGTGTTTGAGTTCTTCATGTGAACCTTATGCTAGGCGGTGGGCATCCCTGTTTTCACTGATTTTACCATCTAATTAGGAAGATAAGAGTAGTAGGTAAGATGCAGTCACACCAGTGTTAGAGTATTAGAAATGATTACATGCTGACTAAAGGCCATGCAATTCAGCAGATGGAGTGAAGTAGCCAGTAAGTGTCATGGAGGGGCTGAGAGTTGCTGGGCTTTGGAGGACAGGAGAGGGGAAGACGTTCTGTGAAGTGGCATAAACAAGTGATACGAGGTAGGAGGTAGCATTATGTTTGAGAGAGAAAGTGGAGAAGGCTGTGAACCTACTTCCCTGCAAAACTTCAGAGAACAGGCTTACTCTCAACCAATTGAGATGCATCTTTGGAGACTAGAGATAATTATATTGTGGCTTCCTATACCCTTGAAGGAGTTAGAAGCTTGAAAAATATGATTTCTGAATTTTCTTGGTTTTCAGAATAATACATTGTATTCCCAAAAGAATGATTTCATAGAAGATATTACTTTCAGAGAACTAGTTTGTAATTTCTTTTTTTCCTTTTTAAAAAATAGAACTAAAAGAGAAAAATTAATAAGCAACAAAGGGACTGAAACTGACAATGACTCAAGTTGTCTGCAACCTATCATTAAGAAGAGACAGTGCCGACCAGAGATTAGAATGTGGCAAACAAGAGGGAAAGCAAACTTTTCAGATGGAGAGAAGTGCTGGAGGGTAAGGTTTAGAAGAGCACAATATAACAAACCCTTTTCTTTCCCATGTGAAATGTTGCTATTCTTAGGCTCCATACAAAACAGATACTGTTAGGTCTGTGTAATTTGTCTTAATAAATAAAGGACATGAAAAGGAGAATATCACATAAAGACTAGCTCATTCTTCTAATTTCTAGGACTGGAACTTGTTATTGCATCTGCTACTGCCCCAGCCTTAGCAGTAGACTGGTAGATTTAATAAATAGGTTAGTGTAGAGGCTGCTGTGTCATATTCCAGAGAGGCAGTGATAGTATGTATGGTAAGGTCTCAAAACTATTTTCTAGGTTTAGTAGAGATGTTCTCTGTCTAAAACTAACTGCACTTCTTAAAGTGTAGTTACTGGTCTTAAAATATTTTCTCATTTGTTAGACTGTGGCATTTAGTAATTACAATAATAGCCAATCTTTTTGAGCCATTACTATAATCCGTTACTAAGTGCTTTACATGTAGTAACTCATTTAATTGTTTCAACAACTCTGAAATAGGTGCTTTTATTATCAGCACTTTTCAGATGAGGAAACTGAGCCTCAGAGAGACTTAGTTTCTTGCCTAAGGTTACCTAGCTGGTAAGGAAGAGCTGGGGATTCATACGTAGAGGTTGACTCAAGCCTATGCTTCTAACTTCTGTGAAACACTGCCTTACCATTTAGGCTATTTAGCTTCAAGAAAGTTCAATATTTTTCTTATTGAGACCAAGTAATATAGAGGTTGGTTCAGTTTTGGTTTAGTTCACTTTTGTTGCTTCTTAGTTTTTACACATGAAGCTTACTAGAGTATTTTGGGCTGTTCCCCATGAAGAAATTGCTGTTCCCTTTGTAGGAAGCTGTTAGGCATTTGGGCCATGGGATTTCAGATGATCTGTCAAGCGAGGAAGATGGTGAAGCCCAGACACAGAGGCTGCTGCTGCGTAGGAGCGTGGAAGGGGCCTCAAGTGACAATGGTTGTGAAGTTAAAACTAGGAAGTCAATACTGTCAAGGCACCTAAACACTCAGGTAATTTTTATATTAGTTTATAAAAGTATAGGCATTAACTCCTAAATCACTGAATAATAACAAGTATTTAACATGATTTCCTATTGTGTTGTTGCCTCGATTTTTTGGCAGGTAAAGAAGACCTCTACCAAATGGTGTCATCCTGTGCGAGATTCAGATAGTCTGGCTGAATCAGAGTTTGAATCGGCAGCCTTCAGTCAGGTAATGTATCCTTTTGAGAGATCATTATTTAAGATGTACTCTCGAATGTAATAACTTCATCATTTCCTTTTTTGACCTAAAATAGTGTTTATATTTGCCTGTCCTTCCTGCCTCCATCTGCCTAGCTATCTAGCAGCTTTAATATGACAACTCATAGGTTCATAGGTGAATGAGTAACGAGAATGGTGAGCCCCTGAGCGTGGTTCCTGCGGAAAGAGCTTGGCAGGGTCACTCTCGCTGGTCCCAGGTGTGCTGAAAGAGAATGAACTCTTTTTCACTTTGACTCTAATCTTAAAAGTATCATAGATGATGCTCAGGAAGATTCCTCAGTCTCCAAATGATGAGAAGGCTACTTAATACTCACTTGGAATATGGAGTTTATTCTTAAGCGTCATTCCTATGTAAATGGGATTGAGGCTGAGGACAGATTTTTGAGAAAGGGCCTCTGAGACATGGGAGCAGTAAATCTCATCATGAAAGCTAATGGGCATATTGTATGTTTGGAACGTTGTCATTCAGAGGTGAGCAGAGTACATGATGGTAGTGTGGTTTTTGTTTTGATTGACAAGGCCGTTGGGCTCATGGACATAGAGTTTGACTCAAGCTCTATAAGCGAGTTCATGGTGCTTAGAGGAGGGGGCACTCTGAGTATGTCAGAGGCTCAGCCACACCTGCCTGTAGGGCGGATCCTCCAGGGGTGAACTCCTTGCAGGGGTCACTCCTATCTCAGGGCGCCTTGGTTGAACAATCCCATGACTTGGCCGTAACTTCTTAGAGGGAGTCCCTTTAAAGTCCTGCTTGTTAGAGAGTCATTAGAGTTTAGCATTTAAATATTAAAATGTATTATTGTTATATGAAGCCTTGTGAACAAATGAATACATGGTGATCAACTTATGAAAGCTTGCCAACCATCACCTTAATTAACTTGTCTTAATTTTATTTCAGATATATAATTGTTTTTAAAAATGAGTGAAAAAAAAATTTTTTTTTTCCTTTAAAGGGCTCTAGGTCTGGTGTGAGTGGCGGCTCTCGAAGCCTCAACATGTCGAGAAGAGACTCAGAAAGCACCCGTCATGACTCAGAGACTGAGGATATGTTATGGGACGACCTGCTGCATGGCCCAGAGTGCCGGTCATCTGTCACCAGTGATAGTGAGGGGGCACATGTGAATACCCTCCACTCAGGAACCAAACGTGACCCCAAAGAGGATGTTTTTCAGCAGGTCTGCAAAGGAGTGATAATAACAACTAATATTTATTGTGTACTTACCATGTGCCAGGCACTGTATTTAACTTTAATCCTGTAAGATAGATACTATTATTATCTCTAGTTTAGAGATGAGGAGATTGAGCATAGTTTACCAGTGAAGCTGTTGGGATTAGAACTCAGGGGGAAGCACTCTAGAGTTGCCCTAACCATATGTTTTTCTTCATAGTACTTTTTTCGTTATTTCCCTAAGAATGACCCTTAATGTTCATGTTACATAAGCAGGGTTGTTTGAATGGTACATTATATTTTCACAGACATCACAGTTTATATATGAATTACTAGGAAATGGCATTGCTTGCTTCTATAATAATGTATAAACCAAGTGATTCTTTTAATTTAAAATTTTATATTAATATAAGTCGGATAGCCTAGAATTGGAGATTCCTTAGACCTTAGAAGGCATTTCAACCTTACAGCCAACACAGGAATTCATTCTACATCTGTAGAAATTTTTTTAACATCTACCGCATGGTAATAATAGTTCCTACTTCTTAGGAATATGGTGATAAATCTAATGAGATAATATAAAGTGCCTAGCACATGCCTGGA
Organism: Phataginus tricuspis; assembly: GCA_029783875.1. Lineage (NCBI taxonomy): Eukaryota > Metazoa > Chordata > Mammalia > Pholidota > Manidae > Phataginus > Phataginus tricuspis. The sequence goes on from JAQQAC010012408.1 coordinate 11,830,732, forward strand.
GAAGAGTAAGCACCCAATAAATGTCAGCATTATTATTGTTATTCCCATCAGATGGTCAGTCAGCCTCAGCTTAAATACTTGTGGAGCTGGGGTGATTGTTATTTCATGGGACAGCTTGTTCTGCTGCTGGAGAGACTGAAGGATTAAGCAGTGGGTCTCCTCGTCTCGTCGGAGGTTTAGTCACAATGAGCGTGATTCTTCTTAGCTTTTTGTTATTTAGGCTCAGTATTTCCCCAGTGACTTACAAACAGTGGATCATAGATATTGATTGGTTTAATTATTGAATTTTATTGATTCCAAGATCTAGGTTATACATTTTCATGAAAAAAATCTTGCTTCATTAAATGTATACAATTAAAAAAAACTCGAAACCACATACATTTTCTCATTAAAATCAAGCTTCCTTGTCCAATTTTGCTATCAAAGCTTGAGTCTAAATATTCCTATATTTAGTCTGAGGATTCACCTAAATTATATTACTACTTAGTAGTTTTACATAACATCATGAAGAGCTTGTCCTCCTTTGCACTTTCGGGATTTACAGTATAATTTTAAGGGATATATAAGAAAATTCAATAAGATTAAACTCACCTTGTCAAACAGAATTCATCATTTCCCAATTCCCCCACTTAACCTGTTCTTTTGTTCCTCATATTTCCGACTGCTGCCGCTAGCCCCCCAGGACGGAAACCCTGCGGTCATTCTTGACCTGACCCTCTTCACCGTGTTTCTCATCAGTCATCATATTCTCTTGATTCTGCTGTACAGTATCTGCACCTGGCCACTCGTGTGCCCCTGCTTGGTGCAGACCCTCATCAGCTCTTGTCCGGATTGCTACAACGGCTTCTCTAGGCTTGCTGCCCTTTGTTTCATTTTCCACACTGCAGCCAGAATGGTGCTTCTAAAATACAAATCTGATTCCATTCCCCTTAAAATCCTTTAAATGCTATTTTTCCCTTCTTGATTGTTGGCTTCTCTTCTTTATTTGCTCTGATACAGTGTAATTTCTAACCATTCCCTCCCTGCTTCTCACATGGTATATATACTTCAACTCAACTTCTCCAGTTTCTGAAATATACCCTTCCTCAGGTGCTTCTGGGCCTTTACAGAGACTGGTTTATTTGCCTGGAACACACTCTTCTCTAATAACTATTCCTTCAGCTGGGGCATTAAATATAATGGTACTTCCTTAGGAAGCCTTTCTTATATTATAACCCTATATACCTCTGTAGTCACTTGATTTAATCATGTCTCCTTTGTGATTCTTGATGTCAGTGACCACATCTATCTTGTTCTCCATTATATCCATAGTGCATGTTACATAGTAGGTGCTTAATAAATTTATTTTTTGCTAAATCAGTGAATAAATCAATAAATATTCATTAGCATTATGCTAAACGTTATGGTGGAAAGAGAAGAAATACACTGTCTGGTCCCTTTTTAGCAGTTTCTATTTTAGTTGAGGGAGAAGGTGATTATATGGGAAATAACTAGAGGACACTATAAAAACAGCATATAATTAGATGAGAATTTATCTTACATAGACTAACTATAAGGGTTTTTAATTTCAGAGAAGGGCAAAACAAGTGAGGCTTGTGGCAGTCAGAGTACCGTGTTGATTGAATGAGACGAGTTAGTACTTGAGGAATAAGACGTGACATGGCAGAGGAAAATGGGGACTCGCTCATTAGGACCTTCTCGTGTTGAGCTTTCTGTGCTTTTCTTTGTCCTGATTACACCTGAGAAAGTCTTAACTCCTTAGCATTCATGAGACAACCTAAGACATATTAGCACCACCTCCCTTACCTATCATCCTACTACCCCCAGTATAGTTGTGTTGATTGAGAAATACTTTCCTCCTTTATATCCCGTGGATATACCAAGCCTACCTTCACTACCAAATGTTTAGAGAGGGAAACAGCCTTTGGAGATCATGGAATACGACCTCTCATCACCACAGAAGACATTTAGCCTCTCTCCAGGTGAGAAAACGGCTTAAGAAAGAAAAAGTGACCAGAAATCAGCATCACAGAGATGGTAACAGGAGGGATGAGCTTTGTGAAGGAGAGAATGACGAGGCTGAACATGGGCGAAGGCAGCCTGGGAGCCGGGCAAGGGGGAAAAACCTAATGGAGGAAAGGAAGAGGGAGTAGATGGAAACAACTTTATTTTTTTTCTTCTCAGAACCATTTATTCTGGCTTCAGAACTCAAGTCCTGCCTCTGATCGAGTTAGTGCAATAATCTGGGAAGGGAACGAGTGCAAAAAGATGGACATGTCTGTGCTGGAGATAAGTGGCGCCATCCTGAGCAGGGTAAGGTCAACAGACTCTCAGCCGCCGCCCAGAGCCCGTTTAGTGATCACAGCGCTGGCACCGTTCTGGAGACACGAATACGTGTTTTTGATTTAGTCACAGTTTTACTTGTTACTTAGGGAGGAATATTATATATTTTTATTTGTTACCATTGTCTTTATGAGCATGATCAATTGTCCACGTATACTCTACAGATATTCCTTATCTTATTTAAGCCTAATTTTTAATAAGATCTGAAAGTTATAAATTCCTGCATCATTTTTATTTGTACTTCTTTTAGGTTTAAAACGAATTTCGTTTTTAGTAATCTAAATAGTATTTGATAAATACTGCTTTGTGACTTCATTTAGCTATGCAATAATAATGGACATTTTAATTTAATTGCCAGGTGAATGCGTATCAGCAAGGAGTAGGTTATCAGATGCTGGGAAATGTCGTCACCCTTGGATTAGCATTTTTTCCTTTTTTACATCGACTTTTCCGAGAGAAGAGCCTTGACCAGCTGAAGTCCATTCCAGCGGAGGAGATCTTGACTCTTTTCTGTGGGGCACCACCTGTTACACCTACTATTATTTTGTCTCTAATTAATTTTTTTGAAAGATTGTGTCTTACTTGGATGTTTTTTTTCATGATGTGTGTGGCAGAGAGAACATATAAACAGGTTGGTAGAAAACTGAGTAAGGTTTCTTGCCTATGCTTTTGTATACAATATTCCATTAAGTTGTTCTTGTTCACTCTCCAAAAGTTAATGTGGGCAGTGAAGGCGTTGGATATTTGTGGGTTTAGCACTTGTGATTTGATTGTTCACAAATGACACAGTGTAATCTGAAATTTTGCTGAGCCCACGTGTAGAAGTGGTTTAGCAAGTGAGTGAGCCTAGCGGACTGCTTAGCACGTGCACCTTAATGTACCTTTGCTATTTTCATCCATAGCATATGTAGTAATCCTCAAAAGGAAATGTTTCTGTGAAAAATGGTCAAGTGATAACTAAATTTATTAAAATTTGGTAAGAGGGATTGAGGACTTAGTATGTTGGTGTTATGTGTAAGAGATGTGATTTTGAGTAGAAATTTGAGAGTAAGCCAGAATTCTGTATAAACATTTGGGTTTGTGAAGTTGGGGATTCACAAAGTCTCCAAGGAGAAGCTGGACAGAGGTTTTTCACTGTCCGTCTTAGTGATCACTGATTAGACTTTCATCCTTTTAACATGCTGGGGATATTATTTACAGATACATAAATATATACACAGAGACATCTGTACATTTCACTGTGTTTTTTTTTTTTTTAACCTCCTCTAGAGATTTTTATTTGCAAAACTCTTCAGCCATATTACTTCTGCCAGGAAAGCTAGGAAATATGAAATACCTCATTTCAGACTTAAAAAAGTAGAGAACATTAAGATATGGTTATCACTGCGTTCCTTTCTAAAGGTGAGTTTTATTTGACTAACAGTAGAATATATACAAGAATATGCAGCAAACATGCTCACTGAAATTTCTGGCAATGTAGTTCTGTGTACTGGGAAGATTGTGGCTGATAGTCTTGCTGGACATCAAGTTGGAAGTGTTCTGTCTGCAAAGATGGTAGGGATAAATAAGCCAGAGCTTAGAAAGGGGAAAAAAATTTTAAATTCCTAGGGCAGAGTGGTAGGTTGAATATTGCATCTTTTTCTGACTTTTTGAGAAATATGTGAATCAATTATGCCTTTAACTTGGGACAGTATGGATTTCAGTGCTTATTTAAAATTGTCTAAAATATGGGAAACTCCTATGTTAGAAACTTCTTATAAAAAGCATTTGTTTTGACATTAATGTAATAAAATTCAGAATGTTAATGTGTGAGGGCTGTTGCTGTCTGCAGTGGCAATCTAACACAGGAACATACATGTCTCACTCCACAGAGACGGGGTCCACAGCGTTCAGTTGATGTGGTTGTATCTTCAGTCTTCTTGCTGACACTTTCGATTGCTTTCATTTGTTGTGCCCAGGTAAAATTTCATATCTTTGAGTGAAAAATGGAAATTCTAGCAGGGTGCACTGTAAGACAGGTTCAAATTTTTTCTGTGTTTAAGTGTACATTTGTGTATATGTGTGTGTATTTTTAAAAAAAATACATAACAAGTTTATTTCTCACAGCTCTGGAGGCTGGGTAATTGTTGAGATGAGGGTGCCAGCGTAGTTATGTTGAAGTTTATGTATTTTTAATGTGTCTAAATTTCTTTTGTTATTTTGAACACTTGTTAATTTTCCTAACTTTGGAATGAGAATAAAGGTAATTTTGAAGTCCTTTAAGACTCTAAGGTCACTCTAAGTTAATTTTAATTGGTAATTATTAGTTGTCACTCTTAAGGTAGACCTTTCCTTTCTTTTCCACTCATTTATTTATTATACTATGGACTCATGTATTATTATTATTTTTTTTGCTATTATTAATATACAATTACATGAGCAACATTATGGTTACTAGGCTCCCCCTATTATCAAGTCCCCACCACATACCCCATTGCAGTCACTGTTCATCAGCGTAGAAGGGTGTTGTAGAATCACTACTTGTCTTCTCTGTGTTATACTGCCTTCCCTGTATCACCCCACCCCACCCCTACCCCCGCTACATTCTGTGTGCTAATTGTAATAGCCTTTTCTCCCCCCTTATCCCTCTCTTCCCACCCCTCTTCCCGAGCCCCTTTCCCTTTGGTAACTGTTAGTCCATTCTGGGTTCTGTGAGTCTTTTGCTGTTTTGTTCCTTCAGTTTTTTCTTTGTTCTTATACTCCACAGATGAGTGAAATCATTTGATACTTGTCTTTCTCCACCTGGCTTATTTCACTGAGCAAAATACCCTCTAGCTCCATCCATGTTGTTGCAAATGGTAGGATTTGTTTTCTTCTTATGGCTGAATAATATTCCATTGTGTATATGTACCACATCTTCTTTATCCATTCATCTACTGATGGACACTTAGGTTGCTTCCATTTCTTGGCTATTGTAAATAGTGCTGCAGTAAACATAGGAGTGCATCTGTCTTTTTCACACTGGGCTCCTGCATTCTTAGGGTAAATTCCTAGGAGTGGAATTCCTGGGTCAAATGGTATTTCTATTTTGAGTTTTTTGAGGAACCTCCATACTGCTTTCCACAATGGTTGTACTAATTTACATTCCCACCAGCAGTGTAGGAGGGTTCCCCTTTCTCCACATCCCCGCCAACATTTGTTGTTGTTTGTCTTTTGGATGTTGGCCATCCTAACTGGTGTGAGATGATACCTCATTGTAGTTTTAATTTGCATTTCTCTGATGACTAGTGATGTGAAGCATCTTTTCATGTGCCTGTTGGCCATCTGAATTTCTTTGGAGAAGTGTCTGTTCAGCTCCTCTGCTCATTTTTTAACTGGCTTATTTGCTTTTTGTTTGTTGAGGTGCGTGAGCTCTTTGTATAATTTGGATGTCAACCTCTTATCGGATATGTCATTTCTGAATATATTCTCCCATACTGTAGGATGTCTTTTTGTTCTACTGATGGTATCCTTTGCTGTACAGAAGCTTTTTAGTTTGATATAGTCCCACTTATTCATTTTTGCTTTTGTTTCCCTTGCCCTGGGAGATATGTTCATGAAGAAGTTGCTCATGTTTATGTCCAAGAGATTTTGCCTATGTTTTTTTCTAAGAGTTTTATGGTTTCATGACTTACATTCAGGTCTTTGATCCATTTTGAGTTTACTTTTGTGTATGGGGTTAGACAGTAATCCAGTTTCATTGTCTTAACATGTAGCTGTCCAGTTTTGCCAACACCAGAGCTGTTGAAGAGACTGTCATTTCCCCATTGTATATCCATGGCTCCTTTATTATATATTAATTGACCATATATGCTTGGGTTTATATCTGGGCTCTCTATTCTGTTCCACTGGTCTATGGGTCTGTTCCTGTGCCAGTACCAAATTGTCTTGATTACTGTGGCTTTGTAGTAGAGCTTGAAGTCAGGGAGCATAATTCCCCCCACTTTATTCTTCCTTCTCAGGATTGCTTTGGCTATTTGGGGTCTTTTGTGGTTCCTTATGAATTTTAGAATGATTTGCTCTAGTTCATTGAAGAATGTTGTAGGTATTTTGATAGGGATTGCATTGAATCTGTAGATTGCTTTAGGCAGGGTGGCCATTTTGACAATATTAATTCTTCCTAGCCAAGAGCACGGGATGAATTTCCTTTCATTAGTGTCCTCTTTAATTTCTCTTAAGAGTGTCTTGTCATTTTCAGGGTATAGGTCTTTCACTTCCTTGGTTAGGTTTATTCCTAGGTATTTTAGGATGCGATTGTAAATGGAATCATTTTCCTGATTTATCTTTCTGCTAGTTCATCGTTAGTATATAGGAATTCATGTATTATTGTTATCCAATGGATTATAATCTATCATATTTGTTTGGATGCCCAAATTGTCCTAGATTTGGCCAGTGGGAGATGCTCGGAGCCCTATCTGGTGTCCTTTTGACAGGTCCCCCTATCTTTTTTATTTTGCACTTCTGTGCTTTCTTCATTACAAGAAGCCTTCATTGCAAGGCTTATTTTATACTTTCCCACTTGTTGGGTTTTACTTAATTTTTAGTGTCAAGACACACTCCGAATGTTTTCAATCCTTTGAAATATGTAGAGGTTTGGTTTATTACCAGCAAATGGTTAATTTTATTATATCTTCCATCAACACTTTGAAAGAATTTTTATTCTGTCATTTTGGGGAGCAAAGCCCTCTATATAAATTAGTCTAGGTTTATTACTTGGGTTGTAATCTCCTATGTCCTTACTTGTTTTTTTGGTCTGCTTCCTCTGTCCACCAATGATAGCAGTGTGTTCAAGTTTGCTATGATGGTGGGTTTATTTTTTCCTCCTTTTATTTTTGTCAATTTTTGCTTAATATATTTTGAAGCTGTGTTACTGGATGATACAGATTTACAATTGTCATCCATCTTGGTGGATTGACTTTCATGCTCCTTAGGGTTATGTTTTTCCTCAAACCAGGATCACATACTGCGTTTATTTATCATGTCACATTAGTCTCTATTGTGCAATAGTGTCAGATTTCTTTATCTTTCATGAGCTTATGAAATGTCTCAATTTCTAATACTTCTTAAAGTCTACTGTATTTGATATTAATTTAATTATATCAGTTGTCTTATTAATTTTGAATGTTACTATCTTTGTCTTCATATTTGAGTTGTATCTTTTGTAATCAGAATATCTTTTTTGGTCACTAGTTTCTTAATCCAGACTCACAGTCTTAGTATTTTGGAGTATCTGATCCATTTAAACTTAATATAATTACTATAAATACAAATACTGTGGGGTTCCTACTTTGTCTACCTGTTAATTTTCCTTTTTCTTTTTTTGTCATCTTTCATTAATCATCTATTCTTTAATATTACGTTTAATCCCTTGTTAACTTGTTATATGTTCTTTTACTATATTACAACATATCACCTTTACTTATTATAGTCTAATAAAATTATTAATTTACTGCTTCCTCAGTAATGCTATGACCTTAGAATACTTTATCTCATTTACCCATTCCCTTTTGTGCTATTAGTGTCCTTCATTTTAATTTTATGTATATTTTAAACTCATAATTCATAGTTTTTATTGCTTTTGTAGTCAGTTATTTATTTTTATCTACATATTTACCCTTTCCATTAGTTCCTGCATTTGTATGTTTGTTTTTCTTTGGGATTATTTTCCTCCTGCTTGAAGAATCTACTGGTGATGAATTCTCTGCTGTTGTTTGAAAATGTCTTTTATCACTTTCATATTTAAAGGATATTGTCATTGGGTAAAGATTTCTAGGTTGCCAGTTACTTTCAGCATTTTTAGAATTCTGTTGTCTTCTGATTTCCATATTTTATCTTGAGAAGTCAGCCATTAGTCTTATTGCTGCTCTTCTAAAAGTACTGTCTTGTTATCTCCGGCTGTTTTATTTATTTATTTATTTGCTATTATAAATGTATAATTACATGAGCAATATTATGGTTACTCGACTCCCCCTATTATCAAGTCCCCATCACATACCCCATTATAGTCACAGTCCATCAGCGTAGTGAGATGTTATAGAATCACTACTTGTCTTCTCTGTGCTATACTGCCATGCCTGTGCTCCCACCCTACATTATGTGTGCTAATCGTAATGTCCCTTTTTCCCCTTATCCCTCCCTTCCCACCCATCCTCCCAAGTCCCGATTCAGGATGTGTTTCCATTTATTGGCATCTTCTTTAATTTCTCTGAGTGTCTTTCTGGCTGGTTTTAAGAGTTTTTCTTTGTGTTCAATGTGGCCATGGTTTGTGTATTAGTTACCTATTGCCGCACAACAAATGTATCATCCTGCTGATGAGGTCACATAGGTTACTATTAGTCATTGCTGTTTTCTCTCCTAGTTATAACTAATTTGCATGGATGAACACTTGACCCAGACTAAGCTAAATATATTTCCTCTTTTGGAAATTAGAACTAAAAACCTGAGATAGCAGTGGTAGACTTTGGAGAAGAGAGGTCAGTAGGGGTTAGTGGGGCCATTAGGTGATGTGACAAATGAAAGCTGGAACACGTCAAAGTTAAGAGGGAGCAGTAAACAAGCATCTTGTAAGGCCATGGAATCACCTCAGAGGAGTGGAGATGGAAGTCCAAACGGGCTCTCCCTAGTGGGAGAGAAGGGGGGTTTGCTGCTTGGTGACTTATTATTTTTCAAAAGGCCTGCATTCGGTTTCTGGAAAGGTTCTTTGTATGTTTTCGATAAATTCCCTTTTACCTTGGGCTTGCTTGAGCAAATTTCTTTACTTTTCAATTCATAGAAAATTTTTGAAAAACAAAAATGTTTGCCAGAAAACCTGCCACATAACCGGCATTCAGTGACTGGTAGGTGCTGCAGTTGTTGCTTGGATCCTAAAGTGGAGCCAAGAACTGATCCTGAGGATTCCCTAATCAGATGAGCGGGATGAGCCACGTTTTAGGGAGTCGCACTAGTCACAGAGCAAATTTAATACTTTGAAAAATGGCCACCATGTAATTATGAGTGGGCACACGAGTGCTTAAGGAGACTGGAAATGTGTTTATCTTATTTTATTTATTCTGTTATGTTTTCCTCCTTTGTTACTTCCAGACCCTTTCTGTCTTTCATGCAAAGGAAAAAATCTAGTAAATGTAGAGAAATGCATAATAACTAACTAAATAATAATAATTTATGAGTATTAACTCTAATGCTTTGTGCATTAAATATTGGTAACTTGTGAATTTTTTTAATTACTAGAAAAAAGGAGTAATCACAGATTTTAAAACAAATGAAAAATTTTACTTTTTTTGGTTCCTTTGTAAGGTTCTCCAAGGACATAAAACTTTCCTGAATGATGCTTATAATTGGGAGTTTTTGATCTGGGAAACAGCTTTACTACTTTTTTTACTGCGCCTGGCCTCATTGGGGTCTGAAACCAATAAGAAATACAGCAATGTTTCAATATTACTTACTGAACAGGTATTTATTGGTCCCTGTCAATTTTTTTCAGTGGTTACGGATGGCATAATAAGGTCAGGTCTGTGCAGAGGATTCAGGGTTGGGTCTAGATGCTGTCACTTTCTAGGTAGGTGACCTTACAAAATCACTTTGTCACTATGTAATTTTTTCCTCCTTATAAAATGAGGATAATATCTTCCCCACTTGCTCCCAGGATGGTAAGAATTAAAACTTAATGGATTGAAAATACTGGGTATATTATAAAAGTATTTGTATTGGTGGAACTGGAGTATGTTTCCTATTCTTCATCAAGTAGTAGATCTTTAGAATACATATCATTTAAGTTTGTTTAATAAGCATTTTGAATTTCCTCCATATCAGCCATGGGATGTGTATCAGCCATACTCACTATGGAAAATACTTGCTCTTTAGTATGTGAATAGATATTAAGATGGGGAAATGTTTCTTGTAAATACAGAGTAGTAAAAGTTGTTTTTAATTTCCTTCTTATAATTAAGTTTTGAATAAAAACATTTGGTATCATCAGGATTTTTATTTTCGCCTTAGAATTATAGTGGAGAATTCCTTCTATAAGGGAAAAAAATGAGGAATTAGTAAATTAAAAGCAGCTATTGTCTTCCATCTCATAAATGTTTAATGAGGATGTTAGATTATTTGGGGTACACCGAGATGAATAGGATAAAGTTTTTGAACTCAATGATACATATTAACTGTTATAGTTAATATTGCAGGAGTTTACATGTTACTTGTTATAATTAATATTAAATTTTTCATTTTGATATTTAAATTGCTTCATCATTATATTTCTTCTTCCCTAAATAACTTCTTTTTGCCACGTGTGAGTGATTAGGTATGGGGGCTAGGGTGCGTGACATGTGCTGTGATATAAATAGATGTTAGAATTTCAAAATTTGTTTTATTGAAAACATTACCGTTGAAATCTGCCAGATGTAATGTAGTATCTGTCCACCTGTATCTTTTTTGATGACATTTGCCTTCATCTCTGTTCCTCCCCTTAGATTAATTTATATCTTAAGATGGAAAAAAAGCCAAATAAGAAAGAACAGCTTACTCTAGTAAATAATGTATTAAAACTGTCTACCAAGTTGTTGAAAGTAAGTCATATCCTATGATACTTTTACTACCATTTAAATTAAATCAGTGTTTTACTTCTTGGAGTAACAGATGCCAGACTTGTAGATTCAGAATGCTAACTTGAGAATCTTAGGTTAATGACTACATAAGAAAAAATTTCCCATTTTGTTACCCAGGTTCTGGTAATTGCTAATATCTGTCACATTTTTAAAATAAATTTTGAAAATTACAAATAACATATTGCTTGAATCTGCCTTAAAAAACTTAGCTAGTGAAAAGTAGGTGAGAGTCCATTACACATTTTTTGAAGGTAGCTATTGAACATTAAGGAAAGATGGCCATAAGCAGTCATCTTCACCCAAGACTTAGAAAACAGCCCAGAAATCACTGACACCTATTGAGAAACCATGTATTTCATCTCAATTCTTCCGTGTTTTTATAGGAGCTGGACACACCATTTAGACTCTATGGACTGACAATGAATCCCTTAATCTACAATATCACACGAGTAGTTATCCTGTCTGCTGTCTCAGGTGTTGTAAGTGATCTTCTAGGATTTAATATAAGAGTAAGTGTGACTATCATTCTATAACATCTGCTTTAGTCTTAACAATTACTGTATATAATAATCTTTGCTTTTCACAATGTGTGTGTGCGTGTGTGTGTGTGTGTGTGTGTGTGTGTGTGTGTGTGTGTGTGTGTAAGACTAGAGACTGGCATGGAAATAACTCTTGAGGTAAAGAAATAAACATCTTGGTTACTGGTCAGTTTATGTTTTCTCATTTTACACAAGTACAATAGATTGTTCTTTTGAATGTAACAAAAAATCAAGTTTGACTCTCATGTTACTTCAATAGCATGGGCTGGATAGGGTCATATCCAATTTAGGGAAATGTACAGAGGCCAAATGAATGAAAACCAAAAATCCATGAACTGAAGTATGTCATTTTTGATCCTGGAAATTGTCCATGTTTTTTTCTCTATGGTGGCTGTTGCCAGAGTTGATACTTTTCCTTCTTATAAAGGGTCCTTGGTTTCATGGTCATGTAAGTGTACCTGTGGGGTGTACACCCCTCCTATTTGTCTTAAAACTAACTTATTTTGGTGGTTTTCTTCTCTTAGCTGTGGAAAATTAAATCATGAGCTGAGTCATGTGCCTGGAGCCTCTCCCCTTGCTGGCATCAGTACTGACCCATTAAGGAAAGAGATGACTGCAGAAACCATGGGATACCCACCTGCTTGTTCACACACAGAGGTGCCCTCAGCTCAGCCTAACCTAACGAATGGTGTTTTCAGAGGGACAAATCCTTTTTCAACTGGGAATGCATGCTAAAAACTTGTATTTTCATGTTTTTCAAACAATATATGAATAGTCAGGAGACTAAAGACTGTTATGGTAGCACAGGGACAATTTTCTAAGTTAGGAAATTTATCGTGGGCATTTCAGTGCTATGACAGTTATATTTACTGGAAATAGTCTTTTGGGTTACTATGGTAGATGCCCGAAGCATGAAGCAAATATCCTGTATTGGAAATATGCAAATTCAGTACTTTTCTATTACAGTCTATGGAATTGGAGATTTCTCTAGTAAAAGGAGATCAAATTTAAACTATTGTAGGTTGAGCCCAAATAAATAACTTTATTGGAAAATTTCAGTTTCTAGGTTTTTTTTGTTGAAGGAAAAAGCTTTTAAACTGTTTCTGTTAAACTATAAAGAAATTTTGTTAGTTTATGATTTTGAAGTTAATCCTAGTAAGTGGTGTTGAAAGAGTCATGCATATATTAGGCCATGTTATTCAGCATGAGAAATGTAAGTATGTGCATATTCATCCATGTCCATCATACAACATGGTTTCCATATAAATCATCTGAGGTGTTTCCTGTCATGGTGCTAATGAAGCATTAATAGTTTGCCTGTTATGCAACTTAATATATCCAACCCTCAGTACAATTTCAGGACCTCAGTGTATGTACTTAGCCAAGCTATGTCTTTGTTGATGTAGATTCTCTTATCAGCATCCCTCATTACATACACATGCATATACATATGTTGATGAAAACTGTAGTACTCTGTGTATTATTCTTGCTCATTAAGTTACCTGCTTTGAAGAATCTTTTGAGGCAAATTAAAAACCTGGACATTTTCGTGGTAAGCTTTTGTGAATTTTTAAATGGAAATAATTTAGAAACTTAGTTACTACATGTAAAGTATGTACTTATATAAAATCAGTGTATCAGTTACACATATCCTAATATGCAGGAAGATTTTTGAGGTTTAAATGAAATTCTCAAGAGTCCAGGGATTGAGGTCAGATCATTCTGGGTTCATATCCTTGGCTCTGCCACTTGTTAGCTTCATAACGTAAGGCAAGTTACTTAACCTCTTTGCATCTCAATTTCCTTGCTCATTAAATGGGGATGGTAACCACTAATAGAGTTGTTAAAGTTAAAAGAGATTATCATGTAAGGTACTTAGCACAGATAAAGTACTTAGCACTTAGTAAATCCACAACAAACATTTGTTATTACTATTCAGAACCCTTTAAAAATCTTTTAGTGATAGAATTCAGTGAAGACAGAAACATAAGAAGGCAAATTTACTGAACTGAAGTGGATAACCAAAAATTTTCAGCCATTCTTAATGCTGCATGGGAGTTACAATTCTTTTAAAAGGTAAAATCACATTATAGTGATTTGCCTTAGAAGGAACTGTTGTGTAAATACACTTCAGTGTCACAACAGATGGCTCATAGAAATCATGTTTTTACTATTTTCTGTGAACAATAGCAACTGTCTCAAAGCTCAGTGCAGATTTTAGGTGAAGAAAGCTAATTGATGCCTTTACCTTTTTCTCCTAGAAAAAAAAATACTGTTCTATTTTGTTTGCAATTTTTGCACAGTGAATTCTTTAGTTTAAATGCAGTATTTAGAATAGTTCACTCTTGAGCATTGTTTCAGTGATGATTTTGATGGTATATAATTGGTTTAAGTTATTTTTTCAGTTGGATAAAATTACTTATCAGAAACTTGGAAATCATTCTTGATTGCCTCCCCTTCCTCACACCTCACACCCCATCACCAAGTTTCTGAATAATAATCTTCTAGATACTTTTCTAATCAGTCCACTCTTCTTTGTCCCCACTTCCACCACCTTAGTCCATGACAACATCCTTTGTTTTTTGAACAAGTTTCTCCTCTTCTGCTCTTGCATATGCATGGTACCCCTCTCCTCCAAGCCCAATCTATTCTTCTCAAAAAGAAAATGTGTCTTTTCCAACATGCAAGTCTTATCATGTAGAATCCATTAATCCCTTACTATTACTTTGAGGATGAAAATCCACAGTCTTTTCAGCAAGTTGTACAGGCCCACCCTGTTGAGAAATTTTTCTGAATCTTTACATATGAAAGATACTTTTGCTGGGTATGAAATTCTAGTTTCTTAAAAAAATTTATGATTAAAAAAATTGTAGTTGACATAATTAACAGTTTCAGGAGTACTACATTGTGATTTGACATATATATAGTACAAAATGCTCACCACAGTAAGTGTAGTAGCCATTTGGCACTTTGTTATTACAATATTGTTGATCATATTTCCTGTGCTGTACCTTTCATCCCCATGACTAATTTATTTTATAACTGGAAGTTTGTACCTCTTGATATCCTTCATCTCTTTGGTGCATCTCCTTTGTCAACCAGTTTATTCTTTGTATTTATGAATCTGTTTCTGAGTCTTGTTTATTTTTAGATTCCACATGTATGTGAAGTCATATGGTATTTACTTTTCTCTGTGTGACATATTTCACTTAACATAATACCCTCTTAAGTCCAACCATGTTGTCACAAAATGGCAAGCTTTCATTCTTTTTTAATGGCTGAGTAATATGCCATAGTATATATATGTAACATCTAATTTATCCATTCATCTGTTGTTGGGGCACTTAGGTTGCTTCCATATCTTGATTATCATAAACAGTGCTGCAATAAACATAGGGGTACTTTTTTTAAATTAATGTTTTTGGGTTTTTTGGGTAAGTACCCAGAAGTGGAACTAGAGGATCATTTTTCTATTTTGAATTTTTTGAAGAAATTCTATATTGTTTTCCATAGTGGCTGCACCAGTTTATATTCCCACCAACATTATCTTTTCTTCACATCCTTCCTAACACTTGTTATTTCTTGTCTCTTTGGTACTAGTCATTCTGACCCATGTGAGGTGATACGTCATTGTAGTTTTGATTTGCATTTCCCTGATGGTTAGTGGTGTGGAGCATCTTTTTATGTGCTTGTTGGCCATCTGTGGGCCTTTTTTAGAAAAAATACCTATTCTGTCCCTCTGCCCACTTTTTAATTGGATTACTTGTTGTTTTGGTGTTGGTTTTCTATATATTTTGGATATTAACCCTTTACCAAATATATTATTTGCAAATATCTTCTCCTACCCAGAAAGTTGTCTTTTCATTTTGTTGATGGTTTCCTTTGCTGTGCAAAAGCTTTTTAATTTGATGTAGTCCTACTTGTTTATTTTTGCTTTTGTTTCCCTTGCCCAAGGAGACATATTACAAAAAAAAATTTGCTGAAGCAAATTGTCCAAGAGTTTACTGCCTATGTTTTCTTTTTGGAGTCTGATGGTTTCAGGTCTTAAATTTAGGTCTTTAATCTATTTTGAGTTTATTTTTGTATATGGCACAAGACAGTGATCTAGTTTCATTCTTTTGCACGTAGCTGTCTATTTTTTCTCACCACCTCTTTATTATATCCTTCCTTCTACTAACTTTGGGCTTTGTTCTTTTCTAGTTCCTTTAGGTACAGGATTGTTTGAGCTTTTTCTTGTTTTTCTGAAGTAAGCCTGTGTCACTGTAAGCTTCCTTCATTGAACTTTTTTGCTGCATCCCAAAGATTTTGAAGCCTTGTGTTTTATTGAAGAGACTATCTTTTTCCCATTGCATATTGTTGCTTGGTTTGTTGTAGACTAATTGACCGTATAAGCTTGGGTTTATTTCTGGACACTCTTTCGTGTTCCATTGATTTATGTATGTCTTTGGGGGCCAGTACCATACTGTTTGGATTATTATAGACCTGTAGTATAGTTTGAAATCAGGGAGCATGATACCTCCAACTTTGTTTTTCTTTCTCAAGATTGCATTGGTGATTTTGGGTCTATTGTGATTCCATACAAATTTTAGGATTATCTGTTTGAATTCTATAAAAAAATGCCATTGGTATTTTGATAGGGATTGAATTCAATCTGTAGATTGCTGTTGGTAGCATGGACATTTTAACAATATTAATTCTTCCAATCCATAAGTACAGTATATCTTGCCATTTATTTATGTTGTCTTCAATTTCTTTCACTATTTTATAGTTTTCAGATTATAGGCCTTTCACCTCCTTGGTTAGATTCATTCCTAGGTATTTTATTCTTCTTGATGCAATTGTAAATGGTATTATTTTCTTAATTTAGTTTTCTGCTACTTTGTTTTTAGTCTATAGAAATGCAGTAGATTTCTGTATGTAGTCTTTGTATCCTGCAGCTTTCCTGAGTTCGTTTATTAGTTCTGATAGTATTTTGGTGGAGTATTCAGGGTTTTCTATATGTAGTATCATGACATCTGCAAATAGTGACAGTTTTACTTCTTCCTTACCAATTTGGATATTCTTTCTTTTTCTTGTCTGATCTCTGTGACTAGGACTTCCAGTATTATGTTGAATAAGAACGGCAAGAGTGGCATCCCTGTCTTGTTCCTGATCTTAGAGTAAAAGCTTTTAGTTTTTTTCCTCACTGAGTATGATGTTAGCTGTGGGTTTGTCATATATTACACTTATTATGTTGCAGTATGTTCCGTCCATACCCACATTGTTGAGAGTTTTTATTATGAATGCGTGCTGAGTTTTGTCAAAAGCTTTTTCAACATCTGTTGGGATGATCATTGTATGGTTTTTATTCTTCCTTTTAATGTGATATGTCACATTGAGTGATTTGTGGGTATTGAACCATCTTTACATCCCTGGAATAAATCCCCCTTGGTCGTGGTTGAATGATCTTTTTAATGTATTGTTGCACTTGGTTTGCTAATATTTTGTTGAGGATTTTTGCATCTATGTTCATTTGGGATATTGGTCTGTAATTTTCTTTTTTTGTAGTGTCTTTGTCTGGTTTTGTATCAAGGTGATGCTGGCATTGTAGAATGAATTTGGAAGCTTTCCTTCCTTTTCAATTTTTCAGACCAGTTTGAGAACGATAGGTGTTAACTCTTCTAGTTAAATTTGGTGGAATTCTCCTGAAACAATCTGGTCCTGGACTTTTGTTTGTTGGGAGAATTAGATTAATGCTTTAATTTTGTTACTAGTAATTGGTCTTTTCATATTTTATCTTTCTTCCTGCTTCAGTCTTGGGAAATTACATTTTTCTAGGAGTTTGTCCATTTCTTTTAGGTTGTCCAACTTTTGTTGGCATGTGATTTTTCATAGTAATTTCTTTTTTTTTTCATTTTTAAAATTTTGGTATCATTAATATACAATTACATGAGCAACATGTGGTTACTAGATTCTCCTCATTATCAGGTCCCCACCACATACCCCATTACAGTCACTGTCCATCAGTAGTAAGATGCTATAGAGTCACTACTTGTCTTCTCCATGCTATACTGCCTTCCCCATGCCCCCCCCTACATTATGTGTGCCAATCATAATGCCTCTTATTCCCCTTCTCCCTCCCTTCCCACCGCCCTCCTCCCCCAGTTCCTTTCCCTTTGGCAACTGTTAGTCCGTTCTTGGGTTCTGTGAGAATAATTTCTTATAACTGTTTGTATTTCTGTAGTGTCAGTTGTAACTTCTCTTTCATTTCTTACTTTATTTATTTGAGTCCTCTCTTTTTTCTTGGTGAGTCCAGCTAAAGTTTATCAATTTTTAAATTTTATTCAAAGAACCACCTCTTTATTATATCCTTCTTTTTACTAACTTTGGGCTTTGTTCTTTTCTAGTTCCTTTAGGTACAGGGTTAGATTGTTTGAGCTTTTTCTTGTTTTTTTTTTTTGAGGTAGGCCTGTGTCACTGTAAGCTTCCTTCATTGAACTTTTTTGCTGCATCCCAAAGATTTTGAAGCATTGTATTTTTATTTTCATTATTCTCTAAGTAATTAATGATTTCCACTTTGATTTGTTCATTGATTCATTGTTTAGTAGCATACTGTTTAGCCTGCTGGGAGTTTTTTGATATATTTAATTTTGAACCAGGGATTTTTGTTTCCTTCAGGTAAATTCGTAGAAGTAGAATTACTGGATCAAATGGTATTTCTGTTTTCAGTTTGTGAGGAACCTCCATGCTACTTTCCACAATGGTTGCACCAATTTACATTCCCACCAGCAGTGTAGGAGGGTTCCCAATTCTCCACATCCAGACCAACATTTGTTATTTTGTGTCTTTTGGATAGTGGCCATTCTGACTGCTGTGAGGTGATATCTCATTGTGGTTTTAGTTTGCATTTCCTTTATGGTTGGCTGTGCGGAGCATCTTGTCATGTCCTTGTCCACTTGTGTTTCTTCTTTGGAGAAATGTTTGTTTAGGTCCTTCACTCATTTTTTTTTAATTAGGTTGTTTTTTGGGTGTTGAGGTGTATGAGTTCTTTATATATTTTGGATGTTAACTTCTTATAAGGTGAGTTGTTAACAGATATATTCCCCCATACTGTAGCTTGCTGTTTTGTTCTGTTGATGGTCTCCTTTGCTGTACAGAAGCTTTTTAGTTTGATATAGTCCCACTTGTTCATTTTTTATTTTGTTTCTCTTGCCCAAGGAGGTGTATCCAGGAAAAAGTTGTTCGTGCTTATGTTGAGATTATTGCCTATGTTTTCTTCTAAGAGTTTTATGGTATCTTGTCTTACATTCAGGTCATTGATCCATTTTCAGCTTACTTTTGTGTATGGTGTTAGACAATAATCCAGCTTCATTTGCTTACATGTACCTGTCCAGTTTTGCCAACACCAGTTGTTGACGAGACTGTCTTTTCCCCATTGCATACTCATGGCTCCTCTATTGTGTATTAATTAACCACATACGTATGGGTTTCTATCTGGGCTCTCTATTCTGTTTCATTGATCTATGGGTCTGTTCTTGTGCTGGAACCACATGGTTTTGATTAACATAGCTTTGTAATATAGTTTGAGCCAGGGAGTATAATCCCCCCAGCTTTGTTCTTTCTCAGGATTGTTTTGGCTATTTAGGATCTTTTGTGGTTAAGTATGAATTTTAGAACTATTTGTTCTAATTCATTAAAAAATGCTCTTGGTATTTTGATAGAGATTGCATTGAATCTGTAAATTGCTTTGGGCAGGATGGCCATTTTGACAATGTTAATTCTTCCTATCCATGAGCATGGGATAGATTTCTATTTATTGGTGTCTTAATTGCTCTCATGACTGTCTTGTAGTTTTCAGGATATAGGTCTTTGACCTCCTTGGTTAGGTTTATTCCTAGGCATTTTATTCTTTTTTATGCAATTGTAAATGGAATTGTTTTCCTGATTTCTTTTTCTGCTAGTTCATTGTTAGTATATAGGAATGCAACAGATTTCTGGGTATTAATTTTGTATCCTGCAACTTTGCTAAATTCAATTATCTGCTCTAGTTGTTTTTTGGTGGATTATTTAGTGTTTTCTATGTATAATTTCATTTCATCTGCAAATAGTGAGAGTTTAACCATTTCCTTACCACCTGGATGCCTTTTATTTCTTTGTGTTGCCTGATTGCCATGACTAGGACCTCCAGTATATGTTGAATAAAAGTGGTGAAAGTGGACATCCTTGTCTTGTTCCTAATTTTAGAGAGAGAGCTTTCAGCTTTTCTATAGTAAGTATGATGTTTGCTGTGGGTTTGTCATATATGGCCTTTATTATGTTGAGTGTGTGCCCTCTAAACCTGTTTTGTTGGGAGTTTTTATCATGAGTGGATGTTGAATTTTATGAAATGCTTTTTTGGCATCTGTTGAGATGATTGCGTGGTTTTTATCCTTCTTTTTGTTAGTGTGGTGTATAATAGTGATTGATTTACGAATATTGTACCATCCTTGCATCCCTGGAATAAATCCCACTTGGTCATGATGGATGATCTTTTTGATGTTTTTTGAATTTGGTTTGCACTTTGTTGAAGATTTTTGCATCTATGTTCATTAGGGATATTGGTCTATAATTTTCTTTCTTTGTGGTGTCTGTGTGGTTTTGGTATTAAGAGTGATGCCTCATAGAATGAGTTTGGAAGTATTCCCTCCTCTTCTACTTTTTGGAATACTTTAAGAACAATGGATATTAGTGGCTCTTCTTTAAATGTTTGGTAGACTTCAGCTGTGAAGGCATCTGGATATTGGATTTTGTTTTTTGGGAGTTTTTTGATTACCAATTCAATTTCTTTGCTGGCAATTGGTCTGTTCAAACTTTCTGTTTCTTCCTGGGTTAATCTTGGAAGGTTGTATTTTTCTAGGAAGTTGTCCATTTCTTCTAGGATGTCCAATTTATAAGCCTGAACTTTTCATAGTATTGTCTAATAATTCTGTATATTGCTGTGTATCCATTGTGATTATTCCTTTTCCATTTCTGATTTTGTTTACATTATGTACACTCTCTTTTTCTTGATAAGCCTGGCCCAGGTTTATTTATTTTAATTTCTCAAAGAACCAGCTCCTGGTTTAATTGAATTTTTCCTATTCTTTAATTGTTCTCTATTTTATTTATTTCTGTTCTGATCTTTATTATATTCCTCCTTCTACTACCTTTGGGCTTCATTTGTTCTTCTTTTTCTAGTTTGTTTAATTATGAGTTTAGACCTCTTATTTGGGATTGTTCTTGTTCCTTGAGGTAGGCCTGTATTGCTATGTACGTCCCTCTTAGAACAGCCTTTGCAGCATCCCACATATTTTGGGCTGTTGAATTTTTGTTTTTCATTTGTCTCCATGTATTGCTTGATTTCTGTTACAATTTATTAATTGATCTATTGATTATTTTGAAGCATGTTATTTGTCTCCATGTGTTTGTAGTTTTTTTTTTTCCTTATGTAATTTATTTCTAGTTTTATTCCATTGTGGTCTGAGAAGCTGCTTGATACAATTTCAATCATTCTTAATTTATTGTGGCTCTTTTTATGGCCTAGTATGTAATCTATTCTGGAAAATGTTCCATGTTCATTGGCAAAAATATGTGTCTTGTTGCCTTTGGTGGAATGTTCTGTAGATATCTGTTAAATCCATCTGATCTAATATGTTGTTCAGTGCCTCTCTTTCCTTATTTATTTTCTGTCTAGTTGATCTGTTGATGTGAGTGATGTGTTAAAGTCTCCTAAAATGAATGTCTTGCAATTTGTTTTCCCCTTTAATTCTGTTAGTATTTGTTTTACATATTTAGGTGCTCCTATGTTGTTGGGTGCATAGATATTTACAATGGTTATGTCTTTTGGTTGGACTAACCAGTTTATCATTATGTAATGTCCTTGTCTCTTGTTACTTTCTTTTCTTTGAAATCAATTTTGTCTGATAAAGTACTGCTAGTCCTGCTTTTTTCCTCCCTATTATGTGCATGAAATATCTTTTTCCATCTCTTTACTTGTAGTCTGTGTATGTCTGGGTCTGAAATGAGTCTCTGTAGGCAGCATATAGATGGGTCTTGTTTCTTTATCCATTCTGTCACCCTGTATCTTGATTGTTGCCTTCAGTCCAAGTCCTTTACATTTAAGGTAATTTTTGGTAGGTATGTACTTATTGCCATTTTATTAATTGTGTTCTGGTTGTTTTTATAGCTCCTCTCTGTTCCTTTCTTCCTGTCTTATACTCTTCTCTTGTTATTTGATGGTTTTCTTTAGTGTTGCAGTTAGATTTCTCTTTTTAATTTTTTTGTATCTGTTGTTTGCTTTAGTTTTGTGGTTACCAAAGGTTCAAAAGTAGCTCTCTTCTATATAACAGTCTATATTAAGTTGCTGATTGCTCTGTTTCAAATACAATCTAAAGGTACTTTTTTTCTTCTTCTGCCTCCACACTTTGTGTATTAGATGTCATAATATGCCCTTTTTGTTTCACTCTACTGATTTTGTGTACAGTTGATATTGTTTCTTTTAGTTTTGTACTTGCTTGGTAATTGGTCTACTACCTTTACTGTGGGTTTATGTTACTGGTGAAAGCTATCTAGCCTTAGGAACATTTCCATCTACAGCAGTCCCTTTAACATATCTTGCAAGGCTGGTTTAGTGGTGGTGAATTCCTTCAACTCTAGTTTACCTGGAAATTGTTTAATACCTGCTTCAAATTAAAATGATTATCTTGCCATAAAGAAGATTCTTGGTTGGAGGCCCTTCTGTTTCAGTACATTAAATGTTTCATGCCCCTCCCTCCTGGCCTGTAACGTTTCTGCTGAGTGGTCTGCTGAGAGCCTGTTGGGATTGTCCTTATAAGTAATCTTTTTTTTTTTCCTCTCTGACTGCTTTCAATACTCTCCTCAACCTTAATATTTGCCATTTTAAATATTATATGGCTTGGTGTTGTCTTCCTGGGGTTCCTTCTGTTAAGGGCTGTCTGCACTTCCACGACCTGAGTGTCTATTTCCTTCTCCAGATTGGGTAAGTTTTCAACAATTATTTCCTCAAAGAGACTTTGTTTCCCTTTGTCTCTCTCTTTTCCTTCTGGTACCCCTGTTATGCAAATATTATTTCATTTGGATTGGTCACACAGCTCTCTTATCATTCTTTCATTCCTAGAGATCCTTTTTTCTGTGTTCCTCAGCTTTGTTGTCTTTGTGTTCTCTAAATTTCCATTTCATTGAGTGTCCCCTTTATTGCATAAATCTACTCTTTAATCCCTTCATTGTATTTTTCATTTCAGTTACTTTATTCTTCACCTGAGTGGCTCTTTCTCAGCTCTTCTCTTTGTTGAAGTCCTCTTTGAGATCTTGAATATTTTTCTGTAAGTCAATGAGCATGTTTATGACTTTTACTTTGAAATCTTTATCAAGAAGATTGGTGTTTTCCATTTCATTTAGCCCTCTTTCTGGTATCTTGTCCTGTAGTTTGGAATATATTCCTCTGCCTCCTCATTTTGTCAGGATTTCTGTTTCTTCCTTTGTATTAGATGGATCTGCTGTGCCTCCTGGCCTATAGAGTATTAGCTTTATGAAGGAGGTGTCCCGTGGTGCCCGGAAGCTCAAGACTCTTTACTGTCCAGTGCCTGGTTCTCCTTTGTGGGAGCTCCAGCTGTTGTTGGTGTGCAGTGGGCAGGACTGCTTTTCTGTCTTAAGCACTGGCTGTTTGCCTCAGCTGCCTTTGTGATCCGTGCAGCCTCTGCTGGAATCGCTGTTGGTGGGGGCACCCTCTGCTTGCCCTGCAGTGATGTCAGAGCTTCAGCGTTAATGGGGTGGGTAGGCTGATGTGTGGCTCTGGGGCAGGGTGGCATGTGTAGCACGGGGCTTGGACACCCAAGGTGAAGGAGCTCTTGGGTTTGGCTTCTGCATGCATGTCCAGGGTTGGGCTGAAATGGATAACAAAGCTGGGAGTCTGCCTCTGCCTAACCAGCAGCAAAGTCTGATGCTGCTTCTGAGGGGTTTGGCTCAACAGCATCGCATGCAGTGAGGAGCCTCAGGGCTGCATTGCCACTGAGAGGGATGGAGCGTCTGGGGCTCCCAAGAGTTCCCAACCTGTTGGGCCGACGGAGGGCTGTAGAGGTATCCTCCACCTGCCCTTTCTCCGGAGGAGAGAGTTCCCTCCAACCCTCATCCCTTCAGCACCCCTCCCACTGCTGGTAAGTCTTTACAAATGCCACCTCTGCTTTGGGTCTCAGGACCAGCAGAGTGTGCCTGTCCTCTGCAAGTGGCTGGGGTCTCGGCCTCCCAGAGTGTTTGAGCTGTCCCTGGTGTCCAGCCTCACTAATTACCAGAACCCGCTGTAATGTGGATTTGTGCTCCAGAGCAGATCTCCAGGGCCAGGTGTGCAGCATTCCTGGGCTCCTATCCCCCTTCTGCTCTGTTCTTCTTTCTCCCACCTGTGGGCTGGGGTGGGGGAGGCCTTGAGTCCTGCTCTGTCATGGCTCTGCCACTTGACCCTTTTCTGTGTGGTCTTCTCTTCTCCAAGTGTAGGTGGTCTCTTCTGCAGTCTTCAGGTCATTTTCAGGTTTAGTCGTATTTTCTTTTTTTATGTGTGTTTGGGAGGAGGTTTCTGCCTTGCCTTCCTGCTCCATCTTTTCTCTGCTCCCTCCTTAATTTCATTACTAGTAATTGGTCTGCTCAGAGCTTGTTTCTTCTTGGGTCTTGGAAGATTATATATTTCTTAGGGGATTTATCCACTTCTAGGTTGTCCAGTTTTTTTAGCACAGAATTCTGTTCTAATCCTTTGAATTTATATGCTGTTACTTGTAACCTTTCCTCTTTCATTTCTGATTTTGAGTTCTTTCTTTTACACTTGATGACTCTAGCTAAAGGTTTATCAATGTTTATCTTTTCAAAGAATCTGCTCTTGGTTTTATTGATTTTTTTTCATTTGCTTCTGCTCTGACCTTTGTTATGTCCCTCCTCCTACTAACTTTAGACTTCGATTGTTTTTTAGTCCTTTAGTTGTAAGGTTAGACTGTTTGCGATGGTTCTTGTTTCTTGAAGTAGGCCTGTATCGCTATGAATATCTTACCACTGCTTTTGTTGCATCCTAAGGATTTTGAACTATTGTGTTTCTGTTTTCATTTGTCTCCATGTGTTTTTTTGATTTCCTGTTTGATTTCTTGGTTGATCCACTGATTGGTGGCATGCTCTTAAGCTTCCCCATACTTGGGTTTTTTACAGCTTTTTTTTCTTGTACTCGATTTCTTGTTCAGACCATTATGGTTGATAAAGATGTTTAATACAATTTCAGTCTTTTAAAGTTTATTGAGATTTGTTTTTTGGCCTAACATGTGCTCTATCTTGGAGAATATTCCATGTACCCTTGAAAAGAATGGGTATTCTGCTGATTTTGGATAGAATGTTCTGAATAATCTGTCAAGTCTATCTGGTCTCGTGTCATTCAGAATCACTGTTTCCTTATTGATTTTTGTCTGGATGATCTATCCATTAAGTAAATGGAGTGTTAAAGAGCTCCTTATTATTGTATTTCATTTCCTTCCCTTATGTCTTTTAATACTTGCATACATGTTGCATACATATATATTTACAATTGTTATACCCTGTTGTTGGAGTGATCATTTTATCATTATGTAATGCCCTTCTCTGTCTCTTGTTATTCTTTGTTTGTAGTTCATTTTGTGAACTTTTTATTCCCACTTCCACTCTTTTTTCGCCTCCATCTGTATGGAATAAATATCTTTTTCCACGCCTTTAGTTCCAGTATGTATGTGTCTTTAGGTCTGAAGTGAGTCTCTTGTCGGCAGCATATAGGGGAGCCTTGTGTTTTATCCTTTCAGCGACTCTGTGTCTTTTGTTTGGATCATTAGTCCATTTACAGTTAAAGTGATTACATGTGTGCTTAACTGCCATTTTAGTAATTGTTTTGTGGTGGTTTTTGTTCTGTTCCTTTCTTCTCTTGTTCTTTTCTGTTGTGCTTTGGTGACTTTTGTTAGCGTTATGCATGGATTCCTTTCTCTTTATTCATTGTATATCTTTTACAGAGTTTTGGTTTGTGGTTACTACGAAATTCATACTTAACATCCTGTATGTATATGCAGTCTATTTTAGGTTAATGGTTAAGTTTAAACACTTCCTAAAAGCACTAATTTTTTATTCTGCTCTCCAAGTTTTATGTGTTTGTCATAATTTAAATCTTTTAATTTTGTGTATCCCTTGACTAATTTTTGTGTATTTAATTGATTTTACTACTTTTATCTGTTTGACTTCATACCAGCTTTTTGAGAAGCTGGTCTGCCACCCTTGTTGTATTTTTGTTTTTACCAGTGTAATTTCCTGTTTTTCTTTGTGATTTTCTTTCTTCTATTTGATTTACTTACTTTTTGTTTCCACTTAAAGAAGTCCCTTTAAGATTTGTTGTAAGGCCACTTTAGTGGTGGTGACCTCCTTTAACTTTTGTTTGGTAAACTATCTCCCTTTCAATTCTGAATGATAACCTTGCTGGGTAGAACATTTCTGGTTGTAGGTTTTTTCCTTTCAGCACTTTGAATGTATCGTGCCGCTCCCTTCTGACCTGTAGAGTTCCTGCTGAAAATCACCTGATAGCATTATGGGATATCGCTTTAGGTAACTGCTTTTCTTTTGCTGCTTTATCTGTTTATTTTTAATCTTTACCATTTTAATCGTTATGTGTCTTGGTGTGGACCTCCTTGGGTTTATCGTATTTGTGGCTCTGTTCTTCCTGGATCTGGATGCCTTTTCCCTTCACCAGGTTAGGGGAGTTTTATTTCTTCAAATAGGTTTCCTCCTTTTTCTCTTCTTCTTCTGAGACTCCTATTATGTGACTGTTGTTTCACTTGAAGTTGTAATAGAAAGCTCTTAGCATCTTACCGTTTTTTAAAAATCTTTTTTCTTTCTGTTTTTCAGCTTGGTTGCTTCCTGCTACCCTGTCTTCTAGATCCCTGATTAATTCTTCTGCACCATCTAATCTGTTGATTTCTTCTAGTGTACTTTCATTTCAGTTATTGTATTCTTCAGCTCTGACTGGTTTTTATATTTTCTATTTCTTTATTGAAGTTCTCAGAGTTCATCCGCTCTTCCCTCTAGTCTGGTAACTTTATGACCATTACTTTGAACTCTTTATCAGGAAGATTGCTTATCTGTATTTGGTTTAGCAAATTTTCTGGCATTTTGTATTGTTCTTTCATTTGGAACCTATTCCTCTGCTTCACTTTGTCTTACTTTTTGTGTTTGTTTCTATGTATCAGGTAGGTTAGCTACATTTCTTGGTTTTGAAAGAGGTGGCCTATGTCCTGTGGTGCCCCGAGGTACAATATCCCCTTGTTACCAGAACCAGGTCCCCTTTGTGGGCTGGTGTACCCCCTGTTGTGGCTGAGCTGTGGCTGTTGTGACTGGGCTGGTGGTGAGGCTGGCCCTCTGCCCAGCTGTCAGCAATGACTGGTGTGACTACTGCAGTTATACTGGTTTGCAAAGCTCACTCCAAGGGCAAGTGGCTGAAGGGCTCAGCCTGACTTTCAGCAGTGGCAGATGGTAATACCGTGAGCATGCTGGTGGGTGGGACTGGCTCCTACCCTGTCCCAGAGACGTAGTTGCTAAGGACGGGCACCTTGCTGGGCTGGGCACGTTGGGTGGGGCAAGTCTGCAGGGGGCTGCTGGGGCTGCATTAAGTGGTGCTGGCATGGTAGATGGAGAGGGTCAGAACTGGCTCCTACAAGCATTTGGACAGCTAGGCTAATGGAGGGCAAGGAAATTTGAGCCTGCCATCCCTTCTTCCCCTGGAGAAAGTACCTGCAGATCTGTCTGTCATGTTCCAAAGTTAATACATTTTCATGTATAATCCAAGCATTTTTCAAACTGCTGCTTCTGTGTTAGGTCTCAGATTGACTGACAAATTATGCTGGCCCTCTTAAAAGAGTAGAGACTTGTCTTCCTAGAGCTTTCCAGCTCTCCTGTTATCAAGCTCCACTGATTTTCAAAGCCACATATTGTGGGAGCTCATCTTAACAGTACAGATCCCCAGGGCCTGGTGTCCTGGGGCAGAGCTTTATCTCCAACCCCTCTGTGCCACACTGTCTCGTCTCCCCTTTGCGCTGGGGTAGAGGAAGCGTGGGCTCTCTCTACCCACTGCACACTTTTCACTGTGGCCTTCTCTTTGTCATTAGCGTGAATGTCATTAGGTCGTTTCCAGAGGGAGTTGTATTACATGTGGTTGCTGCCTTGGTGTGTACCCTGGGGAAGGTTATCACGGTGACCTCCTAGCACGTCTTCCTGGAATCCTTAAAGTTCTCGTTTTAGAGATGCTGCTCTACTTCCTGAACTGCATTGTTTCTGACATGAAATCTGTTATTACTTTTGTTCCTTTTAGTGTAATGTCTTTTTCTTTTCTTAACTCATTCTGCTTTTTAAGGCTTTTATATTTGAATTTGTGCAATCTGATTATAACGTGCATCAGTGTAGTTTTCTTCATCTTTTTTGTGCTTGGAGGCTTGTTGCACTTATTGAACCTCTGGATTTGTAGGTTTCATCAAGTCTGGAAAATTTTGGCTGTTATTTCTTAAAATAAGCTCTGTACATCCCACTCTTAACTCACTTCGTTCTGGGACTCCAGTTTAACCTGTATATTAGGCTGATTGACGTTGTCCCACAGGTTATTAATGTTTTTCTCATTTTCCCAGTCTTTGTCTTTAATTTCAGGCATAGTTTCTATTGCTGTGCCTTCAAGTTCATTAACCTGTTTTTTTAGCACTAATTTGCTGTTAATCCTATCCAATGTATTTTCATCTATGGAAGTTTGATTTTGCTTTTTTTTTAAATCTCCCATGTCCCTCCTTAACATGCTATTTCGTTTCTCTACCTTGTTTAACATTTTATTTATAATAGAAACAGTACGTAAGGACAGTAAAACAGCTGTCATTTGTGTCATTTTTGGGTTTGTTTGTACTGATTTTTCTCATTTTGGGTCATATTTTCCTGCATCTTGCATTCCCAGCAAGTTTCTATTGGGTGTGAATTGACTGAACATTGTTGGATGTTGGGATTGTGTGTGTACATGTATATTCTTTTTTTTATTAAATATTCCTGAGCTTTGTTTTAGGAGGCAGGTAAGTCACTTGTAACGAGCTTGGTCATTCCAAGACTTGCTTTTAAAGAGCCAGAGCGGCCGGCAGCCAAGGGCTGCTTTTCCTCACCGCTGAAGCACCGCCTCCTGGCTACCCCACCGGACGCCCCGTTCATCATCAGGCTTTTCCAGTTTGACTGTGGGAACATGGAACCATTCCCAGCTCAAGAAGTTTTCTTCTACTTCTTTTTGTTGGTTCTTCCCCTATTGTTGGGCATTTCCTTGTGCTGATCAGGGCTCATCTGAAGACCACCCTCTACACATTTTGGAACTGTCTTGTCTCTGGTACCGTGCAAACTGCGTGTTCTAGCTGCCTGGGCTCTGGCCCCTCCCTCAGAGAGACCGCCTGGGTCAGTTGCATTTCCCCTTCCCGCACTAGAAGCTGCCTGCGGGCTGGAATCAGGGGCAGTGGTGAGGCTGCCTCAGTCCATCCCACTGGGCGGTACTGCCTGTTTTCCAACGTCTAAAACCCATTTTCTCGTATCTGTTTTTACTTTTTTAGTTTGTTCTATTGTGGGAGAGTAAATGTTTTTACCACCTTAGTCAATGGAACAAAGTTTACCCCGCTGCTCAAGCCAAAGGCTTATTTGGGCTTTATTCTTGGTTCCCTCTTTTCCTCCATATCCAGCTCACCACCAAATCTTGTTGGTTGTCCACTTCCTCTGTTGCTGGGTTGAGTCTCCTCCCCTTCCACCTAGATCACTATGCAGACCTGATGTTCCCTTCACATTCTTGCCTCTGATAGTCGTTCTTCAAAGCCACATGAATGAGCCTAAAAATAGGGAAACTATTCTTAAAATCATTCCTACTTAAACCCTTCCTGGCTCTCCCTATGGAGGCCTGCAGGACCTTTCATTATCAATCCCCCTCCCTTTCCAGCTCCTTCTCAGTCAGTACTTTACAACCACACTGGACCGGCTCTGTTCCTCCATTACATCAAATTCTTTCTCTTATCAGTCTAGTGTTCGAAATATATTTTCTTAGGTTCTTCCCTGAATGGCTTCTTCCCTGTCTGTTCCTTAGTAGGGCCTTCTCTGATAGCCCTAAAGTAATTCCCTGTCTTATCCTTATTATTGTCTAATGGCCCTGTCAATTTCCTTATCACAGTCTGAGTCACTTATTTTTATTTTTTGCCTGCTTGTTTCTGTCCTTCCCCGCCTTAAGTAAGCCCTTTAAGGCAGGGACTTTGTTTACTAAGTCCCCAGAATGCAGAACAGTACCTGATCCCATAATAGGTACTCACTATAAATGTGCAGAATGAACGAAGAATAGATGTCAAATAATTTACCATTTACACAACTCTTCTACCCTAACAGAAAAAAATGTGCAACTTCATGGTTGTCTTACCCTCAGTGCTTAATTCACTGCTGCAGAATACTTTCTGGGGCCTCGGGCCTTTGTTTTGATTCCAGAAAGGTAGGTATAATATACTTTGATAATATTTACCTGCTCCAGAGAAGTTAAACCAAGATGTAAAAACAGAACTAGATGAGGCCATTCATACATTAACTTGGAAAAGTAATAGCCACAGGAACATTAAAAAAACACCTGTTTACTTAATTTTATAATTTGTTGTATTGAGAAAATAATCCCCCCTAAGTTGCTATAGAGGTATAACCTCAGACTGCCTAAATATGTACATTATGGCTCATGTGTAATATAAACTAAACACTTTTGACAAATGGTTGCCTAACTGGGGTGTGGTTTTCTTGACTTTCAGAGACATGAAGAAAAATTCTAAATACCAGGGTATCTCACAAAGTATAAGCTTATGGGTCTATGTTTTTATTTTTGGTTCTTGTATTTAGAGGTAAGTGGACCTGTGTACTGTAAATACAATCCTCTTTCAAGTTAGTTCATTTTTGAAATTTTTTAGATCTACACATTCATAATGGGCCAAATGGGACTTGCTCCCAAATGCAGTATATGTTTGGGATTATCAAGAAGTAAATTCATTAAATTTAATTTCATCGCAAAATGCCCGTCTTGAAAAATTAAGTTTTAATTTCGCAAATGTGCAATAATTCCACACCTTACCTGCAGCACATCCTGAGCCTGTGAGCTGTAATAAGGTGTTGCTCAAGGTAACAGGTGGTTGTTTATTAAGGGCAAAATAAGCCCCTTGTGAATTTGCTAATAGTTCTACTTGACTTTAATACAAACACTGTAAAATGGACAAATACCCATATTTTTTGTTAAAATATAGGTGTAAATTAAAGCACTTGGCTATTTTGTATTTTAATGCATATGTGAGAGAGATTCAGAGTTCTCCAGTAGAATTACACTCTTCATAAACTTTCATATTCTCTTAAGGCTCTGCTTGCATAGCAACACTGAAAATGAACCCAAAATTTAGTGGATATCGCAAACGAATTGTTAACTAACGCAAAGATTATAGAGTTCATGTAATAATTATGACATGCTTTAAGTAAGTTGTTGCATTGCTGATAAACCTTAATAGCATGACCATTAACAGCTGCCTAAATAAATAAACCTGTTACTGTTCTAGGAGCACATGTTTAAGCTTTAGCTTAAACACATCTTTGTGAAGGTCTTTAGTCAAGACTCACACAAACAATTCGAATATTCCTTGCTTTCTTAAAACCCAATTCTCAAAAACAAACAAACCCAATTCTCTTTGAATGTTGAGCATATTAAACATAAAATTCTTCATTTGTCCCCATATTTAGAAGCATTTGGCTTTTTCTACATGAGAATATTTTACTATTAAAAAAGTAAGATATTATCACATAGAAATAAAAAGCCAAATACTTCTAAAATAGGAGTTGGCTCTGTTCATAAGCTGCTTGTTCTGTAAAATTTGCTGTAACTAGGTTAGAAGACAATATTACAGAATCTCAGTCTCTAATCTCTCTAGTAAGACAGTATAACAGCATCATAGAACTTTTTTGTTTTTGTGACCAGTAAGAAAACATGTCCACCGAAATAACAACAGAACCATTCTAGCTACCACTCTCTGGAACCTTTGCTGTGACACACGTCTCCACTGCGGGGCTCGGGAATTAGAGGCTTGGAGTTTTAAGGGTGAGTTCAATGGTAGGTAGGAATGTATTCTTCCATTCAAGAGTATTAAATTAACCATGCTTTTAAAATAGGTTTTAGGCATTATTCATACCAAGAATTTAATGAAATCAAGTCAAAACACTTCATTCTAAAAGTAAGTGTAACCAAAAGTAAATAAAATGGTTTATAAAAATAATGTGAAGTGCCATAGTCTGATGAGATAGTTTTGTGACCTTGGGGTACTGGACTTATACCACTACATACATTAGAAATGTCTAGAAACTGAATTTCCAATAAGATTAAGTCCTTTTCTGTCCCTAATAAAATAAGAAAGGATTTTTTGGGGTAATAAATTATTTATGCAAAGCTATGTTCTTTACAATGAAAGGTATAAAACAGGTACGATGATAGTGAACTCACCGATTTTGAGCTTTACATACAGAAAAAGGCATAGCTAGCTCATCATTAGTCTTCCTGAATGTAGGACTTTGAATGTTCGTTACTTGTAGGGAGCAAATCTATTTGAGGACTCAGCCCATGACTGCAACTAGCTCCACAGATAAGCAGAAAGCAACATTAAATGAACCTGACAGTAAAAGAAATACAGGCCATGAACTGTTTTTTTTTTATTATCTATATAAAAAATAACAAGCAATTTACAGATCTTCCTCTAATCAGAACCTCGGGTGTATATATAAAGGAACTGTACAATATATAAACATTTACAACCAGTACATCCATATTTTGCTTTGCATTCCAAGGCCACGTTGCTAAGTCAGTATATAATCAGTACAGTGACAGGTTACTTAGGAAAGAGCCACATCGGACCGACAACATATGACATCCAAAGATATGTCACAGTTAACAATAAAAATAGGATTTTTATCACTAATTGTGGACTATAGGGAAAATAAATCATTTCTGTGGTACTAAATTCTTAGTGTCTATCAAGCCTCCTAATTTTGCTCTATTCAAGTAGTTACAGTAGGTGGGTAGATATAGTTCTGAATGAAAAGGGGACTTAAAAAATCTCACTCTGGGAAACATGTCTTATCTACAGGGGCTGCTGATTCAGTTGTTACGTGAAAGAGTTTCACAGTCAGACTGGGAGGGAAGAACCTGGACATAATGTGTTTCACAATAACAAGATGAACCCTGGGTGACAGAACAAGTGTGTTCAAATACTCCATAAACTGGTTTTCTTAGGATGTGCCTTTATTTATAGGTGCTACTGAATGTTACGTCAAGGGACTGAAAACCTGGATTTATTATATGGAGTTGAAAACTGTCTCCACCTCCCAACAAACATCTTTAATCAGGCTTTCACTCTGAAAACGTGCACAAACTAAGCAGAGGTGTACTCTCCCTTTCTTGTTTTTAAGTCAGTCAGTGCTGCTAGAAATGAGGTCCAGCCTGTGCCGCCCACCACCGGGCCCGCCCTCACTTGCTGAGCGGGTCTTAGCACACGGTCCCCTCAGCAGCCCACCTGCACAGCTGCACACACAGGTCGGCACCAGAGCTGGCAACGGGCTGAAACTGGTGTGACGATTAAATCCCTCAATCTGTGTGATACTGTGACTCTTCAAATATGTATTTATTATGTATTAACTACTAAGATACAGGTACAACCAAAATATCCAGGAATAGAAATGTGTAGTTTTCCTACAAAGGGCAATAAGCAGTATTTCCACATGCTGGCTTTGTGGTTTCATGATGAAATAACTGACGAGGGGGATGGTGGTGCTACAGCTCTTTGGGGTGGGTGACAGCACGAGGTGAACTCTCAGTTGCTTACTCGCTCGTGTTGAACGCTTAATCGTAAGTAGTATCTGTTAACAGTTATTCAGAATACCTCATCCAGCCAAATTAAAAAACCATGAAGTGTCAATATCTGGTATTTTGTTTCTTTACAGTAGTGATGTTTTGGACTTTAAAGGGGGACAGCATCAGAAGAGGCAACTGCCATGTTAACTGATGAGTTCATCTCTTCTTTTGCAAGGGCTCAAATATTTCTCTCTGTAAACATGCAACATGCTATTGAGAATATCGACTTCCAAGCCAAACCTAATTTTTTCATTACTGTGGAAGTATCTGAGTGAGAAGGATCAGACAGACATGATACAGTAGATAACTTGGCACAAATACAGAGTTGTGACCACACTGTGAGTACCGACATCTGTCATTTGTTCAGACACGCATGAAGACGAGCGGGGCAGCCTGAGGAGGGCGTGTCGGGTGAGCATGGGTGCAGCGCCTTCCTGAGCACGGGCGAGGGTGGCCAGCCAGGGGCCGGCTGGTTCCTAGCAATCCTAAAGGCCCTTCATGCAGCCTAGGTAACTCGAGGCTCAAATTAAAATGGACTTAATGTGTGTTTCAGAATTTCTGAAAAATGACATTTTTTTTGGAAAAATGCTTTTTAGTAAGAAAAGATTGCAACTTGTTTTTCTTTGTTTTATGCTAAAGGTCACAGCCGTCTCTCAGCCACGCCAGTGTTGCCTGTGGCTTTATCTGCACTGGGCACCTTCCAGGGCCCTGGAGTTATGGGTGGTCTCCGCGCTGGAGAACTGCTTTCAGGTCTGGCCCCTCTGCTCGCCCCGCTTCTGTCAGCCGCCTGTGCTTCTTGGCCTTTGCCGCCTTCTGTTTCGTTGAAAACCGTTCTTTCTTCAGGTTCCTGCTTCAGCTTCTTTTCTGATATTTTGACATTTTCTCCGATTTTATCTTTACTATAGCATTTTTCTCCTAAGGCTGCTTTCTTTCCGTCGGCATCGTCGGCTACTACGCTGCCAGGAACATTCGTAGCCTTTTTGGATGGAAGAGACTTTTCATCCATTCTCTTGCTTTTTTTCTCTGGCGACTTTGTCCTGTTTTTCCCAGACTGACTCTGCTTCGTGTCTTTCCTGATAACACCTGATTTGTCTTTCCCATCTGAGACGCGCTCCACATTGTTACAATCACGGTCCCCTGCTCTTCGACTCCCAAACTCTAATAATTTGGCTTCAGCATTTGAGGGGTCTTTGCTTCCTTCAGTTTTTGGCTGCTTCTTTGGGCTTGAAGACTGTCCTCTGCTTTCCCGGTGATGATCTTGTCCAGAACCTGCCCTGGTGCCAATCTGATGACTTTTATTCTCCCCTTTCCTGGGGCTGAGTGATCGGTCTCTGGGTCGTCGTTTAGGGTCAGTGTTTAGAGGACCGGTCATCTTTTCTAAATGCTCCCCTGAACACTGACTGGCTGACGTTTGGGGGCTAGCAGGTCTCTCTCTTTGTGTAACACCATTTTCTATTTTTGAGAGGTGTTTCTTGTCACTGTGGGGTGGATCCCTTTTATTCACACTTTTCTGGTGAAGACATGGATGCTTTATGTCAGACTGATTCTCATTTAAAGTGCTTTTATTTTCAGGCACAATGTCCTTAAATTCTTCTGCATTTTCACTTATATGACCTCGCATTAAGGATTCTTCAATTACTGGCACGTAAGACTCTTCAAATATGAAAGCAGAGTGTGAAGATGGGGGAAATGGTGACTGTTCATCATAGATCACATTTGAAGGTGAAGGATTATTCATATCCCAATCACCTAAAAGAAAGTGATTCGAGTGGAACAGTATTAAATTTTAGAATTATAAATAGCGTAATAAGTTTTGAACTTTGACAGCCATTTGAATTATACTGAGTGCTTAAACAGCCTTAGTATGAATATTTTATAAATAAAGTTTGTACATGTTTAGATATCTATAAAGGCAGATGTATGTAGACAGCTGTACTTGAACATGAAGGGTAAGTTGTTTATACATAAAATAACAGCATTCATTTTTCCAATTACTTATGTATAGTTAGATAATATATGACGTGTAAGTTCTTTATAAGTAGTAAAGCCCAATAAAACATTTATAAGAAATAATAAAATTGGACCAAGTTTCCTGATCCAAGAAGCTTACTAATTGAGCTTTTAGCAATGGCTACAGCTGTGGATGCACCAAAATCACAAAGGAGACCAAACGGGGGTAACCAGAAAGAAGTTCATGGGCATTTGTAAATAATTTTCTTGCATTAAGCTGTCAAATTTAATGTCAAAAGGAAACTGAAAAGGGCAGAAGATAGAAGTAGATGTATTTAATAGCATCATTTTTAATTAAAAAGAAAATAAAAGAAGGAAGTGATTTACAAGACATGCAAATTTACCAAGTCTTTTTAAGGAAAGACCAAGAAAAGCCTGAAAGCCTTAGTGTTGCTCAGGTTTCACGTGGGAGCACAGACCGGAAGGGGCCAAACCTGAAGAAGGAAGAGAAAAAGCCTCGGACTATGTAAAAAAAAATCACAGTGCAGTTAGCAAAGGTGTCCCGGGGATGTAGGATTTATAAGCAGAGGCGGGAAGATGATACAGAGGGTTACAGGCTGGGAGGGGCTGCGGGAGGTCATGCCTTGCCTGTCTCTCTAGAGCCCTATGGAGGGAAGGGGGAGACGGAGTGCACGTGCTACGTGCCGTGTTACTTTATTTCTAGACTAGTGCACTCGGTTAAACAATATACTCTGGCATTTTAAAAACACACAGTGAAACCAAGGAAGTTGAAGATCAGTATATGAGTACAGACATGGTTCTAGGTCTAACTGTCCCCCCTTAGGGTTACAGCAACTTGTTTTTGACAGGTGAGCAGAAAAGCCTGACGTTCTGGCTACTCATTAAGAGAGAAATTTATCTTACACTGTAAGGAAATAATAGAAGAGATTTCAGACGTTTTCTTGACATTTAAATCACTTGCTTCTAATGTCCTTTTT
This sequence comes from Phataginus tricuspis, assembly GCA_029783875.1. Taxonomy (NCBI): domain Eukaryota; kingdom Metazoa; phylum Chordata; class Mammalia; order Pholidota; family Manidae; genus Phataginus; species Phataginus tricuspis. The sequence goes on from JAQQAC010012408.1 coordinate 11,867,147, forward strand.
ATAGGCACATTTCTCTACAAAAGTAACTACATGTTGCCTTTGAAATTGCTTAACATATTCCACTGCAACAAAAATCCTGCCTGAAGCTACTTATTTTATAATATTATTTATAATAACTATGCTATGTAACTAGCTTTAGATGGTTCTGGTGTTTGCCTTTGAATTACTAGCAGAATATCTGGCCCCTCCAAGCAGATACTCGTTCTTCTTCTGCGGCCCCCTGCCTACAGCACTCGCAGCATCGCAGCTACAGGGGAGCAACTTTACTTACTGTGGTCGGGTATCAAGCCGGTTCCTGGCCTCAGAAGAAGAAGAACTTTGTTTCCACCAGCCTGAATGAGCTCGATCGCTCGGGTGTGTGTGATGCCTTGTGTAGGTTCCCCATTGATTTCGACAATCTGGTCACCAACCTAGACAGGAAACATTCACAGGAACAACGTGAAACTAGGCATCGCTCTTCAGTTCTGCTGCTGTCAACTCTAGAGCCACTCCATCTTGCTGGGTGAGCTCCTGTAGAACATTTAACCTGTACGCAGTGCTGTCATGCCGGAGTTGATGAGTGGACAGATGGTAGCACTAGGAAGAGACAGTGTCCAGTTTTATTTACCCTACAAAAATCCTACACATGCAAAAAAAGACCCAAAAAGTTTCATACAAGTAGTAAGAAGGATCTGGGCATCTTGAAATCACAATCAGGTTCTAAGTTTCCCACCAAAGGTCGTGTGGTGGAAGAGATGACATTGCTACGGTCCATGTAATACCACAGAGCCGTATCTGAATGCCCATTCTGTGAAGGGCGCTTTCCAACTTGAGCTGAATCTTGAGTTTATTTCCTTGAACTTGGGTAGGTGTCTCCTCTCTGAAGTCTTTCCTGGCCTCCAGGGCAACTGCCTCCTTCACTCTGTACCTATTATGACGCATTAGATAAAATACTCATAGATTAAAACTCTGAAAAAACACTCAGCTTGGAGAATATATTAATACTTAAAATCAGTAACTGGCTTTTTATACTTCAGGATTTTAGTGTAAAATTGTTTCCCTGGAGACTAAACATAGAACTTAGGGATCAGAGTAAAAGATGCCTCAGTACCACTGTCATTTGCTAGACATGTCTGTAGTTATAGTAGAAGAAAAAGGGAAGATATGGATGAGTCAAGAATAACTTTTGCAAAGGACCTGATTAAAGATCATGATGGTAGTGACTTTAAAATACAGTCCAGATTTTAAGATACATTTAAGGTGACAAGCAACTGGCTTCAAAAGAGAAACCGAACAATGGAACGCTACTGAAACTCCAAAAACAATTCAAACATTTCTAAGAGCTTACTAAACAGTCCAGAAATAACACAACAGAAGAGGACGAGGACTTCATTATTTAACAAAGGTCGGTGGCACAACTTTGCAGCCCCAGATGCAGAGAGCACAGGGCTGGAAAGCTGGGCTTGGAGTCATGCGGCTCCTCCCGGCTCCCCTCCTAGCACAGCGGCCTCATTGTCCTTTCTGGTAAGTGGGGATAGTACCTGCCTCCTGGAATATTTGGGAGGGTTTGATGAGATTAAATGATTACACCAAGTACAAATAGATGTTGGTTTTCAAGTTACCCATTTTCTTGTTTTTCCAAAAGTGCCTCACATGCAGATTTGACCGAAGGCTATACTCCATTCTACTGAATGCAAAAAGTGCAAGTAAACTATGAAATAGGAAATAAACATTTTCTTGCATATTTATTAAAAGAATGTGAGTCTCTTGAAGAAATGGAAAATATCATAATAAGATGGGTGGATTTAACACATAAAGTGGAAAAAATCAAACCAACCAGACTAAAATAAATGTAAGATGGAGAAAAGTAATAATTTAAAAACCTTATATCCGGAATATGTAAGTGCAACAAAGTCAATACCCATATTTCCCTTAAGTGATTTAAGAAAAATCATTTTCTTGAGGACATGCTGATGATAAATTAGCACTATGAAATCCTGCTGATAGAGAAATGAAAATTTAAAGCAGACAGTATCTGGACTATGCTTTGGATATAGCTTGTGAAGCACCATCAGGTCGTGTTTCATTTCCCTCACCCTCTGGCTTGACTTCACGGTCCGACCTGCATACGTAACTCATTCCATCCAACAAATAAACTGCAGTAAAACTTGTGATGAATGGATTTGCCACCAGGTGTCAGTTTTGTTTAAATTTGGGGTAAGGTGAAGAGAGCCATGGGTTTAAGACTTATGGGAAAAATAAGGGGTGTGTGTGTGTGGGGAGTTCTAGACCGGGGTGTACAAAACTGAAGATAAAAATGGCAGTTTTGAGAGGGGAAAATTAAAAAATTTATATGTTGTAAGAAAAAAATGGGGAATTTATAAATAGAATAAAGATTCAAATTCAGGTTTGTTGAAAAATAAAATTATGGGGCACAGAAGAGAAGGAAAGATGAGAGAAATGAAAGGGAGAAAAAAATAGCAGGAAGAAGGGATAGAGAAACTATGTTCCTTTAAGAAAAAGTCACTGTCTTAACACCAGCTACTAAAACTGTATGAAAATTATCTGCCTCCTAAAGGAATCAAATCCAAACAGATGTAGACCGTGGTCTAACATGGAACTGGGCTCAGAGGGTGACGGACTGGGTCACACCATGGCTGTCACAGGCTAAGCAAACCTGGCAAGTGACTCCGTCTCCCTGGGCCTGTAAGTGCGGATAATGCCGCCTACCTCACAGAGGTTTCGTGAGATCAAGTGAAATCTCAGGTTGCCTGGAAGATAGCAGGCCCCTGTTACTTTCTAAATCTGATTCTGTCCTATGTCCGACACTATTCCCTAATGCGAGCTTTCCCCATTCCGCTGACTCCTCATTCCTTAGCCCAGAACACCTTTTCTCTCTAAAGCTTAACCAGATTTAAGTACCACCTTAAGACTCACTAAATTAAAAAACCCTCCCAATGGCTCTCAACACCTTTCCTTGTCTATCACAAGGAACATTTCCTTGTTTTCCCGGATCGCCCTGCTGCGCTGTTTGCTGACTGCTTCATGTGTGTCCCAAGGCCTGTCTACCCCACCATTAAGTTTCGGGGAATCTAAGCTTAAATATATAAAAAAAAGAATCCTATCATTATCTAGAAGTATTATCCATCCATTCTACTCTTTCACAAAAATCTACGGAGCATTTATTATGAATATTCAAGGCATTATTCTAGAGATAATGGTGCTAAAGTATAATAGGCCCAGGACAGAGAGTACAGATGTCAACCTAAGGGGGAAGAGAGAGGCCAGGGGGGAAGGCAGGGGAGGATGTCCAGGCGGCTGCGATCAGCGCCCGTCTCGGGCGGGGGCCGCCAGAGTGCGCTGTCACGCGGGCAGGGCTCCGGGATCCTGGCCAGGTCAAGGTTTTGACAGTTTAGTGGCCAGAAAAAGGATTCTCTGAAAAGCTGATTTATTTTATTAGAGTTTAGAACAAACCTGGGCATAGTAGTAATACCTTCTTCACTTTGTTTTCAAATTCCAAAAGTTCTTTTTTTTCAAAAATTAAATTTGATTGTTACAGAATTCTACAGTTTCTGTTCATTTGTAAAGAATGACATGCTTTGTCGGCTTTAAGCCTGTTTGCCTTTTATGTGTTTGGTAAGATTAGTACACTGAAGGTTATATTTGGAACTAACATTTATTTCATAATTATATCCTAATTTTTTATTAACTGAGTTTTTGTGACTGTGTACAATGGGAGATTTTTTTAAAAAGCTAACAGATTTGTTTAAAAAAGAGGTAAAAAAAAAAAAAAGGACCAAGACACCAGCAGGGAGATGCTGCTCTCGGGCCATGCATTTTACGTGTGGATCTGCATTTTATGTACGGACCTGCATTTTATGTACGGACCATGCATTTTATGTATGGACCTGCATTTTATGTACGGACCATGCGTTTTATGTACGGACCTGCATTTTATGTACGGACCATGCGTTTTATGTACGGACCTGCATTTTATGTACGGACCTGCATTTTATGTGTGGATCTGCATTTTATGTGTGGACCTGCATTTTATGTACGGACCTGCATTTTATGTACGGACCTGCATTTTATGTGTGGATCTGCATTTTATGTGTGGACCTGCATTTTATGTACGGACCATGCATTTTATGTACGGGCCTGCATTTTATGTACGGACCATGCATTTTATGTACGGACCTGCATTTTATGTACGGACCTGCATTTTGCAGATGAGGAAACGAGGTTCAGAGAATTTACCCAACTGTACACAGAGTTCTATCTTGTCCTTTCTGATTTCCAGACCCATGTTCTTCCTACTCTATTAAGTGGCCTCTACAAGAAAGTGAACTGAAGCTAAATTCAGCAACTTTTGATTGGCTTTAGCTATACTCAGGGCCATCTGGCCATTAGCCTCTCTCCTCCTCATAAACACCCTCTGCTCTGGGTCTGCCGCTCTGCATTCTCACCCTCCCCATCTTCTCTACTGTCTCTGGCCCACTAATTACAGGCCTTACCCAGAGGTTGGCCCTTGGCCCACTACTCTCTAAATCTCCTTCAGTGATTTCATCCATGACAAAGGCGTCAATCATCACCTCTGAAGTTTCACAATCTGGGACCTTACAACTACTAATTGCCTGCTAAATGTTTACACCTGTTCAGCTGGCTGGTGGTCACCTCAGCATGGCCAGAGCTCGGTGTGCCATCAGTCTGCGGAGCCCTTTCTCCGCTTAGCTGCCTGATGTTCGTCACAGTACAGGCAGGGCAAAGCTGCTAAGCCATCGCTTCCTCTTTCTTTTCCTTCATCCCTCACTCACGCCAACAAAGACTCCCCAGTCATCCGGATCGGTCCTTTGCTCATGAGCAGCGGGTCTCACAGGCATCTCAGGTCTTCCATCCAAGTGTTACCACAGTTCTACTCTACCGCCACCACTGCGGGCCTGAACTGTAGCTCCCACTAGTCTCCCATCCGTCCTACACACCAAGAACAGACCGCTATTTCTCCGTGTATTGCTCTGAGGGGGAGCTTCTGGCTCAAAAGCCTTCAGCGGCTTCCTGCTCTCTCGGACCCTCCATATTGGTGACCACCTACTTTTATATCCTCATTTTCTTCTACTCTCCTGTGTATTTTCTAAATAAACTAGATAAACTTGACCACTTGCAGTTCCCTATAAATGATGTGTACTCAGTTTTATCCTTGTGCTCGTTTCTTCAGTTTGGAATGTTTTCTTTTCTCAGTCTCTTTGTATTGAAATCCTACCCACTTTCTAACACCACTTACTCTGTGAAATCTTCTGTATTCATCCTTACCTCCTCCGAACGTGTACACAGGTCTGGCCATTCTGAGGAAGGACGGTATCTTATGTTCTGGGGTCACCTCTTCTCCCAACTCATTCAGTACCAGGTATGAGGCTTTGGGTGGGCAAATACTCAACACCTACTTATGAAATGAGTGATGCGAGTGGGGAGTGATGCGCAAAATTCAAAACTGCAATCACCCAGGAGCCTTTTCTAATCACTATTAGAATATGCTTCTTAATCATCTGCTTTTCTAGTTAGTTTACTTAGTTAAAAGCAAAAAAAATTCTCTTTACCTAATGCCTATTCATGGTCAAGGGTGGAAATCCAATTTCTTGAGTAGTGGAGAAAGGCTTTCTAGAATTGAAAATTTTAGTGTGTAACCTAACTGAATACTAGTGAATTAATTAGTTTTTTACAGTTTGAGGCTGGCACTTGTCTTCTATATGATTCCATTTTAAGTAACATTCAGAGGAGGAAAATCTCTTATCCAGATCCATGAACAATCTGGTCTGCAAGGTCGGGCACAAAGCTATGGGGTTTCAGAGTAGAGAACACCTTGGGGGTACTGATGTGGGTCCCAGTCCTTCAAATAACAATAAAGGTTGGAAAAGTCATGCTTTTCGATGTTTGGCTAACTAGACGTAGCTAAAAGAGAAAAAGAAGTCCTATTGTTTCTTGGAAGAAGTTGAAGATTCTGTTTTACCCTGGCTTTTACAAGACTTTTCATAGAATGAAAGTATATTTTATTTACTAATCCACTGGCCTCAAACGATGACTCTGTAAGCAAACAGGATTTTCCTTACTGACCAGAGTCCCGGTGGAAACAAGCGCCCCGGTCTAGGCGGCCCATGACAAGCGTCTGCCTTCCGGGTTTTAGAGATGGAAAATCCTGCCTCTTAGATTCAGGAGGTTTCTGCGTTCCCTTCAGTCAACAGTTTTCAGAAGCTTCCCGCCCGCCCGGAGCCAGAACGGAAGGTCGCAGAGAGAAGCCAACTCACGTGAACCCTGCCGTCCCTGCTGGCCGCGCCGTCCTCGGCCAGGCGCAGGATGAACAGCCCCATGTTGTACTCTTTTCCCCCGCGGAGGCTGAACCCGAAGCCGCGCGGGCCCCTCTCCAGCTCCACGGGGTAGCAGCCAGGGCCCTAGGCGAGAGGAAGGGTAAGCAGAGCCGGCGCTCGGACGCAGGTCTGTAGCTTAGGGAAGGAACGTGTATTGGCTGAGGGGCTACTTAATTTTTATAAATACAGCCTAAGCTGAAGAGTACATGTCTGCTACCAGTTGGTCAATGTGCACAGTACAGTCAGAGAACAGAATGTTGGGAAGTTCATCCTTTAGGTAGATTCTGACTCATTTTCCTGGAAAAAAAAAAAGCAAGCGTAGCCTCCACCTTGATGAGCTCAAACGCTGCTGTCTCTAAGCATGCACGTACGGGCTCAGGTTTCCCCAAGCGCAGAGCGCGCCCACTTGTCTCTCACTCGCCCACATTCTCTCATGGAAGTTAACGGAACGCCAGACACACAGGAGGCCCTCAGGCATTACTAACCTCGAGAACAAATTTATCTGAACTGATCTGCAATAAAAATTTACCAGTGCCAATGATTCGACAACCGAAAAGAACAGTCTGTGTCTGGGGGACATGTGTACCTGACTGTGCCGACTGCCCGCCACGGAGAGCCCCGCGGGGTCCAGCTGGGCCAGGTGTTTGTGGTCAGACCACGAATGTCTGTAAGAGGTGGACACATCCTTTCCAATTTCACCTTCCAGGGCACTTCTACAAGAGAGACGTCAGGTCACTTTCTGAGCACAAAGAAAATGAAACATTCTACAAGTAAAGGTAGATTAATTTCTTTCTTTAAAGAAAGCTGACCCTGGCCATTCTCCCTCTGACAACCTGCTGTAAAGACAGACTCTCTAGAAGCACAGGGATGCCGGACAAAGGTCTGCTTGTTACCTCCAGCGCTGACGCTTAATGCCCGTCAGCATCCCCATGTTGTTCTGTTCTGCATTAAGCGTGTCTCCGTGCGGTTCACATCAAGGAAAACACTCAAGTGACTGAACCATCAGGCAGATAAGCTGCCCTTGGCCCCGGGAGAACAGCTCCTTCCCCAGGAAGATGCTGAATTTCTGGAAATCTAGCTTTTGTCTCATGGTTAATATTTTCAACAAAAGAGGAAAGACCTACTGTACACATGCCTCTCTGCTCCACTAAGGGCGTCTGAGAAGACAGCCATGCCCGCGGGCCGGGCGCCCCGAGTGAACGGAGGGCAGCAAGAGCAGCGGGGCCAGATGCCGCCCCGCTGGTCAGGCCTGAGCGGACGACTGCTGTCCCTGGATGGGGCTGGGAGAGGGATGAAGGGGTGGAGGCGGTGGGGGGTGGGGAGGGTACCTGCGGGTGGAAAACCCAAGAGTTCCCATTTTGCCCTCCCAGCTGGCCTCTGATACTGCATGGGGGCGGGAAGGGGTGGAGAGAAGAAAACAAAATCTGAGCGCAGCCTCACCGGTCCCCAGGCCCGGGGTTGGCCTGTGACTGTCCCACGGGCCTGTGCTGTAGGGCTGGGCTCGGCCTGGCCGAGTTTGTTCCTGATGGTGGACCGTGATGCTCTGTTCAAACGAGAAAACAGCAGAATGAAGAAGGCGTACATAAAAAAAGGTGAAGGTGCGACAGTAACAAACGGTTACAGCTTCACCGACTTCAGCACGGACAGCACCGTTGTCACTCGTCTGGAGCTGGAACACTGACATCCCTCCCTCTGGTTTTTGATACATATTTACGTTTGAAGAGAACAGGAACCGCATTCTCACCATACACACTTTCCCTTTCACTTTCCCTCTCACCCCTCACACAACGTGAAACTCATAAATGAACGTGCAATCTTAACCGGAGGACAGAACCCCAGGACCTCCCTGGAGCCTCTCCTACGGATTTCCAGAGCGCATTCCTGCAATCGGTAAGCCGCTCTAGGTGACAGAGGCAGGTCTCCAGGACGCTGGACTACAGGGGCCGGTCCGCAAGCCACACACGCACCTTTGAACCTGCATCTTTTAAATCGAAGCAACTGTTCTGCCTGCCACTGAATATGAGAGACAAACATAAAACCCTCCCCAGTGTTGACAAATGTTTAGAAAGATTTTATTGCTTCTGTTTTCTAAGAGCATAAATATAGGTGAAAAAAGCAACATCTGTTTCTGTGTCATTCCCACCAGCATCAGACTCCTGTTCCTGGAAGGCAGATTGCATGACCAAGCACAGGAACGGCCCACATCTAGAATTAGATGGCAAGTTATGGCAAGGACACTTAAAAGACATGCTTATGGCTGTAGGATGTGCATTTTTTAAAGCGGTTTGTGGTGTTTCCTGTCCAAATATACATTTATTTGTATATTTGGTATATTGGTAGGGTATTTAAAATATCAGAGAGAGGGAGCATAACTTAGTGATTCAGGCCACAAACCCTGGAGCAAGACTGACAGGGCTTTAGCCTGACCCCATCATTTACTAGTTACGTGTTCTTGAACAAATTACTTAAATTCTCTGCTTCAAATCATCTCACCTATAAAAAGGAAATCATAGCTACCTCATGGGGTTAAATAAGCTAATCTATATGCTTAGAACAGTGCCTGGCATATTATATGCATTATAGAAATGTTTCTGTTATAAGTGTTATCATGATGATTACAATGATAAAGTCTTATTTGGGGCTGTATTTCTCTTAGAGCGTATATTCTGAAATATTTACCTTACTTAGCAGAAATATTCAATGTAGAAGCCATTTTTAGGGTAGAACATGGGGGACAAGCTATAAACTGAATCTTGGAATTTAATGGAGCTGACTGATGTTAAGACAAGGGATATAAATGTTTAGGAAGCAAGCCTATCAAGGGGCTGAAACTTCAGGCTTTACTATGGCATCACTATTTTATGGCTTGGATTAGTTGTTTCTCTTCAAAGTTCTCAGGACTAAGAAACAGATAAAGTATTTTTATTTAAGAACTTCTTGCAACTAAAAGCTAGAGAGTACTCTGAAAACACAGCCAAGAGCATGAGACGTGGCAGGAGGAGGGTAAGGGTAAGTCCGTGGCCATGCCACGGTAGCCCTGAGGATTTGTAACGCTCTGTGGCTGCTGGGCTTGTGTGTCTACGTGGAGTTCAACAACATGCACCAGATGTAGAGATGTGGGGCCCACCAGTGCAGAACTTATCCAGAGGGCGGGCTTTCCTCCTCCTAGGCATTCCAGGAAGGGAGAGTGGAGCAGGAACCTTTCTGGGGGTGACTTGGAAATTTCTCTGTTGCTCTTTTATGTTACTGTCATGAATTTATTTTCTTGATTAGCTTAAGTTACTTACATTGACCTCTTCACTGGTCCCTTTGCCCCTAATCTCATCTTCATTGTGTTCTGTGGATTCCAGTCTTTGTACATAAAATTAAATATGCCACTGCCTTGCTTAAAACTATAGTTGACCTTTTATTGCTGACAATATCCAAATCTGTCACCTGGGCACTCCTGCCTTTCCACTTCATCTCTTGTTCAAAATGTCACCTCTGAAATCTTACCTGGGTCCTTATGCACACTGTGGTCATAGCGTTTACCACACTGTATCGGAGCTGGGGGCATACCTGTCTTTCCCGCTAGACCATGAACTCCTTCACTGCAGGAAGCCCGCCTCGTTTGTCTTTATACTCCTGTACCCACTGGTGATTCCCAGAAGCCCTTCCACTTTTGATTACTGGGTAGGTCAATTTCAAGTTACCCACCTCTAAACTTGAGTGCCCACTAGAGTTGAATTCTCATGTCATTGCAAATTCATGGCTGTTATTAAGGGACTGGGAACTGATGGGGAAAAATCACATCTGTCAGCAAGATGACAGGAGAGACATGCACCTTTGTATGAGTCCAGTTTGGAAAATGTTTTGGCTTCATTAGCTTGGCTAGAGCAATGGGTGTATAACTTCAGAAAAGGATATTATAAATAAACTGATCAGTTACAATTTTTCCTCTCCCTTCCCCTAAAATAAATGGAAAACAGAACAAAACAATTACGTCAACACTACCAGAGCCTTCTAACATGGTCCTTGGTTGCCCTCTGGCAACTTGTGTTCACTCTGAAAAAGGAATTGAACAAGACCTGACACAAAATTAGAAATCAATTTTGGAAAATAATACAATGTAAAGGTCTTTACAACAAGAACAACCAGGCATGATCAATTTCTGTTCTATGCTTGGGAGCAAGACACCGCGGTAGGCCCGCAGTGGTGGGAAATGCCGTGAGACAGAGGCCCAAGTCACGGATATGTTTGAGAGTTACACCAGACCCCACGCTTCGCTTGGGAACTTGGGTAACCACTGCCTGGCAAAATAAGCACAAATATTAAATAGCATCTAGTAAAAGGGGAAAAAGAGGTTTTGTCTGACCTGCTGATAGTGAAACTGGGAGCAGCATGAGATGGGAGGTGACGCAGCTCTAAGGGTGTGAGTTCTGAAAACGCCTTCAGAGCTACGAACATTCACTTGACTTGTTAGCATGGCTGACGTTTCATACCGAACACAATAAAAAACTTGGAAGACTTACAAGCTCCACAAATGGGACTTTTATGGACAGAAGGGACACTTTCTATTTTCCTAAAAAAATAATGATATTCTCAATGTTTCCATAGTTTTATAAAACTTAAGAGTATAATCAAATCAGGTGTAGTCATTGAAGTGTGATTTTACATGTCAATGTAATGTGTTTTAAGAGGCTGTGCCTGCATCTGACACAGACTTTGAAGTATGACACTGCCAGGAAGTGTCCTTCCACCCTTCCACCTTTCCTGACACTGACCGGCATTATAGGAAATTGTAAGAGTATATCCTGGAGTATCCAGGCAGTATGTCAAAGTGAGCTTTACCTTCAAGAAAAATGAGCAGTTTTGGACAACCTCTCAGAGCATATACCATCAGCAATAAAGGTAATTTGGGGGGAAAATTCACTAAGAGAAATAAGTGGTCTTTGTACTACTATCTCAAGGCTATTCAATGTATGGTTTTTGGGTCAGTCAGCAATAAGATGCATATACATACTGGGAGCAAGCATCTAGAAATTTTAAAACAATTCCACAGAATAATTTTATGTCTGTTATTTTTCATTTAATTTTTATTGTATTTCACAAAAATGTGGTCTGTGATGGATTGGAAAAAGGCCACTGGTCCTTTTCTATAGACGGCTTGAGAAACACTGATGTATACCACTCCTGGTCCCACTGCTTCTAGCAGCTTCTACCACTGCTGCATGCCAAACATGGGAGCCCAAGTGCACCACATACATCTCAGAACAACCCTACGGTGTTATTTCCTGTGGCACTGAAGCCTGGATTTTTTTTGTGGGTCACAGCACAAATTTATGGATAAAAAGCAGGCCACAGAGATCATGGTAAAAAGGCTGAGATAAAGAAATCTGATCAAAATCACATTAAGTAACAATTAATTCTTCACAAGCTATTTTTTTATTGAGGTCTTACTATGTGCATAATATCGTTTTAGGCCATTGAGATTGACATGATTGAACATGACAAAATCTCTGACTTATGAATCTTATGACTTCATGTTCTAGAAGAGGACATGACAATAAACAAACAAATAGTTAAATAATCTCAGGCAGAGATAAATGCAGTGAAGAAAACAAAAGCAGGGTGAGGGACAGAGGAGCCACGGCTGGTGGGGAGGGTTCTCTCTGGTTCTGTGGTCAGCGAAGGCCCAGCGTAGTGGAGAGCGCAGATTCCAGAGCCGGTGTCCTGGCTCAGATACTGGCTCTGCCACTGCTTTTATGACTGAGGGCAAGTTATCAGACTGCTCTGGGTTGGTGCCCTCGGTTTCTTCATCTATGGAATGGGAAAATAAGAGCACCTACCCAGGATTTGTGTATTAAATGAGTTAATTGATACATTTAGGACAATACCTGCCATATATTAAGTGCTTACTAAATTATTTCCTTAGGAGGTGAGAATTAGAGATGCGAGTGAGGAAGCCAGCCACGAGGAGAGGCTGAAGCCGTGACGGCTGCCGCCAGATGGGCATCTCAGGGTATTTATGCAGATATGTACATTTCACCTTTCATCTTCACAGTGATCCTGGAATACATATTTATTCCCATTCTAGGGATAAAAAACTGAAGGACAGAAATTTTAAGGGGCTTGTTTAAGGTCATACAGTTAGCTAAGAGCCTTACTTTTTCTATTGGGTTTTTATTACCCCTGCTAGGTGTTTCCACAGAGCTGAAAATCTCCTGGATTTTCACTCCATTCCTTCATTCCTTCACTTACTCTTTCATTCAAAAAAATATTTACTCAGTGCCTACTAAGTATCATAACATATTGATTATATTGTCTTTGTCCTCAAAGAGCAGATGATTTTAATAGGGAGATACTATATGAGAATAATGCTCCATGATTTACAGAGGTAAAGAGTGCAAGGGGTTTAGGGGGAGGAAGCCCATGGACACAGAGGCCAGAGAGGTCCAGCCAACAGGGCTTGGAAGGAGCGCTGGGAGGCGAATTTAAAAGGCAGACTGGGAGCCAAAGCATAAAACCCTTTCTGTTCAGAGAAGGGGAGGCACTGGCGGAGCTTTGAATGAGGATTTCAGAAGACTCAGCAGAGTCTGGACAGAGTGTAGAATAGACGCAAAAAGGGAAAAAAGCCAACGTAGGGATGTCACAAGGTCCTAGACCTAGAAAGGGCCTCAGAGAGCACCCAGTGAACTCATGTCCAGGCAGAAATACCCATGACAGGATCTCGGATAGAAAGGAGATTGAGGTAATACCTTAGCCATTAATGTATGAGAGTGGGGCGGCAGGAAGAGACAGAAAGAGGAAGAATCAGAATGAAAAGAAGGGAAACTGACTAGATTAGAGGATCTTGGGGGAAAATGGGACACGAATACATATCATAGTACAAGGAAATTTAATATAACAGACTGGCCCTTCATTTAATTGTTTTTGGCTTCTCCAGTTAGTTTTGTAAAATCAGGAAAAATGAGATAAGCATTGTGTAATGGTTATCTTCTAATTCGTAAACAAAGAAATGCACTGGTGTCATTCAAAATGGTTCCTAACTAGGAATTCTTAATGACCAAAGGCAGCTCTAAAGCAAGGGGAGGCTCTACAAGCATTTTATGGCCTATTTACTGGTCATTCCTACTAACTCCCCGCCCCCAGGACAAAGCCCTGCCCCCAGGGAAAGGCACGCATACCATGGACCTGACCTGAAAGGCTTGGTATCAACAGTGACTTTCTTTGAACTGTTTAGAGGATTTTCCCTCGCTTAAACAGACAGAGACTTAAGACATTATTTTAAGAAAGTAGTATCTGAAAAGCTTACCAACTCTTTCACTTCTGGGTGTTTGCTTCTCCAGCACATAAATACCACTTACTAGCTGGATTATTTTTCTTGAGCTCCTGACAACTTTGTAATAAATTGTCTTTTAAATTCATTAAGTGGAAAAGGCAAAAAGAAAGTACATACACAGTTCCACCACTGCAGCGACCGCGGTGATGCTGGAGGAAGCCACTGCCTTCTCGGCCTCTGTGCCCCTCACGCAGCCTTGGGGAAGGCAGGTCTCCTAGGTCCTTACCTTCTTCGGCAATGACAGTCAGCGTGACGGTGACACCGGCATCTTTGATCAGCTGGACAATGCTGTCATGGGACAGTTCAATAATGGACTGTGCATTCACCGCAGAGATATGATCTCCCACTTTCAGTTTTCCACAGCGATCAGCTGGACTTCCTTCTATGACTCGGCCAATTTTATGAGGAATAACTATAGGAAGAAATCCCAAGGTTTTTCCAGTTATTTGTGAAATCTGTTAGTGCTGGATTTTTTATCATCATCATTACTTAAAAATTTAACATAACGACATCAAAGGAATTTCTTTAAAAATATATCAAGAAAAGCACCACATGCAATCATCATATCCCAATGCAACTGTTTTCGCATTATTGTCCAACTTTTGCCCACATGCACAGGTACTTTCTATATAGTTGCAATTATAGCATATAAACCTCTTTGCTATTTTCCACTTACCATTAAACTTTTTCTGATTTTTTTGGTGTCATTAATCTACAATTACATGAGCAACATTATGCTTACTAGACTCCCCCCATCATCAAGTCCCCGCCACACACCCAGTTACAGTCACTGTCCATCAGTGTACTGAGATGCTATAGAATCACTACTTGTCTTCTCTGTCTTGTACAGCCCTCCCCGTGCCCCCCAACATTATGTCTGCTAATCGTAATGCCCCTTTTTCCCCCTTATCCCTCCCTTCCCACCCATCTTCCCCAGTCCTTTTCCCTTTGGTAACTGTTAGTCCATTCTTGAGTTCTGTGAGTCTGCTGCTGTTTTGTTTCTTCAGTTTTGCTTTGTTCTTATACTCCATAGATGAGTGAAATCATTTGATACTTGTCTTTTTCAGGTTGGCTTATTTCACTGAGCATAATACCCTCTAGCTACATCCATGTTGTTGCAAACGTCTGGATTTGTTTTCTTCTTATGGCTGAATAATATTCCATTGTGTATATGTACCACATCTTCTTTATCTATTCATCTACTCATGCACACTTAGGTTGCTTCCATATCTTGGCTATTGTAAATAGTGCTGCAATAAACATAGGGGTGCATATGTATTTTTCAAACTGGGCTCCTGCATTCTTAGGATAAATTCCTAGGAATGGAATTCCTGGGTCAAATGGTATTTCTATTTTTAGTTTTTTTGAGGAACCTCCATACTGCTTTCCACAATGGTTGAACTAATTTACACTCCCACCAGCAGTGTAGGTGAGTTCCCCTTTCTCCACATCCTCGCCAGCATTTGTTGTTTCTCTTTTGGATGGTGGCTATCCTTACTGGTGTGAGATGATATCTCATTGTGGTTTTAATCTGCATTTCTCTGATGATTAGTGATGTGGAGCATCTTTTCATGTGCCTGTTGGCCATCTGAATTTCTTTGGAGAAGTGTCTATTCAGATCCTCTTCCCATTTTTTAATTGGATTATTTGCTTTTTGTTTGTTGAAGTGGGTGAGCTCTTTATATATTTTGGATGTCAACCCTTTATCAGATACGTCATTTATGAATATATTCTCCCATAATGTAGGATGCCTTTTTGTTCTACTGATGGTGTCCTTTGCTGTACAGAAGCTTTACAACTTGATATAGTCCCACTTGTTCATTTTCTCTTTTGTTTCCCTTGCCCAGGGAGATATGTTCATGAAGAAGTTGCTCATGTTTATATCCAAGGTATTTTTGCCTATATTTTTTTCTAAGAATTTTATGGTTTCATGATTTACATTCAGGTCTTTGTTCCATTTCAAATTTACTTTTGTGTATAAGGTTAGACAATTATCCTGTTTCATTCTCTTACATGTAGCTGTCCAGTTTTGCCAACACCAGCTGTTGAAGAGGCTGTCATTTCCCCATTGTATATCCATGGCTCCTTTATCATATATTAATTGACTATATATGGTTGGATTAATATCTGGACTCTCTATTCTGTTCCACTGGTCTGAGGGTCTGTTCTTGTGCCAGTACCAAATTGTCTTGATTACTGTGGCTTTGTAGTAGAGCTTGAAGTTGGGAAGCAAGATCCCTCCCCCCTGCTTTATTCTTCCTTCTCAGGATTGCTTTGGCTATTTGGGGTCTTTTGTGGTTCCATATGAATTTTAGAACTATTTGTTCCAGTTTGTTGAAGAATGCTGTTGGTATTTTGATAGGAATTGCATTGAATTTGTAGATTGCTTTAGGCAGGATGGCCATTTTGACAATATTAATTCTTCCTACCCAAGAGCATGCGATGAGTTTCCAGTTGTTAGTATACTCTTTAATTTCTCTTAAGAGTGTCTTATAGTGTTCAGGGTATAGGTTTTTCACTTACTTGGTTAGTTTTGTTCCTAGGTATTTTATCCTTTTTGATGCAATAGTGAATGGAATTTTATCCTGATTTCTCTTTCTGCTAGTTTATCGTTAGTGTATAGGAAAGCAACAGATTTCTGTGTGTTAATTTTGTATCCTGCAACTTTGCTGAATTCAGATATTAATTCTACTAGTTTTGGAGTAGAGTCTTTAGGGTTTTTTATGTACAATATCATGTCATGTGCAAATAATGACAGTTTGACTTCTTCTTTACCAATCTGGATGCCTTGTATTTCTTTGTTTTGTCTGATTGCCATGGCTAGGACCTCCAGTACTATGTTGAGTAACAGTGGAGAGAGTGGGCATCCTTGTCTTGTCCTCGATCTTAGATGAAAAGCTTTCTGCTTCTTGCTGTTAAGTATGATGTTGGCTGTGGGTTTGTCATATATGGCCTTTATTATGTTGAGGTACTTGCCCTCTATACCCATTTTATCGAGAGTTTTAATCATGAATGGATGTTGAATTTTGTCGAATGCTTTTTCAACATCTATGGAGATGATGTGGTTTTTTGTCCTTCTTTTTGTTGATGTGGTGGATGATGTTGATGGATTTTTGAATGTTGTACCATCCTTGCACCCCTGGAATGAATCCCACTTGATCATGGTGTATGATCCTCTTGATGTATTTTTTAATTTGCTTTGCTAATATTCTGTTGAGTATTTTTGCATCTATGTTCAACAGGGATATTGGTCTGTAATTTTCTTTTTTGTGGGGTCTTTGCCTGGTTTTGGTATTAGAATGATGCTGGCTTCATAGAATGAGTTTGGAAGTATTCCCTCCTCTTCTATTTTTTGGAAAACTTTAAGGAGAATGGGTATTATGTCTTCTCTATATGTCTGATAAAGTTCAGCGGTGAATCCATCTGGCCCAGCAGTTTTGTTCTTGGGTAGTTTTTGATTACCAATTCAATTTTGTTGCTGGTAATTGGTCTGTTTAGATTTTCTGTTTCTTTCTTGGTCAGTCTTGCAAGGTTGTATTTTTCTAGAAAGTTGTGCATTTCTTCTAGGTTATCCAGCTTGTTAGCATATAGATTTTCATAGTATTCTCTAATAATTCTTTGTATTTCTGTGGTGTCCATCAGGATTTTTCCTTTCTCATTTCTGATTCTGTTTATGTGTGTAGATTCTCTTTTTCTCTTAATATGTCTGGCTAGGGTTTATCTTTTTTGTTTATTTTCTCATAGAACCAGCTCTTGGTTTCATTGATTTTTTCTATTGTTCTATTCTTCTAAATATTATTTTTTTCTTCTCTGATCTTTATTATGTCCCTCCTTCTGATGTTGGGCCTCATTTGTTCTTCTTTTTCCAGTGAATAATTGTGACTTTAGACTATTCATTTGGGATTGTTCTTCCTTCTTCAAATACACCTGGATTGCAATATACATTCCTCTTAGAACTGCCTTCGCTGTGTCCTACAGAAGTTGGGGCATGGTGCTGTTGTTGTCATTTGTTTCCATATATCACTTGATCTCTGTTTTAATTTGGTCATTGATCCATTGATTATTTAGGAGCATGTTGTTAAGCCTCCATGTGTTTGTGAGCCTTTTTGTTTTCTTTGTACAATTTATTTTTTGTTTTATACCTTTGTGATCTGAGAAGTTGGTTGGTAGAATTTCAATCTTTTTGAATTTACTGAGGCTCTTTGTGTGGCCTAGTATGTGGTCTATTCTGGAAAATGTTCCATGTGCACTTGAGAAGAATGTGTATCATGCTGTTTTTGGGTGTAGAGTTCTGTAGATGTCTTTTAGGTCCATCTGTTTTAGTGTGTTGTTCAGTGCCTCTGTGTCTTTACTTATTTTCTGACTGGTTGATCTGTCCTTTGGAGTGAGTGGTGTGTTGAAGTCACCTAGAATGAATGCATTGCATTCTATTTCCTCCTTTGTTTCACATATGTCCGTGCACCTGTGTAGGGTGCATAGGTATTTGTAATGGTTATATCGTCTTGTTGGACTGCCCCCTTTATCATTATGTAATGTCCTTCTTTATCTCTTGCCACTTTCTTTGTTTTGAAGTCTATTTTTTCTGATACACGTACTGCAACCCCTGCTTTCTTCTCCTTGTTGCTTGCATGAAATATCTTTTTCCATCCCTTCACTTTTAGTCTGTGTATGTCTTTGGGTTTGCAGTGAGTCTCTTGTAAGCAGCATATAGATGGGTCTTGCTTTTTTATCTATTCTATTACTTTGTGTCTTTTGATTGGTGAATTCAGTCCGTTTACATTTAGGGTGATTATCGATATACATACGTATTGTCACTGCAGACTTTGGATTCATGGTAACCAAAGGTTCAAGGGTAGCCTCTTTACTATCTAACCGTCTAAATTAACACTTGTATTACACTATTATAAACACAATTTGATGATTCTTTATTTCTCTCCTTTCTTATTCTTCCTCCTCCACTCTTTATGTTAGGTTTTACTCTGTACTCTTTTTATTTCCCTTGACTGCTTTTGTGGATAGTTGATTTTATTTTTTGCCTTTAGTTAGTATTTGGTTGGGCTGCTTTCTTTGCTGTGATTTTATTTTCTCTGGTGACATCTATTTAGCCTTAGGAGTACTTCCATGTAGAGCAGTCCCTTAAAAATATCCTGTAGAGGTGGTTTGTGGGAGACAAATTCCCTCAACTTTTGCTTATCTGGAAATTATTTAATCCCTCCTTCAAATTTAAATGATAATTGTGCTGGATACAGTATTCTTTGTTCAAGGCCCTTCTGTTTCATTGTATTAAATATATCATGCCATTCTCTTCTGGCCTGTAAGGTTTCTGTTGAGAAGTCAGATGATAGCCTGATGGGTTTTTCTTTGTAGATGATCTTTTTTCTCTCTCTGGCTTACTCTGTCCTTTTCTTTGATCTTTGCCATTTTATTTATTACATGTCTTGGTGTTGTCCACCTTGGCTCCTTTGTGTTAGGAGATCTGTGGGCTTCCATGGTCTAAGAGACTATTTCCTTCCCCAGATTGGGAAAGTTTTCATTAATTATTTATTCAATGACACTTTCTATTCCTTTTCCTCTCTCTTCTTCTTCTGGTACCCCTATAATGCGAATATTGTTCCGTTTGGATTGGTCACACAGTCCTCTTAATATTTTTTCATTCCTAGGAATCCTTTTCTCTCTCTCTGCCTCAGCTGCTCTGTATTCCTGTTCTCTGATTTCTATTCCATTAACAGTCTGTTACACCTCATCCAGCCTGCTCTTAAGTCCTTCTATTGATTGTTTCATTTCTGTTATCTCCCTCCGTACTTCATCCCTTAGCTCTTGCATATTTCTCTGAAGGTCCTTCAGCATGGTTATGACTTATTTTGAATTATTTTTCAGGAAGATTGGTTATATCTATCTCACCAGGCCCTCTCTCTGGGGTTGTCTGAGTGATTTTTGACTGGACCAGAATCTTCTGCCTTTTCATGGCGATAGAAGTGATTGCCGATAGGTGGCGTGCGTGTCAGGTTGGAGAACAAAGTCCCTTCCTGCTTGCTGGACACCTTGCCCTTCTCCACTGCCTGTGAGGGTACCCGCACACAGGGAGCAGTCTCTGGGGTAATCTCCTGATATGCCATGTGCAGGGCGGCCCTCAGGATAGACTAGGGCATTGCGGGTGCTCGCAGATGTGCCGGGTGTGTTCTCCTGTGAGATCGGCACCCCTTCGTGCCTTCTAGATGTTGCGCCGGCTTCCTCTGTTTGTGCTGGGCAGCTGCGCACCGGGGGAAGCCTCTGGGTCTGTCCTGGTTAGCTGCGTACTGGGAGAAGACTATGTGTGTTTGCTGTGGGCGAGGCTGTTCTCCACTGCTCCGCAGCTGTGTTGGGTCAGCCACTTTGCTTGCAGCACCGGCGGTGTGGAATGAATGCAGGCTGCTTATTGCCATGTGGGGCTTTGGAATTGCGTTGCCACCCAGGGGGCTAGGGTGCCTGAAGTTCCTTACGATTCCCAGCCTGCTGGGCCGAGTGTGCCAGGCGATTTTGTCCACCTGTTACACCCTTGTTCCTTTAAGACTTTTAAAGCACCTGCTTTTCTTTTGTCCCAGGGGAACCGACTGTGGGGACCCTCTTGCAGTCTCTGTCTCGGATTTTACTTTTCGTTTCTCTGATACCCAGTACACCATGCAATGTGTGTCTGTGCTCCCGGTGCAGATTACTAGGGCTTGTTATTTAGCAGTCCTGTGCTTCCACTCCCTCCCCACTCTGATTCTTTTCCTCCCTCTGATGAGCTGGGGTTGGGGAGTGCTTGGGTCCTGCTGGGTTGCGGCTTTGTATCTTACCCTTTTTGTGAGATGCTGAGTTCTCAGAGATGTAGATGTAGCCTGGCTGTTGTACTGTATCTTCTGGTCTCTGTTTTAGGAGTAGTTGTGTTGTTGTATTTTCAAAAATATATATGGTTTTGGGAGGAGATTTCTGCCCCCCCTACTATGCGGCCATCTTGATCTAGCCCTTTTTCTAATTTTTATATTGTCATCCTAATAATCCTGCTTAAAGGCTACTGACCTCACTGATACTTATGATAATATCTCACAGGTCTGATGTGTCCTGTTTTTTTACGGCTGTTTCAGAAACTGCTACAATGACACCATCTTCCATTCTGTTTAAGGGACATTTACTCCCACCAAAAATGTAATTAAATGCAGTTCAAATTCAAGTTTAGGACTCAGAAGTTACTGGTCAGAAAACCAGGCACAGTGAGATGACTATTACAATGAATCACACAGTTATATAGCAAAATTAATCCCTTTTATTTATGCCTTTAGATTTTTTTTAATTAGAAAAACTGATGGCATTGGAGCATTAAATGTTTAATGTTAAGATTATTTGGCTCATGGATAACATCCTACCCAGAACACACAAAACTGAGTCTGAGGCATTTCCAAAGACATTTTGGAAATTCTACTGTATCTCTAGTTCATAAGTCTCTCCTAGACTATTAAGACACTTTGCTGTTATTAGGGCTTAAAGTGACTTCTCAGACATTCATATTAAGAAACAAATGCTCCTTCTGCGCTTACTGAGAACCCCTGCCTGGGCCAGTGCGCTCAGCAGGCACTCGGGCTCTTGCTGACTACTGGTTGTTAGGAGCAGGGAAATTTATTATTTCAAGATGTCACTGTGATCGTGTTCAATTTCCACAGCAAAATGGGCTCCTTACAAGTGTTTCTGAGTCATAGCTAGGTGTATGTCAGGGACATTTTAATAGACCTTCCTTTGGACAGGAATTTATTGTTGGCTGTGATTTATGTCCCCATTCCTTGGCTCTTCTAGGATTATACAGAGAAATATTTTATCTTAAAACAGATGAAGTCAATGTTGGAAGCAAGAGCATTTTAGCTCTGAATTATATGAAACACTTATTAGACCATCTTCCTTAAAACAGTCATTCGAAAAGTGGCAGAGCATCCCAGACTGCTTCCTGTGCCAGGTGGAGGGAGCTGGTTCCCTGCAGGACAGCAGGCAGAGTGTCAGAAACCACGCAGGATCGCAGTGGCCCTGTGGTGACCTTCTAGGTCAATACATTAGTGGTTCTCCTTCTCAGAAAGGATTTCCTTGTACATATGTTCATTCTCGATTCCCTGAGAAGAAAATCACTCTGGTCCTTGGCACACTGAAAGGGGTCTGCTCAGACTTGGGAAAGCATCAAACAGAATTAACCTCTGAACTCTCAGTGGTCCCTCCTCATCACGTGAGCAATGTGGTCAAAAGGAATCGCCTCAGTACAGAACTTCCCAGAGGGTTAGTTGTCTGGGTGATGGAAGGTACAGGCAGTCAGGTTGTTATTGTCTTGGTTTATAGCCGTACCACCAAAACAGTTAAAGATAGCAAGTGACCAGTAGAAAGATGATTTCTGAAGACTCTGAACGGGCTGGGAGATTTTCAAGGTAACCCCTTAGAGAGTGCATAGTTAAGGAACGGTCTGAAGTCCTTCCTTGTTTTTGCTGCTATAGCAAAGTCTGTAGAGGCACTTCCTACTAAGCTTCTTTTCTGTATTCATTCACCTTCGGCCTAAATCTGTCTCTCACACTGGCTTGTCCAGCTGCTGAGATCACTTTAGTGCTCTTAAAACATTCCTTTTCAGAAAAAAAAGGACAGGAACTGGAAATGGCCCCTCTCACAGAAATCCTTCACAACCAGAACTGATAAGTATATGATAAGAAAGAGAAACACTAAAACCCTGAAGTACTGACAAAGCAAATACCAGCCAAGGCCTTTCATCTTAAATAGAGGTCTTTCCTAAGTACTCCCCTGATTTAGCATGTACACAAAGTGGGTCCAGGGCAACAAGGATGCTGGACCTGGATCCCTGAGCTTTCAAAAAGTCAACAGTAGAGCATCTCAGTATAACTGGTATTAGATATGCTACCAGAAACTTGTGACAAATGTCATGAGAAAATACATTTAATCGGAAGGAAAACATAATCCATGCTGAGCAGAATACCAATCTATACCAAGCCAAGTCCGTAAAGAGTGATCAGTCGTGACAGACAGGTGTCCTGCCTTTTCACCTGGGCTAATAACTCTTTTACACGTCAAGTTTTCTCTGTTGCGCTGTTCACAGCAACTGCTTAGTCTGTGAGTGAAAATCCTCACCCACATTTACCCCAGGACCCCTCTTCTTTGTATATGACAAGCCTACCCTAGAACCCCTCTTCTATGCATGAGATAAATGGAGTTGCAAGAAAAATGTTTGCAGGGTTTAGCATTTTGTGAGATTAACAACTAGCATTTTAGTGAAATTATCAATTCTGGTTTTGCACCATGAATAAAAATCTCAAGTACTTTATATAAAATTCATCGACAACCTAAGCCTATTTTACCATTCAGGCTGATAATTAATGAGGTGCAAACACTCATTTCCTGCCACACATTAGCTGCTGCCTCAATCTTACATTTTAATTGGGCTTTCTTTCCTATATCATTACTCAAGTATTAATAAACTTTTAAAAATTTCTTAAAAAAAAAATCAAGAGACAGTGACAAATGATTTTACAAATAACGACGATTATCACAGCAGTGGAAGCTACAACAAGCAACAGCACGAACATTTAATGAAGGTCCAAGCTAAGGGTTTCAGGTGCATTCTCTCTTTTAATCCTCAAACTCGTATGAGACAGGAAGTGTTATCCTCACCCTCATTTCACAGAGGAACGTGGAGCCCTTGGAGGGCAACTAATTTGCCCAGGATCAGATAGCTCTTAAAAGACGTAAGTGGGGCTTGAAGCTAAGTTCTTCTGATTACAAACCCCAACCCTTAACGACACTATCTTTTACAGATACCTAACATCTATGGTACTCAAAACCAAAATAAGTAAAAAACAAACAAATCCCAATTTAAACAAAGTATGAAAATATTAAATTTAAAAAATATAAACAAATATACAAATGAATATATTTAATATATATTAAAATATAATATAAATTATCAACAAATCTAAAAATATGTTAATCCTATTTAAGTAATAAAATTTATTTTACTCAATTCCTCTATGTCACTTTGTTTTATGGTGAACACTTCTCTCCCCGAATTATTGCACTGCTATAAAGGTATATCCTCAATAAAGTGGTTAGCATCTATCACACTGAGTAATAATCTTTTACTATTTTTGTTAATTTGAATGCCTGGGATTATTGTATCATATTAGAATGAGAACATGATTATTTAAAATGGTTGTTTTGGGAAACACTAATTTCAAAAAATATAAAATACACCTAAAATCTGCTTTCTTTCATTTTTCTGACACAAGCCATATAATCATCCTCACAGCATCAGTGACAGTTCCAGTTCCAAATGTTACCATAGCAACTGCTTTTGGAAATGGAAACTAGTGTGAGTGAGCAGTGACCTGATACTATAGGAATAACCGGCTCATCCATGTCACTGAATCTTCTTCCTTTACACACTTGCATTCATTTTAGCAAGATTTTTGCAAATTGGTTTGGCTCACAACACTTTCCTGAGAGTGTTTTCTTTTTTTACGAAGGTTTTAGTCACCCTCTACTCTCAAAGGATGTCACTACCTAAAATATAATCAAATCTACTGGCAAAGGCCAGAGCACATTTTCATGTGGTCAAAGATTTCAATCATTTGAGTTGAAAAATAGTTACCAGACAAGCATGACACACTATTATCAACTTGTTGATCGACACTTATTTGGATTTTACAATTACATGTAAAGATGACCATTTCTTAGAAACATAAAGACAAGACAAATATTTAATTTGCTGAATCATAGTCCTGTACATACTAGAGGTAAGTCTTCCTTTTTTGAGAGAATGAATTGATACATTTATTCTTCCCAGAGGAAACTATTCTGCTAAACTGGGTTCAGGATATTTAGCTTAATTTTTAGAGGTTTGGCCAAAATTTTTAGCTTTCAGTGAAGCATATATCAAAGAGAAGAATGCCTCTTATGATTCAAGAAGGTTGCTTTTTAGCTGGAATATGGCAATTATTATTAAAAAGCACAGAAGGACTATTTAAAACATATTTGGGTAAAGATTTTTAATCTGTTTTGTTTCTTTTCAACTGCTTCTAGTATTCATTTTTGCATACACAACTTCTCCTAATTAAAAAAAAAAAACTATGTCCCCATAGTTTAAAAAATTCAGCATTGTCCTTTCCCTTAATCTCCTGGGTCATGTCCCTGATATACTGCTACAATACAGTGATGCAACTGAGCTACTAAGACTTATTTATATATGGAATCTGTAATGATAGATAAACCTGAAGCCTGGAAGTTTTGGTTCAGATTACCCAATTTTAAAAATAAAGAAAATATTCATCATTCTTAAAAGATAATGCTCAAGGGGGTGATCAAGATGGCTGCGTCAGTAAGGTGGCAGAAATCTCCTCCCAAAACCATATACATTTTTGAAAACACAGCAAATACAACTATTCCTAAAAGAGAGACCAGAAGATACAGTACAACAGCCAGGCTACATCTACATCTCTGAGAACTCAGCATCTCACAAAAAGGGTAAGATACAAAGCCGTGACCCAGCGGGACCTGAGCACTCCCCCAAACCCAGCTCATTGGTGGGAGGAAAAGAATCAGAGTGAGGAGGGAGTGGAAGCACAGGACTGCTAAATAACCAGCCCTGGTCTCTACACCGGGAGCACGGACACACATGGCATGGTGTACTGGATATTACAGAAATGGAAAAGTAAAATCTGAGACCAAGACTGCAAGTAGGTCCCCAGAGCCAGCTCCCCTGGGACCAAAGAAGAGCGGGCGCTTTAAAAGTTTTAAAGGGACAAGGGTATAACAGGTGAACAAAATCGTCCCGGCACACTCAGCCCAGCAGGCTGGGAATCTTAAGGGACTTCAGCCGCCCTAACCCCCTGGATGGCAATGCAGCTCCAAACCCCTCATGGCGATAAGCAGCCTGCCGTTCATTCCCGCCCCACCGGCACTGCAAGCAAACTGGCAGACCTGTCATTGCTGTGGACCAGCCAGGGAGCAGCCCCACCCACGGCAGCTCAGGGGATTACCCAGAGACTGCTCCCTGTGTGTGGGTAACCAGCACAGGCAGCGGAGAAGGGCAAGGTGACCAGCAAGCAGGAAGGGACTTTGTTCTCCCAGCTGACACACACGCCACGTGCCAGCGATCACTTCTATCACCATGAAAAGGCAGAAGAACCTAGTCCAGTCAAAAATCACTCAAATGCCAGAGAAGGTTGGGCAAGATAGATATAACCAATCATCCTGAAAAAGAATTCAAAATAAAAGTCATAACCCTGCTGATGGAGCTGCAGAGAAATATGCAAGAGTTAAGGGATGAAGTCTGGAGGGAGATCACAGAAATGAAACAATCAATGGAAGGAAAAGGGCAAACTGGTGATTCTATAGCATCTTACTATGCTGATGGACAGTGACTGTAATGCGGTATGTGGTGGGGACCTGATAATGGGGGGAGCCTAGTAACCATAATGTTGTTCATGTAATTGTACATTAATGATACCAAAAAAATAAATAATAAATTAATTAATAAAAAAAATAACTCTCTAAGGCAATTTATACATAATTCCTAGGAAGTTTCATAAAACCCCACTGGGAGACTCAGAAAACAGAAACTGCAGGACGTACAATAGGGTATAGCAGCCCTCACCTCCTGGAGGTGGTTTGCTTTTGGACGTGAGGATAACAAAACCAAATCCTTCATTTTCTCTTCGGTGCAAGACAACATCATAGGCCTCCTGGGGCGCAGGTCTGGCTGGGACTTCTGCTCGGTTCAGGCGTGGAGATCCATTTTGTGTTGAAATGAAGGCTTGAGAGCTGTCATCCTCAGGTTGTTTCTCTATAATAAACATGGTGAATTTTGGGAACATCATAATTTTTGATAAGTAAAGGGTTTTGTGCTAAGCCTTTCCCAAGAAAATTTAGTTTCTAATAACAGGAATAGAAAAGCAGTCCCCCCCATGTGAGCTCTGGACATAATCTGAGTGCAGATGTTGGCAACAGTAATCTGTTTGACTTCTTAAACACTCTTCAAGTATATAAGTGGGAAGATACACAATGTTACCTCATTTTAAAGGAAGTTTCCAAAGTTTCATGACATTTCATAGTAAATTCTTCTTGAAATTGTTTAAATTCCAGCAAGGTTTTTAACCTCGGCCAGTAATTTTAACAAAAGTTGGTAATGAGAAACAACCTAATAAACTTCCTTTTAAAATCAACTTTAAATACAATTTTGTGCAGTTAATTGACAGTTGTGACATCTGAGAGGCCATTGCATCAGGACAGAGATGTTGCCCATTAAAGGCTGAGAACAGTTGGCCATCTAAACAGAATTTGTGTTACACAATGTTTTACAACTGCAGTTTCCTGATTGCTACCATCAGGAGAGTTAAGCATGAGCGGTCACAGCCACCTGCCCCTACCGCCAGCCCCCTCCCAGTGTATAGCAAGCTGTCCACATGAACAGCAAATTCCTGGGCACAGATTGGGTCACATGGAATTCCCAGCTAATGGGCAGTTAATCCACACCCTTTTCTCCTATTCAAGTATGATATCAGAAATTGATAAAGAATGCACAAGTTAGTCCCAACAGATTTAAAAAAAAAGGCAAATTTTGAGCCACAATTTGATACAAACCATCATTACTAACAACCACAGCACACTGCTGTCAAGGAATATGCACTTGTAAGGTCTCTTTTGGCTCAAAATCAACACGATTCTGGGATTATGTTTTAGGATCTCAATAAAGTGCCACTAAGATCCTAACATTAATGAGAAAATACAGGATGTTTTTTGGTATAATGCATGGTTAGAGTGAATTAGCTAAATACCTCCAATAATACCAAACTTCCACGGACCTTCATGAAGCTTTCCAGGAAAGCATCAACCGCTGCTTGTATGGCATCACTTTTTCCTGTATGTAGTTATAGTCTGATGCCAATACAGCCAAATGGAAGCAACAATTTTGCATTAAAATCTGTATGCATCTCTAAATGCCTGATATTTACAAAGAGAGATAGGTCTTTACTCTGGGTGTTGGAGTCAAAAGCACAGTGCCTCATTTTTAAGGGTAACACCAATATTCAGTATGTCACCATTTACTCACGTCCACTTGGTGCCAGGGAAGCCCTCTTCTAAGTGCGGGGAATACAGCAGATAACTAAGTGGATAAATATCCCCAACTTCATGAGGCTTGCACTCTTGTGCTACAGGGTTGTACTGTTTAAATTTTAAAGGGGCAAGAATTCATTTCTAAAAATTCTTATTTAATAATCACAAAGCTATTGAGAAAAATATGAGAGATATTCATATCCTAGTGTAATGGTTTAGACCTGGGCTCTGTAATTAAACTGCCTGTTTTAATCCTGGCCCTACTACTTACCACCTATGCGTCTCTCAACCTTTCTGTGAGTAGCTGAAAAACTAGATAGTGACCGTATTTACATCAGTGAGTTTACATGGCCTTCCACAATGAGGTCTTGGGTCACACCAAATAGACTGTCTAATAAACTATTAAACAGAATAAAATAACTTGCAAAATCATATAGAAAGTGGACTAAGGCTCTTTGTTTCTTTCTTATCAGTGCTAGAACAGGTACACATACCACCATAGAAGATCTTTCTTCTGACGGTTAATAACACGTGGCCATTTCGAGCGGCAGTCGTCATTAGGTCTAAGACTTGTTTGTGCGATTTCCCTTTAACAGGAATCCCATCAATGCACATCAGCTCATCAGCTGCACGGAGCCGACCGTCTTTCTCGGCTGCGCCCAGAGGAATGATGGCCCCAATGTATATCTGATAGGATAACAAAGTGTAGGTTGGTCTGTACAGTCTACTAAGATCCTTAACTAAGTTAAGGACTTCTTAAATCAGTACTGTGCAAACCAACAGATATTTGCAGTTCAACTATGAAAACAATCATATTTTAGAAAGGTGACGTCATAGAAAGTGACCATTCTCCAAAATGGTGCTTCAAATAACCACACTACGTAATTCTTTCTGGATACTTGGGGTTGAGTACAAAGAAGATAGAAAATACAGAATTGGTCAATAGCTTAAAAAAGTACCACTTTCACTTCTATCGCTACAACAAAACAAAAATATTCAACTCAGAAAATGCAGTCCTGTGGAGTACTTTCCTTAAAAGTAAAAGAAGTCTACTGAATGCCATCAGGAAAGATTACACACAGCTCACAGCAGGTGGGGTGATTCTTACGATACTCCCATCACATAGAGCTGTCAGTACAAGTTCAGTGTATATAATTGAGAAACATTTCTTGTTCCTAAATCTCAAAGTAGTGAATATTTTAGGGGAATAGGGTGGCCTGAGGTTCACTTGAATCCAGATGAATGGATCTAGTTCACTCTGTTTGCCAGCAGCTAGAATCCTGTCATTGGGTAATCCTGAATGTTTGGGCTAGTTTCAGAGCTGCTAAAACCTGACATTTAAAAGAAGAGAATAGTGTCTCCTGAGTTGTTTAAGATAAATTTCTAAAACGTCTAAGAGGACACTACAAGTTAAGTACCAACAAAACAGGAAGCAATAAAACAAAAGCATATCTACCACCAGGAACAGTCAGGGTATCTTATATCTGCCCTCTACAAGTCAACCTGCTTTAAGCTTTGTCTCTGATAATTTTTTTTTAATCAGTATGACTAATAGAGTACATTTATAATATATAAATCAAATGTTCTGTTCAAAAATAGGAAGAAGCCTGTCATTTTAATAGATTATTGCTATTCGCCTAACTTCCAAGCATGATAATAATGTAGTATCTCTTGATACTACACACAAAATTTTTGTTCTTAAATTCTACAAAGCACATCACTTCTTTGTCATTCAAACTAAGAGCAAAATCGAAAACCCATTACATTTGTTTTCTAAACTAATTTTATGTGAGAATCACATACATATAAAATTCTAGATTTTAAATGCTTTGTAAACATAACCCTTAGGCTTTCTGGACAGAAGCATTAGTTACTTCATACTTTTCTAGTTTCACAGGTAACAAATGAAATGGCATACAAAGTACTGAGCATGAAAATATCAATCCATTAATAAGATCAGGTGACATGATATTCACAGGCTCACACCAGCTGTTCACAGAGCATCCAGAAGATAGAGTGGTTGTGGGAATAGGGCTTTGGGTTATAGATTTCTTACAGAAGGCAAATGTCTTAAAATCTGTTTAATGAAGGCAAAGGGAAATAGAAACTTAAATTTTAGGCACATAAAGAAAAAAATTAATTACTGTCCAACATACAGCTGACACATTCAGTTTTTGCCTAAGCTACACTATGGTAACAGAGGGATTATCACACTAACAGAAATTCAGTTCTTTACATTAATGAAACTTAGAGAAAACAAAACCTTTAAAAAAGTCAAACACAACAAAAACAACATATTCTACTAAATTACCACTTAAAACCTTTAACAGGAAACAGCCAAATTCAAAAGTATTTAAACTTACAGATTGGTCAGGCCCGTCTCCTCCTAGCACCCTGAAGCCAAACCCTGATTCCTGTTTCCGAAGAAAAACATCCAAATCTTTGGTGTTTGGTGCTAAGGGAAACCAGAAAATATTTTTAAAAAATAAAATAAATACTTGATTCATTTAAAAAGGATCAAAATAAGACAAAGTCAGTGCTTAGTAGGATAATATAGAATTCAAGAACTATAACCTCATATAGTGATATGTCAAAATTACACTACAAAAACGTTCAGTCATAAATCTTTGTTTTGAGCTCTGAACAAAATGTATTAAGACTGCTTAGGAATATTTACCCCCACTTTTCTGCACTCAGTATGACACTGATATGAACTCCTAATGCTTTTCAAAATCAATACTATGATATTAAATTCAGAATTATTCAATTTAATTTTGATATTTGATAGGAGCAAATTATCTAAATCAGCACGTGGGCAAATCCTAGGAAAAGAGAGCCCATAAAATGCTTTAATTCTACTCCTAAGCAAATACCTTTGTTTCAGAAAAGCATTCCATATGAATACTTACTTAGCCCAATTTTGCGAAATGATATTTTAGAAGAAAACAAGTAATAGCTAACATTATTCAACCCATTTTCTAGGTAGAAAACTGAGGGCCTAACTAACTTGCCAGTTTCACACAGCAGTAAATGGCAGAGCTGAGATTTAAACTTAGCTTGACTTCCAGGGCCCAGGCTCTGAACTCACACTACCGTGCCCCTGAGGTGCAGGCTGCATTCATCAGAATATTAAATCAGGAAAAGCTTCATGACTAGAATTTTATCTCTGGGAAATATTAATGTTTTTACAAGAAGTACTTGCCAGGAAAGGAAAAGAGGGAAACGTGTTGGGGAACTACACAAAAAGTGAGATACCACAGAGGGTAAATCTTGATAATGTTCCTTAGAAGCAATCTCTTTTGAGAAATAGTATTAGAATCATAGAACTTTAGAGATAAAGACTCATGGGACCGACTCATTTATTTTATGGGTGAAGCCCAAAGGGACGGAACAGTTTATCCCAATACCATATTAGGCTGTGAATGGGAAGTCTGAAGGAGGTTCTCCCTAATTGCACTAATTTAAATTATTGCTTTGCTGTGCTTACAACTGGTTTTCATTTCTAAATATGGCCTTGGACTATCAAGACAAAGTTCTGCAATAGGTTAAGTAAGTATGAAGTCAGTTATATATTTCCACCTGTGTACATCTTTTCCAAGGCAGATTTAGATCTATTTCTTAAAAACAAATACATTTTAAAGCACAGAGAAGACAAGTAATGACTCTGTAGCATCTTATTTTGCTGATGGACAGTGACTGCAATGAGGTATATGGGAGGAGACTTGATAATATGGGTGAATGTAGTAACCAAAATGTTGCTCATGTGAAACCTTCCTAAGATTGTATATCAATGATACCTTAATAAAAAGACAAACAAAAAACCAAATACATTTAAAAAATTAAACCTGCTTAAATCTGCAATTTTACTTTGGAAAAGGTTTATCAGTAGTAAATTATCACACAAATGATTTTCTGCCTTAGGCACTCTCTCTTATCATCTTTCAGCTGGACCCAGAGTAAGAAGCTTCCTCCTGGGTCTCCTCTTCAGACTGCACACCCCTCTGACTCATCATCCTTCATACTCTTGCCAGGAAAATCTAAGACACTAATCCAATAATTTCATTCCTCTAGTTGAAGCCATTCCATGGCTCTCTATCATTGGTGTGACCAGCTCCAGCTTCCTCAGAATGGCAGA
Organism: Phataginus tricuspis; assembly: GCA_029783875.1. NCBI lineage: Eukaryota > Metazoa > Chordata > Mammalia > Pholidota > Manidae > Phataginus > Phataginus tricuspis. The sequence continues at coordinate 11,899,047 of JAQQAC010012408.1, forward strand.
ACCTGTCCCCACGACCTGCCCCTACCCTCTCGTTCCCCTTACCAACCACACCCAGCTGAACTGACCTACTTGCAGAACCCAGGCCACGCGAAGTCAGTGTTGAAATGTTATTCCTTCTTTCTTGCCCTTGCATCTATCTCATAAACACCTCTTTACCTCTGAAGACCTGGTTAAGGCTTAAATTCCTATAAGCAGATCTGACCCTTTTTACAACCCACGGTGGTAAAACTGACCACTTCCTACTTGGGACCCCAATTCGTCCAGCCCATCCTTCCATCACTGTGAGGCCTATTTGTACACTTATTGGATTACATACTTGTCTTTTCCACTTAGCTTTCATTATCTTTCTGGGTGGAAGGCCTGTGTCACCTATTTATCTCTGTATTCCCATTACCTACTAACGGCGGTAGGTAGAGAGCAGGCACTTAACACTTGGTTTTGAAAAAAGTGAACGAATGAATGTTGAGTGTAAATGGAAGAAGCCCAGAGTTGTATTATAATGAGAATAAAGGAATAACTTTTCAATACGGTTTTGACAGATGGGAAGGTCCCAGTTAAAAAAAATTCAATTTTATTTGGTTGCATGCTCTCCTGAAATATTCCACAACTACTTACGTTTATCTTCATACAAGGTCTTAGACTTCAGGTAGACCTCCGAAGGGTCCAGTCTCGGGGATCCTGACCGGATAATGCTGGGTGGAAAAGGCATAGGCTGGGGAACAGGCTCATTCATGGCCTCCAAACTTCCTGAATTTTCCTTTTTATCTGTTTTCTGAAATGGAAAAGGGCCTTACTTAGTATTTTAAAAAATCGGATGATTGATTAGTTCATAAAACTGTTGTGTGAACCAGGTCAGTCACCTGATTACAGTTACACAGGTGGCAGGGTCAAAGCCACGGCCTGTTTGCAGTCTTACAGGAATTCACGTTCATAGCCATGTCTATTTGGCTAAAACATATTTAACTTAAATTAGAAAAACTTTATAATGATGTCAACTGACGGGCCTTAATTAGTCCTGTGTTTAAGCAGGCTTACTCTTCTCTCCACCAAGATACAAGCTGACTTTAAGGCAACCGAGAGGAATACAACACAAGCCAGCATTTCTAAGAAAAGCAAAAGAGATACTCTGAGAACCTCCCCACCCACTGAATTTAATTCCCAGTGAAGATGTTTAAGATAATATTCTAAGAAAATGGAATGGGAAGTGTCAAGTCCAATTTAGATTATAAAGATGAAAACCATGAAAACCCTGCACAGCCAATTCAAATGCATGAAGGAAAAACGCTCCAGGCAGGCAACCAGATGAGGAAAAACAGAGTAGCATTATTTTCATGTTTTTCCCATTCAGATAGAACTTTCCCAAAGAAGGAGCCAGGCAAAACAACTTCTTTAATAAAATTTAAAAAATGAAGTCCAATAAATACCCTAAGGAAATAAATAGGGTTTTGAGAATGGCTGGTTACTCTGCATTATTGTTAGGAGAGGGAGATTATAGGTGTTTGTGATAAAAAGTAATGCTGACCAGAATGCAGGAGAGCAGCTTTTCCGGGAGCAGTGAGGGGACAGTCACTACAAACGTGCTGCCAGGACCTTCACTGCCCCAGACCCAGTCAGATGGCAGGAAAATAGGAGCAGCCTGTCTCCCTGTCACCTGTCCTGGGACGGTCAGAGCAGTGAAAGGCCATCAGTTATAAGGCATTAGGGTCACGTGGCTGTACTGGCATTCACTATGAAATAAATATGTTAGCACAGGAGTTAAAAATGACTACTAGAGGAGCCAGAGAAGTGGAGAAAATGCAGTGCAATTTTAACTGAATAAGCGCAAACAACTTCTGCTCACTCTGGACCTAAGGGGTACAGTCCATCAAAGTGCACACTGTTTCTTCCTTGGAACCATAAAACAGCAAATTTGCAGACGGCCCTATTTGGTAGGCTAGAAAGAATTAATCCATTTAATACCTGATGGTATTTCCTTTAATAGCCTGTGGTTTATATTTATGGAAGACCATCTTTCAAGTGCGAGATGACAGACTCCAAATCAAGCAAACTAACTAAATTAGGATTTTATATGTAATTGTCTTTAGATGCATACCCATAATTGTGGATACTCAAGTAGCTACACATGTGTACCCAGCCCAGTTTCTTTCAAAGCATTATTTGGTGTCCCCCTTTTAAGGTCTTGTTCTCTGTACAGGTCCTTAAACAGGCTACTCAGTTATTCACAAGAATGTCGAAGGAAACACTGTTTCAAGTCTGACAGCCTATCACCTTGATAACAAGCACATTGAGCCACAAAGGCCGCAATTACTCTAGAAAGTCTGGTTTAGTCCTAATGCAAGAAGGTTATCTAAACGTGGGTATTTACAAGCCCTACGAAATGAGGTGAAGGTACCACATCTTCTCTTTGAGCATCAGGGAACAGATGTAACAGTTTATCATCGGCCCTAACTAACATTTAGCTATGTCTTAGTCTTGCTCCTCTGAAACACCAAGTACAAGGAGTCCCAAGTAGGCACTTTAATGCGTCCACAGTTTACTTCTTAGAGGATAGGATTAGTGGTGGCATGCCTCCAGTGTTCCTCCACTAGAAATGCTTAACCAGAAAGCACGCCTCCTCTGTAGGGTGTGTTTTCTAATGCACACACATCCCCAAGTCTGTGATACAAGGCCAGGGCAGTGAGCTTCCTGACTTCTCCCAGTCGGTATCCCCCCTGCAGGGAGCTGCTCTTACAGGAGGGAACGTGGCATCTCTCCTGCTGTGTGTGAGAAGAAGCATTTGAGGACCACTGTATACTCACCATTTTGGCAGTTTTAGTTGGTGAAGGAGGACCTTGAAAAAAATGAGCCACATTTTAAAATCAGAGGAAGCATTCAGAGATCACAAATACTGCTAATGTTTATGATAAAATTAGCTTCAATTTTTAGTAGGTTTGTAAATTCTATGTCCAATATCTCCTATGTGCCAGGCATTAACATGAACTCACTCTATGTTTATGACAATCCTAAGGCATAATGTTACTACCATTTTATAGATACAGTAAACAAAGGCTCAAATAGATACCATGACTTCCTCACACTGCATAATAAACAGAAAGCAAGGCAGGAAACTGACATCAAACAGTCTGATACGAAACCCGCTATCTTTGGTGTACTCGCCGGAGCCCTGGGTCACTCTCTGCACTTGCCTGGAGATCTTCACCTTACTCTGAGCATATTCTACCAAATCATGCAGAGAAGAAACAAATATAGTTCAAAGAAATGAGAATAATGAAAAATGCCCCAGTGAAGTTCAGCTGCTCATCTGCTTCAAAAATGAAAAGTAAAAGCCAGAGAGAGAAGTGTGAAGGGCCACATTTTATTCTTTAAAATACTAATCATTCATAGATATGGATTAAGAAAGCCCATTAAGATGCAGTTTTTTCATCAGTCCTTAGAACTGGATTTAAGTCTGGGAGCAGTTCAAGTCAGCTGATGACCTTGGAAAATAAAAATTTTATTTCTCTCACATGAGCACGGTGGGGTTTAATTAACATTTATGGACAGATACTAAAGCTTAAGATAAAAGCTTTATAAGCACAAGCCATCATGATTGCTTTTACAGAACAGATTAACACACCATCCAATAATTTGCTTATTCACAGAGATGCTAGTTCTTTCAAACATCCTTGGTACATTACAGAGGTCCAGGTGAAGTACCACTGGCTGAAAGAGTTGATTTCTATTATTGTCATCAACAGAGAAAATGAATTAAGAGGATATATTTCATTTGAAGCAGCACAATGCTATGACTTTCTCTAATCATTAAAGCCATAAATCAGATTTTAAAAAGAATACAGAGGGGAAGAAACCCATAATGACACCAGTGGAACCAATAATGACTAAAAAACCTGCTGCAAAAGATACTGCTTATGGAAGCAGTCAGGCAGAACCTTAAGGAAAATGCACAGTAATTACCGGTTGAGTCTGCTGGGAAAAGAGGTATTCTGATCGGCAGGAAGGACAATTAACAGATATAAATGCATGAAAATGAAGGCTTTCCTCCTCGTTATGCTTTTACTTACCTCCTCTTAAGATAAGCAATGGTACATCTGCACCTACTGGAAACTGCTTTAGCACCTCGACCACCTGGAGATGTGTTAAATTCTGCACATTTTGATGGTAAATCTCCTTAATTATATCCCCTTTCTGTAGGCCTTGACACCACTGACTATCCAATATCATTTTCACCTTCTGTCCAGTTGGGCTGTCAGCAATTGCAAACCCAAAACCTTTTGGGCCCTTAACCAGAGGGACGGCCACTAGTTCAGGCTGGGAGCTGCCTGGTGACGCCCTGGATGCTCTCTGCTCACTTGGATCGGATGGTCCATTGAGACGATCACTCAACAGGGTATGTCCCGATTTTCCATTCTGGTCCAGGACCACTGCTCCTGACTTAAAATCCTGAGCGTTCATGCAAGTCTCTCCCTTGGTTAATGATTGTCCATTGACGACAGGTGCAGCAGCAACAATGTCCACAATAGGATCTTCACTGTCATCAGGAAGTGGGTAACCACGACATAGAGTGAGGCTTACATGCTGACTGACAGGTACCAACTGAAACATCTGGACAACATCTGCATGAGTGTGACCAAGGACACAGCTGCCATTTATATCTACAATAACATCACCTGGTAAAACACAATCATGTTAAAAATATTAACGCCACCACATAAGTTAATTTTTTGTTGTGGGGGGAGACAAAAATAACTTACACTTAACATCTAAATTTGAATTCTGGAAACCTCTTACTGTTCATTAACTGCTGCAAAGATAGATTTCAAACATAGATATGTCATTCCCTTGTCCGTGACACCTCTCTAAAAAGAATATATAAATGTATAAAATCTTAATTATCTTTGTGGCAAAGAGTTATGACCTCAAGCTCAAGTAAGTCATTTAAAAACTAACTGCAAATTCCTATTATTATTATTAGTATAACCTCTGAGTCATACCTAAGAGGCCATACAGAACTAGGTACACTGTTGTAGGTACTCAGTATGGAGAAGAGGAGTAAATAACTCCAATCTTTAAATACCACCTTATTTCTTGATTCTAAGTCATTAATTATAATGCACTTAAAAACTCATTTCTAGTTTGAAAAAACACAGGGCTTAAGTTTAGAATAATGTTACGAATATATTTTCTTTATGCACCCTTCATTTTGTAGAGATTTTCAATTTATTATAATTCAGGTTTCAAAAGGAGAAACAAGCAACAAAAAAATCAGCACAAGCAAAGATCATATTATTTAAGACACTGAAGAGTCAGCTAAATTAATCCTTTTAAAATCTGGTTCTGCTTTCCTGATTTTACATTATTATAACCACTTTGATTGCAGACTCATTACCACTTGACATTCATTGGTTGTGTTTTTTTCTTAATGCAGCCTGAACTTTTAATATTTTAATATTTGCCCTCTGATGTTTCACCCATTTGCTGCTTTTATTTGAATATGATTATTTAAAAGGTTATTGCCTAATAAAGGTGCTTTAATTTGTTCTGATGCAAGTAGACTTTAAAAAATCAACATGAATGATATTTAAAAACAAATGATAGTCTGTTGGAAATTTGCTTCATAATCTAAGAAGATGGAGAAATTAGACTAATTAGAAACAAAGTTTTGATTTTTCCTCCTCTGGTTAACATTCCCAGAATTTTCATGGAAGTATCATAGTGCTCTGCAAATTAGATAATTTTAGAGAAATCTGAATCTATATTATGAAATCTTGACAGCATATACAGTAGCTATGAAATGGGTTTCATGGACAAAATGCTCAAAAAGTCAAAATTGAAAACCTAAAAAAAAAACTTACTATTAATTTTATCTCTAGAGTTTGTTAATTTTATAGAGTAATAAACATGAGCTGGAAATAATTTTCTTTATAAAAGACACCTTTTGATTAGTTTAAGTTTTCTTGTTTTAAGTGTCTATCACCTAAGAGGGAAAGCATAATGTGAGAGATTCCATATCTTAACTGAAAGTAAGTTGATATCTGCCATCAAAAGTACTATGACAGTTGAATTGTCCCAATGGGCACATACTTACATGGTATGTGAAATAAGAGAGGATTAGAAAAGTCTAGCAAACAGTGCGAGAAGCAGCCTCAGTGAAGTACTAAAATCTTTCTTGAAAAATGTGCTTAAACCCCCCTCATAATTAGTAACTGGTCTTGAACTTCTCATTCCTTCAGCCACAAACAATGTCAGCCACATAAAAATATCTAACAATTACCAAATAAAAACTATATAAAAGACAAATTTATACAGCTTTGTAAAAATCTGTGTCTATAATTCTTAAAGTGAAAGTTTAATTTTACTAATAACCAGTAAGACTAAGAAAGAAAGAAAAAAAAACTTGGGGAAAAACTATGAGATATAACCACATGTTCAGTATCACCATAAAGATTATAGGTAAATGTTAGATAGCTCCAAAAGTACCCTGTCTAATCAAAGAAAATCAACCAATCAAATACTTTTCTGAGATGGCTAATAAATCTTCAGCTTAGTACAGCCAAGTTATTTCAAAATTATACAAACTATTAAAAAAATTCATAAATTTAATGTTTTCTTTAAGTTTCCACTTATTTGTAAAAATGGTCTTCCCTTAAAACTAGTACACACTTAGAGGATAAACTTTTAATACAGGTATCTCCATCTTTAGTTGTATAATTTAGTCTTCTCCCTCTCTTTATATGTGTGACTTATATAATTTATATTTTTTATTTATAATATTTATTCAAATATTGGCTATATATTATGTATGATTTATATATTTATATTACTACATATATTTATACATCATACATAATATATATTATGTATAAAAAGAGAAAGCTAAATTATACAACTGAAGAGGGAGATTCCTGTATTAAAATAGTTTATCCTCTAAATAAATATATAAATCACATATAACATACACATATTAGTTATTACATAGTAAATATGTATTTACTACATATATATATAAATTGCAAATATATAGTTCATAAAACATTTTCACTATAATTTTTGCTCTGGTATCACTACTCTTCAAGTAATTCTGAAAAATTTGTTACCTGGGGCAATTTTCCCATCCTGAGCTGCAGGACCATCTTTTAGCACATTTTTCACTTGTAGGAACTCATCAGGCCTGTCTCCACCAATAATAGTAAAACCAAATCCCATTGTGCTTTTTTTCAATGATGCTCGAACAAGGATACCTTTAAGCTGGGATGGATCACGAGTAAAGTGTGATCTCTCCATATCTGTGCCAAAAATGAGAAATGCGTTTGAAAATAAAAATAATGATAGCCCTAAATATAGCCCTAGGAATAAAACCCTAAAGCCAATTTTCAGGATGCTCTATATAATTTAAATATAACAAACCTTAAAAGAATGAAAGTTAAGAGAGAATCTAATGCTATGCAACAGAATTTAAATTCACAAACTAAATTGCTGGGGAAAAAAAGCTTAGCTAACGAATCATTTCTCTTTTATGGGACTATTCTGTGTTACCTGAAAGGTAAAAGCCTCGACCTTACCTCCCCCTCACTGCCTTGGAGTCCTTCCTGTGAAGTCAAAATGATGCACCGACCTCATTAAATTCCTGAACGTCTCGGACACTCACTCACTCAGCTGCCCACTTCACCTGAATAAGCATCTACTGAGCTCTACATAGGAAACAGTGTATTCCTTTCCTATGTAGATGAAGGCAACTGTCATTAACTTAGGAAGAATATATTGAGAACTTTTTATAATTCACAGTTCAGGCTTTCTGCAGCCTTTAATTTATAGCTGATGAAAGAAGTGAATCCCTGAACTATAGGTCAATGGCTTCATGTCTCTTTCCCTTTCATTGATATTCTGGGAAGGAAAAAAACCACATCTCCACAGAATTTCCTAACATGATCCTAGTACTAAAAGTGACCCATATTTGCAGGTAACGCCTCCCTTCTCTTGCGCAGAACCTTTTCCCTCTCTCCCCAACCATAGCTACCTTAGGGCGCTTTTGAAAACCATGAGAAGATCAAATTGTACAGATTGGTAATTTACAAAGCATCGTTTAAAAGAACTTTTTAAAGATGGTTTAAACTTTTCTGCCAAATATTTAACAGTTTCATTGAAATATAATCACGTAGGATAGAATTCAGCGATTTTTAAGTGTACAAGTCAACTTAATTTTAGGAAATCTAATTTTAGGAAATTTTCTCCACCCATCAGACCCTCAAAAGAAATTCCCCTGCCCATTAGCCGTCACTCTGCATCTCTCTCCAACTTTCACTCATACCCTATTCTTGGGCAATCACTAATCTACTTTCTGTCTATAGATTTGCCCAATCTGGACACTTCGTATAAACTGAATCATATATTATGTGGTCTTTAGAATGTTTTCCCTACTCATGTTTTTGAGGTTTATCTCTGTTGTAGGATGTGTTAGTACTTTATTCCTTTTTATTACAAATAATATTTGACTAATGAATATATCACATTTTATTTATCAATTTATCAATTGATGGACATTTGGGTTGTTTCTACATTTTGGTTACTATGAATAACGTTGCTATGAACATTCATGTACAAGGTTTTTTGCAGCATATATTTTCATTCCTTTTAGATATGTACTAGGAGTGGAATTGCAGCAGTGGCCATAAACTCATAACTATGTTTCACATTTTGAAGAATTTCCGAACTTCTCCAAAGTGGCTCTGCTGCTTTACTTTTCCACCAATGTAATTGCTGAGTTCCACAATGTCTGAGGGTTCCAACTTCTCTAAAGCCTTGCCAACACCTGTTATTGTCTGTCTGTTTGGTCATAGCCATTCTGGTGGGTGTGGAGTGATACCTCATTTTGGTTTGATGCTTGTTTCCCTAATGTCTTAAATTAACAAGGGTGACATTTCATACTTAGCTCACATTCAGCACAAGTGTCAAGCCCAGAGTTATCTGTGTCTATCTGCTGCTGTCCCTCTTAGCAAAGTGTTCTGAACAAAGGTATGCATTAAAGCTTGTTGTCAGAGAAGAGCAATCCTTGAGCCACCCCATGTGGTTGTATAGGTTGTGCACTATGTAAATAGCTCCCTCTAGAGGTAGGGCTGCCTGAACATACTCACAAAGGCAGGTTTGGTGGGGTGTAGGTCTATTCTATTTGGTATGTTCTTCCCAGGTTTACTGATCTCTTACAAATAAAAGTACTTGGCACTAAAAGAACAAAAACAAAAAAAGACAAAAAAACCCACAACAAAGTTCTAGTCATTTTGTGCATCTCAAAATAGAGGACTGAACTCCAACAGCACTGGATCTGCCAGAGTAAATGCTATTTTTGTGAGTCTCCTCAGACTTCAGCCAGTCCGCCTGCCCATGGTGGTACCTCTGTGCATTGCTGAGTTTTTGTTGAGCCTCTGACATTCAAACTAGCAACCTGTCTCTGAATAAAATAGTACTTTAAAAATATTATTTAAATGACACATTCAAGGCCCCTTCAGTTATGTAAGTCGACTATGGCTGTCCACTGGTGTCACCTACCAGACTGTAGATAAGATCATTTGTTTAATGACCATGTTCTTAGGTATTTGAATATCTTTGAGGAAACGTAACTTTCTTCTTTTTATGTCAAATATTGAGATAATTCTGGTTAGTTATCTCACGCTCTACTACCAACAAATTTTGCAATAACTGGCTTTTGAGGGCTAAATTAGAAAATCAGCATATAACAGACGAGCAAACTCCAAGATGTTCAAACAGTGAAGGGGGAGGGACAGTTCTGGTTAACACCAAATTATAGCAAGTATCAGAACAGCCAAAGCCAATTAGAAACTGGTCAGAGATAGGTCTTATCAAAGTTAAACGCAGAAGTTAGAACAGAAAGGCACAGTGAAACTGTCTTTAAGTCTGTCAATCCCATTGTTGTCTCAACTATAAAACAGGGATAAATGGTCCCTCATTCATGGGATTCTATGGGGATTAAACTAGGTGATGCATAGAAAGCATGGGGAACAGTGCCGGACAAATAGTAAGTACTCAAACGTAGATGAGCACAAACACATACATACTATCTAAGGAAGGAGGTTCCCCGGCTCACAAACTTGAGTACTTTTGTCCCTGTGGCAAGTACATCCAGATGGACACATCAGACCATTGTAACTTGACACCATCAAGGCATCCGAACAGGGAAAATAACTTTGCTGAGATTATTTGGAGCTTCAAATGAGATGAGACGATGTACGTGAAGCATGCAGTTCACTACCTGTTCAGTATCTCAGTACATGAAGCCATTGTGCTTTAATGACTAGCATAACTGCCATCACTTCCAGGAAGCCTTTCTTGCCATCCCACATTCAGATTTAATTTCTCTCTTTGTTCCAACACTACTGTTTATTTCTTTCATATTCTACTAAAAGTACATGTCTATTTCCCTGTCTAAACTGTGGGCTGCTGACAGACAGGTGCTGGGTCATTACTCTCCTTTTAATGCCCAGTTCTAGGAGAGTGCAAGGTTATCTAAATTAGTAAGACACATCATCCTTGCTCTCAGGGAGCTTACAGTTTCTAAGAGAGAGAAGATCTTTCTTGGTATGTGCCATGGAAGACATGGGCATTCACGAACTACATGTTTTAATGCAAAAAACTCTGAATTTAAACCTCAGTAAAACTAGGTTCAAGTTGTGGCTCGATACTCACTATGTTTCTAAAGCAAAAGGCTTAATCTTTACTAGAGTATCCATTTCCTTATGTGTAAATGGGGATCCATGTTTCTCTCCAGTTAATGTCCTCTGTCTATCCTCTTTCAGACAAAAACTAGAAAAACAGGTGGCTACACTCACTGCCTCCACTTCTGCATCTCCCTTTCCCTCTTTGTTCTACTGCACTTTACTTTACATTCCACTAGTTCTTGCTAGTGTGACAATGACCTCCATATTGTCAAACCCAATGTACACTTCCCAATTTTCACCTTCCTTGACTTTTCAGTAACACGTGACACAAATACGCAAGTACTTTGAAACTCATTTCTGCTCATGGCTGCCTACCCCTACAACCTGCTCTCTTGTTACTATCCCACAAATACCCTATATTTCAGCCATTCCAATCTGCTCTATGGCTCCTAGATTACCATTTCATGCATCCACGGTTTATACATACTGTTCCTTCATTCCTGGTATGTCTTCTTGCTCCTCTAAATTTTTATCTGTCTGATTTAACCCTTCCTGATAGTTCAAGACTCACTCAAATGTGCCCTCTGCTTTAAAAGTTTCCCCCACCCCCTTGACTCTCTCCACCAAAGCAGAGTTGAGCACCCCCTCCTTTATGCTACCAATGTACTCTGCATGTATCTACTAACAATGGGAGCTAATATTTATTGGTCACCATTTGCCAGATACAATAGTAACTACTTTACATGTAAAGTTAAGTACTATTATTATTACAATTTTATAGATGAGGAAACAGAGACACAAAGAGTTTAGGAACTCATCCAAGGTTACACATTTGATATTTAAAACTGCTCCACCCCCTGCACATTTCACTACTATTCTAGGATGGCACCTATCACTATATATTATAACCATTAATTTCCTTTGTTAGACTGGGAACTCTTAGAGGCAAGATATCAAATGATTACTCCTAATCTTTTTTTAAATGTACCTAGCAAAGCACTGGGCATAGATGAGGTGCTCAAAAATATTTTTTAAAGTAAAACTGTTTTGCTAAGTCAAATGCAAAACTTAAGGGAGGGGACTATATTTTTGAAGAGTAGCTATAAGAAGGAACTGTTTCTTAAAACTGGCCAGCTACATGTAAGAGAATGAAACTGGATCACTGTCTAACCCCATACACAAAAGTAAACTCAAAATGGATCAAAGACCTGAATGTAAGTCATAAACCATAAAACTCTTAGAAAAAAACAGGCAAAAATCTCTTGGACATAAACATGAGCAACTTCTCCATGAACATATCTCCCTGGGCAAGGGAAACAAAAGCAAAAATAAACAAGTGGGACTATATCAAGCTAAAAAGCTTCTGTACAGCAAAGGACACCATCAGGAGAACAAAAAGACATCCCACAGTATGGGAGAATATATTCATAAATGACATATCCGATAAGGGGTTGACATCCAAAATATATAAAGCGCTCACACACCTCAACAAACAAAAAGCAAATAAGCCAATTAAAAAATGGTCAGAGGAGCTGAACAGACACTTCTCTATCAGATGACCAACAGGCACATGAAAAGATGCTTCACATCACTAGTCATCAGAGAAATGCAAATTAAAACCACAATGAGATATCACCTCACACCAGTTAGGATGGCTAACATCCAAAAGAGAAACAACAACAAATGTTGGCGAGGATGTGGAGAAAGGGGAACTCTCCTACACTGCTGGTGGGAATGTTAACTAGTTCAACCATTGTGGAAAGCAATATGGAGGTTATTAAAAAAGCTAAAAATAGAAATACCATTTGACCCAGGAATTCCACTCCTAGGAATTTACCCTAAGAATGCAGGAGCCCAGTTTGAAAAAGACATATGCACCCCTATATTTATTGCAGCACTATTTACAATAGCCAAGAAATGGAAGCAACCTAAGTGTCCATCAGTAGATGAATGGATAAAGAAGATGTGGTACATATACACAATGGAATATTATTCAGCCATAAGAAGAAAACAAATCCTACCATTTGCAACAACATGGATGGAGCTCTAGAGGGTATTATGCTCAGTGAAATAAGCCAGGCAGACAAAGACAAGTATCAAATGATTTCACTCATCTGTGGAGTATAAGGACAAAGGAAAAACTGAAGGAACAAAACAGTAGCAGACTCACAGAACCCAAGAAAGGACTAACAGTTACCAAAAGGAAAGGGAATAGGGAGGATGGGTGGGAAGGGAGGGATAAGGGAGAAAAAGGGGCATTACGATTAGCACGTATAACGTAGGAGGGGGGCACAGGGAAGGCAGTATAACACAGAAAAGACAAGTAGTGATTCTATAGCATCTTACTATGCTGATGGACAGTGACTGTAATGGGGTATGTGGTGGGGACTTGATAATAGGGGTGTCTAGTAACCATAATGTTCATGTAATTGTACATTAATAACAAAATAAAAAAAATAGATTTATCAAAATTAAAAAAAAAAGAAGGAACTGTTTCTTTCATGGGCTATAGCTGGGAGGAAGTCTACTCAATTAGTACAATATGACCATATAGACCCTTGGTTGTTAATGACAAATGGAAGAAGAAGAGAAGATGGATAAGGATAAGTAGAATGTAAGAAATTCCTGGTAAGCTTTTTCAAAACACATCACTAGGCTCATCAAAATATAAGGACTTACATATTTTTTTCTTGATTTCTTTTTTTCTTTCCTTTTCTTTTTTATTAAGATATCATTGATATACAATCTTATGAAGGTTTCACTTGAGCAACATTGTGGTTACTACATTCACCCATATTATCAAGTGCCCTCCTCAGACCCCATGGCAGTCGCTGTCCATCAGTGTAGTAAGATGTTATAGAGTCACTATTTGCCTTCTCTGTGCTATACTGCCCTCCCCGTGCCCCCCACTACATTATGTGTGCTGATCATAATACTCCTTAATACCCTCCTCCCTCCCTCGCCTCCCCCTTTCCTTTTGGTAACCACTAGTCCCTTCTTGGAGTCCAAGTCTGCTGCTGTTTAGTTCCTTCAGTTTTGCTTTGCTGTTATTATCCACAAATGAGTGAAATCCTTTGGTGCTTGTCTTCCTCTGTGTGGCTTATTTCACTGAGCATAATACCCTCTAGTTTCATCCATGTTGTTGCAAATGGCAGGATTTATTTTCTTCTTATGGCTGAATAGTATTCCATTGTGTGTATGTACTACCTGTTCTTTACCCATTCATCTACTGATGGACATTTAGGTGGCGTCCATGTCTTGGCTATTGTAAATAGTGCTGTGATAAAAACTGGGGTGCATATATCTTTTTAAATCTGTGATCTTGTTTTCTTCGGGTAAATTCCTAGGAGTGGAATTCCTGGCTCAAATGGTATTTCTATTTTGTTTTTTGAGGAAATTCCATAATGCTTCCTACAATGGTTGAACTAATTTACATTCCTACCAACAACGTGGGAGGGGTTCCCCTTTCTCCACATCCTCACCAGCATTTGTTGTTCCTTCTCTTTTGGATGTTGACATCCTAACCGGTGTGAGGTGATAGCTCATTGTGGTTTTAATTTGCATTTCCCTGATGAATAGTGATGTGGAGCATCTTTTCATATGCTTGTTGGCCATCTAAATTTAATCTGTGGAGAAGTGTCTGTTCAGATCCTCTGCCCATTTTTTAATAGGGTTATTTGATTTTTGGGTGTTGAAGCATGTGAATTCTTTGTATATTTTGGATATTAACCCCTTATCCAATATGTCATTTATGAATATATTCTCCCACACTGTAGGATGCCTTTTTGTTGTACTGATGGTGTCCTTTGCTGTACAGAAGCTTTTTAGTTTGATGTAGTCCCATTTGTTCATTTTTGCTTTTTTTTCCCTTGCCTGAGGAAATGTGTTCAGGAAAAAGTTGCTCATGTTTATATTCAAGATATTTTCCCCTTTGTTTTCTTCTAAGAGTTTGATGGTTTCAAGACTTACATTCAGGTCTTTGATCCATTTTGAGTATACTTTTGTGTATAGAGTTAGACAGTAATCCAGTTTCAATCTCTTACACATAGCGTCCAGTTTTGCCAGCACCAGTTGTTGAAGAGGCTGTCATTTCCCCATTGTATATCCATGGCTCCTTTATCATATATTAATTGACCATATACGTGTGGGTTTATATCTGGGCTCTCTATTCTGTTCCATTGATCTATGGGTCAGTTCTTGTCCCAGTACCAAATTGTCTTGATTATTGTGGCTTTGTAGTAGAGCTTGAAGTCGGGGAGCATAATTCCCCAAGACTTATTCTTCCTTCTCAGTATTGCTTTGGGTATTCAGGGTCTTTTGTGGTTCCTTAGAAATTTTAGAACTATTTGTTCTAGATCATTGTGAAGAATGCCTTTGGTATTTTGATAGGGATTGCATTGAATCTGTAGATTGCTTTAGATAGGATAGCCATTTTGACAATATTAATTCTTCCTACCCAAGAGCATGGGATGTATTTCGATTTATTGGTGTCTTCTTTAATTTCTCTCATGAGTGTCTTGTAGTTTTCAGAGTATAGGTCTTTTACTTCCTTGGTTAGGTTTATTCCTAGGTATTTTATTCTTCTGAATGCAATTGTAAATGGAATCATTTTCCCGAATTCTCTTTCTGCTATTTCATCATTAATATATAGGAGTGCGACATATTTCTGTACATTAATTTTGTATCCTGCAACCTTTCTGAATTCAGTTAGTAGTTCTATAGTAGTTTTGGAGTGGAGTCTTTAGGGTTTTAAATGTACAATATCATGTCACTTGCAAACAGTGACAGTTTAATTTGTTCCTTACCAATGTGGATGCCTTTTATATCTTTGTGTTATCTCATTGCCATGGCTAGGACCTCCAGTACTATGTTGAATAAAAGTGGGGAGAGGGCATCCTCATCTTGTTCCCGTACTTAGAGGAAAAGCTTTCAGCTTTTTGCTGTCAAGTGTGATGTTGGCTGTGGGTTTGTCATATATGGCCTTTATTATGTTGAGGTACTTGCCCTCTATACCCATTTTGTTGAGTGTTTTTATCATGAATGGATGTTGAATTTTGTCAAATGCTTTTTCAGCATCTATGGAGATGACCATGTGATTTTTGTCCTTTTTGTTGATGTGGAGTATGATGTTTATGGATTTACAAATATTGTACCTTACTTGCATCTCTGGAATAAATCTACTTGATCATGATAGATGATATTTTTTATGTATTTTTACATTCAGTTTGCTAATATTTTGTTGAGTATTTTTGCATCTATGTTCATCAGGAATATTGGTTTGTAATTTTTTTTTTTTTGTGGTGTCTTTGCCTGGTTTTGGTAGCAGAGTGATGTGGCTTCACAGAATGAATTTGGAAGTATTCCCTCCTTTTCTATTTTTTGGAAAACTTTAAGGAGGATGGGTATTAGGTCTTCACTAAATGTTTGATAAAATTCAGCAGTGAAGCCATCTGGTACAGGAATTTTGTCTTAGATAAGTTTTTTGATTACCAATTCAATTTCATTGCTGGTAATTGGTCTGTTCAGATTTTCTGTTTCTTCCTGGGTCAGTTTAGAAGGCAGTATTTTTTTAGAAAGTTGTCCATTTCTTCTAGGTTATCCATTTTGTTAGCATATAATTTTTCATAGTGTTCTTTAATAATTCTTTGTATTTCTGTGGTGTCTATAGTGATTTTTCCTTTCTCATTTCTGATTCTGTTTATGAGTGTACACTCTCTTTTTTTCTTGATAAAGTCTGGCTAGGGGGTTATCTATTTTGCTTATTTTCTCGAAGAACCAGTTCCTGGTTTCATTGATTCTTTCTTTTTTATATTCTTCTCAATTTTATTTATTTATGATCTCTATATTTCCCTCCTTCTACTGACTTGGGTCTCATATGTTCTTATTTTTCTAGTTTCATTAATTGTGAATTTAGACTGTTTATTTGGGGTTGTTGTTCTTACTTTAGATAAGCCTAAATTGCTATATATTTTCCTCTTAGAACTTCCTTCACTGCAACACACAGAGTTGAAGTGTTGAGTTGTTGTTTTCATTTGTCTCCATATATTGCTTGATCTCTGTTTTTTATTTGGTCATTGATCCATTGATTATTTAGGAGCATGTTGTTAAGCCTCCATGTGTTTGTGGGCATTTTCGTTTTATTTGCACAAGATATTTCTAGTTTCATACCTTTGTGGTCTTTGGAGTCGGTTGGTACAATTACAATCCTTCTGAATTTACTGAGGCTCTTCTTGTGACCTAGTATGTGATCTATTCTTGAAAATATTCTATGTGCACATGAGCAGAATGTGTATCCTGCTGTTTTTGGGTGGAGTGTTCCATGGGTGTCTGTTAGGTCCATCTGTTCTACTGTGTTGTTCAGTGCCTATGTCTCCTTACTTATTTTCTTTCTGGCTGATCTGTCCTTTGGGGTGAGTGGTGTTTTGAAATCTAAAATGAATGACTGCATTCTATTTCCCCCTTTAATTCTGTTAGTATTTGTTGTACATATTTGGGTGCTCCTATGTTGCGTGCATAGATATTTATAATGGTTATATCCTCTTGTTGGATTGACCCCTTTATCATTATAAAATGTCCTTCTTTGTCTCTTGGGATTTCCTTTGTTTTGAAGTCTTTTGTCTGACAGAAGTACTGTAACTCTTGCTTTTTTCTCCCTATTATTTACATGAAATATCTTTTTCCATCTCTTCACTTTTAGTCTGTGTATGTGTTTTGGTTTTAAGTGAGTCTCTTGTAGGCAGCATATAGATGGGTCTTGCTTTTTTATCCATTCTGTAACTCTATGTCTTTTGATTGGTGCATTCAGTCCGTTTACATTTAGGGTGATTATTGATAGATATGTACTTATTGCCATTGCAGGCTTTAGAATTGTGGTTACCAAAGGTTCAAGGGCAGCTTCTTTACTATCTAACAGTCTAACTTAACTTGCTTAGTATGCTATTACAAACACAATCTAAAGGTCCTTTTTTTCTCTCTTCTTTTTCTTCCTCCTCCACTGTTTATATGTTTGGTGTCACATTCTGTTATCTTTGTGTATTCCTTGACTGACTTTGTGGGTAGTTGATTTAATTTTGCATTTGTTTAGTAATTAATTTGTTTACTTCCTTTACTCTGATTTTATTTTCTCTGGTGACAGCTATTTAGCCTTAGGAGCACTTCCATCTAGAGCAATCCCTTTAAAATACATTGTAGAGATGGTCTGTGTCTACAAATTGTTTGTTTAATTCTTGCTTGAAATTTAAATGATATCCTTGCTGGGTAGAGTATTCTTGGTTGGAGGCCCTTCTGTTTCACTGCATTAAATATATCATGCCACTCCCTTTTGGCCTGTAAGGTTTCTGTTGAGAAGTCTGATGATAGCCTGATGGGTTTTCCTTTGTAGGTGTGTCTTTTTTTTCTCTCTCTAGGTGCCTTTAATACTCTCCTCTTGTCCTTGGTCTTTGCCATTTTAATTATTATATGTCTGTTTTGTCTTCCTTGGGTCCCTTGTGTTGGGAGATCTGTGCACTTCCATGGTCCTAGAGACTATTTCCTTCCCCATATTGGGAAAGTTTTCAGCAATTATTTACTCAAGAGTTTCTATCCCTTTTTCTCTCTCTTCTACAATTTGAATATTATTGTTTGGATTGATCACAGAGTTGTCTTACTATTCTTTCACTCCTAGAGATCCTTTTTTTCTCTCTCTGCCTCAGCTCCTTTGTATTCCTGTTCTCTAATTTCTATTACATTTCCTGTCTCCTCTACCCCATCTAATCTGCTTTTAAATCCCTCCATTCTATGTTTCATTTTAAATACTGTATTTTTCAAAGTTTCTATCTTTCTTAAAGTTGTCCCTGATATCTTGAATATTTTTCTGTAGCTCCATGAGCATGTTTATGATTTTTATTTTGAAATCTTTATCAGGAAGATTGGTGATTTCAGCTTCAGTTTCAGTGAGCCCTGTTTCTGGTGTTCCATGGATTTTTGGTTGAAGAAGATTCTTTTGCTGCTTCATATTGCTAGTGAATAATATGGAATAATGACTTTGGGTAGGTGGCACCCTCTAGCACCCACCCCTCTAGTGATGGCATGGGTTGCAGGCGAGTGGGGCTGGTGCCTACCAGAAGGAAAGAGCTCTTTCCTGCTTCCCAGCTGCAGTGCCTGCCTCCACTGCCAGGGCCAGTTGGCCAAGTGTGCAGGGAGCAGCCTCTGTGTTATGGTCCTGTAGCAGCCATAGGTGTGGCTGCCCTGTGGCTAGCCTAGCGTGATCGCAGGGGCAGCAGTTTTGTGAACTGGTGCCGGCCAGGAGGAAGGAGTGGCCTGCTGTGTACCGTAGTGGGGGGCAGGGCCTCAGGGCTGTGTTGATAGCCAGGGGGATGGAGCACCTGAAAGTTCCCAACCTGCTGGGCTGAGTGTGCCAGGATGATTTTGTCCACCTGTCCTTTCTCCTCAGCATCAAGTTCTGTGTAATCCTTGCCCCTTTCACAGCCCTCTCACTGTTGGGAAGTCTTTCAAAGTGCCTGCCTTTCTTTTGTCCCAGAGTGGCCGGTTGTGCTTACTTGTTCTCCACAAGCAGCTGGAATCTCAGTCTCTCCAAGTATTCTGTGCTTCTTTCCAACCCCTCTAATCTCCAGAGCACCTTGTAATGTGGGTTTGTGCTCCTGGAGTAGATCTCCAAGGGTGGGTATTTAGCAGTCCTGGTCTTCTACCCACTCCATTTCTCTTCCTCCCGCTGGTGAGCTGGGGCGGGAGGAGGGCTTGGGTCCTGCTGGATTGCAGCTTTGCTACTTTACCCTTTTCCATGAGGTCTTCTCTTTTCCCCAGATGTAGGCCATCTGTTGTAGTCTTCTTTCTGGTCACTCTTTCAGGATCAGTAGTATTTGCTGTATTTTCATGTTACATGTGGTTTTGGGTGGAGATTTCTGCCTCACTTCTCACACCACCATCTTTTCTCCCGCTCCCTTGGCTGGGGTGCATTTGGACTTCCATATTTTTTAAATGTTCTCCAAATGATCTCGATATTACTAATACTCTACTATCCCACTTAGATGCCCAATGACGTAGGCAAATAATATGGTGGATTTATTTACTATTTGTTCATATCAGTTAATGAAGAATCCTTAATGGTTACTGACATTAGATGTAAGCAATAGATCATAATGAATTAGAGATCTAATACTGGCCTGGCCTTAAGCATTATGAAACAATGAAATCCTCACATCAAACCTCCAACCCATAACTAAGCTATTCAATTCCTTCTCCTAACAATATCCTACCTTCTACATGTGCAGCACGAGAAAAATCTTAGTATTCTTAAAATGTTTGGACATTTTATTGAGATTATGCATATCTTCACAGTGACAAAAATAAGACACTCTCTGTTGAATTTAAGGCCCTAACAATAACAAGTTCAAACTTACTTTTATTAATTCAGCATGCAAATTTCACAAGTTATTCTTAGAGGAAAAGATTGAGGAAAAAGTTCTACCTGGTTTTGAAGACCCAATATCAGCCTGTCCTAACTGCTTTTTCCTTTTGGCTTCCTCCACTGGATTTTCAAACTGCGTTTTCTGGTTTAGGTGACTGTAAAATGTAGAAAAATATGCATTTCAGTTTCAGGTGAAAGTGTTACATTATTTTTAAATACACTATTTATGCCATTTATTTCATCACCACAGTTTAGGGAACAGATTATGTGTCTCTGGGATATGGAAGGATACAGAGAAGCTGAAAGATCATAGTGGAAGGGCTTTCTGGCAACAACAACAAAAAAGCTCACAGAAGATGCCTAGAAGTCAAAGCTGCTGAAACATTATTACAGCTTTTTCATAAATGTACCAAATACAACCAATGACAGTTTTCAAAACTTCCACAGTAGAAGCCCTTACATCTAATGCAATCAGTACTATTGGTAATTGATCAGTTAATTTTTTTAAGGCAGTTAATGACAGGAGAGTTTTGAGTTTCTCTAAAATGAAGCAGCTATAAAGACACTTTTGAGGAAATCTCAGTACAGAAGCCTTTTGCAATCTTACTGTTACTTTTCCAACTGACTCAACCACATTAGGCAACTGAGAAAGATTAAAGATTTGCTTTTATCAAATTGTATCACAGAACTTTCCCACACTTAAACACTTCTTCTTAATTATACAATAATTAAATAAGTTATGTAATTACAACACAAGTTTATCTGGCAGTTCTTATTTGGGAGCATTCACAACTGCCTTTGATAGCACACAAGTCTGTGGGGGAAGCAGAAAAATGTGGGGAGACTAAAAGCTAACGAATCAGCCAATCACAGTCCCTACACTACGGGCAATAGCCTGTTTTACAGAGTGAAGAGCACTGGTTTTTTTGGCAAGTTAAGTGGAAGTTGGTTAAGATTGCAACTACTGTAAAAAAGATGTTTAAGACCACCAACAGGTTTAATACAGGAGCAGCGGGAATTATATCCTAGCACTTACAGAGTACAAACATGTTTCAGCCCAATGACATGTATTTTCCAGTAGAATCCATTTTCATAAGAAATGGCATTAGTGAATACCAACAATTAAATATTAAATTATGAGAATTTCAGATTATGAACCTTTAGATAGGTTGACTATTACAAAACCTACACATAAAGAATCATGCAACTCTTTGTGAACATAAATGGTGGTGGTGGAGGCAGAGGCAGCAGAGAGCAAACCAAGGTTACGCCACATTCCTCTATGCTGTCCGGGCTTCCAGGGCACCACCAACCCCACCACAGATGTAGGCATTTAGTCTCAGAGCTCTAAATATGGCAAGTTCTACTTGACATTCTTTGGATTTTGATTTCACAAAAGCTTAACTATATCTCTGCTCCTTACCGTGAGGAACACCTTAACAACTGAGTTAGTTGACTGTGTAACTCTCTGTGAAAATGAAGGTCTTTGGTGTTAAGTTAGGTAGAATTTTAAAAATTATTTATTAGGTACTGACATTTTACATATTCTTGAAAAAACAAAACGACTAGAAACTGACACTTAGAAAAGAATAAACCTGTTTGGAAAGAAACTTGGCTCACTTTAACGTCATCAGCATTCTAGAATGACTCACTTTGCCACCCAGGCGTTAGAACACAAAAAGTAGTAATTTGTATTTATATTCTTCATAATGTGTGGGAGAAGAGAGTAGAAGTATGCAAATGAGTAATCTCTTTCCTGAAAATTCTTTGACAAAAGAATATAAGATTATAGTGAGGGGGTAATTGCATCTGTCACCTTAGACTACCTAAATTAAAATGCCACCCAAAGAACAAAACAAAACAGAGTAAAAATAGTCTGAGTTTCATTTAGTTACTTATATCCACAATATTATTAAGATGTAACAGATTTTGTTTTCCACATGACTAGCTATGCGAAGTTAAGAGGAGACGACAGATTATCAGGAAAACTAAACAAGGATACGAAACAAGCACGATTAAATATATAATTTAGATTCTCACTATATTATAATTTTGTGTATAACAGGTAGACTTCAAAAATTTATCTCAACAAAATCATTATTCACTCATGAAGAATTTAAGATATTAAAGATTACGTATATTTTGTTAACTTTGTCAGTTTGTCACCTAAGTGCACGAGGCTATTACTGTAATACAATCAGACAACATTTCTAAGTATATAAGCATTCTTATGGAAGGCCTGCCATCAAATATCTGGAACAATTTTATTTTAAAAAACTAATCCATTTCAGAATCTCATCATCTAAAAGAATACTGACAAAGAAAACCTACCATTGATACTACAAGGCTCCTGCCAAAAGCAATAATTGTGCCATCTGGTTTGACAAAGAGCGCCAAAGAGTGGCCATTTAAGTCACAGCTTCTTATCTCTATCAGTAAACTCACTGCAGAATACTATGGTCTAGATTCAAAACCTAACTAATCTGGGAGTCAAGCCACACTCCATAGCTCAGCTGACTCCATACTAATGTGCCTGTTGGAAGCAGCCTGCTCTTTCTTAAACTAATAAATTATCCTCCTGTAAAATGAGCTCGTTTTGGGACCAATCTACAAAATCATGTCACTGCTGCTGTTTCTAATTCAGGCGACTTCACACACCTCCAGGACAACGGAGAGCAGGTGGCTTCAAGATCGCCCTAATGTTGTTTCAATATTATATCTTTGCTTAATGGAACCAGATCATTTAGCCCAAGATTTCATAACAGGCACATGCCTTTCACCTCTTGACCATGTGTTCATATTCACTTGGAATGAAGAGTAAGAGAATGAGAGTTATTATCTTAAAATTTTCAGCAGTGTCAGGGGCAAATAATGGTTGACTGAAGCCAAATTTAAATATGTTACTAGGAAAAATCTCACAAAACCTTTTCATTTGGTCTTCAAATATTCCTTTGACTTGAAAAAATGTTTGTTCCTTTAACTAAATATGCTTTAGAAAAAAATAACAAGAGCTGCTGTATACTTTTCACATCACAATTCAGTGAGATACTTAGTAATACAATGGGACATAAAATTAGCACAACCTTTCAATGGAACCAAAATATTGACGCTGAAATTATATGCCTATGAGTCAAACTGAGCTGTTTTCTTGGGGTAACAAGTTAGATTCTAAGAAAGCATTCCAAAAATCTCTCTGACCACAGGGACTCAAGTAACATCCTACACATTAGAATAAAGACCAGAGTTGCAACAGAAGGCAGAGATACTTACTTTAAGGATAATACCAGGAAGTAGTATTTTTTGTGTATGCCAACAACTGATGAAAAATAGCAGATTCTCATATTTGCCATTTTTTCCAGGTAATAATATCATTTTGCCTTCACTACCTAAGCAGTGGGTTCAGACTTCTAGTTTCCAGGTAAAAAGTAACATTTGTGGTGAAATTATTTGCCTGGTGCTAGATGCCTGATATTAAAATTCTATCTATAACATCTGGAAAAAAGCAATCCCAGTGGTCATAACAATGTAGCAATTAGGTAAATGAAGGAAAGGGAGAGAAAAATTAAGAAGTTGATGTTATCCTAAGTTTGCTGGCTAATGTGCACAGGTGTTTGGTGCTCTAATCTAACATATATTTATGTTTAAGTTTAACCATAACGGCTGAGAAAGAAGGAACTTTTTACTCCCAAAAAGAATACTAACTCTTCCTTAACTCCTTAAAAATTAACACTTTTAATCATACACATCAAAATTTTGGACATTATGATGAACTGCCCTTAAAGTCCTTTTATTGCTTTCAGAACCATACAGCTGTAGTGTTGGAAATGACTTGAATGGTTCATCCAGTGCAATGCCCTCAATTCACAGTCTTCTATCTACTGAAGCTTGCTCTCTTTAGAGGCTGTAGTGGTGATAATATCTAGCTATTAATCATCTGGGCAACCTCCCTCTAGCTTTCTGTACTTATTTTAAAGCCAACTGCTGGAGAGCCCAGAGTCAGTGAAGTAAATGCTCACTGCCTCAACCTTCTCATTCCCCTAGTGGAAAACACTTGAAAGCTGGATTGAAGAAGCAGGAAGTGTTGTATTCAGTATTCCCTCCAGCTGCATAATGAAAGAAAAGCATTTGGAGGAATATTAACAGAGGTAACAAACTTACTCAACATAGTATGTGCCATACTGAGGGTCTTCTATTTTCTCCCAGCCATAAGGAAGTTCTGTAAAGAAAGAACGAAAGAAAGAAAAAAAAAAAGAATTAAGTGAAATGCCAGATTGAAAACCAACAGAAAAAATTCACCAGCAAGTGAATTTAAGTGTTTTTTCATTATGCTAGTATGTGGAAGACAGACAGCTGAGAACTCAGTTTCAAAGAACAAACACAGTTTGAGTCTGAGTGGCTTCTTCAATAGCTACTGAGTGTCTCAGCAAGTAATTAGAAGCCCAGAAAAAAGATGACATTAAACCCAAAGAGGTTAACTGAATCGCAAGCCATAAGAATGTTAGTTATTTTTAAAAATCATCTTATATATACCTTTCTTTAACAAGCTTGATAATCTGACCCAAGACACACTCATCCTGTTGTCCAATATAAGCAGCAGCTGCTCATCAAATTTCTCACTATGATACATAAGACTTAGATATAGTAAGACAATTATTCCTGTTATCACATTCTGACCCACTTCTCCTCAAAGAAGTCCAGCCTTGGAGTTTTGCCATTTCAGGTGGACAATCTAGATTTGCTTAAAACCTAATACCTATTTTCCTTTGCATTAACTTGACCTGAGTTTCTGAAGGAAAATTTATGTAATTACCGCAGTGCCATTTGTACCATCTGTATTTGTGTATGGTTACAAAGAAAAGACCTTGCATAGGATAATTATATATTATTTACTCCAAGTAACTGACCAATAAAATATAACCAGAAAAACTGAAGATAGTTGAATTTCTGAGAGTTAAAAAAATTAATAAATTTTATTTACATTTATATACATTCTGGTCTTTTTAACATAAACTGAACCTGTCAAGAAAGAATCCTCTTTTCCCTCCCACACTGTTTTCCAAGTTAAGCTTCTGAAGAATCATTTTATTAGTCAGATGTGGACTAAGTTGGCAGGAATATTCCTAGCAGATGGTCTTGTTAGGTAGAAAGATAGACAGGAGCAGCTGGGGAGGGGAAAGGTAAGAGTCAAGGTAAAAGCTGCCAGTTAGGGGTCCCACTTGAAGATAACAAAGACTTTTCAGGGAGATAACTTCCTTGCCTATGGGACCAGGCCAAACTGGTCCCAAACAGATCCCAGGGGGGTGCAATCCAACAAAACTAAGAACCGCCTGAGCCACAACTCATCATAATCTCATTAAAATAAAACAGTGGTTTTGCTCCCCCACCCCCACCACACAAACACAAACACACCCCATGGGCTTTTCGGTGTGCATTCTGGGAAAAGACAAGCACAGCAGGAAGAATGGGTGTGTACCTAGACCTGTCAATCAAATGACTTCACCCTTATCAGTCAAAGAGGCACCTCCCAGCTAGGACATGATAAATAGACCCTCCCTAAAAGTTTGGGATCTTTGTCTACCTGGACTGGCCCGCTCCTCTCTGGAGTGTATTCAAGTAAAACTTTCACTCTGCTTCACTATTGTACCTCTGTCTTTCAATTCTTTGTTTCAGCAGGGACAAAAACAGAACAAACTCAACTTGGAACAGTTTTAGTGCTTTCAGTTATACATAGGAGCCCAGCAAGAAGAAATTTTTAAAAACCCACAGTTGTACCCTATGATGACCCACACTTCCATTTTAGAGTGTTTTTCTGTTGTGCTGAAATAAGCACACATGTGCACACATACACACAAATGGTATATATAAGACAGAAAATAGGCTAAGGATATATAAAAAAAATTAGTAATTTAGCTGCAGTTATGATGTGTTGACTTTGCAAGCAAAAATTCCATTATAATAATCCTGACAAGCTATACAAGCTGTTATGCCCTAGTAAAAATCATTATTCCACATTCATAATAAAAAGAGAACAGACAACTAGCCTCTAAATGAAAAGCTCTGAAATCACCTCTACCCCTTCTCTCCAGCATATTTTTCTGCCTGTGTATATATATATATGCTGACTGGTAGTTTTGAAGCTTGATGAGTTTTTGCCATTTTCCTTTGAAGGACCTGGTTGAAATGTGTGAGATGGAAACGACGAGAATAGCTGAAAACGACAATGTGAAAAGAAAACTGAATAACTGAGAAGAACTCAGATACACTTCAGTTCACACTGATCCCTCACACCCACAAAACAAATGATCGTCAATTAAGCAGGTATGATGTCTTATGACCAAGCAACTGTTAAAATGGATACGAGTATTTGTTGGATTATATCTGTAAAACATGCTCTATAATAAGATATAACCCAAGCATTATCATTAAGGATCCTCCATGAAAGAGATTTTTTTCATGAATAGAAATAGCATGGCAACTAAACGGTGCTGAGTGACGATGAATTCTACTACTGCACCACAACTGGGTTTATGCTTTGTCTTACAGAAGTTTGGAGAATCAAAAGAACTATAGAGATAGCTGTAACATTCCACTTGGTATCTGAAAAATTCCCTACAAATAATGTAGTAATACTTGAAAAGGAGAAAAGGCCAACAAAAATATATTTAGGTGTTAACTTGGAAGGTGACTCAGCATTTTATAGCACTTAGAGCAATTAACAGATGAAGTATACAGTCCTCTCTCTTTGGGAGAGTAAACAAATTGGTGATTTACCTTCTGGGTTACTCTTACTTATCACTTCAAACCCTTACCACTGATACCATTATCCAATTTGTTTCAGGGCTAATTAAGGCAGATAAATAAGTGTCTTCCATTTTCCTATTTAAAATAAAGGTAAAAAAAAAAAAGCAAAACTAAAATACCTAGCAATTTTACACACTATTCAGAGGGTCAATTCAGCCACTGATTTCCTTCCCTTTTTTTCTTTTTCTCCTTCCTTGGTTTCTTTCTTTCTTATTCAAAAATAAAAATTAGAAACATGACACAGTTCTTGACTTCCAGGAGCTCACAGACTAAACAGGAAGAAAGAAGAGACAGTGATATAATGAAGATAAACAAACACAAGCTCTTCTGGGGTGTGCAGGGGAATGACACCAGTTGCCTGGTGAGAGTAGCCATCAGACAAGTCTTCTAGAAGAGGGTGATATTGAGCAGTCTTAAAGGACGATTTGGGATTGGGGATGGGGGAAAGAGCATTCCAGACAGATCAAAGAACAGTGAGATGTAAAAATGTTGGGGATTTCCAAAAGTACAAATAATTTGATAGAACTTGAGTGAAAGTTGTATGCAAGGTGCCATTTTACAAGCAAGCACCACATCAGAATTCTGGAGGAGTGCTAATGTTAAAGAGTTTGACCTTTTTTTTGATGATGATGGAACTGATTAAACTTGACTATGACAAGACTACATTTGAGAAAGATATGAGCAGCAGTAATAGACGATGAAAAAAGATGGAGTGGAAAATAAAGGAAGACAAGTAAGAAAATCATTTGTAGCCTAGGTAAGAAATTATGAAGGCTGACACCAATGCAGTGGTCATGGGAATGCAGGTAGAAAGATAAGACATGAGCAGCCGGGGAAGGGGAAGATAAGGTTCAAGGAAAAAAAACTGCTCAAACTCTGCCCAGGTAGGGGGTCCCCCGTGAAAAGTATAAAGGCTTTGCAGGGAGATAACTTATTTGCCTATTTGGACCAGGCTAAACGAACACAACATGGGTGCAACTGAACAGAACTAAGAACCGCCCAAACCATACGTCATCATAATCTCATTAAAACAAAATTGCAGCTTTGCTCCCCCCATCCCATGGACTTTTCTGTGTGCATTTTGGGAAAAGACATGTGGTGCACCATGAGGAATGGGTGTATAACTCAAGCTGTCAATCAAATGACCTCACCTAATCAATCAAAGAAGTGCCTCTCACTAGGTCATGATACACAGACCCTCCCTTAAAAGTCTGGGGCATTTGTCTACCTTGACTCTGGCCTGCTCCTCCCTTGAAGTGTGTTCAATAAAACTTTAACTCTCCTTTGCCTTTCAATTCTTCGTTGTGGTGGGGACAGAACCCAGGAGAACAAACTCAACCCATAACAGGAATGGGGAGCGAGAATGAATAATAGAGACAAGGGAGTCAAACTAACAGGACTCAATGACTAACATGAAGATTGAGGGAGGAAAAGATGGGAGGAGGCCAAGATGATTCCTAGATGACTGGCTCTTCTGGCTGAAAATGAAGTATTATCAAATATTTATTGAATACCTACTATGAAAATAGCCATGGGAATATGAAAAGAGGTATTAAATTGGATTTATAGGCATTTAGGAAACAGATAATATGTAATAAGTACCTAATATAGTGCATAGTACTAATGGACACTTAAGAGATGGCAGATTTTTTAAAGTCAGAATTGCTAGAACTTGATAGTTAATTGCAAAGAAGAGGATAAAGTGAGGAAAAAGTTGAGGATGACAACCAGTTTTTGGCTCAAGAAACTGGGAGGAAGTGATGTCATTTGTTGAGAGCAGGAAGGTATACAGAAGATTCAGCTCAGTTTGCAAGGTGTCACAGTTCAGGGGACTGTAGAACATCTGGTAGAGATCTTGAACAATCTCATGAAAATATGAACCTGGTCCTCAAAAAAGAAATGTAGGAAGATAAGAACTTGGGAGACATTGGAGTTAAAGCTGTGGCAGTGGACAAGGTTATTATCCAGGTAAATTGTGAATAGAAAAAGGTGAAGAACAGAACCTTAGGAGCATTAACAATCTAAAGAGCAGATGGAGAAAGTTAAGAATTGGGGGAATGGAGTCAAAGAAGACAAACGAGGAGAGTATTTGCAAATGCCTTGTAAGCCATCAGAACTGAAAATAAGGGCTAAAAAAGGGCCACCAAATTTGGCAAACAGGTTACTAGTAACTCTAAGAAAAGCAGTTTTGCTGAAAAGGTAGGGGGCAAAAGTCTGCATATTGTAGTACTGAAGAGTAAAATAGGAGGAGTCCTTAAGAAGACATGGCTTTTTTTTTTTTTAACTTGGTTGTGAAAAACAAAGTGTGAGAACTGTGGGGAAAAATAGGGTCAAGAGAAAAAGAGAAAATGTGTTTATTTACGTTGATAGGAAAGACCTAACCATATTTTTGTGTTAGAAGCTAACATTCTCCCTAAAAGTTGACTCAATAGGCAAAACTATTTCTGGTATGTCAAGTAGCTGGTTGGTTCTAAAGTCTATGAATTTATCCTTCTTTCTTTCCTCTTCCCAAAATAGGATTTTTCTTATTTAATATGGATTACATTGTTTTCTACTTGCAGAGCTCTACTCAGTTGATAATCTTTATTATTCTCTAAACTCCAAAGTGACATCAACATTTAATACATTTTATTTTAGCCCTAAGTAAAAACTGAATCTTTCTCTCATCATAAGAGAAAAGGAGTTGAGAGTAAAATGGATTCCTGATGTTGTATTTTAAAGACAACTATTTAACCAAATAACTAATTATTTTATTTGAATGGAAGATAATTATGTACATCAATTACACCATCAGATACAATATAAAGACACAGTTGGGTTCTGAGTATCAGAAGACTGCAGAGGAAAAGGGCAAATTTTAGAAACTGTAAGGTTTTTCTAGAAGATCTTAAATGTTCAGCAGAATGCAAATAGTAAGTATCTAAAACTATAAAAACTTGTATTTAAAATGTTCATACTATTATCTGAGCACCTACTCTGTGCAGAGCACTGTGGCAAATACCAATGGAAGTCAGATATAGTCTAATCTGGAAATAGCCTATTGTAGGCCTATATCCCCCCATTCCAGGATGACACAAAGTCCACAGAAAAAGTGGTAAAGGCTTGCTGAGCATAGAACAAATAGGTTCAAGTTTCCAAATTGTGGCATCTGGTCCCACAGATAAGTACAGGCAATGTTAGAAAGGCATATCCAGTTGTGGGGATGGGAGAGTAGCCCTTATATTAAAAGGTTTTGTTAAAAAGAAAACCAGTCAACATGGGGTCACTTGTGCTAGGCCAAGTCATCAAACCAGGGCTTAATACTTAACCTAACTATAGTTTCAACCTTCTCAGAAAAGTAGTCAGTCAGGAATTTTTCTGGTCAGCATTGCTAAGACAATGCCACATGGGTCCCTTCTATGCCCCAAAGGAATCCACCTAGTAAGACCTTTCTGTCCCCAAATGAAGGTGACCCAACCCCAAATAATCCTTTTTTCTCTTTACGGCTTCCTTGTCCTGCCTTTAAAACCTCTCCCTTTCTGTAGCCCTTTGGAGCATCTCTCCACTTGCCAGATGGAACGCTCCCAACTCATGAAACATTTAATAAAGCCAATTAGAACTTTAAATTCACTTGGTTGAAGTTTGATTTCTAACAGATTTGGTGTCAGCATTGGGATCTGAAGTGAAAACTTCCTACTGCATTCGGGGACAATGAGAAACATAGGTGCGGCAACCTGCAAACCCTTTTGAGTTCACTCTTTCTCGCAGTCTCTGAATGCTGTTGGGTGAGTTGTTGAACTCTGCTCTTTCTGTGTTGTGTTCCTGATCTAATTGGCTTTCCATTCCAGAGTTAATGAGTCAGTCTGGACCGACAGGAGGCTCTGACACAGAGCCAGTCCTTAGCCCTCGGTTCAGTCTGCAATTCCATATTGGAATCCCTTCCCCAGGTCCAGTCTGCAGTCCCCATTTACTGCAGTTTGCTGGTTTAGTCCATGCTGGGAGTTGCTGGTGGGCCTTCTAGTGGCCCACATCTTTTGGTTGATGTGCTGAGGTGCACATGTCTAGTAAAGGCTTTAGTTAATGGGATCCTTTAAATTCTAAAGGATCAAGAATGCCACCTTCCAGCGCTAGAAATAATGATTCCAGAAGCTGTATCTATCAAAAATAGCAAAATCTTACTAAGCTTGTCTTAACAACTTGTCTTATAACTGTCATGTTGGAGACCCTGTGATCAGATAGAAAATCCCACATATCTACAACACACAGACATACACCCTATTTGTGACCAAAGATGGTTAGACTGAAATGTAGGTTAAACTCCATTTGTGTCTAGGGTCTTACCAAACTGCTGCCAGCCTTCAGCAAAATTACAACCTAGAATAACTATGGCCAGTATAAGGAATGTTCTATTAGATAAAATCATTTAAGAAGTGCACTTAAAAGCAAAGTCTTCAAAATTCTAGAATACCTTCATTAAAAGTTTTGTTGCAGAAAGCTAATGAGAAATTAAAGATATGGGTTACCTAAAACAAAAGGTTGTAAGACTGACATAACTCCTAGTGCTCCCCTCTGCCCTCCTCTGAGTACTCACTCCAGTAATTCTCTACATGTTCTGTTTTTCCACTGTGAAAAGACTATATACCCATAAGCGACAGTCTGCCAAATAAATGGCCTTAGAGACACCCTCATATGGGCCCCTCCCAAGTCGACAAAACTGGGATTTCCTAGTAAACTGCTATATATTTCCCTTAAAACAGCCCAGGGAAAACTCTTGTAGATAACAGTGCCTGTACAGAGGAAAAACTGGCAGAAGCCAGGAAAGGGTGAGAATGCTTCCCAGCAGCAGCTCTTCTGAATTGCCTACAGCGCCCTCTTGAGGGAGGAAAAATGAAACTTCACATTGTCTCCTTTCCAAATCTAGACCAGTTGGTTATCGATCCTTTTTCTCCTAGTATAGGATTTTGCTTTTCTTGTTTTATGTCCTAAAAACTGGGCTTGGCGTTCTGCCTGCCTGGGACACGCCGGTCGTTGGTCATTTCTTTGGCTCTTGGGAGGGGCTCTGTATCCTTTGCAGCCTCTTTGGTGATCCCTCTCTCACCCAGTGGGTATTATTCTATACTGCCAAAAATGTTTAATGTCTGTCCCAGCTCAAAACTGACAAGGTATTTAAAAGACTTTTTCAGTACCCCTGCAGTCAAAAGTTGGCCAGACTAGGAGCTGATAGAACCTCAGAGGCATTTTTTTAAAGGTCTTCTTCTCTAAGGTCAAATTAGAACTATGTACCCAGAGGGAAAGTAGCAAATTGAGGATAATGTAGTTGGATGGCTGGACCAACCTATGATGTCATTTAAGTTACAGCCCAATTCTTTGAGAAATTGGGAGCAAATGTCCTTATCTTACAAATCTTTGCAAAATCAGAAATATAACTCTAGAAGCAGGTCAAAGCCCACCTACACTTCTATCTAGAACATCTTCAATTCCTAAGATGGAAGAAAAAAAAAAATGGAAAGGGGCCTTTTAATAACACAGATGGCTGTAGAGGCATCCTTGTCCCAAATCTAGCTCACAGTTTCAACAAAGTGCTTGTCAAAGACAAAAACAAATTAACTGTCTTCTCTACAAATATAAGTAGAATAAGCTTTGGCCATCTGAGCAGGTAACCTTAACTTACTCCACCTGCCAGAAAAGCAGTTGGGGTCCAACTGTTCTTTTACAGACTAAGTTTTACATTATCATCCCATCTAATGGCTAAGAATTCTAAAACAATATAAAGTCTTTGATGGCTTCTGTCTGTATGTCTGTGTGTTGTAGATATGTGGCATTTTCTATCTCCAGATGGTATTGCCAAAATTAATTCATAAAGAGCTCTATTTAATTGGTTTAAAAATAAGTGCTTATAAATTAAACATTTCTAAGTTTCAGAAATATAATAGAAACTAACACAAATTATAATAGAAAGTAACCCAAAATTTCAAGTTCAGGTGATCTAGGATAA
The DNA here is from genome assembly GCA_029783875.1 of Phataginus tricuspis. Lineage (NCBI taxonomy): Eukaryota > Metazoa > Chordata > Mammalia > Pholidota > Manidae > Phataginus > Phataginus tricuspis. The sequence continues at coordinate 11,931,895 of JAQQAC010012408.1, forward strand.
TTTTTGGTAAATAAAAGCTAGATTAAGTTTGTTGGTTTAATAAAGATAGACATGTCTTTAGAGTTATCAACATTAAGTATACTTTTTCCTACCTAAGTTTACTAAGAGTAAGCTCATGTTACCTCTGTTATAAAATTTATCAAGAAAAATGGCTGATAAAAGTTTAATAAAGCTTTGGTAGGTAACCTAAAGAACAAATAAATTAAATAGATATAAACAAAAAATTTTAGGCAAACTTTTAAAATAGTTTCCCCAAATCTTTTTGGTAACCTGAAATCTTAAAATTTTGCTAAGTTAAATTCATTGAGTATTTAGATCATTTCCAAATAAGATAAAATATGAAACATTAATTGCTAAACAGGTCAAAGTTTACCTACTTTTGTCTTCTTATTACTGAGAAACTAAAGATAAATGTGGGTCTGTTGGTAAAAATGTTTTGTATTTTACTGAAAGACTGTACTATGAGCTAGCACACGTTTCTAGAAATTATGAAATGTATTCATTAATTTACCAATCTAAAGAATGCGGTGTAACAGACAGTTCACAATTGCTTACTTAGTTTTCATCAGAAATGTAAGGTTTCTAAAAATTAAGGATTCTAATTAAGTGCAGTTAAAGCCACTAGAAATAATAAGGGAAACATCTCTGTGTGCAAGAAAGACAGGATATGCACTTTCAGTAAAAGATGGTATGAGGGATGGAAATGCTTTTTTGTTGAGGAAAAAGAAAGTTGTAGACAATTGGTGGGAAAGGAATCTTCAAAAAGGAATTTTAATATGTGGTCAAGCAGGCTAAGATTAAAATGAATTTATTTAAGAATGAGTTTTAGTATCAAAAGTACAATGCTGAAAAATTAGATTTTGGTTTTCTCTCTTAAAATGACTAAGTTTTCTTGGACTATTGGTTTGTTCTTGCTAGTAAGAGACTGTGAAGGTTTTTGTTTGCTCTGAAAGTAGTGGCCTAGAAAACAAAATTCCGTGTTTTATCGAAATAATTTCCTGTGCTTCATTATACCTTTATCATCAGGTCTTTGATTACATAAGAAAACTAAGTCTTCTTTATATTAAAAGAGTTAAGTTTTGCTAGCAATTACGTAACCTTCTGTATTTACCTATGAAGTCTTCAACTGTCATTTTGGGTAAATAAGTAAGTATAGTTTCACGGTGACATATGATCCTATTTGACCAAGTATTTTAAAACCTTCATGATATTTTTAACAAACTTCCCAAATTCAAATTATAAATGAAGTCTTTTTGACTTAGAACATTCTGAGGGATCTGTTAAACTAATTAGGCTTATTTGATATGTTAAATTACATGGAGCATCATTAAATAACAAGTAATACTAAGCTTTCTTTATTTTGTATATGTATAAACATGTAAGTGTTGTAGAAATTATGTGGCATTCCTAGAAATCTTGATGTTCTGGCATAATATTATTACTTGTAATTATTCTCTTACCCTCTTCTGTAATTGCTGTCATCAGGAACTGAGGCCCACACTGAGGACTAAAACCCAAGGACTGGAGAAATGCCCAGTTGACATTCCTGTGGCAGCAAGAGTCTTCAGAAATGGTGTCATTTGTGCATAAAGTCCAAGCTGCTTCTACAAAGAATGACCCCTGTTGCCAGACTTTTGCCATTCTGGTGTCCCTGTGACAGGGCAACAGTCGCTCCTGCATCAGAAGGGCTAATAATGGTTGTAAAATCAATAGACAGGGCGATGGGAAACCCAAGACTGCCACTTAGTTCTTCCTGGCTCCCTGGCAAATCCTGGTTTTACCTCCTCTCCCTGCACCATTTGAACACCTGCCACTGGATCTCATTCAGTTGCCACTTAGCATAGGTTGTCAATATGTTTTTACTGTGTTGTATATATGTTTTCTGAAATCTTCCTTATTTGTGAGGCTGAAGCCTTCATACTAGCAAAAAACCATTAGAAAACATATTTCCCATTTGCAGAACACCTTCTGTAATCTCCAATGATTAAGACACCCACATCACACAAGTCTTAGTGAAAGCCTTGCAAACTTCCTGGTCTCAAAATTTCTAAACTTTACAAAACTACCGGGCTTTCCTGGCCTAAGATATTGCCCTTGGTCTTGTTGACTGCAGTACCCCCTTTTGAAAACATAAACTCACTCCACGTGAGATAGTTACTAGCAGACCAATGTCTAATGATATACAACTTTCTGCTGATCCATTATTATCTCATGCTAGTATAACCAAGCACCAGAAGTCTTTAATGTCTTATGCTAAAGCCTATTATCACCAGTTACAGTTTTCCTGGATCGCAATTCAAAGAATCCTGTTAGCCACAGACTGGAATCTGGTGACTGGGTATTTTAGAAACACCATCAGACCCTTTGGAAGGGACCTGACCACTGACAGTGCTGCAGTATGAGAAGCACTGAGTCTTGGATAACCATCTCATTGGTCAACTTCCCCAAATTTCAGACATTGTAGATTCTGCTGCTAAAACAATATCCTTAGACTCTCTGGCCGAAGTTAAAGTTGTTCTTGATAACAGGACAGCCCTTGATAATCTTTCAGCCAAGCAAGGAGCGATCTGTGCCAAGGCCAACACCACCTGCTGTGCCGTGATGAACACTTCTAGGGGAGTTGAAACTCAGTTACATAGGGTCACAGAACAATCACTTGGCTTAAAAAGGTGACTCCTTTGAAAGTCATTTTGATTTGTTTGGGTCTTGGAGACCAACGTTCTGAAGTGCACTCTAAGTATTGAGAATTATCCTGCTTATAGTTATCGTAATAATCTCCCTGGTGTGTTTTATCCTCTCAAAAGCTTTAAATGCATGTAAGTTGCTGCTAACTATCAAGCAGATGATCTCCCCGAGACCGGAACTTTGGAGGACAATTGAAGAGAATGATTGATTTAAAGACTATGAACCTGAAGTTGAAACCTGTGAATATCACAGAGATTAAGCAAAAATATCATGACCATGGACACCATACAAAAGGAACAATAAAAACTGTGAGAAGTACTGGACAGTAGCTGAGAGTGGTACTCTGTTCACTTAATAAGACCTCTTGTCTCTAAATGAAGGTGACCTCACCCAAAATGATCCTTTTTTCTGTTTCTGACTTCCTTGTCCTGCCTTTAGAAACCTCTTCCTTCCTGCAGCCCTTCAGAGCACCACTTGCTAGACGGGATGCTGCCTGACTCATATATCATTTAATAAAGCCAATTAGATATTCAAATTTACTTGGTTCAATTTTGTTTAACATATTTATCATTTCTAAATAATAAATGCAATTTTGGTTGCTCTACTCTAAGAAAGACATAATTAGGATGACCACATAATGTACTGTCTACTTTTGGAGTAAAAGAGGGCCCTGTTAATAATTATGCTGGGACAATAGAAATAAGCTGGGTTAGTCTTGGGCCAACCAAGACATATGGTTGTCCTTAATGTAAAGAGCCTTAGGGGGATATGTTCATTAAATTTTTTTCTGTAGAAAGAAGAACGGGAGAAACATGTCCAGTTTCTCTGAGCCCATTTACTGTCTTCTCCAAGGAAGAAAGAATGTCTTAACCTGATGGGTAAATTTTAGAGAATGAATTCAGTATGCTTGGCTCAAGGCCTCTAGGGTTCTCTCACTGTTCTAGACATCAGCCTGCCTGCAGAGAGGGTGCAAATATGGTCTGTTCCCTATGTCTTCCTTCTGGAAGGAGGCCTGAAGCTGAACAGAGGCCAAATATTGAGTAGTTAAATTTGCCTCTTGTAGGGGTCAAATATTAGTAAGCCCATAGAGATGCAGAGCTCAAGCCGTCCATGTTCTCATCAGGGGGCATTCTAACCTCATCTCCTTGCTTCCTGTGTATTATGTCTCTACTGACTCCAAACTAGTGAATGAAGACAGACTTACTATTTATTGCCTCCCTCAGGAACTTCAGAGATTAAAACATATTTTCAAGAAGGAAGACTACAATAATCTGGGAGATAAGTAGCTTCTTTCTTCCTCTCGTTCCCTTCTTTCCTTTTCTTCCCCCTCCTTCCAAACATTTCTCTACTGAGGGGGAATACAGATGAATACGACAAAATCATTGTTCTTATGCAGACATCTAGTCACAGTGCAAAGTGCTACAGTAGAAATCTGTCAGTGTAAGCACTGAGCACAGAAGACAGACACCTCCTTCTGACCTGGAAGAGAATGATAGAGGAGGCTAACAAGAAATCATATTTTAGATTTGAGCTTAGAAGGATAAGTAGGTATGAGCCGGGTGGACACAGAGAAGTAGGCTGGTTCCTGCCCCAAGAAATGGTCATATGGCAAAGACAGAGACAATTCATGTCATATTTGTAACATGGAAAGACTTTGAAAATAAAACAAAACAAAACAAAACAGAATATGGTTCAATTATAGAAAATCTTTAATACTTCAGGAAGACTTTGAAACAAAACAAAACAAAACAAAACAGAATACAGTTCAATTATAGAAAATCTTCAATACTTCACCAAGGAATCAAGACTGTTCTGTGACAGCAGAGAGCCATTATAGGTCTCTGAACAAGGGAGAGGTATAAAGGGAGCTGTATTTTAGAAAGATTAATAGGCAATGTAGTCAAAAGATTTTGATCATATAGACTTACCAGTAAAGATTTTGAACATGTACCTTCAAGATACATTTATTCATAAATATATATGTATTACTCTACTAATATGTATGTAATAAAGCATACACAAAATAGAAATTTAAAAAGGAGATGAAGACTAACTAAACAATTATCACTATTGTACCTCAGTGTGGTTTGAAAAAGTCCACAGGAGGTAAATAAAGTGTCAGGTCTGCCATTTCCTTGCTGTTAGCCTGAGCCTGCATATTTGTGTTACCTTCAACTGGCTGTTATCACTGCAGAAATCTTTTAAAGCTACATTTCGATTTTGTATGGATTAGAAACTACGTAACATAGTCCATAAATACACTTAATTGGACACAAGTAAACTAAAACTTCACTGTGCCTTTGATAAAAGTGAGGGCGTCATACCCATTCTTGCCTCAAGACACTCTGGAGTCTACGTGATAATCTGACATATGGAATGAATGAGAATGTCATTAGCAACCTGTACATAAAATAGTAGAGAGGCTTAATTTTTCTCCCAAAAGAACATTATGAAAAATAAGTTCTAACATTTTCTTCTTATACATCAATAGATAGTTAAAACACCACCATTCTGGAGACGATGGGCATAAAAATATTGGAGGAGAAGTAACTGCAGGAAAAAAGACCAAGAATAATCCAGGTGTGTGGTGACTGGAGGAACAGAGAGGAAGCTATAATATGAAAAGTACACATAAATAGAGGATAGATGGATAGATGGCAATATGAAAAGGCAAATATAGCAAAATGTTCAGTATTGTATCTCAAAGGTGGGCATACATGTTTTCACTGTAAAATTCTTAGTTTTTCTAAATATTGGAAAATTTTTGTAATAATATATTGGCAAAATACAGAAAAACAAGAACAACAGGAATTGGAAACTATAAAGGGAATAGAGCAAGAGGAGAGGGTGAATCAAATATGACTCTAAGGATTTGGGCTCAAATCATTATGAGGATGGTACCTATGACAGAAAGAAGAAGGGTGACTTTAGGAGAAAGATGTGAAATTTAGTTTTAGGCATTTTTATTTGGAGTGCTAGTAGTACAATACAAAGAAAGTCTCAAATGTGGTAGGAAATACAGAAATAGAATTCAGAACAGAGGACAATACTAGAGATTTAGATAAGGGGTCAGACACAGTAAATTGATAGGTAAAGCTAGGAAAATAAATACATTCTAAAGGGAAAACAGGAAAAGGCAGAGAATGGAATTGAAGTAATTAGTGGCAGTTTTCCAGGAGGTATTATCTCAGGAAAAGGAATGGAAACCAGCAAAAGAGACATGCCTGAGAAAACTAATACCATATATACAATTTTAAAGAAGTCAAATTCCAAAGTACTATATATTCTAGTTTACAGTGGCTGATTTCACCATAAGGAACTTACTACTGAAAATCTTATAGACAATCCTACCATTTGCAACAACATGGATGGAGCTGGAGGATATTACCCTCAGTGAAATAAACCAGGCGGAGAAAGACAAGTATCAAATGATTTCCCTCATTTGTGGAGGATAACAATGAAGCAAAACTGAAGGAACAAAACAGCAGCAGACTCACAGACTCCAAGAAGGGATTAGCAGTTACCAAAGGAGAGGGGTGGAGGAGGGTGGGTGGGAAGAGAGGGAGAAGGGGATTGAGGGGTATTATGACTGGCATACATGGTGTGGGGGGAATCATGGGGGAAGAGAGTGTAGTACCAAGAAGGCAAATAGTGACTCTGTGGCATCTTACTATGTACTGATGGGCAGTGACTGCAATGGGGTGTGGGGGGGACACGATAATATGGATGACTGTAGTAACCACATTGGTTGTTCATGTGAAACCTTCATAAGAGTGTATATCAATAATACCTTAATAAAATTAAAAAAAAGCTTATAGACAAAAATTTCTTTAAAATTATTGGAGGTATAATTTACATGTAACAAAATGCACTGATCTTAAGTGCTCATTCAATGATAAAACAACCAATCTAAATGTTTGTTCAGTTACAAAAAATGAGTTTTGGTAGTTGCATGTGCCTGCAAAACTGCCATCCTAAAAAAAGTGGAGAATGTATCCATCATTCCAAACAATTATTTCAATATACCCACTTCCTTCCTCTCCTCATTTTCTGACTTCTAGCAGCATAGATGAGTTTTCCTGTTCTTATGCTTAAAATAATGGATAATTGGGTACCCATTCTTTTCTGTCTGAATTCTTTTTTTCAACATATTTCTGAGAATCATCCATGTTGCTGGGTGTTAGCTACAACTTATTTTTCTTTTTATTGATGAGTAGTATTTCAGTGAATACACCAGAAGTTGTTTATCCATTCTCCTTTGATGGATATTTGGGATGTTTCCAGGTTTGGGCTATAATGAACAAGGCTATCGTGATCATTTACGTCTTGTGAGCAACACGCGTTTTCATTTCTCTTGAAATAATACCTTCTGGGAAACTGCCAAAAGCGTTCACATAATTTTACATCTCCATCAAAAGTGGAAGTTCCGGTTGCTCTACAGCCTGACCAATCTTCAACACTGTTAGTATATTTGACCTACATAGTGTATAGCCCTTCTAGGGGGTGTGAATAGCAACTTACGGTAGCGATGACTAATGATAAGCACCTTTCTGTTTGTTTGTTTTTTTGATAAGCAGCTTTAGATGTCCTTACTGATTATTCTTCTACCTTCTTTGTGAAATGTCTGTTCAAGTCCTTTGGCCATTATAAAAAACAATTTTATTGAGGTATAGTTTACATAAAAAATTCACCTGTTTACAATTCAATGCTTTTTAATAATTTATGGAGTTGTGCAACCATCACCATAATCCAATTTTAGAACACTCCATCACCCAGTACGATCCCTCATGCTGTTTTTATTTAGCATACAATGTTTGAGGTTTGTTCATGTTTTAGCATGTGTAGTATTTCACTTTTTTATTGCTGAATAGTGTTCCACTGTATGATTATATTTTATTTATCTGTTCATTGATTAATGGACATTTGGGTTATTCCCACTTTTTAGCTATTATGAATAGTGCTTCCGTGATATTTACATGCATGTCTTTGCGTGGACATATGTTTTCATTTGTCTTGGTTAGATACCTAGGAGTGGAATTGCTAGGTGATATGGTAAATTTATATTTAACCTTTAAGAAACTGCCAGACTGCTTTCTGAAGTGGTTGTTACTATTTTACATTCTGCCCAGCAATGTACAAGGGTTACCATGTTACCATTTCTCCCCATTCTCACCAACATTTGTCATTCTCTATCTTTTTGAATTATAGTCATTCTAGTGGGTGTAGTTGGTATCTCATTGCGGTTTTAATTTGCATTTCCCTAGTGACTAAGCATTTTGAATATCTTTTCATGCATTTACTGGGCATTTGTATATCGTTTTTTGGGACCTAGTTAAGTATTTTGCCCATTTTAAAATTTGGCTGCCTCTTTCTTACTGAGTTGTAATTCTTACTTACAGATTCTCAGTGGTATTCCTTTGTGAGATGTGTATTCAAAGTCTATGACTTTGTCTATTCATTTTCTTAATGTTGTCTTTTGATAAATAGAATTTTAATATTTTTATTAGGCCCAGCTCATCAATTTTTTTTTTTTATGGTTCATACTTTTTATGGCTTGTGGAAGAAGTCTTTGCTAATCCCAAAGCCATGAGGATACTCTCCTAAGTTTTCTTCTAAATGCTCTAGGGTTCTAGTTTTTATGATTGGGTCTTTGACCAATCTGAAATTAATTTTTGTGTATAGGGTGAGATACAGTTGAAGTTCATTGTTAGAGGGATTTTCCTCCTCTACTTGAATTAACTTGGTATCTTGCTGCAAATTCAGTGATCATGTATGTGTGCATCTATTTCTGGATTCTCTATCCTGTACCACTGATCTATTTGTCTATCCTTATACCAATACCACACTGTCTTGATAATTAGAGCTTTATAATAAGTCCTCAAATCTGGCAGATTAAGTCTTTTATCCTTTTTTAAGTTTGGCTAATGAGAGCCTTTGTATTTCCATATATATTTTAGAATCAGCTTATGAATTTTGATTGGGACTGAATTGAATCCAGATATAATTTAGGGAGAAAGAACATCACTAACAATATTATCATCCATTCTATGAACATAGTATATCTCTTTAATTATTTTAGGATTTCATTAATTTCTCTCAGTGAGGTTTTATAGTGTTAAGTATAGAGGACACGTATAGCTTTCAGTATATTTGCTCCAAGGTATCTAATTTTTTTATAACATTGCAAATAGAATTTTAAATAATTCCATTTTTCAATTGTACCAAAAAAAATGTTATTTCTGCAATCATCCTAAACAAAATATGTATAAATTCTGCTTAATTTTTTAAATAGACAGGAACTCAATCTACAGAAAGACCACCCAAATCTCATTCTAGACACTCAAATTTTAACCAAGGCAAATAATTTCTGATGCAGTGATACAAAATGAATGCAAATTTTATCCATCTGCATCCCCTATTCAAGAAGTCATAGCAGGAGAGGGCTCAAGATGGCGGCGTGAGTAGGGTGGCGGAAATCTCCTCCCAAAACCATATATATTTTGAAAATACAACAAATACAACTATTCCTAAAAGAGGGAACAGAAGATACAGTACAACAGCCAGGCTACATCTACATCTGTGAGAACTCAGTATCTCACAAAGGGGATAAGATACAAAGCCGTGACCCAGCGGGACCCAAGGACTCGCCCACCCCAAGTCATCAGCGGGAGGAAAAGAATCAGAGTGGGGAGGGAGTGGAAGCACAGGACTGCTAAATAACCAGCCCTAGTAATCTGCACTGGGAGCACAGATACACATCGCATGGTATACTGGATATTAGAGAAATGGAAGGGCAGGATCTGAGACGGAGAGTGCGAGCGGGTCCTAGCAGCCGGCTCCCCTGGGACAAAAGAGATGCGGGCGCTTTTTTAAAAGTCTTAAATGGACAAGGACCCAAGAACTGAACAAAATCGTCCTGGCACACTCAGCCCAGCAGGCTGGGAATCTTGAGCAACTTCGGGCTCCCTAATCCCCTGCGGTTAAAGCAGCCCCAAAGCTGCTCACAGCAATAAGCAGCCTGCCATTCGTTCCACCCAGCCAGTGCTGCAAATGAACCGGCTGACCTGCCACAGCTGCGGAGCAGCCGGAGAGCGGCCCCGCCCACAGCAACCACACAGAGTCTCCTCAAGCACGCAGCTAACGTGGACGGGCAGCAGAAGCTGGACCAAAGTCCGGAAGGCGCTAAGGGGCCCGTGCTTGCAGTAGAAAGCACTCAGTGTGGCTGCAACCCCCACGCAGTGCTCTAGGCTAGCCTGAGGGGGGCCTTGCCCACGGGAGCCCAGGAGATCATCCCAGAGACTGCCTCCCAGTGTGTGGGAAACCAGCATAAGCAGTGGGGAAGGGCTAGGGAAACAACAAGCAGGAAGGGACTGTTCTCCCAGCTGACACACGTGTCACCTGCCTGCGACCACTTCTATGGCCACAAAAGGACAGAAGAGTCTGGTCCAGTCAAAAATCACTCAGACAACACCAGAGAGAGGATGTGGTGGGAGAGATTTAACCAATTTACCTGAAAAAAAATTCAAAATAAAACTCATAACCATGCAGATGGACCTACAGAGAAGTATGCAAGAGCTAAGGGATGAAGTCGGGAGGGAGATTACAGAAATGAAACATTCGATAGATGGGCTTAAGAGCAGACTGGACGAGATGCAAGAGACTGTTAATGGAATAGAAATTAGAGAACAGGAATACAGAGAAGCTGAGTCAGAGAGAGATAAAAGGATCTCTAGGAAAGAAAGGATATTAAGAGAAGTGTGTGACCAATCCAAACGGAACAATATTCGCATTATAGGGGTACCAGAAGAAGAAGAGAGAAAAAAAGGAATACAAAGTGTCTTTGAAGAAATAATTGCCAAAAACTTCCCGAAGCTGGGGAAGGAAATAGTCTCTCAGACCATGGAAGCCCACAGATCTCCCAACACAAAGGACCCAAGGAGGACAACACCAAGACATATAATAATTAAAATGGAAAAGATCAAAGAAAAGGACAGAGTATTAAAGGCAGCCAGAGAGAGAAAAAAGGTCACCTACAAAGGAAAACCCATCGGGCTATCAGCAAACTTCTCAACAGAAACCTTACAGGCCAGAAGAGAATGGCATGATATATTTAATGCAATGAAACAGAAGGGCCTTGAACCAAGAATACTGTATCCAGCACAAACATCATTTAAATTTGAGGGAGGGAGTAAACAATTCCCAGACAAACAAAAGTTGAGGGAATTTGCTTTCCACAAACCACCTCTACAGGATATTTTAAAGGGACTGCTGTAGATGGAAGCACTCCTAAGGCGAAATAGATGTCACCAGAGAAAATAAAATCATAGCAATGAAAGCAGACCATCCGAATAACAACTAAAGGGAAAAAAAAATAATCAACTATCCACAAAAACAGTCAAAGGAAACACAAAAGAGTACAGAAAAAAACACCTAACATATAAAGAACGGAGGAGGAAGAATAAGAAGGGAGAGAAATAAAGAATCATCAGACTGTGTTAATAATAGCTTAATAAGAGAGTTAAGTTAGACTGTTAGTAAAGAAGCTACCCTTGAACCTTCAGTAACCACGAATCCAAAGCCTACAATGGCAATAAGCATATATTTATCGATAATCACCCTAAATGTAAATGGACTGAATGCACCAATCAAAAGACACAGAGTAATAGAATGGATTAAAAAGCAAGACCCATCTGTACACTGCTTACAAGAGACTCACCTCAAACCCAAAGATATACACAGACTAAAAGTGAAGGGATGAAAAAAGATATTTCACGCAAACAACAGGGAGAAAAAAGCAGGTGTTGAGTACTTGTATCAGACAAAATAAACTTCAAAACAAAGTAGCAAGAGATAAAGAAGGACATTACATAATGAAAAAAGGGGTCAGTCCAACAAGAAGACATAACCATTATAAATATATATGCACCCAACACAGGAGCATGGACATAAGTGAAACAAATACTAACAGAATTAAAGGAGGAAATAGACAGCATTGCATTCATTTTAGGAGACTTCAACACAGCACTCACTCCAAAGGATAGATCAACCAGACAGAGAATAAGTAAAGATACAGAGGCACTGAACAACACACTAGAACAGATGGACCTAACAGACATCTACAGAACTCTACACCCAAAAGCAGTAGGATACACATTCTTCTCAAGTGCACATGGAACATTTTCCAGAATAGACCACATACTAGGCTACAAAAAGAACCTCAGTAAATTAAAAAATATTGAAATTGTACCAACCAACTTCTCAGACCACAAAGGTATAAAACTAGAAATAAATTGTACAAAGAAAACAAAAAGGCTCACAAACACATGGAGGCTTAACAACATGCTCCTAAATAATCAATAGATGAACGACCAAATTAAAACAGAGATCAGGCAATATATGGAGACAAATAACAACAACAGCACAAAGCCCCAACTTCTGTGGGACGCAGCAAAGGCAGTTCTAAGAGGAAAGTATATAGCAGTCCAGCCCTATTTAAAGAAGGAAGAGCAATCCCAAATCAATAGTCTAAAGTGACAATTATTGAAATTGGAAAAAGAAGAACAAATGAGGCCCAAAGTCAGAAGGAGGGACATAATAAAGATCAGAGAAGAAATAAATAAAATTGAGAAGAATAAAAGAATAGAAAAAAATCAATGAAACCAAGAGTTGGTTCTTTGAAAAAATAAACAGAATAGATAAACCCCTAGGCAGACTTATCAAGAGAAAAAAATAATCTACACACATAAACAGAATCAGATATGAGAAAGGAAAAATAACGACAGACCCCACAGAAATACAAAGAATTATAAGAAAGTACTATGAAAATCTATATGCTAACAAGCTGGAAAACCTAGAAGAAATGGACAACTTCTTAGAAAAATACAACCTTCCAAGACTGACCAAGCAAGAAACAGAAAATCTAAACAGACCAATTACCAGCAACAAAATTCAATCGGTAATCAAAAAACTACCCAAGAACAAAACCCCTGGGCCAGATGGATTCACCGCTGAACTTTATTAGATATATAGAAGAGACATAATACCCATTCTCCTTAAAGTTTTCCAAAAAATAGAAGAGGACGAAATACTTCCAAACTCATTCTATGAAGCCAGCATCACTCTAATACCAAAACCAGGCAAATAGAAAATTACACACCAATATCCCTGATGAACATAGGTGCAAAAATACACAACAAAATATTAGCAAACCAAATTAAAAAATACATGAAGAGGATCATACACCATGATCAAGTGGGATTCATCTCAGGGATGCAAGGATGGTACAACATTAAAAAATCCATCAACACCATCCACCACACCAAGAAAAAGAAGAAGAAAAACCACATGATCATCTCTATCAATACTGAAAAAGCATTGGACAAAATTCAACATCCATTCATGATAAAAACTCTTAACAAAATGGGTATAGAGGGCAAGTACCTCAATATAATAAAGGTCATATATGACAAACCCACAGCCAACATCATACGTAACAGTGAGAAGCAGAAAGCTTTTCACCTAAGATAGGGAACAAGACAGGGATGCCCACTCTCCCCACTGTTATTCAACATAGTACTGGAGGTCCTAGCCATGGCAATCAGACAAAACAAAGAAATACAAGGCATCCAGATTGGTAAAGAAGAAGTTAAATTGTCAGTATTTGCAGATGACATGATATTGTACATAAAAAACCCTAAAGACTCCACTCCAAAACTACTAGAACTAATATCTGAATTCAGCAAAGTTGCAGGATACAAAATTAATACACAGAAATCTGTTGCTTTCCTATACACTAATGATGAGCTAACAGAAAGAGAAATCAGGAAAAGATTTCCATTCACAATTGCATCAAAAAGAATAAAATACCTAGGAATAAACCTAACCAAGGAAGTGAAAGACCTATACCCTGAAAACTACAAGACACTCCTAAGAGAAATTAAAGAGGACACTAACAAATGGAAATTCATCCCTTGCTCTTGGGTAGGAAGAATATTCTGAAAATGGCTATACTACTTAAAGCAATCTACAGATTCAATGCAATCCCTATCAAAATACCAACAGCATTCTTCAATGAACTGAAACAAATTGTTCTAAAATTCATATGGAACCACGAAAGACCCCAAATATACAAAGCAATCCTGAGAAGGAAGAATAAAGCAGGGGGGATCTCGCTACCCAACTTTAAGCTCTACTATAAAGCCACTGTAATCAAGATAATTTGGTACTGGCACAAGAACTGACCCACAGACCAGTGGAACAGAATAGAGTCCATATATTAACCCAAATATATATGGTCAATTAATATATGATAAAGGAGCCATGGATATACAATGGGGAAATGACAGCCTCTTCAACAGCTGGTGTTGAGAAAACTGGACAGCTACATGTAAGAAAATGAAACTGGATCATGGTCTAACCCCATACACAAATGTAAATTCAAAATGGATCAAAGACCTGAATGTAAGTCATGAAACCATAAAACTCTTAGAAAAAAACATAGGCAAAAATCTCTTAGACATAAACACGAGCAACTTCTTCATGAACATATCTCCCCAGGCAAGGTAAACAAAAGCAAAAATGAACAAGTGGGACTACATCAAGCCGAAAAGCTTCTGTACAGCAAAGGACACCATCAGTAGAACCAAAAGGCATCCTACAGTATGGGAGAATATATTCATAAATGACATATCTGATAAGGGGTTGACATCCAAAATATATAAAGAGCTCACGCACCTAAACAAACAAAAAGCAAATAACCCAATTAAGAAACGGGCAGAGGATCTGAACAGACACTTCTCCAAAGAAGAAATTCAGATGGCCAACAGACACATGAAAAGATGCTCCACATCGCTAATCATCAGAAAAATGCAAATTAAAATCACAATGCAACATCACCTCACACCCGTAAGGATAGCCAACATCCAAAACACAAACAACAACAAATGTTGGTGATGATGTGGAGAAAGGGGCACCCTCCTACACTGCTGGTGGGAATGCAAATTAGTTCAACCATTGTGGAAAGCAGTATGGAGGTTCCTCAAAAAACTCAAAATAGAAATACCATTTGACCCAGGAATCCCACTCCTAGGAATTTACCCTAAGAATACAGCAGCCCAGTTTGAAAAAGACATATGCACCCCTATGTTTATCACAGCACTATTTACAATAGCCAAGAAATGGAAGCGACCTAAGTGTCCATCAGTAGATGAATGGATAAAGAAGATGTGGTACATATACACAATGGAATATTACTCAGCCATAAGAAGAAAACAAATCCTACTATTTGCAACAACATGGATGGAGCTAGAGGGTATTATGCTCAGTGAAATAAGCCAGGTGGAAAAAGACAAGTATCATATGATTTCACTCATATGTGGAGTATAAGAACAAAGAAAAAAACTGAAGGAACAAAACAGCAGCAGACTCACAGAACTCAAGAATGGACAAACAGTTATCAAAGGGAAAGGGACTGGGGAGGATGGGTGGGAAGGGAGGGATAAGGGGGGAAAAAGGGGCATTACGATTAGCAGATGTAATGTTGGGGGGGCACGGGGAGGGCTGAACAACTCAGAGAAGACAAGTAGTGATTCTATAGCATCTCACTACGCTCTTGGACAGTGACTGTAACTGGGCATGTGGTGGGGACTTGATGATGTGGGGAGCCTAGTAACCATGATGTTGCCTAGTAACCATGATGTTGTTCATGTAATTGTAGATTTATGATATCAATCAATCAATCAATAAATAAATAATAACCACACAAAAATAAGTAAATAAATAAATTAGTCACAGGGAAGGAAGAACAGCATAGGGAATATAACAAATTATATTCTAATATCTTTGTATTGTGATAGATGGTAACTACACTTACTGTGTTGAGAATTTAGTAATGAATATAATTTTCAAATCACTATGTTGTACAACTGAAAGCATTATAATGTTGCATGTCAACTATATTTCAATAAAAAGTTTAAAATATTGTCAGAAAAAAAAGAAGTCATAGCAAAAATTTTAGATGCATTATTACCTAATGATTCTTAGAAAAACTTTCTACTATGTAGTAAAATTTGTGTGGGTAAGAATATATTAGAGGGGAAGGGGCGTATATTATAGACTTTCAATGAGTTTCTACTGCTCTAAATGGCTAAAGATTAGCCATAGATACTAGCATATCTATTTAATGATATTAAATTAAATATATTTTTGAAGGCTCAAATGGCATGATGAGGATACCCTGTGGTTGAGAATTACCTGATTTATTAAAATATTTATTTAGAATTTTAAAAGTATGTCTTCAAAACAAATGTAAAAAATGGGGTAAATTTATTTTTATTAGGTTTTTCTTTTTGAAAAAGGATTTAGTTGTATTATCCTCAAAAAAAGAAATAAATTCTCTCATAGAATTAGATGCAGAGTCAGTTGAGTATAATATCTACTCACTGCTTATGTGCTTACAGTTTGTTTAGGGTTTTGGAAAACCCACTATCTAAACAAGAAGAGCAAGAAGTCATTAAGAGAATAAACATGGCATAAAAGGTTTCTGGATCTCTACCTCCATCTTCACAGTCTTCAGGGGCTTTGGCTTTCTTACAAAGACGAGGATCCAACCAGGTGGTTGTCTTGGTATTGTGGCTGTAGAATAAAGATTTCAATTAGAAATAGCAAAATAAAGATGGGGAAAACGATTTCAAAAGCAAAGGTTAAAAGTGAATAAAAGGTATATGATGTTGGCACATTTATCTCTTATAGGTTCCGCTTTGTATACCTCTGATTCAATAACCTATTGCACTCAGTCTGTTACTTCAAAACTATTATCAAGGAAAGCTAATGCTAAAAGCCCTAATTTGGGAATGAAGACTCTCAAGAAGGGAGAAGATGCCAATGACAGAAAGAAGACACTTACTGAAGCAGTCAAAATGTTTCAAAGGGTGGTCACATAGCCCCATACATTGCATTATCTAGTAGAAAAAGCTGTATTGAAAAATACGTTTGCATGCTAGCTGACTTCTTTCCTCTATCCTTTCAAAAAGCACTGTATTTCTTGATTGCCTGTGTTGTATAGGCACTGTGCTGAGGCCTAGGAATACAGAGATTAACAGACAGATCCCCTGTCCTCACAGGGGCTCCTTAAAATACAATATAGTTATGAAATAAAAAATTTTAATGTCTGTTTCTGCAACACACAAGTAAAATTGATGGGTATAGTTCAACTGAACTCTCCAAAACTTAGTTTTCATCAGTATGGACCATTTATTTGAGAGAAAAAAAAGGTAGAATAAAAGACACCCTCACCCCGCATCCCTTTTTTATGAAGTAGGTCACAAATGCTTTAATTTCATTACGGGTCACAATTAGTTAGCTTCAGACCAAGACACCATGCAGTGGATATTAATGCTAAAACAAAATTATCACACAGCTGAGTAGACAGTGTTAGAGTTTAAATATCTGAAATATGAAGATTAAAGAAAGAAAAAATCATGGAAGAGAATATACAGGAATGCAACAAGGTTTAAAGTTATTATCAAAGTAGTGTGAAAATAACAATGTGACTAAGCTCTCTTTCTTTGGGGTCTTTAACATGAGATAAACTGTCCAATCTCTACATTGACCACTCTTAGGAAATCAAGCCAATGGTTCCAAGAATTAATTGTATTTTCTATGCCTTTTCTAACTCCTGAGCTACTTACACTGCATACAACCCCTTCTTATACATTTCCAAGGATGATATTGGTTGGTAGACTATGGCAGAAATACTTTTTGTATGCTGAATAATGGGCAATCTAAGTAGGAAAAATTAGGATTGTTTCTAGCAAGTCTGTGTTACCCATTCTGTCAGAGAGATACTTCTCTACACCAAAACCAGTTAAATCAATTTTGAAAAAATTGAAAAGAAATTAGGCCTCCAAAGAGGCCTAGCATCATGCAGAAAAAAATGGAAAAAAAACCATGGGCATATCTTGCTAAGCGAAAATCAAAATTGCTACTTGAAAAAAGCTTAACTTTGGTTCTAATGATCTGAAATTGTTATGGCTAAATTAGCAGATGTAGGTAATCAACTAGAGGATTTTATGAGAAATTTCCAAAAGAAATGCCCATGAAGACTATACCCAGAACATAACAGCTAAAAATTATAGACCTACATTAGTATTCTTTTTGTACAGATGCACATTTTAACAGCAGCAGTAACACAGATCAAACACATTAGCTACAGCAAACAAGAGAGCTTTATCTATCAGCAAATACTATTCAACTACATTCTGGGCATTAACTCCTTATCAGGTACATGGTTTGCAAGTATTTCCTCCTATTCTGCAGTTTGCTTTTTCACTCTTTTGATTGTTCCCCTTCGATGCACATAAGTTTTTAAGTTTGATGAAGTCCCATTCGTCTATTTTTTGCTTTTGTTGCCTATGCTTTTGGTGTCATATCCAAGAAGTCCTTGCCAAGCCCAGGATCACGAAGCTCTTCCACTTTGTTTTCTTCTAAGAGTTTTATAGTTACCAGTCTTACATTTAGGTCTTCAATCCATTTTAATAATGTTCAACTATAGAGTCATTTCTTTCATAAATTCTTTCTCCTCTGTCATTTAGTAACTTATCCCTGTTTTCTGTAGGGATGAAGTACTGCCAGATTCTGTGTCTCAAAATCTGCTACTAAAGATATTTTAGCCATTTCTAGTGACTCCACATCTTACTTGGGGGTTTAGTCCTAAAGTCAGAATGAAAGTCAAAAGTCTAAATTACCCCTGAAAAACACTTTAAGTTGTCCCTAGAAAAGAACAGATCTGATTTTGTCTTTTTTTAATATCCTCATCATCAATGTTTATATAAATGTATAATGGAATCAATAATGTACCATGTATGGTAAAAAGAATACAATGCACACAAAATCTATGTCTTTTAAATACTAGAATCCCACTTGGTCTAGCAAGATGTTCACTCTATGGGAAGGAAGTGGAATTGAGGAAACAGATTCAAGTCTCCCACCCCTAATTCATCTCTCAGTATATGTTCTCTGAGTATAGTACCTAGACCTCAATATTTTAATTGTTATTTAATTGCTATATTCTGCAACTTCACTATATTTGTATTCTACCTCTGGGCAAATTCCTTTAAAGATGAGGATTACAGCTTAATGAGAATATAAAAGTACTTCATAATGAAACTTCCAATACGTTATTTGCATAGTATTATTTGCTGGTGCAAACAATGTAACATTTAAAATTGATCAAAATCATGTGGTATTCTGTATCTCCATAAATATATTTATATTTATATTGATAGCACTTTCACATAAAATAGTTTTATATTTTGTGAATTCATATTGTACCAATTATTCTGAGGATCAGTGATATTTTCTTCCTGTATTATTTACTTATATTGCCTGAGTATATCAAACCCAAACTCTAGGACTGAAAATATTTAGCTCAGATAATAAATGCACCTACCCTCCAAATGATGGTAATTCTTGAACTGCTCTTTAAGTTGGACAATTTACCAAAAAGTTTTTTAAAAAACAGCAAAGCAAAACACCCTTTATTCCTATATTTTTCATTGTTAGCGATAAACCTGTTTTTAATCATTCTGTTTTTATAAACACTATAAACACTATTCCTTTATCCAAGTCAAATAAAAATGAAATGTCATCCAGGGAAATAATCAGATTAAGAATCAACTGTAACCTGTATGAAGAAGAAAAAAAAGAGAGGAGAAAGAAGTGGAAGCCTTGTGAAATGAGGCTAAAACTTGTTTAAGGCAAGTCTCATAGTGACAGGGATGTGAGAAGACATACGGACATCTGCTTACTCAATGAAGTAGATCATCCCGGTGTCAGTGTAGGCCATTTCCCAGTTTTTGGGCAGTGGTTCCAGATTCTCATCTCTCATCATATAATTTCTAAAGTCCATGGAGCTGTTTGTTTGGTTGTAACTTGGGACAGTCTTCACCCAGTCAGATGACCCAGAATGCCTCTCTCTGTTTTCTGCTATTCAAAACAGGACAGTGTGGAAAGTAGGTAAAGTCACACTCCGTTCAAACAGTGCTCTTCATTTCTAACAAAAGGCCAAATATTTATTTCCTTGTCTATTATGTTCATATTGTGCTACAATTTTTTAAATAACAAATAAACATACTGAATTGTTTTTCATTTGTTGGATCACGGTAACCCTGTGCAGTACCTCTAATGCTCGTCTGTGATAGAAGCGAAAATGATGCTAGAATCAGTTTGGTATATACTGAATACGAACCAATCAACACCACACTGACCGTACAGCCGCAGCGCTTACACAGACCTTTAATGAGCCAGGCTCTATTTTAAGCACTTTACATATATTAACTCATCATCCTCACAGCAACGCTGTGAGTACATTTTATTGTTATTCCTGTCTTAAAATGAAGAAACTAAGGCACAGTGAGGTTAAATTAACTCAACCAAGGTTACACAGCTAATAAACGGCAAAGCCAGGAATTGAGTCTAAGTGGTCCCTGCTCTTAGCTGTTACCCCAACCTGCCTGTATACATTTAACACAGCCCTTTAGAATAATAATCTTTAAAAATTACACTCCAATAGACTTCCTGTTGTTAAATATAATTCTCTGTTGGTGGTATTAAAATCCTTTTAGAGTCCCAAAGCCCATAATGTAGGTAAGTACTAAAATTTGTCTAGGGAGTTACTAATTCACACACTTAAAACTAATTTCTAAAACTTAAAAGGTAACATAACTAACACCTCTGAACTGCAGGCAATGCCTCAGGATCAGAGAATCTTGGAAGAAGCCTTCGAAATCATTATATATAACTCCTTATAGTACTTCCACTGCCACCATCCTTTACCCAGCCAAGTTCTATGATGGATCAGTATACTACTCACCACCTCCCACTGTTCCTCACCCCCATCCATGCCCTGGCCTTGCCCTCACTGCCCTTACTCAACTTAAATTCCATGACCGAACATTATAACCACCCTTGTAAACTCCTGATTGCTTTGTCCCAACCTCAGTTCATCATACTTACCTGGTTGAACCACAATTCTGCTTAGATCTTATTCTCCACCTATTCTACACCAGCACATGCAGCTTAACACAGGCAACACTAACTGGTTCACTCTTACTTCATGATCCAGAGGGTATTTAATGGTGTATGACAATCACAGGACACGTCCTTTGTCCATTCACTCGGACACTCTCCTAGGTAAATATTTCATACCTTCTTTCTCCTTAAATCTTCTTGTACTTCTCCCTTACCCCTAATTTCATTTGATGACCCTGTTTCCTATTTTACTAAAAAAGTAGAAGCAAGCAGAAGACAATTTCCACAAATTCTCACTCTTAGATCCACACAGCACCTGTGACCATTTGCTCCAGCTTCTGTTGCTGTGGAAGAACTGTCTGTGCTCCTAGCTAAGGTTAACTCCTCAATTACATCCTATCCCCTCTTGCCTATTGCAATTCTCTCACTTTCTCTCCTGCATCACCAATATTCCCTACCTAGCAAATCATATCCAGCCACATCAAAACAAACTACTTTTCTATTCTTAAAAAGAAATTAAACAGTTGTCTTTACATCTAGCAACCACCCCATTTCTCTCCTCTACATCAAACATCCTTGAAAGAGCTTTATACTTGCTACTCTACTTCTATCCCTGCATTTTCTCTGGAACTCACTCCAACAAGGTTTTTGATCTCTCAATGATAAAACTGTTCTTATCAATGTTACCAATCACATCTTCCCAGATAAATCCAATGACCAACTACTTGAGCTATTAGTAGCATCTGACATAGCTGATTGATCACCTTCTTCCTTGAATCATTCTCCCCCTGGCTTCCAGGACTACATTCTCTTGGGCTTCCTTCTATTTCATTTCCCCAAATTTGAATAAGTTAACAACTATGGTTAGTATTTATTCAGAAAAGACCAAGGGCTTGTAGTCATGTCTTTCATTATTTTTTTCATTAAAACATTTTGAATATTTTCTCTTAAAAAGAAATATATAATCCAATGGAAGTGTCCAGTGATATCTATATTCAAGAGGTAGTATACAAGCTGTCTCCCACACACTCTTGGACATACTCCCTTTAAATATTTACATCAAGGACCATGCAACATCTGGTTTAACAACTGGCTTACGCGACAAGCATTAACTATGAAGACTACAGACAGGTTTTCCTCTAAGGGAATTATAGTGGCCACTGAAAGGCTCTGCATTAGAAAGTAAAAAAAAAAAAAAAAAAAAAATTTGTTTTCCCTCAAATTAAGAACATAATCACAGTCTTAGCACTTAAATATGTTAACAAACTTAATTTTGTGGGAGAGCAGAGCTGACATCAACATCAAAAGGCTCTATGAGATGATCATTTCCCTAACAACCCCTAAAGAATTAGATGTGTATTCACCTGAACCCTTTTAGACCTGTTTTCAGTCTTTACACACAAATATATTGGGATAATTAACATTAAATATATTATGTGGCATAACTATGCGAGATGTTAGGACTATAATACAGGACTCATGCTCTAGAGAAGGACAAAGTGATTATATTAAGAAAGTAAATACTTATATATAGTAAATTTTACTAACTGATGAAGGAAAATACCAGAATGCCCTGGGAAAATAATATGGTAATGGGTTCTACAAATTTGGGAATATGATCAAATTCATTCATTTATGGTTTATCAATAAAATATTTTCTTAGTTCCTACTCTGTGCCTGGCAGTTTATGCTACAAGGGATAGAAAAATGAACAAAACAAGTTTAAAAATCCCAGCCCTTATGAAGTTTGTATTTAGTGTTTAGAATGGAATTATTATAATAAATAGCACTGAAATTAGTTCTGCTTTGACTCTGTGCTTTCCTTACACTCTCGAGCAAGCGTAAGATTCTCCTAAGCAATCACACATTATTGAGGAGTACTTAAAAGGAAATTCTCCACCACTAAAATTGTGTTGGTTTTTGCATTTAATGAAAAATATGAGAGTCAAGTTTGGAAATTTTCTTTGAGAGATTCAGAATTTAAACTCAGAATATTGCTAACAAATCTTTCAGGTAATTTTTATTAGCATATTTCCAACCTCTGTACTTTGTTTTGGTTGAAGGTTCTATCCTAAAACATCTACACTTTGCTTATACCCTGTAAAGTAGGACTTAAGCCATCAAGATTCCCATATTCTAGCATCAGAATGAAACTCCTATCTTTTAAGTAGCACAGTAAATGGCCTATTATATTATTTACTAATTATAGCTTACTACTGATTTATCAAAACTGCCACTTGCCAACTAACTACAGCTTACAAGACAATCAACAGAGATATAAATTATTCCACACACAACCTTTTAAAAATATTAGAATCTCATCACTTGCTCAGCTTATGTCTTGTGAAAATTTTTACTTCCAATGCACTGTCATGCTGAAGTCAACCTGGAAGATCAGTTAGAGGTTTTTCATCTATTTATGAACCTGCATTTCCACTGCCATTAATAGCTTCCTTGTCCTCCTCATCTTCTTCTTCAGGAAGAGAGCTGTCCATTCTTTCCATCTTGCTGACAGATGTAGTTCGTTTTCTTTGGGATTCTGTGTCAAACTCATTATCAAAGAGAACCTGATCAACTGGATCTGGCTGGAACGGGCTGGGTTCTGCTGGAGGCTTGGGAGTTCCATAGAAGTTTCCTGAAATGGACAAAATAACAACAGCTGAGAGTACTAAAGTTGAATTGAGAGTCAGGACAATAACGTAGTGTATGTCTCTGCCCTATTATCTTATACTGCTATTTTTGAATACCTACCACTGGCCAAAAGGAGGCCAAAACACTTTTTGGTAATGGAGGAGGTGGAAAGAATAGGAAGAACTAATTTATCAAGTTCCCTTCACATACATTATCTAACATTTTAGGACTGTTGGTGCTACGAACAGTTAGATGACTTTATGTACATAGACTATTCCTATAAGGCTTGCTTTGCATAAATTCTAAATCAGGACCTAATTTGTGAATTTAAATGCATCAATGCTCTCATGTAGGACTAACTGGCATAAAAAGTGGGAGTAAAGAAAGAGAAAACTAACTCAAATAATTTTGTTCTTATGTGCAACATAATGAACTACTTTGGTAAAATGAGGAAATACGTGGGCAAAGGATAAAGCTAATAACTAACTAGCCCGTGCGGAAATGTAGGCTGTTTATGAAAAGTAATTCTTAAAGTTTTTCTGACATTCTAATTATATTACTTTACCTGATAATTTACTGAACAAACAGAGACATTATTAGCACAATTTAATATTAGCTTACTCTCAGGAAAGCCTTATTTAGAAATAAAGTATTTCTATACTTTAGTATGTTAAAACTTGAGGATCAGTACTTTTTACTGTAAAAAATAAATGTTCTAGAATAGAATGAAATGAGAACTGAATATCCTCTCAATTTGCCATGTAGTACCATTAGGCAGCCAAATACAATGGGAAAGTGCCCAAGGGGTCCGGCTACAGTAACGGTTTGCGTCTCCCGCTAGTCTATGCTAATATTACAGGAGGATAAATACGGTTAGGGTGTAAAATACTCATGCTCTTCTATTATTTTTAAAAAAATCACATCTTCTGATCAAAGCCCCATGTTCCTAAGGAGGTAATCAAGATACTCATTCACATAAGGGGCATAAATGGATTATTTCTTCTAGGTGAAAAAAGAACAGGTTGTTCACTAAAATAACTGAAGCAAATCTACAAAAACAGTTTACATTGCGTCATGCATGCTTTGAGGGGAAAGCATTAAGATGAATTCTTTGGAAATTTGACTTTGGGTAGTAATTTTCATTAAAATATGCAAGGCAAAACAATGAAATCGAACTATAAAACTTTTCAACTATTATCTTGCTTCTCCCACTCAACTATTCCCTTGGTTCCAAATCCCTGTTTGAAATGGAGTTATTCATATGTCATGCAGATGGATGCAAAGATGCGTATTAAAACAGATTAAGAGGGATCTCTTCAAAGTTTCTGAAACATACATAATAGCAAGGAACCAATGAAAAAACCACACTTCTCTGAGGCAGAGGGCACAGAAATGCTCCAAACAGAGGTTTGACTAAGAAATAGGGAGGATGTCCTAAGATTTCATTTTTTCCTGTATTTTGTCCAGTAATCACAGCACCAAGGAATTTGGATGCCCCATGACAAAAATAAAAGTCCATTTTTTCTTACCAGAAGCACTAAAAATGCCTTTTACTGTGTATTCTTAGTAATTACTATCTACCTCTATGAAGTTCAACATTTTTCTAGGGTAAAAATCAGAAAAAGATTCAGGATATTGTGATTGCTATCCATAATCATTGAAAACAGTTAAGGACTTCTGAAGTTTCATCAGTTTCCTTACTTAAAAAAAAATGATTGGGCTTAGATTTAAAAAGGAAAACCAGCATTATTTGTAAATAAATTAGATCTATTTTTCTTGAGTTGTTGGTAAATACCAAGATTTCAGATACACCATAGTATAAAATGATAAGGTTTGTGAACCCTGACTACAGCTATTAACAGGAAAAGTTTTTCATCTTTTTGAAGCTGTTTGGAGCTTTTTATTCCCCCACTTTCTTTTCTCTTTTCTGAAGGCTTTTTTATTTTTACAATAGAATTATCAATGATTAAATATTTTAAACATATATAAGATCACAGATAATTATATGAGAAACATTTTTATTTTTTTATTTTCACATCCTCCAGTTATTAATTTTTGCCAGATTCCTTTTCAGGTCTCACTTCTTTTCCTCTTTAAGGACATATATATATATATATATATAAAAATGTATGATCATATATACAATTAAAGCCCTAACTTTGTGTCTCTCTCCTTCCCACACTCTTGCTGAGTTATTCTGAATGTTGCTATGCGTCACTTCCCTCCATACTGTGTACCTCTAGGACATATATGCATACATAACATATAAATACCACTGTTTACATAATGACTTCATAGTGTTTTTTATAACATATCTTTTTTCTAAACAATATATGTATCCTTTTGCACATCTCTTTTTAAACAATTACATTTCTAAAACTTATTCCTGTTGATATGTTCATCTAACTGCTATATAATAGTCCATTTTTATGAGTTAATTAAGATTGTAGTTCATCTAACTGCTATATAATAGTCCATTTTTATGAGTTAATTAAAATGTATTTTATTCACTTCCCTACTAAAATAGAATCGTTTCCATTCACTCACTGTTTCAAATAGTGCTGTAATGTCTATTCTGGTATATGACTACGTATGCACACAGATGAGGATTTCTCTAGAGTAGGCATCCAGAGAGGGAACTGCTAGGTCAGAGTTATGTGCATTTTCCAATTTACTAGCTATAGACAAGATGTTCTCCAAAGGGATTGTATCATTTTATACTCTCACCAGCTGTGTAAGGGAATTTCCATTTCCCACGAGTATCAGACTTTAAAGTTTTTGTCAATCTGATGTGTGTGAAATGGTGTATGACTGTTATTTCAATTTGAATTTCCTTTAAATTGAGCACACAATTAATTAATAATATGGTATATGCCACTTTGTCCTATGCCATGTTCTTATACTTGACAGCGGAAAATGTAGAAGAATATCTTTGTGATTTAAGGGCAGAGAAGAACTTCTTAAAACTTTAAAAGCACAAATCACAAGGAAAACAGTGATAAATCTGATAGACAAAAATTAAGGATTTCTGTTTAGTGAAGAAACACAGGACAAGGTTATTAGGTGACTTCAGAATGGAAGACAATATCTATACCCAATAAAAGGGATTAATCTCTAAATAAATATGTAAACATCTAAGGAATGCCTGCCAACTTGAATGTGATTGAGATTCTACTTTTAAAAATGGATGGACAAAGCAAAAGAGCAGACAGTTTGCAGAAGTCCAAAAAAACTAACAAGCATATGAAAAGATGCTCAAATTCTCTGACTACCAGAGAAACTAAAATTAAAATGAGATACCACTTCTACAACCACCAGACTGGCAAAATGATAAAGCTGAACAATGCCAAGTGTTTAATGAGGATGAGGAGTCATTACTAGAGCTGCTGCAGGAACAAAGCCTCATGCTCTGCTGGTGGGGATGCAGGTTGAAGAACTATCCCAAACTACATCGGGTTAAGTATATACATATCTTAAGACCTCACAATTCTGGTCTTGGTTATACATTCCACAGCCAGCCTCACACAGGTCGATGAGAGGCAGTCCAAGGATGCTTGTTGCAGCTTTAGTGGTGGTGAGGGAGAGCTGGAGGCAATCTGAATTCCATCACCAGTAGAATGGTTAAGAAAAACAGTAGAGTCACAACATAGAGTACTATGTAGTGGTTAAAAAGCAGTGAATTACATGTAACTACAGGAAAGCAACATGGATAAATCTAAAAAACAAAGTAACATTAGTGAAAATGGAAACTGAATGAGATATAGAACATAGTCCCAATGTAAATAATACATGCACAAAGACTAATACACATTTTGAACACATACAAACATAAACATACATATTAAATACACCAGAAAGGTTGTCTATAAGAGGGGGGTGAATGAGTAGGCTATTTATATAACAATAAAATACAAGGAGCCATCACTTCCTCTGAGAAGGTTTCACTGTCCACCTTAAATAAAACATTCCTATTATCTTCTTTAAATCCCTTGTTTTTGTTTCTTTCACAACATTGCAATTTATAGTATTCTGATGTTTTTTTGACTGCCTTCCCCACTAAGACATAGGATTTATTAAGGCAGTATCATGTCAGTATTGTGCATCACAGTATCTCTAGTCCCTCTTATAGTACTTGGCATATAGTAGGTACTTAATAAATGGGTTGTTGAATGAATGAACGAAAGAATGAATGAGTGAGTGAGCGAGTTGTGGGAGATAAGCCCAGAAAGGGTAGTTGGGTCAAACTGAGCAGGCAGAAGGAAATCACTGAAAATTCTGAAGAGACGACCAGAGTACTGCCTGGCTAGCACAGGAGCAGCAGGCAGGGTGGATGGACAGAGGGAAGCAATTGTAAAAGATGAGATGCCCTGCAACAGTCCAGGCATTACCTGGTCCAGTGGGCCTACAATGAGGTGATGAAAGTGAGAAGAAAGGTATTGTGAAATCTGCTAGAAAGGAGGAAATGACTAGATTTGGTAACAGACTGGGTGGGAACTGTGAGAAAAAGGAAGAAGTACATGATGACTCCACTCTTATGAGGTCACAGTGCAGTTAAAGAGAGAAATTATGAAAAATTACTATTTTGGATTGAACGCAAAGGCATATTTGGTTACTATGAATCCAAGGTTAGAATTTTTTGAGCACCACCTCTAGGCATTGAAGATATATTGAATAAGACAGGATGCTGCCTTCCTAGAGTTTGCAAAAAAGGCAATTATAACAGCATGAAAAGGAATGATAGAAAAGCATGGGAGTGGACAAGCCTGCTGGTGAAGAGTGTTGGATAAGGGGAAACAAGGACTAATACAGAATCATTTAAAAATTGAAGTTGACCTTAAATCTATACTTCCTAGAATCAGGTGGTAGAGGAGAAAAATATGAAAAGGAAACCAATCAGTTTTTGTTGCCTCCCACCCCCAATCTATATTCTCTTTTCTCCAAGATAACCAAAGTATAAACAGATTTTTTAAAGTGTGAAGCATTTGGATTCCCAAACACAAACAGAAAGCAATCAACAAATGCTTATTGAGTTTATATGATGAATGTGAATTACTATGAAATATGCAAACTGGCCAATTTGAATGATTTTAGTATATCACTCACAATCAACTTTATAATGTGATGGATCGTTTTTGCTTATTGTTTAGTTCCATTTTAATTAGTAAATTAAAAATCTCCTAATCAAAAAAAAATCCTCCCAAAGACTGACAGAAAAAAACTTTAAAAATGGTGTTTCACTGATAAAATTTCCCCTGAAATAATTCCAGTCATTCAGGTATTTTTCTGTGCTGCCGCTGTTGTCAACATTTGCAGACCTACCATCATAGGTTCCACTTTCTAATAATGCTCCGCTCTCTTCCAGTGCTTTGAACTGCTCGACAGAAATGAAATTATAGTCCACCCCTGGTACTTCCCCATCCCTGGGGGCCCGTGTAGTGCCTAAGGAAAAAAACAAGAAGAAAAAAATAGGTTGTAAAGTGCTTTTAAACTTACAAAATGTTGAGAATATTAGAAAATTCAGTCTATAGAGAATACATGGGAGAAACAGACTGTTAAACATGATGTACTTTCTATAATGAGGGTCAGAACATTTTGGGCAATTTAACATTCCTAGAACAACAAATCATGTAGGGTGAGTAAATATACTTTAATAAAATCTACAGATAGCTATGAAATTCAAAACTAAAATTTTAGTATCAAAGGAAGTTTAATGTGCCAAGGCACAAGAGTTAATTCTTTTAAACCTCAATTATCATTACTTCACATTTGAAGGAGAGAGAAATCCACAAATGATATACTTCATTTTTATGTAGCTATCTTATGTGTTTTTTTCTTCCCAGTCATAAATGTAAACTAATATTTCACTTACTAGAGTCAGGAAGACAATAAAAGGAGAGAAACAATTTTTAAAAGTTATTTTAATGAACTCTATTTTTAAAACGTGGACAAATATTAATTATGAAATTATTTTAATGAATAAAAGGCTCAAGGCTTAAGACAGGTATCACATATTGCTTCTTAAGCAGTATGTATAATGTTTGATGCAATTCACTATACAACAGAGCACTAAATTTCTATCTATTAAGGAATTCATGCTAAAGTAAAATCTTTCAGATCTAAGATGTAAATTCAGGTTATGGCAGCATTGCTACATTTGACTGACTTTTACTGAACAAGAATCAAAACCTTTATGAACTGATATTAGAAATGTCATTTCAAATACTAGAGAATGCAAAAAAGAGACCCAGGTATTTAGCCTAGAAACAGAGTTGGGAGAGTCCGGCAAGTCCCACGCTAGGACGCCTTTCCACACCTGTTCCCCAACGTGTGTTCCCTATCAATGGTGCTCCAATCCTGAGTCATCTTGGGTTCCTCCACATTCAGTCACCAAACCTGGTTGATTCCATTTCCTACCTCTTTTACACTCATACTCACTTAATTCGTATCACTACCTATGGCTTGTATTATTGGTTTCCTGGGGTCAACCCTTTCTTCTCCCTGGCTACAGCCCTTACCCAAACTGCAGCCAGTGACTTTTCTAAAACTATAATCTGAGCAAAATAAACTCTAAACCCATCAATGGTTTCCCATGATCCATGGCATAAAATCCAGACTCTACCTCCAGCTTCATTCTTGTCTCACCCCTTTCAGATTCTAGACTTTAGCCACAAATAGATTTTTACATGCTTAACTCCAAGATCTCTGTCCAAGCCATTATCCTTTTCCCTGGAAGACTTCCTATTCCCTTTCTCAATCTTACCTCAGTAACCCCTACTCATCCTTCAGGTCCTGGCTTAGAAAATTTCTTTAGAAAAACTTCCCTAATTTCAACTGAGGGTGTGCAATATGCAAGGACCATGTCTACTTGGTTCAGAGTAATAGCCCCAAGTCTTAGCACAGTGAAAGAATCAGAGCAGGTATTCAATATAGATAGCTCTCAAATAAATTTAAGTAAAGTTTTACACAAATATAATTAGCACAGTGCCTGGAAATATGTTGTTATTATAAATTAATTCATAGGAAACTATTAGTTGCTCTTACTTTCTAGTTGCATTATTGCATTCTATAAGGTAAAAAAAAATCCAAAAATATGACAATAAAACATTAATGGTAATGATTTCAGAAAATATTAATTAAGCCAGCATTCTCAACAATAAAGATTGTATTCAATGAATTCTTCCCCTTATTTTTGTCCACCTTTTTATAAAACAAGTATTTCTTTCTTTGTTTTACATCACAGAAGATACAAAATCTGGAAAACATAACTTCCCTCTTTTTTCATGACATTTTTTCATTGTCAAATTTTTGTTTCTCATATTGACTAACCCTACAATGTTAGATTCTCTAAATCAACAGCACTTCACTACATATCAAGTAAAAATTATCATTAGAAAGGACATTCAATTTATTTACTTAAATATAAAATTTATAATTAATCTATTTTATAATTTATAATTAAACATGACCACAGTATTTTGCACTTCGTCCCGTCAAGTGATGAGGCCTGTTGCCTTAAGTCTTCAATCTGGACTGGATTTACGACTTGCTTTGAGCAATTTAATGTGGCAGATGTGGCGCTGTGCTAGATCAGGAGTTTAGACTTCCGTTTTTGCTCCTTGGAATAGTCCCACCACTGTGTATGGAGGTCTACTCTAGACTGTTATATGATGACAGATGTGCGATGTCTTCCCAGCCAGCAAACAGTACCAAGGCCCACGATATGGGAGTAAGGCCCTCCAACCTCAGCTGAACTGCCACTGACAACCCGCGTGAGAAGTCCTAGTTGAGCTCAGCAAACTCACGGAATCATGAGAAATAACACATGATGATTACGTTCTGGGGTGGTCTGCTATGCAGCAAAGGCACCTGAAATATTATCCAAATAAACTCTACTATAACATATAATGACTGTATATAGAAAACCTGATTTAAGAACAAACCATATTATAGATAATACTATAAAAAGAGCAGTAACCCCAGGGGCAAGAGCAACTCTGTGTTTTAGGCTGGGATTATTACTAATGGTACAATTTTAAGCAAGCATTAATCCCTCTGGGCTTCATGCTCTCACTGCAAAGCAGTGTTGAGCAAGATAGTGTTCATGATCCTTTCCATTAATAGATATGAAATGTTACGTGTGATTCCAACATATATATTCCCAAGACTTACCAAGTAGCTTTAATGTTAGTTTTCTGTACAAATATAAGCATTAAAAATGTTCATTTCTTCTCCCCCAAAAACATGTAATTCCTTACACATAGATCTCTCCCTTCCCCTACCCTGCCCCATTGCCTCAGCATTCCAGAAAATTTATCCTCATATTCTCCTGATGCTCTATATTTAATGTAAAGCTTCCTACAACCACCCTTGTCACCACTGTATTTGTACATTTTACATAAAACTCCTCCGATGGGTTCTGTTTACTCACAGTCCCCAGTTCCTCTCCTCTCACTCTGCCCTGGGCCCCAACCATGCCACAGGGATGCTGTGCTCTGCTCACTGGTCTCCACTGGGCTTAATCCAACAGTCAAGTCTCAGTCTTCATATTACCTGACCTATCAACAACATTCGGCATGAATGACCATTCCCCCCTTTTTATTTTATTCTGAAACATACAGAAAATAACATTAAGTTTAACAATTACAAAACAAACCCATCCACGTGAAGAGACAGAATATTACCTGAACACCAAAGGCCCCCTTGAACATCTCAATCATAAATCACCCCCAAAAGGTAACTATCATACTGACATTTGTGATGACTTCCTTTCTTTTTAAGAATGTTTTTCCCAAATAAATAATGCATTTCTAAGCAACATAGCTTAGATTCATATGAATAAAATCATACCTTATACATCTTTTTGTGTCTACATCAATACTTGTTTTGGGGTTTTAACACTTCTGCCAGTGTGCTAAGTACGTAAAGGCATCTCACTGTGTATTTAATGTGTGACTGCCTTATGAGATTACACATCCTTTTTCATATATATACTAGCCATAGAGATTTCTTCTGTTGTAAACTGGCTGTTCAAGTCTTTTGCTACTTCTCTACTGTGTTGCTTGACTCTTTAAAATTGATTTGTAGTTCTTTACATTCTGGATACTACAGTACTTCATCAAGTCTAAGTGATCAACAGCTTCTAAAATGCACCATTATTTTTTCCTTAGAAAAAAAACAAAAACCAGTTACAGTTATAGTTGAAAGAATCCATCTTTTGGAATGTAAGATACATTCCAACTGTAGAGAAGCTAATATGTGAAATGGTTGAGTCTTAGTATTAATGAAACAATACAGTCCTCTGTCAAATATACGTTGCAAATATGGGGTGTTTCTGCTAAGATGTGAAATATGCCTTCTGCAAAATTATGCTCCAAAAGGAGAAAATAGGGAGAAAATAGGGTCAAGTTTCATCTTTCAAAACATATTATAACTTTGCAACCACAGCATTAATCAATAACAACAATAACTAAGAAAATTAATACAGGTTAAGACATGTTAAAGTCCTAATAAAAAGCTACTAAATAAAATATTTTATCTTTAAAAAACTAATAAGAAAAAGTGAAATGAAAAGGTAGCCTGAAAGAAAGGGGTACAGAAGGTTAAGGCTACTGACTAATGACGATAAGGCAAAATGTGCAATAAGCAATTTAAGATAAAGCACATGTTTAAATTGAGAAAAGGGGCCAAATTGAGATGGATGGGCATCGTGTACAGCACATGCAACATTTAGGTATGTCTGTATATCCTGTTTACTTGCTGCCGCTTGATGACGAAAGACACGAGCTTGCTGGGAAAATGGAATAAGAATCAATATTGCCTCAGTTAAAATGACATCATTCTCCTGCCCATTTATCAATCATATATGAACTTACTTGCATTACAGAAACAAATGGAACACAGCAGTACTCTGTGATTTTCTTTTCATCTTTTTAAAAAGTATGATAGGTTTTTCATTTTAATGTAATCAGTTTATCAATCCTTTTCTTTATGATAAAGCTTTTTGTGTTGTGTTGAAGAAATCTTTCCCAAGGCCCTGGAGATAGCCTATATTCTTTTTTAAAAAGCATACAGCTTTGCCTTTCACATCTAATACTTTAATGCACTAAAACAGATTTTGGGGGGACCTGATGGGAGGTAGTAATCCAATTTCCTTTTTTTTCCAAATGGCTACTCAACACAATTTATTGAAAAGTTAATTGTGATTTCCCCCTCTAATCAGTCATGGCACTTCTTCATAGAAATCTGACATAGAAACATCTATTCAGGACTGGGTGCCTACTACCTGGCTTTCTGCTACATCCCATTTTATCTACTGAGCATTCATGCACCCTTATCAGTGTTATAATTAGTATATTTGCATGCTAAATCTTGAGATGTAGTAGAGAAAGCCCACCTATTTTGTTTTTTCTATTCGTAGCCTTTCCATATAAATTTTGGACTCAGATAAACAGGCTAAAAAATGCTGGAATTTTTATGGGATTAGGTTCAATTTGTTAATCAGTTTGAGGAGAATTCAGTTTGAGGTATCTTCACAATATTGAGTTTGTAATCTGAGAACAAGAAATCTCTGCCAATATATTTAGATCTTCTTTAATGTTCTTTAATTTTACTTTACAGAAGTCTTTATACTTCTTCAGAGATTAATTTCTAGGTATTTCAAATACACTATCATAAATATCTTTTTGTAAGCTTTCTAATTATTGATGATATAAGAAAATACAATTATGAGTTTATTTGTTCACTTTATTAATGTATAATTTACCTACAATAAAATTCACTAATTCTAACAGTAATTCTAAGAGTTTTGAGAATAATCAAAAGCTTCCGGGCACCCCTGTGCAGCCCCCCACCCTGTGGAGCTGCTGATCCGTTGACACTATAATTTTGACTAACAGGATCTCATATAAATGTAATCGTACATTAACTTGGTTCCAGTAGTGGTTTGTGTCTGGCTTTTTTCACATAGCATGAGGTTTTTGAGATTTATCCGTGTGGTTCAATAACCTTTCATCGCTGAGTTGTATTCCATTGTATAGAGCTACCAAAATTTGATTATGCTCTCACTATTGATGGGCACTTGTGTTGTTTCCAGATTTTAGATATTATAAATAAAGCTGCTATAAGTTTAAAAGTCTTTGGGTAGCTATATGTTTAAATTTATGTTAGGTTAACAGCCAGGAGTGGAATTGCTGGGTCATATGGTAAAGCGTATATTTATACAAAAATGCCTGAAAGTAAATGTACTTCTGTGCATTCTCACCAGCAATATACAAAAGCTGCAGTTATTGACATTAGTGTTTCCATGCAGTAATTCCTTCTTGGAGTTTCTCAGCAACTTTACTTTTTTTAAATCCCAAGAAAAATCAAGTGATAGGGAGAGTGAGAAAAAAAATGTTATCATTCTCCTGTGAGAATTTAAGTTTAATAATGTGACATAGAGTTGGTACTGATTTGAAGGAATTGAATGATATCAATTGAAAACAAGAGCAGGAAACACTGAGAAGTAGAGTCAGATGTCAAAGATGACATCTCTGGGGACCAGGACAGAAGGATTTGGGAGGGCGGCAGCCACCATCCGCTCAGTCTTACTTGATACTCAGACTGCTTGGGCACTGCTATGAGTTTCAGGGCTTTGTAAATACTTTAATATAAGAAACACACAGAGAAGTGAATGCTGCTGTGGAACGCTGCAACTTGAAATGGGTACTGGCCTAAAATATGAAGTAAAAGCAATATAGATCTCAATGGCAAAACCATAATCAGGGCAAGGAGACAAAATATTTTCATCATTAAAAAAGAAAACAAGCTTATGTGAATGACCACTGACTAATGCCCAATTCAAAGATGGTTTACACATTCACTTAACAATTTGATGAATATCAAGGCAAAATGAATTTTTTTCTATGTCTAGAATATTTGTTACCAGAGACCAAGATCATCAGGTAATGTAATTGATACTTTGTGTGCTTTAAAATTTCATTTTAGGAGAGAAAAATTCATATATTAAGTATGAGCGGTATCATCTTTCAAATTTTTAAGTGATTTTTATTTGGCATTTATTTTGCTACTATTTCCTTCTTTTAAGGTTTTCTATTAGCAAATGTCTGTATCAAGTAGAGATCGTTTAAGAGTTTTATTATAATCATTATATTAGTTACTAATAAACCAGTTGGTTTTTGTATTGTCATTTTTCTCTCTTTAAGCACTTGGAGCATTTAGGAGAATCCATCCCATTCCATGGCATTTGTAGTCATCATTGCTGCCATAATGGTCAAGTGCAACAGTCACTTATGTTCTCAGGGTACTTGGTTCAGCTGGCACTTCACCACAATCCACCAAAGGGTGTGCAGGGACCAGATTATAATGTCACTTCTTGTCATGCATCCTGCTTCCCAATGGAAGCAACCTGGCACTGTGCTCAAGCCCAAGAACACAACCCAAACCAACAGTAAAATTCCTTCTTGGAGGGTCTGTCTCCTGGGACCACAACCAGCACAACCAGCTGGGAGATAGAAACTACATGGTAACTTGAACAAAGACAGCTTAATATATTAACTATTAACTATTTACAAGGAATTAACTAAGAATAAATAAAGGGAACGCTAAAGAATCCCACCTAGAGCTGAGGGACAATACTCAAGTAAGGAACAAACTTGGAAGGGAGGGACGCTCCAAAGAATGGGATTCAGACCTCGTTGGTGAAGGTGTGATAGTAGCCTGGGGACAGAGCTGGTTCACAGGAGTGAGTCAAGGCTGTCAGCCAGGGAAATGTCTCCTGGAGTCCCAGCAAGCTGCCTGTAGCAGTGGTATGTGTTGGATGTGTTTTGAACTTACTAGAAAACCAGCTGGGATACTGGCAGGACTTGCCATAAACTCGCTGGAAAACAGCTTGTAGGGGATATTGCTGACACCTAGGGAGCCAGCTGGGGTACCCATAAAACTCATCAGGAAACTGCAAGGAAGTCAGCTGGTGCATTGGTGGAATGCATGAAGCCACCTATGAGCATGTTGCTGAATTCGTTGCTGGGAAGCCCTCTCAAGGGGTGCCACCAAACTTGCCACTGGTAATCGACTGCCAGAATACTGCTGAAACATACTGAGTGCTTTTTTGCAGGCAGGAGCAAAAAACAGACGCACTGGAACCAGGGAAAGAAGCCTATCCTTCCTCCAGTATCCTTCTTGCACCCTCTACTGACAAAGTTTAGCATTGTGCCAGGTGGCAAGGGATACAGGATCATAAGCAGGCAAATAGAATAAATTGGAAGCCAAGAGACAGTTAAGTAAGAACTCCAGACTAGTTTTCTGAGAGATTCTATCACGACTGGGAGCTGAATTTTGTCAAATGCTTCTTCTGCATGTATTGAGATCATACTGCTTTTCTTTTCCAATCTGTTACTATATTAATTTTCAAATGTTACACTAACCTTGCAATGGTGGGACAAATCCCCCTTGGTCATAGTGCATTATCCCTTTTTCTTCAGAGCTATATATTGAATTGCTAAAATATTTTAAGGATTTTTGAGTCTGTTCATAAAAAGTTTGATCTAATATTCTTTTCTATCAATGTTTTTGTCTGTTTTTAGAATCAGGATAACGATCAGATCACAGAATGAGATGGGAAGTGTTCTCTCCTCCTCTATTTTCTATGTGAGTTTGTGTAGGATAGATATTATTTCTTCTTTAAATGTTTGGAACAATTCACAATACCATCTGGGCCTTAAGTTCTCCTTATAGGAAAGTTACAAACTGCAAATTCAACTTCCTTGGGGATGTTTGGTTCCTATATTCCTTCTTAAGTGATGAGCATTGGTAGTTTTTGTCTTCTAAGGAATTTTCCCATTTTACCTGAGTTGTTCAGTTTATTGGCATAAAGTTGTTTAGAATGTTCCTTATTACCCACTTCTGTAGGATTTTTAGTGATACCGTCTCTCTCATTCCTGATATTGTTAGTGTCCTCTATTTTTTCCCAAACAGTATGGCTAGAAGTTTATCAGTTTTATTGTTCAGAAAGAAAAGCTTTGTGTTTCATTGATTTTTCTCTTTTAGTTTTTGTTTTCTAGTTTATTGATTGTCGCTCTTATCTTTATTTTTCCTTCCTTGTACTTAATTTGGGTTTACTTTTTTTTCTAGATTCTTAAGGTAGAAGTTGAGATAATTGATTGAGACCTTTATTATTTTCTAACAGAATTATTTAATACTATAAATTTCCCTCTCAACACTGCTGTGGCAACATCCCACAAACTGATATGCAGTGTCTGATATGTTGATATGTGTGAAACTTGGTAATTTTCCTTGCGGCTTATTCTTTAACTTACAGGTTATTTAGATGAGCACTATTTAATTTCCAAATATCTGGAACTTCTCTAGACATCTGTTAATGATTTCTAATTTAATTCCGTTATGTTGACAGAAAAAATTTTGAATGATTTAAGTTCTCTAAAACTTATTGATTCTTGTTTTATGGTCCAGAATAAAGTCTATATCTGTAAATGTCCCATGTGTACTAGAAAACAATATACATTCTTTTGTTGTTGGGTAGTATATTCTAATAAATAGCAATCAGGTCAAATTAGTTGAAAGTGTTATTCATATTATAACGTTATTGATTTTTCTTACTTTTTCTAAAGGGAGTATTGAAATCTTAAACTATAATTATGAAGTCTATTTTCCTTTCAGTTCTATTACTCTTGTATCGTTTCCATTCCACCTGAAGAATTTCCTTCAATATTTCTTATAATGCAAGTCACTTGATGAGAAATTCCCTCATCTTTTTGTCTGAAAAATTCTTTACTTATTTTTAAGGATATTTTTGTTGTATACAGAAATCTAGGTTGGCATTTTTTCTCCTTACAGTATATTAAAGAGGACATTTCATTGACTTCTAGCTTGCAGTGTTTCTGTTAAATCTACAGTCATTCTCTGTTCTCTTCTGTGTAATGTTCCTTTTTTATTTTACATTTTCTCCTTATTACTCATTTCCAGCAATTAGATTGTGGTGTACCTTGATTTTTTTTTTTAATGTTTCTTCTGCTTGGGGTTTTTTGAGTTTCTTAGATTTATGAATTTATAATTTTCATCTATTTGGAAAATATTCAGCCTATTTCTTCAAGTATTTTTTTCTGCTTTCCCCACTTTGGCTGGATACTGTGCCATAGATCAACAGGAACAAATGACAATCATGTTCTGCCTATAATTCAATGTCTGAAAACAGCTATTTCATATATCTTGCCCAATTTCCAGTTTTTTACAACAAGAAGGTAAATCCTGCATCATTTAGTCTTTCAGGACAAGAATTGAAGTGTTTTTCTCTCTCTCTCTCTCACCCTTTGGTGACAAAAAAATAAAAAGTTCACTTTTTCAGTCTTTTCACCTCTCCGTGTTTCAGTTTGACTTTATATGGTGATATCCTCAAGTTCACTGACCTTTTCTTCTGCAGTTTCTAATCTGCTGTTAATCATATCCAGTAAATTTTGAAAGTTCCATTTAATTCTTTAAAAATATATATATTACATTTTCTATTCATTCTATTCAGATCATCCTTTAAGTTCTTGTTATTTATAACTCTAAAATTGTTGGTATGGTCATACCATCATCCATGTTATTTCTGTTTTGTTTTATTTTTTATCAGCTGACTTTTGACTATGGATCACATTTTGTTGCTTTTTTGTATATCTAGTAATTTTTTATTGGATGTTAGTCATAGTGACTATTACATTATTCAATGTCTAGATTTTGTTGTCTTCCTTAAAGAGTATTGATTTTTTTTTCCCCTTCTTCATCTCTCTTCTTTCTTCCCTTCCTTTCTTTCTGCTACAATTAAGTTGTGTGTGCCTGATCCTTCCAGGGCTTGCTCAATTAAGCTTTGTTGAAGCATGCCTCAAGGAGCTTAATCTATGGCTATTTTAGCCCTCCTGGTAAGCTCTTACCCCTATGACTCTCCACTCAGGCTAGTTAGAACTCAAACTCCTGGCCCTGTGTAAGCTCTGGGAATTGCTAACTTCACATCTCTCAGGAGTTCTTTACCTGGCCACATGGAATCTCATTTTCAGCTCTGTATTCAGCAACAGACTCAGGGAGCATCTGTGCAGATTGCTAGAGCTCCTTTTCTTTATAGCTCTCTCTTTTCTGACACCTGGTCCTACAAATTCCAGACTCCTCATATTTCTTGAACTCATATTTCTGTCCCCTCAACTCAGAGTCTTCTGTAATATGCCTGGGCTCTCCCTCCCTGTGCTATGGCCCAAAAAATGCCTCCAGGCAGAAAGTGAGGAAATCATAAGATTCCTTTGGGTGTAGTCTCCTTTTCACTTTTCTTAAGAGATCACAGTCTTATTCCATCAATACTGCAATGTCTGACAGTAGTAGGAGTCTCTCTTATTAATTGTTTTGCTCAAATTGTCCCAGATCTTGTCAGTGGGCACCCCTTCTCGGTAGTTTTTTTAATGTCCTTCTGACATGTCCCTATAATTTTTATGGCATTTACATACTGCCTAGTACAATTAGATGTTCCAAGCTCATTTTGTACTTTCGTTATCCCAAACCTAGAATTGGAATTTGCAAGAAGATCTGTTATTTTTCAGTAAAGAATGATAACTAGAGACCAGATGTGACCATTCTGTGTGTGTGTTAACTGCTACTGATATATCATTGTGTCCAGGTTCTTGAAGGAGTTATGGACTCTTCAATGCATAAGTTAAGAGGTCTTGTTAAGATCTGAAAAGGCTGCAGCTGTTTGGAACCTATGATTTAAAACTAAATAAATTGTAGGTCCTTTCTAGGACAAACCTCACACTGAGGAGAGACTGC
The DNA here is from genome assembly GCA_029783875.1 of Phataginus tricuspis. Taxonomy (NCBI): domain Eukaryota; kingdom Metazoa; phylum Chordata; class Mammalia; order Pholidota; family Manidae; genus Phataginus; species Phataginus tricuspis. Next base: position 11,972,044 of record JAQQAC010012408.1, read on the forward strand.
AAAACTAGGACAGCAGAAGTAAATTTAAAAGAAGATCCAAGTAAAAGTGGCAGAGGCAGCAGAAAGTACACATTTTATTAACTTGTTTTAACAAGGAAAGAGGGAGCTCTAAAGCTATTAAATGTAAATGATACCCTGAAACACCCCATGCAGGCAAAATGCAAACTTACTTATAAGGGAATGAAAATCAGATTGTTCTCAGACTTTTGAAGAACAATACTTTAAGTCAGAAGACAATTATATAAGTGACTAATATAATTAATGAAAACATGAGCCAAATATTTCATACCCATCCAAACAAACTTTAAGGCCACAGACAAAGTGCTGTGATGATCCTGTGATCCATTCCTGGGAAACCTAGCAGAGCTTTAGACAACCACAATTACTGAGGAAATAACATGAGGATTGGTAGTTAAATATGTATTTACCCACAAAATAAAGAACAAATCAAGATTATAAAGCAGAGAGTGCAGTACACATGGTGATTTGCTTTGCCAATAGAGATAGAGCTCAAGAATCAAAACACAGTGAGAATAAAGAAAGCAGACACAAAGTAGCATAAGTGTGCTGATTACTCTGTATTTGTTTGGGAGTAAAAACATATTTGATGGCAGAGAGAGATGGATGCGGGAAGAAGAGATGACTAGATAATTTTAATATTGCTCACTGTAAGGACAAAAACAAAGGAGGGAGTATTACATAAAGCTAAAGAGTTATTATGTAAAGGTATAAAGGCACCCATTAAAATAAAAACACAAATTTTCCTTAAAAGAGAGACATCAAATAAAATATACCACCTAGTGAAAGGCTCTGTATATAAAGATTTGTGTACAGGTAAAACAGAAAAACATAACAAAACTAGGCCAAAAAAATACTGATAGCATCTATAAATATAAAGAAAGTTTTACATTGGCTACAAAGTCCAACATTATTTGTAAAACAAAGAGATTCAGAGAGATAAAGAAATAAAAAGATGGACAAAGATACATGAGGCAAATGCAAAGAAAAGAAGGCAGGACTTGCAATTCTAAAATCTGACAAAGTAGATTTATGGGAGGAAATCATAGATAAGGAGCCAGATTTAAAAACAAAAAATATATATTTTATATGATGTTAAAGAGTCTGGAGTTGTAGTCAATAGGAGTCTTTGAAGGATAAACTATAGATGGACAAGAATGACATGTACTTTTTAAAGACAGATTAGAGGGAGGTGACATGGGAGGCAGGGGATGCAGTCAGAACGGGGGCAGGGCCACAACACTGCTTGAGTGCCGCCTCTAGGCAGGTTTATACATGTTCTCATTTTAATTCTAATAACAGCTTTATGAAGTGAGTTTTGTTATTCATATTTTATATGTGATGATTCTGTGGCTCAGGAAGATTAAGTAACTTGCCCAGGTCAAGCAACTAGTAAGAAACTAGAATAAAGATTTTGAAGGCAGTTTTACCAAGCTTTTTGCCATTACGTAGTGCTGTTTATTATTATTTTTTTAAGTCTGAGCAATAAAGGGTGAGGGTCTAAGGCAGGGCAGGAGAATAGATATTTAAGAAGCATAATTAGGAAGCCTGCAAGGATGGACTGGACATCACTAAGAGTAAATAAAAAGAAAATAAATCAAGAATTCTAGAGCCATTCAAAAAGCTAGTATCTACAGGAGTTATAAATACATGGAAAAGGAAAACAAACCAAAGTGTCCTTTTATGTCTTTTATTGTTTTGTAGTTTTTATTCTTCCCCAGACCTGCACTAATGTGGGTAAAATTGTAACATTTCCAGAATATCTCTCCGGACTTTAGTTCATTTGCATATCCTCAGGGGTGGAGAGAAGTTCATCTCCATATCAATGGATAATTACCTGGGCAACCGAGGGCGTGTCTGAACCTGAGAGGTTAAGGGGAGGGGCCTGGCTTGCTTGCTGGCTGGCTTCTTCTAGAGCAGAGGAGAAGGATGACCCAGGACTGCAGTTTGTGAGCAATAAATGGATTTTAAACTTTATTTCTCCCTTTGACTGATTTCGGTTTTTAGAGGTATTTTGCCCCGGGATTTTCTCTCCCCAGACATACAACTAATTAAAAGCAAAACTTAAGCGTACCTGATTTCTTGTTATGTGTTAAAAAAAAAAAAAAAAGCAAAAAACATTATTACAACAACCACCAAGTCCTATGAGAACTATTAAGACTGGAATAGATACACCAACATCTAGATAAAAATCCAGAATGGATCACCACAAAGAAGGCATTGTGTGCTTCTTCCTTTTCTTGTTTGGGGCAGGGGCAGATCCTAAAATTAGTAATATTCTAATGGTAAACACAAAAATGTTCTCTGTTTAGGTCATTGACAGCAAAAAATTATTCTTACTGCATAGGTTTTAGAAAGTGATTCCTAACTAGGAATAAAATTTACATAGCAATATGTACATACGTATTCTTTGAGTCTTAAAGTCCAATGGCTTTTTTAAAAGTCACAATATAGAATCTTCTAGCTTTTCTACTTTTATACCCTACAAGTTCTCTGAAAATTTTCCTTCTTAACAAATCTGTTTCATTCTAGTGCCCTAGCTCAGTCTTCACAATTTCATACGAGATATTATACTGAATTATTTCTAAATGTTTATTTAAATAAGGATGGTTCGCCTCGTCTCTCTCACTCCATCTCATACTTACATGGTATGGTTCTCAAGTAGAGATTATCTCTGATCACTTGCTGCAGCTTGTGATCGGTTGATCCCTTCTGAAACTGAAGACTCAGGTAATGCCGCAGATCCTTATTGATGACTTTGCCTACAAAACAAATTACAGAAGACAAAAGACGTAATGACCGTTAGATCTCCAGTTAAATATTGATGCTAGTAATTGAGTGTCCTTAAACCATTTACCTTGAAACAGGGAAAAGAAAACAGATATTTTACTAAAAACAAGATAACTAATGCCAAATTATTATAGGTACACTATAATTAAAATATATATCTGTAATATAAAATGTGGGCATAATTTCACATGGTAGCAAAGGGAGAAGATACAGGTCAGAGAATATGACAAATATCCAAGGTAATTTCGTTCAGTTACTTGGTTTCAAATCACTTCTATATACTGATAACTTCCAAATTCTTATCATGTCTCTATCTCTGACCTATTTCCACCAAGCTCCAAATTCATCAAACTCACTCATATATATCGCAGATACCTTTGGAAGTCAAATAAGCACCTCAAATTTCATATAGCCAAAACAGGACTCTTACTTCCACCGTCCCCCAATATTTTCCTCTCCTCCAGTTCTCCCTGTCTTAGAAAATAACAGTACTACCAACCCAGTAGATCAAACCCAAAAGTGAGAAATCATTTATTTCTCTTTTTCATTTCTGTCCCCCAGATCCAATCCATGAACTTTTGTCATTTCTACCTCTGAAACATATCCCATACTGTCTACTTCTCTCCATTTCCGTTGCCACCTCCCAAATCTAAGCCAGAATAGTTTCCCGTCTGTTATTCTGCAACAGCCTTCTAACTGGTCTCCCTGCATCCATTTTTGCTTCCTTCCTGCTCCCACCATTCACACAGGAGCCAGAGTGAGATTTAAAACATAAACCAGATGGTCACTACTCTCTGTTTAGAGTTACCCAATGACTTCTTGTTGTACATGCAATAAAATCCAAAACTTCTAAACAGGGCTTAGAAGGCCCTCCATGTTATAGCTCTGGCCATTTCTGACCCAAACTTGTTCATTCATTCCAGTCTCAAACTACACTTCACTAACACTGGCCATCTTTCTAATCTTCGTATAGGCCACATGGCCCTACCTCAGGGCCTTCTGCCTACCACAGGACTGAAGAGGCATCTTCTATTTGCTTGACTCCCAAAGTGAATAAATAAGAGAAAGATTTTTTTCTTACTTGTGGGGAAAATGGAAGATAAAAAGTGGAATATTAGGGATCTCAAAGAAATATTAAGCAGAAAAATAGGGAACTGCAGAAATCTGCAGCAGTGGTTTTGTAGTGAGGGTTGAACTTAAAGTGAAAATCAAGGCAATCCAAACACTGTTCATTAGACAAGACTTCAGATAATTAGAAAAGAGCAAAGCTAAGACAAAAATAGATTATCTTATTGAATAAGAACTGACTAGCTGATTAAAATATACTTTGTTTTATTTGAAACAGCACAGTTATGACAAGGTTAGATAAATCAAAAGATTACTACAGATTACTTTATTCTTTTAACTGTAATTCTATAATGTAACATTTCTAATCCCCTCCTTTTGGTCTTTTCTCACATGTATAATAAACATAACCTATATGAGAGGGTGTTAATATAAGCAGGATATCAGAGTGCTTCTAAAGTTTAGAGATAACAATCAGATCCTCAACTAACAACACAAACCAGAAAGTCCCTGTTTTGCCTTGCCAAAAATAGATGCTTAGGAAGGATAACAGATCCAAAAAGAAAACCTGAAAATTATTTGCAGGGATAGCACAGAAGAATCCCTAGTCCCAGAAGTTGCTTCTGCCTGGCATTTAGGGGCCCCAACAACCTGAGTCCAATTTAGATGGAATCATATGATTTCATATTTTGTTTACATTACAGTAATTGTTCATTGATGGGTAGAAGAAAAACCTAATTTATAATCAATACTGTACAGTTTCATTGCTTATTGAACAAAAACATACCCAATAATGAGCTCATTAAGTATTAAAAAAATTAGATAAGTGGTGTTTCAAATACTTTGTAAAAAACATTATAAAAAACTTGGTGGATTGTTACAAAGATGCTTAAAAATATCTAGAATATCTAGAAGTCTGCTATCCAACATATTTTCAGGAATAATTTAATTTGGATAAAGGATAATGCCTGTATAATTAAGAAGACAATTTGAATCAACAATATTTTTCAACTCAAGATTTTCTTTTTTTTTTTATTTGAAACTGTAAGATATGATATAACTCGCAGAGGTAACTATAAAATGCTTAGAATGTAGGCTGGATTTTAATCTATAAAAATAACAGCCATAAATAAGATATAATTAAAGACAAAGCCATAATAAAAATCACAGATCACAAGTTACAGCATGAGGAGGTCTCTTAAGCGGAAATGATGTTAAAACAACTCAATTCCTGTTTCAAGAGCCCACAAGATTTTAAGACAAAGGATAGTTAAAGCAGAAAGGACTAGGTTTAAAGAATAACACCTAGAATTATCAGGGCTGGAATTGCACTCTCAATTTTCATCTTCGGCTTCTACTGGGATTCTGGATGCAATGCTGAGATGAAAACCAAAGCAAAGGGTGAAGGACAACTTCTTAAATGTGGTATTGTATTTAAAATGTACAGCTATTCAAAAAAGCCATCATGCATTTCTGAGGCTGAAGACCAAACATTACAAATGTCAATGAAATGTCAATTTTAAAGGATTAACTAATAATATGGGTTGGCATTCCTTAACATTAATAATTAATAATAAAATATATTGGATGTAGCAGTCATCATGGACTTCCTTGCTTCAAGACACCAAAACTTTTTTAAGGGAACAAAATATTATGGCTCCCTCTTTGATATAATTCCAAGGAATTTGTTTAAAAAGACAAAAAGTACAAATGCCCTGAATAGGCAGATGACAGTGGAATTATTACTAGAAGGCCAACAGTAACATTAACTCACAGACACTGCTGTGTTTATCTATCTTAGCAAGTTGTTTCTGAACTTCTTGCCTTTTGTTTCGGGAGAATGTCACAGAAACTTGTCAGTTCAAGGGTATAAAACATTAGTTGGAGTTGACGTAGCTGTTAAATAAAGATTTCATAATTTAGCATTCTTAAGTAGCTGAGTAGCTGGCCTTTTGCTTTAAGATTTTTCCTTCACTTCTAAGTGATTTATAATTCAAGTTCATTTATGAAACTTGAAATTAGATCTATGTATCTTACAAATACAGCTCAAGTAGGGAAGTCTTTAAGATCTCAATCATCTGAATAAATCCAGGTGCTCAAGTCTCAATACACAAATCCTTAGTCAAAAGAACTCATAACCTCAAATCCATACTTTCTGAATATATGCAAGTTAATATTCACTTCCAGTTCTTTGAGCAACAGTGCACAGAGTCACTGGTTATTAGTTAGATAAACCCCGTGGCATGCCAGCATAGGGATGACCCTGTAGGCAGCTGTAAACCAATCTAATTGCCAACATTTCATTGTCTTTTCCATAAGGATAGCCTAAGAGACTGTCAACCACTTGCTGAAGTCAAGATACATGTCTTTACTATTCTCTAATTCAGTAGCAATTATAAAATGAAAATGAACAAGAAAGAAAATGAGGTCAGTTTTGCATATATTGTTCTTATAAATTCACGTTGATTCATGATGATCATCCCATTATTTTCTAAACACTTAAAATATATATATTTTTTACAATCTTCAAATTTTGCCACAGCTTAAAGCTAGGGAAGTGGACTTGATATTTCATCACCCACTTTATGCTTTTTTGATAACTGGGACATTTGTCTCTCTTCAGACTCCTGGTACTTCTCACATTCCTCATGATTTCACAAATACTGACAACAACCCTAAGATCATATCTGAGAGTCAGTTCAATACTTGGGAGGCAAGTCAGTTCAGTCTTGAAAACAAAAATTCCTTTAAAATGAACAATAATTCTACTATCTTCTCATCTTTTTAAAAATTTAACTTCCCCCATATCAGGTTGGTTGTTTTATCTTTCTTTTACTGTTGGAAAAGTAATTCTCTTGGTTCAAGATTATGGAAGCAAAGTAAGAATGCTTAATGTACGATTTCCACCTATAAACAGCTAACATTAACATCTTCGAACAGTAAGTCTACCTCTCCTTCCTTGTTGCTCTTGTTCTAAGCACAACTTTAAAAGCTCTTTGTCTCTGAAGTATCTTAGCTCCTTTTGAGCTCTGACCTGTAGAAAGGAAATTCTTAAATGTTTACTCTTACAGCCTACCTAGCTCTGTGTAGATGTGATTTTGTGCTCCTTCCACCTATCAATCACATATGTCTTTTTAAAAACCTGTGTTGCTCTGAACATTCTGTAAACCCATAAGAATTTCTTCACATAACTTTTCTTTTAGAAGGCTTTGTCTTGGAAGCCCACTTATAGATGCTATGAATTTTTTAAAATCTGTTTTCCTCAAAGGCAAAGTACGGGCATAATCATGCCCCAGTTCTCTTGGTTACTATACTATCAGAGATACCCTGCTGACTATCCCAACAAAATGTTTAACTAGCCCAATGTTACTGTTACTACCTAGTCCTTTCCCAGTAGACCTGCAGTCAGTACATTTATTCTATTGCTTCTCCCACCTCCTCAGCTTCACAGCAGGAAGAGAAAGCTCCATGAACGATACCCAAACCTTAACCCCAAACTGGCTCCAGGGCTCGAGGCAGGGGGTCTCCAAAACAAATCAAACTGTAGTCTACTTCTCTGTGAAACTGTACATGGCATCTTAAGAAGACTTTCCCAGATAATCAGTATCTACACAATTCATAATAAAATACATTTTATGGCACAGTTATTAAAAAACATCTTATATAGTCTTCAAACATAAAGGTTTTTCAGCTAAGGGCCAAAGCCATGGTTTGTTTTTACAGGGTAGTCCAAGTCTAACACACAGAAGCAGCACGGTGTTTTGTATTTTTTATTGTTCATTTGACCCTCTCCATCCTCAAATATATGAAATTTGAGAAAAGAATACTCATTTAACTGATACAGCGTTCTTTATTAGTCTCTAAACAACTTTACCTTAGATTGTTTCTTAATGACGTTGATTTTAACTCCATCAAAATACTAAAATAAATAATTCTTGAAGCAGCACACTAATTCTTTAAAAGTAGGTTTTAATTATGGTTTATGTGCTGATTCCTTTTCTATTCTTTATGTATTAATATATTTAAATATATTCACAAAATAGTGCCTGGCTACCCTGAAATATAAAATATGGCTAAATTAACCATTCAAATCTATTGTCCTCTAGCACCACTGAGGATTACAAATCTAGAGCAGGAAAAAAAATTCCCTTCTGCTTTTTCTGGGGGGAAAGTTGTAGGAATGAGAAACAGAACACTGATGACTACGACTGTTATTTATTTATTTTTAATTTATTTTCATATCATTAATCTACAATTACATGTGCAAATATATGGTGATTAAACTACCCCCTTCATCAGGTCCCCCCCACCAACCCCATTACAGTCACTGTCCATCAGCGTAGTGAGATGCTGTAGAATCACTGCTTGTCTTCTCTGAGTTGTACAGCTCTTCCCGTGCACCCCCAACATTACATCTGCTAATCGTAAGGCCCCTTTTTCCCCCTTATCCCTTCCTTCCCGCCCATCTTCCCCAGTTCCTTTCCCTTTAGTAACTATTAGTCCGTTCTTGGGTTCTGTGAGTCTGCTGCTGTTTTGTTCCTTCAGTTTTTTTCTTTGTTCTTATACTCCACATATGAGTGAAATCATCTGATACTTATCTTTTTCGGCCTGGCTTATTTCACTGAACATAATACCCTCTAGCTTCATCAATGTTGTTGCAAATGGTAGGATTTGTTTTTTTCTTATGGCTGCGTAATATTCCATTGTGTATATGTACCACATCTTCTTAATCCATTCATCTACTGATGGGCACTTAGGTTGCTTCCATTTCTTGGCTATTGTAAATAGTGCTGTGATACACATACGGGTGCATATGTCTTTTTCAAACTGGGCTGCTGCATTCTTAGGGTAAATTCCTAGGAGTGGAATTCCTGGGTCAAGTGGTATTTCTATTTTGAGTTTTTTGAGGAACCTCCATACTGCTTTCCACAATGGTTGAACTAATTTGCATTCCCACCAGCAGAGTAGGAGGGTTCCCCTTTCTCTACATCCTCGCCAACAGTTGTCATTGTTTGTGTTTTGGATGTTGGCCATCCTCACTGGTGTGAGGTGGTATCTCATTCTGGTTTTAATCTGCATTTCTCTGATGATTAGCGATGTGGAGCATCTTTTTATGTGCCTGTTGGCCATCTGAATTTCTTCTTTGGAGAAGTGTCTATTCATGTCCTCTGCCCATTTCTTAATTGGATTATTTGCTTTTTGTTTGTTGAGGTGCGTGAGTTCTTTATATATTTTGGATATCAACCCCTTATCGGATACGTCATTTATGAATATATTCTCCCATACTGTAGGATGTCTTTTGTTCTACTGATGGTGTCCTTTGCTGTACAGAAGCTTTTCAGCTTGATATAGTCCTACTTGTTCATTTTTGCTTTTGTTTCCCTTGCCCGGGGAGATATGTTCATGAAGAAGTCACTCATGTTTATGTCCAAGAGATTTTTACCTATGTTTTTTCTAAGGGTTTTATGGTTTCATGACTTACATTCAGGTCTTTGATCCATTTTGAGTTGACTTTTGTGTATGGGGTTAGACAGTAGTCCAGTTTCATTCTCTTACATGTAGCTGTCCAGTTTTTCCAACACCAGCTGTTGAAGAGGCTGTCATCTCCCCATTGTATATCCAGGGCTCCTTTATCAAATATTAATTGACTGTATATGTTTGGGTTAATGTTTGGATTTTCTACTCTGTTCCACTGGTCTGTGGGTCTGTTTTTGTGCCAATACCAAATTGTCTTGATTACTGTGGCTTTGTAGTAGAGCTTGAAGTCAGGAAGCGTAATTCCCCGTTTTATTCCCCCTTCTCAGGATTGCTTTGACTATTCGGGGTCTTTTGTGGTTCCATGTGAATTTTAGAATTATTTGTTCCAGTTCATTGAAGAAAGCTGTTGGTAGTTTGATAGGGATTGTGTTCAATCTGTAGATTGCTTTAGGTAGTAGAGCCATTTTGACAATATTTATTCTACCTAGCCAAGAGCATGGGATGAATTTCCATTTGTTAGTGTCCTCTTTAATTTCTCTTAGGAGGGTCTTGTTGTTTTCAGGGTATAGATCTTTCACTTCCTTGGTTAGGTTTATTCCTAGGTATTTTATTCTTTTTGATGCAATTGTGAATGGAATTGTTTTTCTGATTTCTCTTTCTGTTAGTTCATTGTTAGTGTATAGGAAAGCAACAGATTTCTATGTGTTAATTTTGTATCCTGCAACTTTGCTGAATTCAGATATTAGTTGTAGTAGTTTTAGAGTGGAGTCTTTAGGGTTTTTTATGTACAATATCATGTCATCTGCAAATAGTGACCATTTGACTTCTTCTTTCCCAGTCTGGATGCCTTGTATTTCTTTGTTTTGTCTGATTGCCATGGCTAGGACCTCCAGCACTATGTTGAATAACAGTGGAGAGAGTGGGCATCCCTGTCTTGTTCCCGATCTTAGATGAAAAGCTTTCAGCTTCTCATAGGACTGTTATTTTTAAATTATTACTATATTATACATATTACATTACATGCTCTATGTTTTCACTCCTCAAGAAAACCTCTGAGGTAGGTGTTATTACTATTCCCATTTTGCAGATAAGGAGCTGAGGTATGGAAAGTTTAGTAACTTAGCCAAGGTTACATCACTAAAAGTAGCAGACCTGGGATCTGAACCCTGTCATTCTAGCCCCAGAATTTACACTGTAAGCCCTGTGCGATGTCCACCCCCCTCCATCCATCCATCTATCTGTCTATATCTATCTATTTTGATGACTTTCTTCTCTTGCATAATTGTAAGAGTATACACTTGCAAGAGCTCTTTTGTTAGAGCTTACCCTTCCATGAAACAATTGCATCTATTGTGTAAATAAATATTTACTGAGTAAGGAGGCACGGGGGGTAAAGCAGTGAATAAGAGTACAGCTCAGTGGAACTCAGAGTCTCAAAGGAACGTTGAAGAAATTTGAAACAAGAGATTATTATGAAAGAGAAATATACAGCACAGCACTGTGGGAACCTAAGATCTAGATCCTAAGTCTGGGGATCTTGGAAGATTCACTGCATAAGTTATACTGGGGATCAAAGCTGAAGGATAAGTAGGAGTCAGCTAGGCCAAAAAAGAGGGGGGTTGTTGAGGGAGTGGGACATGCAAAGACACTTACTTGAGGTGGGAAAGAACACAGTGCTTACAGGAACTCAGAAAATCCGGTATACTAGTTCTTAGAAAGTGAAGAAGAGTTCACGCAAGCTGAGACAAGAGTTCCAGGGGTCAGTGGGTCATGTAGAACCTTATAAGAGTAATTTAAAAGAACACCAACTAGCTCAGGCCTGATTCCAAGGCCCTTCATAATTGCAATAAGCTCACAACTATGGATATATTCTTTCCGGCCACCTCTACATTCCATATTTGTATTTAAACACCATCTCATTATTTTTTTCTGTCTTTTACTTTTAAGAGTATATTCAAGGTATTTATAAAGTCAGAATACCAATAACTACATAATTCTTCATACCACTCTCATTCCAGGCAAGTAGGAACTTAATGATTCCTCCTGCTAATGGAGGTCACATTCATTTGTTTTTTCCCCCTGCTTTATTGAGATATTATTGACATATAATATGTACAAGTTTAAGGTGTACAACATGATAATTTGATATATATATATATATATATATATTATGAAATGATTACCACTCTAAGGTTAGTTAGCACCTTTATTCCCTCACAGAATTGCCATTTTTGTGTTTACAGTGATAAGATTTAAGATCCACTCTCTTTAACACCTTTCAAGTTTACAATACGTACTATTCATTAGAGTCAGAACTTACTCATCTTATAGCTGGAACTTTGTACCTTTCAACCAACATCTCTGTATTTCCTTCTCCCCTGGCAACAACCATTTTATTTCTACTGCTTTGAGGTTGGCTTTCCTAGATTCTACATACAAATGAGAACATAGAGCACATGTCTTTCTGTATCATAGGTCACATTCTTTTTCTGTATTACAACTTATGGCATAGTACATGTTAAAATTGTAGTGTCCATTCTCATTGGTTCCTGGAAGCAGCCATCACACATTGGTTAGATTTCATCTACTGCCCTGGGTCCTACATCACTGGCAGTTTAAGGTCAAGTCCACCGGTGTACACCTGGTTTTTGCCCCGTATACCCTTAAAAAGGTTTTTTTTCCTTCCTCTCTTTCTTTCCTTCTTTTCTTTCTTCCTTGCTTACATTCCCCCCTTCCTTATTATTATTTTTAATTACAATCGGAAGATTTGGGAAAACAGCTAAAGAAAGAACTCTTTGATTTCGGTAGCTTATATGTCTGAAAAATCCCTGAAATGTACCAAACGAAATATATCCATTCCTAAAAGCCTAACCCTGTTTATTATACCCAGAAATTCATATTAATACAGCACTGAAGTTGTTTCATTATATTCAAATTATGTGTAAATAAGACCCATTATCATGCTGCATGCCTTTTTTAGAAAATAGTTTTTATGGCTTTTATTTGCTTAAATAAAGCAAGATTTCCGAGTAGGATGTATTTGCAAATAAAAATCATTTCTCTAGAACATAATTCAGAGACATGGCCAGGGATCTGAACTATAAAGAAAAAGAATCCTTCTGACAAGAGGGTACAAAGCCATCTACTGTGCCCTGTCATTTTCCCTGAAAACAGAGTAACTAAACTCAGTAGTCTTTGCATATCAAAGTTCTGTGCTTGAATAGAATGGCTAAGACTTGAGGTGGAAGATCTGTCACTGAACTTTCATTACGACAGCTAATAGAGACAGCTGAAAGGGGATAAGGACCTACCCGATGAGATGTCTGACTGGGAAAAAGCAAGACTACTAGAGAATTCAGATTATATTTTTAAGATGCATCATTATCTAAACAGTCTCAGCTTGTAGGTTCAGACAGTGGGCTGATATAATTAATCACCAGTAAAGGAACAATGTAATAATTTTTTTCTCTGATAGTTTTTAAAAATAGGAATTTATACTAATCCTTAAAATTTTTCCAAAGTAAATGGCTAAAGGTCCTACTAACTATATTACACACCAACCATGATCTGACTCCAGGGAATGTCAACATTTATTAAATAAAGTATTTAAGCATTCCCATTTTCATTTCTAAAGTCTATGTTTAATCAGTAATATATTTAAAAGGATTTTTTTATTATCCTTACAAAATACAGTTATGAAAATGTCAAAATTCCAAAGGAACAATTCTGGGGATAAATGGCTACTTCTGTGTATATCACCCCATTCCAATTCACCCACTAAAGTCCTTTCCCCCGACTCACCCCAACTATAAGGCTAAGCAAATCAGGACTTCTCCAGAAAATGTAAACATAAATGAGTGTCAGAAGATCTCTACTCCCACTTCTCATTAAAGGATGGAAAGCAAAGAGAAGAAATCTGCACCCCTAAATGAAACCAAAGACAAGAAATGAATCTATTCCAAAGATAATCAGAATTCCTATAAATGCCAGTATCAAATAGGCAGAATTAAGAAACTGTACTATAAGAAACCACAATCAAGTGTACTAAGGGACTTATCCAGCTTGACAGTCTTGAATTTAGATTTGAGAACTGGAAGAGAGTCTTCTGGACAACATATATCACTTTTACAAAAAGCTCTCTCTCTCTGATACATAGCAAAATGAGGAGAAATAATCAAAATAGAAGGAAAAAGTTAACCTCTATCAATTCAAATATCAACTTTAAAGAATACACACAATTTGGACTACACTGACAAAATGCCGGAAGCTGATATACAATGCTGTAACTCATAATAAGCACAGCAAATTCTGCAGATTCTGAGAACAAAATATTCATAAGAACCCCACTGACATCCCCAGCTTATATGGGCGATGGGAGTGCATGACAGGACTGAAGGAAGAACCCATTAACCAAATACTGCCATCTTTCTTCTATCCAAGGTTCTTAACTGGGAGGTGTAATGTTAGCAGACAAACCTAATTCAAAGCTGCAGACCAGAGTGACTTTGAGAGTGGAATGATACATGTTGGTCTGCAAAACGTGTATGAGATGCTGCTCCCAACTCCTAGGAGCAAGAGACAGAAAAATTCAGAGAACAGAGACAAAGCTCCCAAAATGTAGCTGTCTTTTGCTCTAACTCCCTCCCTGCTCCCTACTCATGAGACATGCGAAGAGCTACATGCTGCATAGAAGATACATGCTGCCACATCAAGCTCCATGGAGAGTTCATGTGCTAATTTTAAGGGCCAAGTGGTACCCAGGTAAATAGGAAAGGTAGTCAGGAAGTAGCATTGATGGGCACTAAGCAAAGGAGTAACAAGATTATGCTGGCATATTAAAAAGGTAACTGTGGGGAGTGTATAAAGGGGACTGGGCCAAGAATGGCAATGGGCATGCAGTTAAAAGGTGAGGGCCGCTGTCCAATGAGAGATAATTTAGATGAGCCGTGGCAGTGGGGAAGAAAAGTAGATGGATTTGAGATTCACTGTATATAACCATATACGTAAAGAGTTTTTTAATAGCAAAAAGAAAAGGATGTTGTCTTACACTTGAACCTTACAAAGTCTCAGATTCAGAACCATCTATAAAGTATTTTATTTTGAAAATCACAAAGTTCTGTCTGGAAAAGACTTGTTAGCCTGAACCAACAACAACTGTTTCAAGAGATAACCGGCACAACTGCTATGGGGCGGGAGGGGCAAGGGAAGTTAAATAAATTGAGATCTAGTGATTATCCCTTGGGGTAGTATCTCACAGTGGCACGTGGTAGATGTCATCAAGCATTCTTGCAACTATCGCTTGAAAAAAGTCATTCAGTCCATGCCTAAGTTGTGAGATCATGAATATATGTCAAAGGAAAAAATGGGGGAAAAACTTCTGCCCTAAATGTCCTTGTGGCTGGGACAGCATTATACACAAATTTTAAAAATACAGTACGTCAAACAACAAAGATGGAAAGGAGGAGGTGATCTGGAAAACTATGTTAGATGATTCATTCCAGTGTTGACAAAATATCAAAGATATTCATTGAAGAATTTGAACAAAATTTGTATGTGAAATAGTGGAAAAAGCAACATTTGTATATTTTGTTTTAAATATATATGTATAATTAAATTATCAGGAGTAGAAATCTGATTATATTTTTAAAAGTTCAGATTCACACTAATCAAAGGATTTTTTTTAAGTGTCTTTAAAAAAATTGTAGGATAGCTTAACTACAGAGTCTCCTCACATTTGGATATACATGAGATTGTTAACAGAATTCCTTAAGCCCTGGTGATATATTTGACAGGAAGATTCAGGAAAAAAAGACCATTAAAAAAGAGTGTTCCAGGTTTCTAACTTGAATAACCAGGTGAGTTTAAGTTCTGTTTAAAGAAAATAAATAGACAGGGGAAGGAACAGGTTTGGGATTCGAGGCAGGAAATCAGGTTGTAGTTTGGGGCATGTTACTTAAGATGCTAGTGAAACAGACACCATATGAAAATATCAAGAGATCTGACTCTGGAGCTGTAAATTTGCAGTCTTTAGGTCACATGGAGTAACTGACAAAAATCAAGGCTTGGTGGAGATGTGGGGCAGTAGTGTTTTCATGCATTATCTATGGTATGTAAGTTGGAACAATGTTTCTCAAAGGCATTATGATAAATCTATTAATACATATTTGTGTAACTTCTAACAGAACAGCTCTACTAAAGTTATATTCACACATAAAGTAAAAAAAGTAAAAGGTGAGTGTTCATCACAGCATTATTTATAAGGAATTTAAATACAGCTGTAAGTAACTGGTGAGTAAATTATAAACGATGAAACACCGTCAAATACTGATGCATAATGGAGTCTAAACATACTGTTAAGAAAGAGGGAACTATAGAACAGCATGTAGTGCAAACTGTCATTTGTGGAAAGGGTACATGTTTCTTATGTGCACATGTTGAAAAAATATGTTCTAAAATGTGCTCATCTCTGAGTGGTAAGATGTTGAAGGATTTCTACCCTCATCTTTGTAATTTTCTACACTGAGAAGTTTAAAAAGCAAAAAAAAACCACAAAACACTTTTTTTACCAATCGATAAAAATTTTTGTCTTTTTCTTAAATGTTTAAGAATTAGAGCACAATAGAATCTTGGTGGTAATTAATAAAAATAGGAAAGGAAGCCCACCGAGGCGGAGTAGAGGAGGCTTTCAGATTCAGGGCCGCATAACTAGGGGGAGGCACACTGTCAAAGCTGCAGCACCACCCCAGGCTTGGGACCAAACAATCACGCTAGAAAAGTCAGTGCTCACTGAAAAACACCAAGCACTGGGCCAGCGCTGAGGCTGTAAAAATCGGAAGGTTGTACCTGATCTGGTGTTATGGTGCCAGAGACAAGCGTAAACAAATATCTACAAAATCCAGTTAAGAAGCCTGTGCAAGGTTTACAAAAGTATGCAGCCAACAGAAAAGAAATCACTAGGTTTAGTGGGGAAAGCCAGTTGATCTAGGCAGGGAGTATGGGTGGGGAGGATGGCAGAGGGAGCAGAGCAGGCATTCTAGGCAGGGGGAAGCGCAGGCACAGTGGCGGGCGCAGGGGTGAAAAGCCAAGTGTAGGTGGATTATAAGACTAGAGAGACAAGCAGGAAGCTTGGCTAACAGAAGGCTTTGCTTATGACCCTGAAGGGTGAGAACAGGACTGGGTAGTAAGGAAGTCAGTAGAAATTGTATCAGGTAATGACATAGCCAGACTTGTGTTTTAGATGGATCACTCTGGCAACAATGTGGACTATGGAGACAAGACAAAAATAATTGGAAGGCACTAAGACCAGCAAAGAGTGAATTAGCCACAACCCAATTAATATTGGCAGAGGAAGCAGTGATAGAAGGATCAACGCAGCAGAAAGCTGGATTGGGGAGACAGGAGATGGGATCAAGAAACATATGCTAAACATAAGAAATCGACGGAGAAGTAAATGATCACAGATTTGCAAGTAATGTAATTCAAACTTCAAATCAGAGGAGTCTCTGAAGGAGAAAAGAGAATGAACTTAACTAGTAAGAAACAAAGAGGGCAGTCAAAGAAAACTTGGAAAAATTATAAAGCAATGATATTGGGAATTGAAAGGTTCACCATGTCTCAAAAAAAAGGGAAAACAATAGCATCAAAAAGACACAAATGTATATTCTTCAGTTTATTTTTTGTAGGGAGGGGGAACCTCTATGCTTCCCAAAAGAAAGAATATATTTTATTTAAAGAGTCAAAATCAACAGATAATAAGAGGACAACTCATGGTGAAAGACCACATGACATCTGTGCTCCATTTGCTCAGCAACAAAAAGTCATTCAGGGTTGTGGCAGTGGTGGTTTAATTTTTTTTCTTTCATTTTACTACCTTTTCTTCAGAGAACAATGAAAGAAGTAATCCAGAACTCTACAAATAAAGCAAAAAAAAAAACCCTTATAGTTTAGAGCTGCTGTAGGCAAATATTATGTTATATTGCTGCTGTGATGAGAAAACAAACAGGGGAAAAAAACAAGAGACATGCAAGATAACAAGACCAATAGATGCAGGAAGCAGGCACAGACCACAAACTACCTTATTTTTTCATGGTGAAAGTAAAAAATTACTGCTTTATAGAGAAATAATACATTGATCCCAATTAGGTTGGAAAGCTCAAGACTAACATCAGTTCTCCATAGCTACTCAAAAAATATACCTTCATATATTATGTGATTATATCACCTTGTTATTCACATTATGAGGCACTTTTATAATACATAAAATTGGAATTAGTGTTTCTAAACTCTCTAATAAATGATTCATTTGTGCCTTAACCTCAGTAAATGTCTCATACTTTGTTAAATTTTAAATCTAAAATTGAAACCAAGTCCACTTTCACTGCTCTTGGAGAACACTATCTATCCTGTTTAAAAGATGGATTAGCAGATGACAAAAAAATCACCACTGAAAAGGAAATTACCCTTAGTTATCAAGAGCTTTTAAAGAGTCAAATGTGATGATTTCAGCTGGGATCTTAAAAAATAACACAAATTGGCAAAAAACTAAATAGTCGCTAGTGGTAAGATCAGAGATGACTATGCCTTGTTTTAAGTTTTTGTCTTAAATGTTATTCTTTTAATAATTAAAAATAAATCAAAACTAGGAAAAGCCCAAACACAAACATGTAGGTATGTATAAACTAGAAAGGCAAAAATATATACATTAATACTGACTAAAAGGGAATTTGCCAAATTGAAAATAAAGTTTAATGTTCATTTCTGTTTCGGGGAAGCCACATATATTTATAATATAAAAATTTAATGAAAAACTGAAATATGAAAAAAGACTCATAGTTGACTATAAAAATGAGTCTTTAAGCAGTAAGACTAAATTCATGTGATTTTAATTAAATTACCTAGTCAATTCAGTAAAGAAACCAATCTGATTTTCTTAATGTTTCTAATTGTTTCGATCATAACTATGTATCTGTCATTGAACAATGGTATTTGTATTAGAAAATTTTATATGACAACTCTTACTTTAGAGCATGGTTTAAAATTTTTTGTAAGAACGGAATCCTATCTTCAAAGAAATTTTATGAGGAAATACAATGTACAACAGTAGATAAGGCTGTAAAGTCTATTTAGAAAAGAATTGCTTCACCACTTGTTGGGTTACCAGGCTATTACATCTGAGATTGTTTTAGTTCCCCAGTATGGCTGCAATATACATCAGTTGCCTTACAAAGGGAAGCAGATATTTTTGTTAATATAATGTTATGTAGTAAGGCTTCCCATAAGCATGGTCAAATCAGTAAAAAAGGGTGTCTTGCTTTTTTTTTTTTTAACCTAATACAACTTCTAAATTTAAATAAAGAACTCTTCCTTTATAATTAAAAGGGGGGCAGAGAGAACTATTAGAAATAAAATGGCAAAGTAAATAACTAGACAGTTCACAGAAAAAGGCAATGACCTTGAAACTTTAAAAGATATTTGACATCACTCATAGTAAGATAAATGTTAATTAAAACACCACCAAAATATCATTTCTCACCCATGAGACTGATGAAACAGTCAACACTGCTGATAAAGCTGTGAAGAAATAGGCATTCTTATATATTCTTGGTGGGTACAGTGGCATATCAAGGGTGTGGGGTGGTGGAAACAGACCATGCCAGGTCCCACAATAAGGGGGTACATTGTCCACAGAGAATTTACAAACTAAAACTAATAACTAGTTAGTTTCTTATCATCACGTGACAGCATATTTTTTAAATGTCAGCAATAAAATACTCCCTGAAAAAGTCTTTTGTTGTTCCAAATTCTAAATAAGTTGCAGTTGCTATTGAGTTTTAATAACACACATGTAAGCCTCAAATTAGAGATTTTTTCTTATATTTCTTAAACATTGAGAACTCCCAGTTTGGCCTCTAATATACAGGGACTCAGTCCCACACATTCATTTCAGAAATTAATTTGTAATGTTTTGAAATGATTCAAGTTCTGTTTGAGCACAGTCTGTCTCTAGTCCCCGTGCAATCCTACGTATTCCTGCAGTTAAATAACAGATTCCAAAGAAACAATGACAGCTGTATGCTGTTTCTCTTTTCTAGGTTATCTTTTTTTTCCCCCCTGTAGGAAGTTTTAGATGAGTCAATCAGACAAAAGTATTTGCAAGACAGCCAGAATCAGCCTTGAACAATGAATAGTAAAGCACAAAGCTTTAAAAACAGTTATTTAAAGAGCAGTGCACGGAAGCTGTGGTTAAGGTCATTAACTATACGGCAATAAATTATAAGGAAATAGGTATTTACATAGAAAAAAGAAACAAATTTTGAAGAATGCCAGGAGAGATGACAGAAGCCGCTCTTACATTGCTAGAAGAAACCAAAGGGCAATGCTTATTTGAATGCTTGGTTTATAGCTAGTGGATTAAATAGTGTCAGTGTTCGCTATCAGTCATTTCCTCTGGATTTTGCTGAGGAAAAAAATTTTTTTTAACAAAACATAATCAAAATTTAAGGTAATTTTCTGGTGAGTATATTTTAATAAACATTTTCTTTAATATACTGTTTAGCTTATTTTTATTAGCATGATTATATATTACCATGTTCAATAAAAGTTAATACTTGATGTTTATATTTTTTCTAACATTAGTGTATTTCATTTTATTTCATGGTTATTTCTGACAATAACTGTGTCATATAGAAGAGGGATATATTACAAAATTACCTACTCCAGGCATCAAATGTACTAGGTATGCCACTATAGAGTATAAAATGATAAACCAGTGTGCAAGAAAAAAATAAGGACAGAGTTATGGTTATTTAATAACAAACAGAAACACTGGAGGCTAAACCAGAATTGATAAAAATCGTTATCTGTAGTGGAGGTGGTTGAAAGGACTGGGGCAGGGGGTAGAGATAGAAAACAGAAGCAAAACTCTATTTTTTAATGTACTTTTACTTCAAGACCATACAACTATTTATACATTCAAGAGAATAAAACTGAATAAAGTATCTAAGCAAGCAAACCTTAACACTGAAAGCAAATGGGAATAAATGAGCTTAATTGAATATCAAGTTGGTAATATAACCATATGAAAACAAAAAAATATTTCAAGTCAATTTTGAACATAGTACTCTGACTTACAACCTTAATGAGATATATTTTTAAGGATAATAAAAATTGCAAAGAAATTTTAAACTTCACATAATGGTTGTAGTATTCATAGTTTTTGTAATTTTTAACCTATTTTACTTGCACTGTAGGATAAAACAAATAGGTAGCTATATAAATGTTATGAGGAACCAAGATAGTGGAAGAAAAAAGAAAAAAATTGTAAGTGTTAAATTCACATAGGTCATCAACATGAAGCTATGACTTAAAAAATATACATGCATGTATAAACAAATTAGAAAAAAACATATACACACACATAGCCTAATTATACCCACTAGAGGTACTGACATCCCAGTAGCAATGACCATCTCTACTGCCCAGATTTTGCTTTCCAAACATACCTCTCCATTAAAAGGAACCAGGGCTCCTCAGAGAAACAAATGGTTCCAGACTTGGAGCAGGGAAAATGTCAGTGAGCTAAGGAATAAGGTAATGAAGGGCTGTCAAAAGGGAACTAGAGCCAGCTTTGAGAAGTTCTCGCCAGCCATTTGAGAGCAACTCAACTTCAAAAAGAGTAATGGTTATAATTGATTATGACAAACTGAATAAATAAAATTATATGAGTCCCTATGATACTCTAAAAAGACAGAGGAAAAGGAGCTCATCTGTGACCAGTGGAGGGACTACGACACCAAACTTCCTACTCTTGTAACTTTTTGTCAAAAGTAAAGAATTAAACATTTATTCTGCCTTTGGGCAAAGAAACTGTTGCTCATTCCCAGCAGAAGAGGATAAGTTCTTTACCTAAGAACACCAGCTAACAGATGTGGAAGGAATAATAGAATTAGTAACTGCCAAAGAAATAACTAATTCAAGGAAGAATCATCAACAAATGCTAAGCCGTTGGGTATCAAATTATTACCTCACAAATTACTTGCTAATTTCAAAGGGGAAAAGTCTATTATTACAAAGAAAATATCAAACTCAGTATTGCTAATAGTATGTGACAGTCTCACATCTTTCTGATAAAACACAACATGAAGTGTACAGTATCACCTATGACATTTTTTTGCCCCAAATTTTAATCTGAAAAGAATCAAGCTTTTAGACTTATGTTTTAGTTTACAGTAATCACAAAGAATAGAGGAACAAGATAATACTATGAGGCAATGGACAAAATACAGACTTTAAAACATTCTGGTTTTCTAAAAAGGCAATGTTCTCCTCCAAAAACACAAAATAAAACACAAGTTCTAGGATAAAAGAAACTAAAGAGGTGTAACACCCAAAGGCAACGTGTGAACCTTGACTGGATTCTGTTTAGGAAGAAAAAAATTCTGTAAAATATTGAAATAACTGAGAAATCTGAATATGGCACCAATAGTAAGTGATATTAAGAAATTGTTAATTTTCTTAGATGTGATAACAGTATTACAAGGTATAATAAGAAATCCATGCTAAATATTTTAGAAATGAAGTATTACAAACTTTGTAATTTACTTTGAAATGGTTTGGCTAAACATACTCAAAACACGTACACACCTACTCGCTCGCTCACTCACTCACAGGTGTGTATGGAATCTAGGTGATGGTTATATGGGTATTCACTGTCCTGTTCAAGTTTTCTGCAGGTTTGGAAATTTTCATAACAAGAAGTAGAAAAGATAAGAGAATTCTTTAGTAAACACAATACAAATTAATCAAAGCAATATGTACTTCAATAGGTGTGGGTAAAATTGTAATATTTCCAGAATATCTCGCCTGGCTTTAGTACATCTGCATATCAACAGGTGCTCAAGGGTGGAGAGAAGTATGGCTTTAGGTCATTTGCATCATTTCTCAGGGGTGGAGAGAAGTTCATCTCCATATCAATGGGTAATTACCTGGGCAACCAAGGGCGTGTCCAAACTGGAGAGGTTAAGGGGAGGGGCTGGCTTGCTTGCTGGCTTGCTTCTTCAGGAACAGAGGAGACAGATGGCCCTGGACTGCAGTTTGTAAGCAATAAGTGGGTTTTAAACTTTATTTCTTCCTTTGACTGATTTCAGTTTTTAGAGGTATTTTGCCCCAGGATTTCCTTTCCCTGGACTTACAATAGGACTCAGACTTCACAAAAAGGCATAAGAACTCTATGTTGTCTGCCATTCTGCCAATTAAGAATCCATTTTTCACCTTTAATTTCCCTAAGTCAGAAACAAAACAGCAGTCAGCAACATCCCAGCCTCCCTGCATTAGCAAATTGACTTCTCCACGGTTTTAGATTTTTCTCAACTGAGGAAGAACTTTCTTTCACCTGACTGCCACTTTACCTCAGTTCAATGTCCTCTAAAGCCCAAGATTATGTACATGATGTTGTACTGAATGCTAAGGGTCTTTCATAAACCCTCTACATGGCACAGAGTTTTAACCTTGGCTTTTGACCTAAACAATACACTCTTAAAGAACACACAGCCTTTCTACCCTTTCCTAATTAGCATGCTCTTCTTTGGGGTGGTCCCATTCACCCCACAACTTCTCTCGTTGCCTATGTTCTAGTACTTCCCAAAATGATAACCCCATTCATATCTTTCTAGCTACATTCAAACTTTTCTGCTTATTGAATGCTTCATCAGGGTACTCCTCAAATACCTCAAAATCTGCAAGTCTGAACGTAAATTTATTACCCCTCCTCCCCCACAAAAAAAGCTATTATAATTTGACTCAGCAGCCAAACTAGAAACCTAAGCATCAATCTTGGTTTTCTCTCCCCTTAGTGACATGTCAAATCAGTAATAATAGTAATACTAACTGCAACAATTATTATGATGACAACATTTCTATGGTACTTACCATGTACCTGGCACCATTCTGAGCTCTGTACATAGAGTAATTAATCCAGTACTCACAATAATCCTGTGCAGTAAGTATTGTGTGTCTCCTCATTTTACAGATGAGGAAGTGAGGCACAGAGAGGTTTAGTGATTTGCCAAAGTTCACTAAGCTACTGAATGGCAGAGTCAGAATTTGAACCAGGTGTTTTGGCCCCAGAGTCTCTTTTCTTTAACTGGAACCTTTTATCTCATCAGTCACCAAATACTGTTGATTTCATCTTTTAAATATTTCTCAAATTTATTCAGCTCTCTGCATTTTAATGACCACTATACTAATCCTGCTCACCATCACCTTTTGCCTGGTTAAGCCAACAGCTTCCTACCCAGAGTCCCCATCATAAGCCTTATCCTTCAGTGTGGCCAGGGTGATTATCCCAGAGTACACATTTTGATTCCATCATACCTCTGCTTGTGTATATAACCCTTCCAATGGCTTCCAACTGAACTAAGAATAGCACTCAAATCCTTAATATGGTTTATAAGGCCTCTGGTTTTCCTCTTCAGCCTCATTTCCAACCTCAACTCCTCTCTAGTTCCCATACTCCATACCCACACTAATTCTTACATTCCTCAAACGTTAGGTTTTCTCTTTCTCTCTGGAACACTCTTCCTCGAACTCCTGGTCTAGCTATTTCTTACACACCCTTTATATCTACGTTCATGTCTGTACATGGATGTCATTTCTTGGACAAGCTTCCCAATCTCCCAGTTCTAAATTCCCTGCCTCACTTACTTGATTCCCTAAGGCCCTGTAATCCCCTTATCAAGCACACATAGCCACAGGCCTTATCATACCATAGTATAACTGCCTAATTACTTGTCTCCCTCACTCCGAGGACTGCAAGCATTAGGAGAACAGGAACGGTGTAGCACAAGCTCAATAAATATTGAACAACTAACAAAATACAACAGAACAAGTTAAAGCTTTGTCAAATAGAATGACCTTCTCAGTCTAATCATGTTTTCTTCTTTAAAAATCTAATAAATTTTATCTTCTGCTATATTTAACTCAAACCATTTATTTCATTTTTAATGACCTTCCACATTACTTAAATTATCTCCACTATTCATTTATTTTCTCAAAACTTTGAACTACAATAATTAAGGGAAGAATATACAGAGAAAAAATAAAGTCTGAAAAAGTCAGCTATCTTTTAATCTCTGCATGCAGTTTTCAAAAGAACATTTTACAAAGCAATTGCCCTAGACTCTTCAAAAATGTCAGTCATGAAAAGACCAAAAGAAAGAAAAGAATAAAGGATGAAATACTGGTCAAAGTTAACAGACTGAAGAGTAAGGACAAGTAAAACAAATGTAATTCTTGTTTGGATCCTACACTTTTAAAGAGAGAAAGAAAATAAAAACAAAGAAAAAAACAACAAAAAGGACTTTTGTGGAGCAACTGGGACAATCTGAACACAACCTGTATATTAAGTACTTTCATTGTCTCATTCTTAAATTTTCTGACTGTGAAAATGGTAGTGTGGTTAGGAAGGAAAACGTCCTTATTCTTAGGAGATATATGATGAAGTACCATGAGTATGATGATGTGTGCAACTTACTTTCAAGTAGCTTACTTTCAAAAACCACACAGAGGTGATGAATCAGATTCAAGATGGCGGCGTGAGAGGTGAGACAAAGAACTCTTCCCAAAACTACATACAGTAGGAAAATATGGTTAATACAACTAACCCTAAAACAGCTAAAACAGCAACAGGAAAGATGGGTGCACCAGACTGCATACAGACTTCACGAACAGAGCAGATGTCATGAAACAGGGTAATGTACCAAAGCCTTGATCCGATGGGACCCAAGCCCTTCCCACACCCCAGCTCACCGGCAGGAGGAAGAGAAATGGAGTGGGGAGGGGGTGGAAGTCTAGAACTGCTGAACACCCAGCCCTGGAGATCTGCTTTGGAACACAAACTTACATTGTGTGGTGCCCTGGAGATTGGTGGGATTGGGGAGCTGGGACAGATGGAGAGCTTGAGAAACTGAGATTCCTGCCATTTGTGGAGGATGGGGAACCACATCCGGCTGCTCTGGGACAAAGGAAACGCAGGTGATCTGAGAGGCTTCCTAGCAGCAAGAGTGCTGCTGAAGGGGCGGGGTTTGCATGGAACTTGCTGTACGGGAGAAGGGATAGGTGGACAAGGCTGTCTGGGCACACTCTGCCCAGCAGGTTGGCAACTTTGAGGAGCTTCAGGTGCTCCATCACCCTGGTAGGCTATTCAGCTCCAAGGCCCCCCACTGTGACACGCAGCCTGCTGAGCCTTCCTCCTAGCCTGATGGCACTGACTCGCAAACCAGCAGTCACTGTGCTGGCATCAGGCCGGCCAGAGACACAAAGCACAGAGGTTTACACCTGTGTGCTCGGCCCACTGGCTCAGATACTGGAGACAGGCATTGCAGACGGGAATCAGGAAACAGCCCTTTCCCCCCCAGAGGCACCAGCGCCGCTCCCATATGACCCCCAACATCACTCTAGGGGCTGAGCAGCTCCAGAGACTAGAGCTTCTGGACACTAGAGGGCGCAACATAGAAACATGAAATGTCAAAGGAACCTGGTTCAGAACAAAATCTCACAAACCCCAGAAAAAAAGGCCAGATGAAACTGAACTCACCAATCTTACTGAAAGACAGTTCAAAATAAAAATCATACACATACTTATGGAGATACAGAAAAATATTCAAGAACTCAGGAACGAATTTAAGATGGAGATTCAATCATTAAGAAATTCCATATCTGAAATGAAACATACAATGAGGGATTTAAAAGCAGTTTAGATGTAGTAAAAGAAACAAAAATGGAATAGAAATTAGAGAAGAGGAATGCAAAGAAGCTGAGGCACAGAGAGAAAAAAAGAATAAGAATGAAAGAATATTGAGAGAACTGTATGAGCAATCCAAATAGAACAATATTCGCATTATAGTAGTACGAGAGAAAGAAGAGAAAGAAAAAGGGATAGAAAGTGTCACTGAGGAGGTAATTGCTGAAAATTTCCACCATCTGGGGAAGGAGACAGTCTCTCAAGCCATGGAGGTGCTTAGATCTCCCAACACAAGGGACCCAAGGAAGACAACATCAAGACATATAATAATTAAAATGGGAAAGATCAAGGATAAAGACAGACTTTTAAAAGCAGCTAGAGAGAGAAAAAAGATCACATACAAAGGAAAACCCATCAGACTTCTCAACAGAAACATTACAGGACAGAAGGGAGTGGCATGATATATTTAAAGCAATGAAGCAGAAGGGCCTTGAACAAAGAATACTCTACCTGGCAAGGTTATCATTTAAATTTGAAGGAGGGATTAAACATATTCAGATAAGCAAAAGCTGAGAAAATGACCTCCCACAAAACACCTCTACAAGTGCATTTTGGAGGGACTCCTATAGATGGAAGTATTGCAAAGGCTGAACAGATCTCACCCAAGGGATAGACAAAGAGTACAGATTATGACACCTAACATATAAAAATGGAGAAGGAAGAAAAAGGAAGAAAAAAAAAAGAACCTTTAGGTTGTGTTTGTAATAGCATACGAAGTGAGTTAAATCAGACTGTTAGATAGTAAGTGAATTACCCTTGAATCTTTGGTAACCACGAATCAAAAGCCTGCAATGGCAATAAGTATATACCTTTCAAGAATCAACCTAAATGTAAATGCTCTGAATGCACCAATCAAAAGACATAGAGTCACTCAATGGATAAAAGAGCAAGACCCATCTATATGCTGCCTACAAGAGACTCACTTCAAACCCAAAGACATACACAGACTGAAAGTAAAGGGATGGAAAAAGATATTTCATGCAACTAATAGGGAGAAAAAAGCAGGAGTTGCAGTACTTGTATTAGACAAAATAGACTTCAAAACAAATAAAGTAACAAGAGACAAAGAAGGACATTATATAATGATAAACGGGTCAGTCCAACAAGAGGATATAACTATTATAAATATGTGTGCACCCAACACAGGAGCACCGACATATGTGAAACAAATACTAACAGAATTAAAGGGGGAAATAGAATACAATGCATTCATTTTGGGAGACTTCAACACGCCACTCACTCCAAAGGACAGGTCAACAAGACAGAAAATAAGTAAGCATTTTTCTCAAGTGCACATGTAACAATTTCAAGAATAGATCATACACTAGGCCACAAAAAAGAACCTCAGTAAATTCAAAAAGATTGAAATTGTACCAACCAGCTTCTTAGATCACAAAGGTATGAAACTAGAAATAAATTACACACAGAAAACGGAAAAGCCCACAAACACATGGAGGCCTCATAACATGCTCCTAAATAATCAATGGATCAATGACCAAATAAAAACAGAGATCAAGCAATATATGGAGATAAATGACAACAATAATTCAACACCGCAAAATCTGTAGGACGTAGCAAAGGTTGTGCTAAGAGGGAAGTATATTGCAATACAGGCCTACCTCAGGAAAGAAGAACAATCTCAAATGAACAGTCTAAGATCACAATTAACAAAACTAGAAAAGGAAGAACAAATGAGGCCCAAAGTCAGTAGAAGAAATGACATAATAAAGATTAAAGAAGAAATAAATTAAGAAGAATAAAACAATAGAAAGAATCAATGAAAGGATGCAAGGATGGTTCAACATTCAAAATTCCATCAACAGCATCCACCACATCAAAAAAAGGACAAAAAACACAAAAACCACATGATCATCTCCATAGATGCTGATAAAACATTTGACAAAATTCAACATCTTTTCATGATAAAAACTCTCAACAAAATGGGTATAGAGGGCAAGTACCTCAACATAATAAAGGCCATATATGACAAACCTACAGCCAATATTATACTTAACAGTGAGAAGCTGAAAGCTTTTCCTTTAAGATCGGGAACAAGACAAGGATGCACACTCTCCCCACTTCTATTCAACATAGTACTGGAGGTCCTAGCCACGGCAATCAGACAACACAAAGAAATAAAAGTCATCCAGATTGGCAGGGAAGAAGTCAAACTGTCCCTGTTGGCAGATGACATGATGTAGGACATAAAAAACCCTAAATAATCCACTCCAAAACTAATAGATCTAATATCTGAATTCAGTAAAGTTGCAGGATACAAAATTTACACACAGATATCTGTTGCATTCCTATACACTAATGATGAACTAGCAGAAAGAGAAATCAGGAAAAGAATTCCATTCACAATTGCATCATAAAGAATAAAATACCTAGGAATAAACCTAACCAAGGAAGTGAAAGACATACGCTGAAAACTACAAGACATTCATGAGAGAAATTAAAGAACATACCAATAGATGGAAACACATCCCATGCTCATGGATAGGAAGAATTAATATTGTCAAAATGGCCATCCTGCCTAAAGCAATCTACAGATTCAATGAAATCCATATGAAAATACCAACAGCATTCTTCAATGAACTAGAGCAAATTGTTCTAAAATTCATAAGGAACCACAAAAGACCCCAAATAATCAAAGCAATCCTGAGAAGGAAGAATAAAGCGGGGGGAATTATGCTCCCTGACTTCAAGCTCTACTACAATGCCACAGTAAACAAAACAATTTGGTACTGGCACAAGAACAGACCCATACCAATGGAAAAGACTAGAGAGCCCAGATATAAACCCAAGCATATATGGTCAATTAATATACAATAAAGGAGCCATGGATATACAATGATGGGGAAATGAAAGCCTTTTCAACAGCTGGTGTTGGCAAAACTGAACAGCTACACACAAGAGAATGAAACTGGATTATTGTTTAACCCCATACACAAAAGTAAACTCAAGATGGATCAAAGACCTGAATGTAAGTCATGAAACCATAAAATTCTTAGAAAAAAACATAGGCAAGAATCTCTTGGGCATAAACATGAGCAACTTCTTCATGAATATATCTCCCTGGGCAAGGGAAACAAAAGCAAAAATGAACAAGTGCAACTATATCAAACTAAAGGCTTCTTTACAGCAAAGGACACCATCAGGAGAACAAAAAGACATCCTACAGTATGGGAGAATATATTCATAAATGACATATCCGATAAGGGGTTGACATCCAAAGTATATAAAGAGCTCACACACCTCAACAAACAAAAAGCAAATAAGCCAATTAAAAAATGGGCAGAGGAGCTTAACAGACACTTCTCCAAAGGAGAAATTCAGGTGGCCAACAGGCACATGAAAAGATGCTCCACATCGCTAATCATCAGAGAAATGCAAATTAAAACCACAATGAGATATCACCTCATACCAGTTAGGATGGCCACCATCCAAAAGACAAACAACAACAAATGTTGGTGAGGATGTGGAGAAAGGGGAACCCTCCTACACTGCTGGTGGGAATGTAAATTAGTTCAACCACTGTGGAAAGCAGTACAGAGGTTCCTCAAAAAACTCATAATAGAGATACCATTTGACTGAGGAATTCCACTCCTAGGAATTCACCCTAAGAATGCAGCAGCCCAGTTTGAATAAGACATATGCACCCCTACGTTTAGCGCAGCACTATTTACAATAGCCAAGAAATGGAAGCAACCTAAGTGTCCATCAGTAGATGACTAGATAAAGAAGATGTGGTACATATACACAATGGAATATTATTCAGCCAAAAGAAGAAAACAAATCCTACCATTTGCAACAACATGGATGGAGCTAGAGGGTATTATGCTCGGTGAAATAAGCCAGGCGGAGAAAGACAAGTATCAAATGATTTCACTCATATGTGGAGTATAAGTACAAAGAAAAAAACTGAAGGAACAAAACAGCAGCAGACTCACAGAACCCAGGAATGGACTACCAGTTACCAAAGGGAAAGGGACTGGGGAGGATGGGTGGGAAGGGAGGGATAAGGAGGAAAAAGGGGCATTACGATTAGCACACGTAATGTAGGGGGAGGGTCACGGGGAAGGCAGTATGACACAGGAAAGAAAAGTAGTGATTCTATAGCATCTCACTACGCTGATGGACAGTGACTGTAATGGGGTATGTAGTGGGGACCTGATAATATGGGGAGTCTAGTAACCATAATGTTGCTCATCTAACTGTACATTAACGATACCAAAAAAAAAGATCACACACATCCACACACATAAGAGACATTGAGCAAATCTGGCGTAGGTTAAAATTTTTTCTAAGCAAAAGGGTGTATCGATAGTCACTGATTCTTCTTTCCCCATATTTGTAAGTCTGAACGTTTAAAAAAATGTTGGGGAGAAATAATATTTTTTGAGTGATTCACACAGGTTGGACACTGTTGTATGATATTTACACGTGTTGTTTCATTTAATCCTTATAAGAACCCCCTGTCTTACTGTAGTACCTAATATTATTACTTACATTTTATAGATAAGTAGTCCAAGTCATTGAGAGGTTAAACAACTTACCAAAGTCATACAACTAGTTGTATTACTGAGGGAAAAAAAAAAAAAAAGAAGAAGAGCCACTAAGAGCACAGAGGGTAAAGATAAGCACATGAGTAACTATTAAGAAAAGTACAGGAAACCAAGAGATGCCCATATGACGACACAGGACTTTAACGTGAAGGGGAGGAGGAGTCAGCAAATCCCAAATCCAGAGCCCACGCTTCCTGGTTTCCCGTCGTGTGCTCTTCTGTGGAGCTGTTGACAAGACAGAAGAATCTGATGTCGGGTTAGAAGACAGAATGGGACAATCACCTTAGGGAAACATAGACTAAAAGACAAATTCCAAGCCTATTAAGGTGGTCAAATAACAAATGTGGGAGTACAAAGAGGAGTAAAAAGAGAAGAAAGGCAGACTGAAAGGCTGAAACAGCAAACTGATCATTGATTTCTTTTCACATAAAATTTTGTGTAAAATCAAAATACCATTACTACTAGTACTGGACATTAAAATTAGCACTAAATGCAAACTTCTTCTTAAAGCTGGTTACTAAAATGTTTGTGGTGGTTTCAAGCAGGCAAAAGCATAATAGGTTCTAACACAGTGATTTATCACAGCCAAGGACTATCTACTTAAACACATGCCCCTCCTTTTCTAGCACAAAAATCTAGAAATCTGAACAGGATATTAAAGAAATTTAAGAAAAAAATCAAAGCCTTAAGATTACACAGTGGTGTCACAGAATATACGCAGACACATATTTGGTAGCATAAGGAAATGTATTTTAAAATCTCTTATGGAATACAATTTGATAAAACAATGTACCCTATGTTAACTTATAACATTTTTTTACATTTCTATCACTTTTGCTAGAACATAGGCTTCTATAGGGCAAGAACCATGCCAGCTTCATTTCTTTATCCTTAATATCTAAAACAGAGACAGGTACACAGCAGGCACTCAAATGTTCATTGGATTTATACATATTTATGGAATTAGGCATGAAGAATAGAGAAAATAGACTCAATGTATTCACATTGTGATCATTTTGTAACATTTAATTTTTATTTCTTTTAAAAATTATCAGACCCAAAGTTAACATGCTTAAGTATTCAAGTCAGAATGACCATGTTTATATTTATTTCAAACTACAGATATTCGCTACCATTAAATAACATGAGTTTATTATCATCTTCCAAAACTATAATAATTACAATAGACAAACTCATCCTATAATCATGCAAGTTATACTGCACATGCACACAAGAGAGTTAACAGAGTGGATCTGAGACTGTCATCCTTAGAAAGGTCTACTGGCAAGACTGGCCCTTGGCTTTCCTCTGGGAACTTGGATTTTGGGAGGGTTCCCACTCTTCCCTGTTAAGTCTCACTGTGCCTAAACTGTTAATGAGAACAGTGAGGTTTATGTGGAATATCTGCTCTCCCTCTGGGAGTCTGGAACTGTGATATTTTCTAGACAGAGGACATCTATATGAGCAGTGCCCATAAAATCTAGGCACTGAGTCTTTGGGGAGCTTCCCTGGTATACAGTATTTTACATGTGTTGTCATGACTCAGTGCTGGAGGAATTAAGGGCATCCTGGGTGACTTCACTGGGAACTTGAGCCTGGTTCCCTCAGACTCTGCACCATATGCCTTTTCCTTCTGTAGTCATAAATCAGATCTATGAGTAGGACTCTAGATACTGAGTTTTGTGAATCCTCCTAGCAAATCACCAACCGGCGAGTGGTCTTGGAGACCCCAGACCCAGGCATGCCCTCTCAGACAGTAGTCCCATTATTTGGTGATAATGAACACGATCAAACATTTAACACATTTCCATAAAAAGTCATAACACTAAGAAATTTAATAGAAGCCATTAAGATTCTTACTTTGGACTGGGTTTTACAATAACTGCTTCTATTCAATGGTTAATATAGGCTCCCCTCATGGGATAAGGAAGCAAAAAGATAATTAATTATGAGAAATTCAATCAAACTTTATGAACCAGGTCTCAAGCCTCCAAAGTAATGGGATTATTCTTAAGAAATCTCATTTCCATTCCAACTGCCCTCAAAAAGTTCATATAAACCCCAACAGACATACTGCTAGAAAAGGTTTCTGGAGTTCAAGGATTACATTTTAAAAGAAAAGTCCCCGAGGCTTTTGTTTCTGTTTGCACACACACGATTTAGGGTGATGACAGAAAACACCAGTGCTCTCCCCTCCCGCCCCCCCAACCTTTATTCCTCCTAAAATAATGTGTAGCTCCTAGTATGGGGGAAACAAACGCTACCCACTCCTCTGAAAAAATTAAATTTGGAGACAGTATATATTCAAAAGCTGTTTAGCTTTTTTAGCTGCTTTTTTACTTGTTTAGCTGCTTCCTGCATTATATATTTATATTTGGAAATAAGCACTGACAAGAACTCTTACACATTCACTCTCCTGGAATAAACATATTTTATACAAAACATTAAATGACATTCTAAATAAATGTAATTACTTTTTAAATTAAAATGGTTCATTTAAGATCTCGTTCAAGGCAATACACAATACTCATTTTTTATCTATCACAGGAAAATATGTTTGACCTAACAGGCTTCATGGCAATTTCACTTTGAAATAATTCTGCTGGCTACAGAAAGATTAGGTACTTTGTCAAAACTTTAAATCATATATGAATGGAGGCACCTGATAAATGGGAATGGGGGTGGGGGTGGGAGGTTTACTATTCTGATTATGGGTGAAATGCTTCAATATCTATTCAAACAGTCAAGTTTGAGATATAAATAATTATGTGCTTACTGGACTATATGTACACATGTAAGAAAACCACAGCAAGATTTCTACTACTTTGCTTTTCCCACCTACTAAGCTGGAATTAAGTATGAGACCAATTATAATGTTCAATAGAAAACCATTGCTTATATAAGTAAAAAAATCACATATATTAAGACTATTGAATTTATAGTCATATTCTAAAAAAATGTCAAAACACGTGTCACATTGAACACAGGGAATAAAAACTGTAGCCCTAAATCTAAAATTTCATCCACTTATCCAGTCAAAACTGGGGCTAGAAAGCTACGGTCTTGTACTCAGGAGTGCCTTCAGTGGTATGTTTCTGGTGTTATTACAGAGGCCAGTAAGATAGATTTGGGGGCACAAATGAGGAAGTGGTCAATTTTGGAGGTACTGAAGGGTATGACAGTCAAAGAAAAACTTTCTTCCCTGCAGCAATGAGGAACAATTCAAAGGCTAAGAGAAAGGACGTTAGAAGGATCAATTCCTGTTTCAGCTCCATCACTGACAGAAGATACACTGGGAGGAATCAGACAAAACTAGATTTTGCACCTGCCTGTCATTTATTTACCAGGTGGTAAGTGGCCCTGAGCAACTCACTTATCTCTGGTGTTTCACTTTCCTTATCTGTAAATGAAGAGAATATCTATTCTATGTGTTGCTTAGGGGATTAAATGAGATAGTGAGATGATCATGTAAAAGGTTGGGCACACTGGCACAGAGTATGCATTAAAAAAATGTCAGACCACTTTTGGAGGTCACATAGGAATAAAAAAAAACTTAAGTTGTATAATTTAACTGCTTTTTCGTAATGAAGTTTTTGACTAATTTTAACAAACATTTCAGAAAAGATAGTAAAATTCATTTCCTAGTCTTCATTCTCTCATTCTTTTTAATCAAAACTTTACACCAACCTATGCTATTATCACTTTACAGGGTAGATGCCATTACAACAAATGTCAAGTCACAAAAACTGAACAGTCACAAACATTACTCATATCAGTCAAATTTGGGAGTTTGTTGCAATGAGATCACAATTATTTCTGCCATTGTTATGAAGAAATGGTTTACTCTTTCCTATACCTTCCTTTTCCCATTGTAAAATCATGAGAAACTTTTCATTCAGAGACCAAAGCCGACCTCTATCTGAAAGACTCTATTGTATCCACATCAGGTTGACTTATAATGATACATAATATTACACTTAAAAATATCAGGCAAAGGTTGCTAATTAGGGCACTGACCCAGAATGATATGTCAGGACTTATTACAGTATGAAAATTTCCCTCTGACTTGCTCCACAAATTTTACATCTTAGCACTGTTCTTTGCCATCTTTCATGTCCTGGAGGTAAATTCTGTTTGGAATTTGGATCTGAGGTTTAAGAAAGCTACAAGAGTACAAGGATTCTGCACCATCATTAAGCAGACCACTCTGAAGAGAACACAATGAAAAGAACAGACTTTAAAAATCTTAAACATTATGCCCTCCAAATCATATTTTTATTCCTCTTCCTTACAAATGTGACAAACACAATTTTCTGAGAAGACAGAATCCCAAAAAAATGGAGAGCTGTGGATGGCTTTGTAGTAGTTTTTACCCTAGTTTTCAGACAGAACACTCAAAAATATTTAGAACCTTAAGGGTTTGCTTTAGTAATAGAGCTAATTATGCTCTCTTCAAGGCCTGAAATTTACAAGTAAAGCCAAATAAAGAGAAATTTTAACATTTCATTTTTAATTTCTAGTTTGTTTTCAGAATAGAAAATTAATGTGCTTAAGCAACAGCTAATGTATGACTTTGACTTAAAAATCTAA
This sequence comes from Phataginus tricuspis, assembly GCA_029783875.1. Lineage (NCBI taxonomy): Eukaryota > Metazoa > Chordata > Mammalia > Pholidota > Manidae > Phataginus > Phataginus tricuspis. Next base: position 12,007,351 of record JAQQAC010012408.1, read on the forward strand.
CACTTGACATAAGAAAAGTGTTTTTTTCTTTGTGATTCCCTTAGTCCCACAGATATATGAATCATTTTTACCCATTCCGTCTTACCCTAAGAATAATTAACTTGCTGATTTTAAATGGGGGTTTTGTTTTTATTTTGCCATTTAAGTATCTTCAAATGAACTTATTATCTTTTCCCCTTTAAGTACTAAATGACCTCCAAATTTTAAGAGAAATAAAGAAGAGTAAAGGGGAAACTTTGTATTTTTTTTTAATTTACACCTATTCAAAACAAGGCCAGCAGATCTGAGCCAGGAATTTCAGCCTCTCCTTTGTTTTGTGAGGGGGCTTGGGGAAGGGTGTAATGGAGATCATTTGCAATGATACCATTATAATTTTAAAAGTCATGCTTTCCCCCATTCACCTCAATTTCCACAATACATCTCAAATAATTAAATCTTCTTACATACTTGTGACTGATTAATTCTAGCATGTAAGAAAGTAGTTTATACTTCACTGTAATCATGCTTTTATAACTCAAATAAAAAAAGGTGACTTTTTCCTCAATTAATTCACCTTCCATTGGGTTAAAACCATCTAAGTTATAGCCCAATATCAGCTCCATTAAATATCCTTTCTTATTCATTTTCATAAAACTACTATCTAACCTAGTTATAACTAACTAATAATTCTTTCAGTTTGTGGATTCAATCCTTTAATAGTACAAAGAAATTGAGGCATAGTGAAAATGAAGTATCTGCCCAAGGTTGCCTAGAAACTTAACACGTAACTCCTACCAAATAATTTTCATTCCTCTTCCTGTGACTACCCGAATACAATTTACTGGGTTTTAGAGGCCTAACACTAAAAGACAATATTTAGAGAAAAGCAACAACAAAACAAATAAAACTACCCTAACTTGACTTCAGGTAAGAGAACATTCCTATAGTTAAGCAAAAACTAGGGAGATGGTAAGTGAGAACACTAGTACCACTTCTGCTGTAAAATCTCTGAACTCTCAGAGCTCCATTCATTTAAACATCTTATTGAGTGCCCGGTCTCTGCCAGGCCCTGGGATGCGTGCTGAAAACAAGTTCTTGCATCCACAGCAACAGGGTATGCGATCCCTCGGAGCTCTTCAACACACATCCTTCAGGCTGTGTGCTGGTGGGTGGCTTCCCCTCTATCTTTCAATACTATTTGTGACATTCAGTTTAACTTGATTTTATTTAAGTAAAGATGTGGTCTTTTTTTGTGGGTGTGGGGATAAATATCAGTATAAATATTTGCCTGATGAATGCAATTATTCCATGTAGTGATATGCCAAATTTTTATGCAGTGATAGACAAATTTTTACGCAGATAGAACATAAAAAATGTAATCAACCTATAATTACCTTGTGGAAGCAAAGAAGACATCTGCCATTTCATGAATCAAAATCTTTTCAACTAATCACCCAGAGCCATAAAAATGAAAAGTACCCACCTATAACATTTGCATATCAAATACTGAAGTTCAGTTACATTTATGTTTAAATTTGAAACTGATTTGTTGCTGACTGAAAAAAGGGAAACAACAAACCAGATGATGTAAAGCAAAATTGATTTTTCCCCCCTGTAAGCATCAACACCCTCAATCCCATTGCTTCAACTGACTAGCTTCCAAGTAATCTACATTTGGTACTCTAAACTGACCGCTGTTTTCTATTCAAGCAAAAATGAATCACCGAACTGAGACAAGTACCAATTTAGATAGAATTTAAGAGTTTGCACAATTAAAAAATGACTATCCATGTCATTCTTTCCCAACTTGTGTTTGCATATGATCAATCTCCTGTAATATTTATTTAACTCAGTTTTACTTATTTATTACCAGGTAAATCTTAACATGGTTTTATAGATCATACTGTAAAGCTACCTCCTCCCTACTTATAACTAAATTACCAAAATATTCTGAACCAGTCCTACTTTGGAAGAATGTGATAGAAAGAGGATACTATTCCTTAGACATTTTTATAGCTTAAACAAATTCTTTTGGAGGAAAAGGTGTTTTGGCCCTTTGTATTCAATTCAACACCCAAAGGCAAATGGAACACCTACTACATGTCAGATACCACAACAGGCACAGCAGGGAGGAGTTACAAAAATAATAAGTCCACACCTTTAAAGAGTCCCTAATGTGGAGGAAAAGACATAGACAGTTCATTGTAATGTAATGAATTAATGTTATAACAGAGATCTGGACACATGTTATAAGGATACAGAGTCCTAGAGAAGTCAAGGGACATTTGAGCAGCAAAATAAGAGAAGGTCACTCAGGGCAAAGAGTGTGTGTGAAGATGGAATCATGAAGTCAAGCATGGAAACAGCAAACAGTTCATCATGGCTTCATGATACAGTGGTTGGGGGAGGATCACAGGACACATTATGAAAGTAGAAAATTAGGCTAAAGCCACAATGTTAAGAGACTTGTATGTCATGCCAGAGCCTAGAATTTTTCCCTCTGCACAATTCAAGATGTTGGGGTTATTTAAGCAGGAGTGTGGCAAGACCAAAACTTTACATTTAGAAAGATAATCTGGCAACAGATATCTGTGTGAAACAGAAACAGTTGAAGTATGGAAAAATTTCAGGGAGTGATCCCAATTAAAGTTCATTTTTAGTCTTAGTGAAAGAAGTTATTAGCAGAAGGGATAGATTCAAGAACTACACTGAAAGACCAAATAGGTATTTGGTACTTTCTGCACTTGAAATATCATACAAGTTGATAATATCCCAATGGCAAGGTCAGTCCAGGCCTAGGATTAAGTTTATTCCACATGTGTTTACTTTAGAAGCTTATTGTTCTTCCACAATGTTTAGAAACATCTTATCAGATATTTAATAATCTGAGTTACAATACTAACAATATGCAAGGGACTATGGCTTAGACATATTTGGTTCAAAAAAACTTAATTATATTCTCCCTCTTTTTAATTGAAGTAGAGTTGATATACAATATTATATTGGTTTCAGGGATACAACACAGTGATTTGACAATTACATGTTTTTAATCTATTGAGAAAAACAGGGATCATAATGCATAAACAATAATATAGGAAATATTACTCATAGGCAACCTTTAAGCATTATTTTTACGGTGGCAAGCTCATTCTCAGGCCACAGAAACTTCATGTGTGCAACAATGACATAATTTATACAAAAAATAACTGAATAATATTCATTAGTGATGACTTAAATTGAAACTTTATCCTAATTTCAGCTAGGAAATCCATAAGAAGGCAAAAATAACCATGGAGTCACTCATTTTAGGGTTGAGAAATAGTGGGTTTTTAAAAATAGTTTTCTGTTTTGGTTTTTCTTTTACATATATGGTTTTGTTGTTTGGGGTTGGGAAAAATTTATAGATCTCAAAATGGTAATTTAAGAACAAACAAACTCTTATTCCAAAGAGTTTTGGTAAATACACAAACCTAACAGCAAAGTCCTTGCAAAGAGCCCCCTTGCTTAATGTTAGGGCTGCTATGTGAAAATGGAATTTTTATAAATACTATCATTAAGTTATTCACTTTGTATCATTTCCTTCCACTCATTTTTAGGAAGCAAAAAAAATCAAGAAAAATATTTCTCCACATAATTGACGCGTAATTGTTTTCCTGTTTAGAAACAGCAATGGCGACATTCAACAAAGGCTTCTGCATTTTCTAACACATCAGTCACTTTCACAGTGGGGAGGAGTGATGTAGGATAACCACAGGTCAATAAGGCTTAGATGTCTCCTCTCGCTCTGACTCCATTCTTCCATTAGGGAACACTTTCAGCAGACAGCAAATGTGAGCTGGGTCCATTTAAAGAGACAAGCCCTCCAGATGCTTGTCAGTGAAAAAGGGAGGGGACAGCTTATCAGCACCTACACTCCCCCAGCTCCCAAATGGTTCTCTCTCCGATTCTTTCCGCCTCCCGAGTTACCATAAACAGCCCGGGGCGACTAGGGACTGTGATAACTGCCCCCAGGCCAGTTCAGGTAAACCAGGTGAGTTGTGATGGATTCAAAGTATGTTTATTTACCACTTCAATGGACCTTTGAGTCTGTGAGGAACAGCAGAAAAATGAGCCAGGCCTGTAAAAACATTCTGGATTCCAGCACTTTCACCAGAGAGATTAAGACCTCCATATGAAACTTGAAAAAAGAGGTGCTCACCCTTAAGACTGGCACCTTTCAGTCACTTCATAGAGTTGATCTCTTTTCCTGTTAACAAAAATACTAACGTATACATTCCCTGTGTTAACATACTGTGTTTCTTTTTTTTTTAAAAAAGAACTTGCCCTTTCTCATAAATTAGTAGGGATTAAAAGAGAGGAGACCTGTTTGGAAATTTAAATTCAAATTAGTCTTTGTGGTGGACAATAAGTTACCATTTGGTTTGCTCAAGCTCCCTTTACTTTTTCTCCTAGTAATGGAAGTTGCTTGCATCCGCCGTTAGAGGGAAGACACGACTACGCTTGGCCAGTCATAATATTTCACCCTTTCGCAGTACTGATTAGCTCAGAAGGGCCAGGACTCTTCAATATGGCTGAGAGGTAAATACTGGGAGACAGGACCTCTTTCTTTCCACATGGGTGGCTAAACTGGGCAGTCACTAGTCCTATTTTCCTATCTCATAGAGCAAACCTATCTTTCTCAAGTAGATAAAAATGATACCACACTACAAACTAGTCTTTCCATTCAGTCATACAGTTAACTTCATTAATGGTTAATAAATTCACCATTCATTTATTAAACACCTGCTGGGTGCTAAGTGCTGTGCTGGGAACTGGGGATATAAAATAAAAAACAGTAAGGTGACTATATTTTGTAAATCAAAAATCAAGACATTCGTTGAAAGATTCTTGTTTAACTTCTCGGTGTGAGAGGTCATCTGAAAGACACTGCTTAGATTAAACAACATGGCAACTTCAAAGACATTCGGGTACTATGAGAAAAAAAAGGATAGTCAAAGTTGGAAGTATAATAGAAAAAGGAAAAATTTACAGTTGCCATAATTATAAGGCATCACCTAGCCCCTCAAACCTTCTATTTATATTTTTTCAACACCACATAAACTATAACAGCTAAGATTAGTGTTATAAATATAAATGCTATAAATGCTACCCCCTCACAAGCAGGGCCGGGGAAACCATAAAATATAATATGCCATGGCAAAAATGCTTACATGCTGAGTTTATCTGATGCCACTTCAAGTACACATATGCTAGCTGTTTCCCCATATGTGAAACAGGAACAATAGCAGTAGCTACCTCATAGATTGTTTGAAAATGAAAGGATTTACTATCTGAAAAGCACTTAGAATCATTCTACCTTACACGTGGTAAATAACAAATGGTTTGTCACCTCAACCCTCACAACAAAACAACACTGAGAGCCAACCAAGTTCTGAATGAATATCAAAGGCAAAAAAAAAAAAAAAACACTGAAAAGTGATTTAAAACCACTATCAAAAAAACATATGAAGTTTGGAGGGGACTTGTGATTGCCTTAAGGTTTTCAGGAAAGAGAAATTTTAATCACTACCTCCCTCTTAATTTATCTGCTTTGCTTTTTAATACACTAAGGAGTTCCTTTCTTTTTTTCTTATTTTGTTATTATTAATGTACAAGTACATGAGGAATTATGGTTACTAGACTACCCCTATTATCAAGTCCCCACCAAAAAGCCCATTACAGTCACTGTCCAACAGCATAGTAAGATGCTACAGAATCACTACCTGTCTTTTCTGTGTTATACTGCCTTCCCCTTATGCCACCCCCTACCCGTGCTACATTATGTATGCTAATTGAAATACCCCTTTTTCCCCTTTATCCCTCCCTTCCCACCCATCCTCCCC
>JAQQAC010012408.1:12013311-12211314 GCA_029783875.1 Phataginus tricuspis
CCATTCCCACCCATCCTCCCTAGTCCCTTTCCCTTTGGTAACTCTTACTCCATTCTTGGGTTCTGTAAGTCTGCTGCTGTTTTGTTCCTTCAGTTTTTTCTTTGTTCTTATACTCCACAGATGAGTGAAATCATTTGATACTTGTCATTCTCCACCTGGCTTATTTCACTGAGTGTTAATACTCTCAAGCTCCATCCATGTTGCTGCAAATGTCAGGATATGTTTTCTTCTTATGGCTGAATAGTATTCCATTGTGTATGTGTACCACTTCTTCTTTATCCATTCATCTACTGATGGACACTTAGGTTGCTTCCATTCCTTGGCTATCGTAAATACTGCTGTGATAAACATAGGGGTGCATCTGTCTTTTTCAAACTGAGCTGCTGCATTCTCAGGGTAAATTCTAGGAGTGGAATTCCTGGGTCAAATAGTATTTCTATTGTGAGTTTTTTGAGGAACCTTCACACTGTTTTCCACAATGGTTGAACTGATTTAGATTCCCACCAGCAGTGTAAGAGGGTTCCCCTTTATCCACATCCTCGCCAACATTTGTTGTTGTTTGTCCTTTGGATGACGGCCATCCTAACTGGTGTGAGGTGATATCTCATTATGGTTTTAATTTGCATTTCTCTAATGATTAGCGATGTGGAGCATCTTTCCATGTGCCTGTTGGCCATCTGAATTTCTTCGTTGGAGAAGTGTCTGTTCAGATCCTCTGTCACTTTTTAATTGGCTTATTTGCTTTTTGTTTGTTGAGGTGTGTGAGCTCTTTATATATTTTGGATGTCAATTCCTTATCGGATATATCATTTATGAATATATTCTCCCATACTATAGGATGTCTTCTGTTCTACTGATGGTGTCCTTTGCTGTACAGAAGCTTTTTAGTTTGATATACCCCACTTATTCATTTTTGCTTTTGTTTCCCTTGCCAGGGCAATATGCTCATGAAGAAGTTGCTCATGTTTATGTCCAAGTGATTTTTGCCTATGTTTTTTTCTAAGAGTTTTATGGTTTCATGACTTACATTCAGGTCTTTGATCTATTTCAAGTTTACTTTTGTGTATGGGGTTAGACAATAATACAGTTACACTCTCTTACATGTAGCTGTCCAGTTTTGCCAACACACGCTGTTGAAGAGGCTGTCATTTTCCCATTGTATATCCATGGCTCCTTTATCATATATTAATTGACCATATAGAGTTGGGTTTATATCTGGGCACTCTAGTCTGTTCCATTGGTCTATGGGTCTGTTCTTGTGCCAGTACAATTGTCTTGATTACTGTGGCTTTGTAATTGAGCTTGAAGTCAGGGAGTGTAATTCCTCCCGCTTTATTCTTCCTTCTCAGGATTGCTTTGGCTATTCGGGGTATTTTGTGGTTCCATATGAATTTTAGAATGATTGGCTCTAGTTCATTGAAGAATGCTGTTGGTATTTTGATAGGAATTGCACTGAATCTGTAGATTGCTTTAGGCAGGATGGCCATTTTGACAATATTGATTCTTCCTATCATTGAGCACTGGATGTGTTTCCATCTGTTGGTATTTTCTTTAATATCTCTCATGAGTATCTTATAGTTTTCAGAGTATAAGTCTTTCACTTCCTTGGTTAGGTTTATTCCTAGGTATTTTACTATTTTGGATGCAATTCTGAATGGAATTGTTTTCCTGATTTCTATTTCTGCTAGTTCATTGATAGTGTATAGAAATGCAATATATTGCTCTGTATTAATTTTGTATCCCACAACGTTACTGAATTCAGATATTAGATCTATTAGTTTTGTAGTGGGTTCTTTAGGGTTTTTTATGTACAATATCATGTCATCTACAAACAGGGACATTTTGACTTCTTCCTAACCAATCTGGATGCCTTCTATTTCTTTGTATTGTCTGATTGCCGTGGCTAGGGCCTCCAGTCTAGGTTGAAAGAAAGTGGGGAGAGTGGGCAACCTTGTCTTGTGCCCTATCTTAAAGGAAAACCTTTCAGCTTCTCACTGTTAAGTATAATGTTGGCTGTGGGTTTGTCATATATAGTCTTTATTATGCTGAGGTACTTGCCATCTATACCCATCTTTTGAGAGTTTTTATCATGAATGGATGTTGAATTTTGTCAAATGCTTTTTTTAGCATTTATGCAGATGATCATGTGGTTTTTGTCCTTTTTTTTTGTTGATGTGGTGGATGATGCTGATGGATTTTCAAATGTTGTACCATCCTTGCATCCCTGGGATGAATCCCACTTGATCATGATGTATGATCTTTTTGATGTATTTTTGAATTCGGTTTGCTAATATTTTGTTGAGTGTTTTTGCATCTATGTTCATCAAGGATATAGGTCTGTAATTTTCTTATTTTGTGGGATCTTTGCCTGGTTCTGCTATTAGAGTGATGTTGGCCTTGTAGAATGAGTTTGGGAGTATTCCCTCCTCTTCTATTTTTTTTGGAAAACTTTAAGGAGGATGGGTATTAGGTCTTCACTAAATGTTTGATAACATTCAGCAGTGTAACCATCTAGTCCAGGCATTTTGTTCTTAGGTAGTTTTTTGATTACCAATTCAATTTTGTTGCTGGTAATTGGTCTATTCAGATTTTCTGTTTCTTCGTGGGTCAGCCTTGGAAGGTTGTATTTTTCTAGAAAGTTGTCCATTTCTTCTAGGTTACCCAGTTTGTTACCATATAATTTTTCATAGTTTTCTCTCATAATTCTTTGTATTTTTGTGGTGTCTGTAGTGATTTTTCCTTTCTCATTTCTGATTCTGTTTATGTGTGTAGATTCTCTTTTTTTCTTGATAAGTCTGGCTAGGGGTTTATCTATTTTGTTTATTTTCTCAAAGAACCAGCTTCTGCTTTCATTGATTCTTTCTATTGTTTTATTTTTCTCAATTTTATTTATTTCTTCTCTGATCTTTATTATGTCCCTCATTCTACTGACTTTGGGCCTCATTTGTTCTTCCTTTTCTAGTTTCATTAATTGTGAGTTTAGAGTGTTCATTTGGGATTGTTCTTCTTTCCTGAGGTAGGCCTGTATTGCAATATATTTCCCTCTTAGCACGGCCTTCACTGCATCCCACAGATTTTGCGGTGTTGAATTATTGTTGTCTTTTGTCTCCATATATTGCTTGATCTCTGTTTTTATTTGGTCATTGATCCATTGATTATTTAGGAGCATGTTATTAAGCCTCCATGTGTTTGTGGGCTTTTTCATTTTCTTTGAGTAATTTATTTCTAGTTTCATACCTTTGTTATCTGAGAAGCTGGTTGGTAAAATTTCAATCTTTTTTAATTCACTGAGGCTCTTTGTGGCCTAGTATATGATCCATTCTTGAAAATGTTCCATGTGCACTTGAGAAGAATGTGTACCCTGCTGCTTTTGGATGGAGTGTTCTGTAGATGTCCATTATGTCCATCTGTTCCAATACTTTGTTCAGTGCCTCTGTCTCTTGATTTATTTTCTGTCTGGGTGATCTGTCCTTTAGAGTGAGTGGCGTGTTGAAGTCTCCCAAAATGAATGCACTGCATTCTATTTCCCCCTTTAATTCTGTTAGTATTTGTTTCACAAATGTCAGTGATCCTGTGTTGGGTGCATAGATGTTTGTAATAGTTATATTCCCTTGTTGGACTGACCCATTTATCATTATATAATGTCCTTCTTTGTCTCTTGTGATTTCCTTTGTTTTGAAGTCTATTTTGCCTGGTATAAGTACTACAACTCCTGCTTTTTTCTCCCTATTAGTTGCATGAAATACCTTTTTCCATTCCTTTACTTTCAGTCTGTGTATGTCTTTGGGTTTGAAGTGAGTCTCTTGTAGGCAGCATATAGATGGGTCTTGCTTTTTTATCCATTGAGTGACTCTATGTCTTTTGATTGGTGCATTCAGACCATTTACATTTAGGGTGATTATTGATAGGTATGTACTTATTGCCATTGCAGGCTTTAGATATGTGGGTACCAAAGGTTCAAGGGTAATTCCCTTACTATCTAACAGTCCAATTTAACTTACTTTGTATGCTATTACAAACACAACCTTAAGATTCTTTTTTTCCCCTCCTTTTTCTTCCTCCTCCATTCTTTGTATGTTATGAATCATATTCTCTACTGTTTGTCTATCCCTTGGGTGACATCTATTTAGTCTTAGGAGTACTTCCATCTATAGGAGTCCCTCCAAAATGCACTGTAGAGGTGGTTTGTGGGAGGTAAATTCTCTCAGCTTTTGCTTATCTGAAAATTGTTTAATCCCTCCTTCAAATTAAATAACTTTGCTGGGTAGAGTATTCTTGGTTCGAGGCCCTCCTGCTTCATTGCATTAAATACATCATGCCACTCCCTTCACATATGTAAGGTTTCTTCTGAGAAATCTGATGATAGGCTGATGGGTTTTCCTTTGTATGTGATCTCTTTTCTCTCTCTAGCTGCTTTTAAAAGTCTGTCTTTATCCTTGATCTTTGCCATTTTAATTATTATATGCTTTGATGTTGTCTTCCTTGGGTCCCTTGTGTTGGGAGATCTGTACACCTCCATGGCTTGAGAGATTATCTCCTTCCCCAGATTGGGGATGTTTTCAGCAATTACGTCCTCAAAGACACTTTCTATCCCTTTTTCTCTCTCTTCTTCTTCTGATACCCCTATAATGCGAATATTTTTCTGTTTGGATTGGTCACACAGTTCTCTCAATATTCTTTCATTCTTAGAGATTCTTTTTTCTCTCTGTGCTCAGCTTCTTTGTATTCCCCTTCTCTAATTTCTATTCCATTCACCATCTCTTCTACTACATCTAATCTGCTTTTAAATTCCTCCATTGTATTTCATTTCAGATATGGAATTTCTTAATGACTGAATCTCCATCTTAAATTCGTTCCTCAGTTCTTGAATATTTTTTTGTACCTCCATAAGCATATTTATGATTTTTATTTTGGACTCTCTTTCAGGAAGATTGGTGAGTTCAGTTTCATCTGGCCCTTTTTCTGGGGTTTGTGAGAATTTGGTCTGCACCATATTATTTTGACGTCTCATATTTCTGTGTTGTGCCCTCTATTGCCCAGAAGTTCCAGTCTCTGGAGCTGCTCAACCCCTAGAGTGAGATTGAGAGTCATAGGGGAGTGGAGCTGGTGCCTGGGGGGAGGAAAAATCTGTTTCCTAATTCCCATCTGCCATGGCTGTCTCCAGTATCAGAGTCAGTGAGATGAGCACACAGGTGTAAGCCTCTGTGTTTTGCATCTCCAGCTGTTGTAGGCGGGGCCTCTCTCTGACTGGCCTGATGCCAGCACAGTGACTGCCAGTTTGTGAGCTGGTGCTGTCAGGCCAGGAGGAAGGTGCAGCAGGCTGTGAATCACAGTGGGGGGCCTCGGAGCTGAGTAGCCAGCCAGGGGGATGGAGCACCTGATGCTCCCCAAAGTTCCCAATCTGCTGGGCAGAGCATACCCAGACAACCTTGTCCCCGTATCCCTTCTTCTGCGCAGCAAGCTCTGTGCAAGCCCCACCCCTTCAGCAGCCCTCTCACTGCTAGGAAGCCTCTTAGACTGCCTGCCTTTCCTTTGTCTCAGAGCAGCCGGGTGTGGATCCCATCCTCCACATATGGCCAGAATCTGTTTCTCAAGCACTCCGTCTTTGCCAGCTCCCCATCCTCCAGAGCACCACACAGTGTAGGTTTCTGCTCGCAAAGCAGATCTCCAGGACTAGGTGTTCAGCAGTCCCAGGTTTCCATCCCCTCCCTGCTCCGTTTCTCTTCCTCCTGCTGGTTAGCTGGGGTGGGGGAAGGGCCTGGGTCCCACCAGATTAAGGCTTTGGTATGTTACCCTGTTTCATGAGGTCTGCTCTGTTCGTGAGGTCTGTATGCAGTCTGGTGCAACCTTCTTTCCTGTTGTTGTTTTAGGGTTAGTTGTATTAACTATATTTTTGCACTATCTCTGGTTTTGGGAGGAGTTCTCTGTCTCTCCTCTCACGCTGCCATCTTGAATCCCCACTCCCACTGAAGCGAACTCTTCTTTCTTAATGTTGAAAGTACTAATGTATAGTCAATTCTAAAATATCTGTTTATGTAATTCCAAGTGTACTCAAAATATATCAGGACTTTCATGATTTTCAAGTTCCATTCTACCTTCAAAATATATCTGAAATCTGAACCATTTTATCACTACCTCCATCACTATCTTGCTAACAGAGACATAATCACCTCTTGCTTACACTAATCTAAGTTTTCATTGATTCTCCTCTTATTCCCAAGCATCAATTTCCCACACAGCAGCCAGAGTGAGCTTTCCTAAAATCCAAATGAGCACAGCCTCCAATGCCCATACCCTTCCAATCACTTTGCATCACAACTAGATTAAAACCAAATCTCTTTACATGAATAAATATATACAAACTCATCTATTCACAGTCTCCCTCTCACTCTCTATGCTTCAGTCACTCGTCTTCTGGTTTCCAGAACATGCCAGGCCAATTCCTGCCTCAGGGCCTTCTTATGCCTGTCGACTAAAATACTCTTCTACATATCTACTTCGCTAGATTCTTCATTTTGTTTAGATCTTTTGTCAAATTTACTTCCTCAAAGAAAGAACTTTCCAGATGACCCTATCTAAAGTAGTCACACATCCCCTCCCCTTCCCTGCCTAGTCTTTTTTTTAAATGCTGTATTTGCCTTATAATATTTATGTGATCTGACATTATATACGTATTTATTATGACAGGGACTTTGTATGTATTTACCATTATAGGTCTATAACAATGCCTGACACAAATCAGGTACTCAATAAATATCTGTTGAATAAATAAAAGCTTCTTACAAGCATTAATGTTTTTGTCATTGCTTGAAGCAGAAAATATTATAAAACATATTGCTGAGTTCTTGAAAAGGTGAGGTAGATACCCAAAAATATACAACCAAGAAAAAAAGATAAATGCAGGGTTTTTTTGGGCATCTAATATTAGCTCTTTAGTGGACTCTCAAATGTAGATCTTGAATCTTGAGTTCCATTGTCATATCTAACTGCCTGGTGATGTGCCCCCTCTTTCTTCTTCCTACTCCTCCTCCCTTATTACTACTAACCCTCTAGCATGCACTGTTCTATGTTGTTACATGCTACTACTATCAGATGAATATATAAATGTGTAGGTACACATACTCCACATAAACCTACACAGGTTTACTGTCATTGTTCTACAAAAGAACAGGATATATTAATACATGGTTCTATACATATTTCTTTCCTCATTCAACAATACATCACAGAAAATCCCTCTAAGTTAACTAATATAATGCTGTTTTCAATGGCAATACATCATTCCATGTTGTGATATACTGCAATTTATGTACCCCATCCACTTTTAATAGCAATTATTTGTTCTGTAATTTTTTATATTATAAATAGCTGAAATACACATCCTTGTATAAACCAGTGCTTTTATTTTTGAGGGATGGATTCCCTGAAGTGGCATTACTAGGATATAGAATATTTATTTTTATTTTAATAGATATTGCCAGATTGCCTTCCAAAAAGTCAATGACAACTCATATTTCTGTCAGCAATGTATTCAAATAGCTTCCCACAGTCTCATCCCATGTAATAGGTGTTTTTGATTATTTTAATTTTTGCCAATTTTATGGATGTAAAGGAATAGTCTGGTGTTATTTTAACTTGAATTTCTTTGATGCTAATAAGTCTATCTTTTGAAATGTTATACTGACCATCTGAATTTGCTCTTCTAAAATTGCCTATTCACATCCTTTACCCATTTTTCTATTTTGTTGATTTCTTCACATATTAAGATACAAACCTTTTTTCTGATATCTCTACTGAAAATTTTATTTGCAAATATTGCAAAAATTTTCTAAATTTGCTGTGGACTATTATCTTGCTTATGTTCTATTTTGCCATATAAGTTTCAACCCTTATGTAGCCAAAACTCTTTTTTTACTTGTCTAGCTTCTAGGTTTCCTGTTTAATTAAGAAGGTTTTCGAGAGGACGATTTCTACTTAAATATCAAAATGTCTTCCTACCTTCCACATAAAATGAGAAACCCTCTCTAAATTATACTTTGTTAAGAAACTGTCACCCACCACACACTTTCAAAAAAAAAATCTGTTTTTTTTTGATTCTCTAGTTAGTACACTGCAAAATCTTGACATTCTAACTATTTGAGTAAATAGACTTCACAGAAATTTGAAGATAAAAAAAATACTAGATGTCACCTTGATTTTTCTATCCATTATAGGGACTCACCTCTTCAATATCACTGTCAAAGAATCTAACCTCTGCTTGTTCATTTCCAGTGATAAGATACTTACTACTTTCTCTAGACCATACCATTCTATTTTCCTGAAGTTTATACTCATTTCATTCTGAGCTATCTACATTTATTATACTCCTGTAAAGTAACTAAACTAAGCAAATATGTAAAAGAATGGAACTCAGGCTCAGTAATTAAACTGTGATGTTCTTAGTACAAGACAACTATTCATTTCCTTCCTCCCTTACCTCCAATGAATATCTACTTTATGCCAAATATGAGAAATACAAAGATGAGGAAAACACAGCTACTGACCCTAAAATCATGGAAAAGCAGTATGTATAAAATATATATTTGCATATATGAAGAAATATACGTATATTGTATACAGAAAGAAAACTGTAGAGAGAAAATGCTAATCAAGATCTATTTTAAGGAATTCTAGTGCATGTATTAGGTAATAACTGAGATAATTGTAATTACTGAAGTTAACCAAGCTGAAGATTGAAAAAGACATTTACAGCACTGAGAAAATTAAAACTTAGCATTGTTTTCTTGATTCTCATTCAATTAATTAAGATCTAATTATACCATTTTACTAGATAATAGAATATTCAGGTCAGGCAGTATACTGAACTTTATAAGAGATCTAAGAAGCCTCAGGCAATAGATCACACATATCTCGAAGGGTAATCTGGCCTACATAAAAACTTATTTTAAAAACATGTGTCCAGCCTGCAGACTTACTTGCTCATTAAGGGTTAAATTTTCTTTGATAATCTGTATTATCCCAAGACTATGCAAAAATATGGACAACTACAAATACAAATATTTAAACATCCTGAAATTTAAACAATTGAAAATTGGCTCAATGTGAGAAAAAAAACAGGGAAAAATGTCTCAGTAAAATGCAATCATGATATTAAGAAATTAACAGATCAGTAACTAGATAAACAAAATGTTAGCAAAATACGCAAGAAACTGATTATCAATGCTTTCTCCATCAAGGCAGAGGCTTGACACTGTGACCTTCCAGGAGGGTCTACAAACCCACACCTGGGCTTAGGAGGTAATCTGCTTACTGAGCCACTCGGTGCTGGCAGTCACATTTAACACATACATGCAGGACTTCACAGGCAAGGAGCTATCACAAGCATTTATCCACTCATACATCAACTGGCACCGCCAATTCCTAATTCAAACCTCAAACTCAAAAACATGCAAACTTTTCTGGGACAAAGATACAAGACAATTCTATTTATATTGACCAGAAACCTTACCCTTGACAAAGACAAACTTCAGCAAATTTTAAATTGAAGTAGTGATCAATTAAAGTTTAATGTCTACCTGAAAATACATTTATTATTCAATATTAAAGCTGACATATTTGAAAATCATAAAAAGCACTAAAAGGAAAAAAAGCAAATTAAAGCACAATTTCTTTATCTGACTATGAAGCTAAAATAAGCATCAGGTAAAGGTAAACAAATAAAATAAAAAGTTGACAAAAAGATTTAACCACTAAAAGCTTCAAAAGCATTTGCCAGGTTTACCTACCATATTGAAGAAAACCTAAGCATATCTTAGAGCATTGCACAATATTTGCCAAAAACAGAGACCTCTATGAATCACAGCAGGTCTAATGATGTCAACTGTTCTGATTTATGTAGTCATAATACAACTTCATTTTAGTATGGCAGAGTTAGCTGAACTCTGCTGTATTTCTATATTTTCTATGATGCATTATTATAGATAATTTATTATAAGCATTTGTTTATACCTCTGTCTCTTCTGTTAATCTGTAAACTCCTAAGTAAAACAGGCTTTATATCCCTAATAAGCACAAACTAGTCCTAAATGACTATTTAGGTTATTTGTTTGTTAAATCGGTGACATTGCACAAACAGGATGATCCTCATCAGGTTTAGTTGCTGCATGTAAATATTACTTTCACAGATTTTAGAAGTTACGGGTCCAAATAGCATCATAAACTAGCACTAAAAGAAAGGTACAGGTGCTTCAAAAATTAAATCAAAACAAAACACCACATTCTTAGGAAGTCTACAAACTAAATATCTTCTTCAATTCTAAAAAAGGTGGGGAGCTTCTTGCTTTATTAAGTGTTACATTTATAAGAAAGCCTGGCAAATGGGGTTTAAAAAAAAAAAAGATCTTCTATGATTTTCTTAGTCCATGTATTTAGTGTTGTTTCTAATCACTCAGCAGTTATACTGGCTCCAATTGTTTTTCATGCCTTAAAGTAACAAGCATTCTGCCTGCAGACAATATAGTCTAAGAGATACTTTTTACAAAGTAATCCCTATGAAAACCTAGAAAAATTAAAGTACTAAGAAACTATGAAGATTCTTTCCAACATAAATGTCTGTTTTGGTTTTGCTGTGGTTTTGGTTTTGTTTCTGTTTTAATGTGTGATCTTATTTTGAGGATATATTTAAGCTAGCATAGCAGATCCAGCAATTCTTATAAACAAAAACAAGTAAACAAACAAAATCTAGATAGCTGAAATCATTATTAACAAACCCATTAATTAATTAAAGTAATCAAAATTCAAAAGGGAAAATCCCCGTAAGCCCCCTAACTGAAACAGAGTTGTGTGTACATATTAACTGAGTTGTCAGAAAGGTAAAATGTGGACAGTACTTAGAATCCTTCCCCTTGAAATACTCTAGGACTAGAAAATGATTTTGAGTTTCAGCCAAGTTTTATATTTTAGAGAAAAAGATACACTGATACATCATTTAACATGTATGAACTACTAGTAATTTAGAGAGTCTGATTTTTTGATAAGCATTTTCACCTTAATCAAATGATCGAACTTAACATCACCAACAGTAAGACAAACTGACTTCCTGACTTCCGGATGTATTCTTGCAAAAAAATGTTTAGTCCAGAAAAAATCATGAGGAAACAATCAAATGATCTATATTGAGGAACATTCCACAAAACAATGGCTTAGAACCTAAAAATGTGAATGCCAAGGAAGACCCTCTCCCTTCCCCAAAAAGTCAGGGAAACAATTCTAATTTAACGGAAACAAAAGAGACATGACAATTAAGTTCAATATGTGATCTTTGATCAAGGTGGGTCAGCTTTAATTAATTTTATTGGGACATTTGAGAAAATTTGAATATGAACTCTGTATTACATAAAGTTTCATATCTATATAAAATTCTTCAGTGTGGTAATCACATTTATGTAGTAGAAGGCCTTGTTCTTGGGAAATACATGCTGAAGTGCTTAGGGGAAAACAGTTATGAAATATTTAGGGAAAAAGAATCGCAATATCAGCAATTTGTTCTCAAATGGTAAGGGGGACAAAGGATTTACATACAAAGATAAAGCTAAATATATTCAATTGACAAATTTAGAAAGTATTCAACTATTGACTATTCTCTTCTTTAAAACTACAAATTGTCAAGTTTTGAAAATTCTTCATAATAAAAAGCTGGTGGTAAAAGAAATGAAAATTCTCGCACAGAAAAAGACAATAACTAAAACTAAGAGCTTAATGGATTGGGTTCACAAGCACGTATGACAGAACAGATGAAAAAAAGAAGTGAACTGAAAAAAAAGTTAAAAAATAAAATCCAGACTAAAGCAGAGAAAAAAGGTTAGGAGATATGGCAATGAGTATATGAGACATGATCAAAAGGTCTAATAGATGTAACTGTAGTCCCAGGGAGTAGAAAGAGATCATAGCAGAAACAATATATAAAGATAAAACAGCTGACAATTTCACAAAACTGACCTTAGACATCAAACATTCAAGAAGCAATATGGGCAGCAAGAAGGAAAAGCAATAGAAAGAAGATCACACTTAGTAATACCACAGTAAAAATTGCTAAAAAGACGAGGACAAGAGTTGACCAGAAGGGATTAAAGATGGTGGAGTGAGAGGTGAGACACAGGCTACCTCCTAAAATGGCATAGAATATGAAAATATGATTAATAGGACTAATCCTGAAAGAACAACAAGAAAGAGGACTGCGCAAGACCGCGCACACCTGGAGAAAAGAACAGACCTCACAGAACAGGGAAATGTGCAAAAGCTGTGGCCCGGCAGGACCCAAACCATTCCCCCACCCCAGGTAACTGGCAGGAGTAAGAGAAACCAAGCAGGGAGGGAGTGGAGGCCTGGGACTGCTGAATATCTAACTCCGGAGATCTGCTCTGGGAGCACAAACCTACGATTCATGGTGCTTGCATGATACTCTCGTGATTATGGGGTTGGAAAACTAAGACAGGCAGAATTCCTGGAGAGACTGAGATTTCAGGTACTTGTGGAAAACGGGGATCCATATCCAGCAGCTCTGGGACAAAAGAAAGGCAGGCAGTCTGAGACATTTCCTAACAAGGAAGCCCTTAGCAAGAGGGCTGCTAAAGGACCAAGGACTGCACAGAGCTTACTGCTCATGAGAAAGGACAAGTAGACAAAATTGTCTGGGTGCACTCTACCCAGCAGGTTGGGAGCTTTGCCATATAGACTCTCATATTTAAGGAGGAAAAAGAAATCTTCCTCCATAGATGATCTTCAGGTACTCCAGCTCCCTGGCTGGCTACACAGGTCCAAGGACCCCCTCCGTGACACGCAGCCTACTGCGCCTTTCTCCCAGGCAGCCTCACCTGGCTCGCAAACTGGCAAACCCTACCCTGCCGTTAGGCCAGCCAAAGGGAAGATCTGTCTACAACAACTACAAATACAAAGCACAGAGGGCTTATACCTGTGCACTTAGCCCACTGGTTCAGGCAGTGGAGACAGGCAGAGCAGCCGAGAAGCAAGAAACAGCTCTTTCCTCCACCCAGGCACCAATACCAGTCCCCTGTGACCCCCAACATTTCTTCAGGGCTGGGCAGCTCCAGGGAGTAGAGATTCTGGGCACTAGAGGGCACCATATACAAATATGAAATGCCAAAGTAATCTGGTTCAGAGTAAAATTATTAATACCACTCCTGAGAAAGGTTTAAATGACACTGAATTCATGAATCTTCCTGAAAGGGAGTTCAAAATAAAAATCACTAACATGCTCATGGAGGTAGGGAAAGATATTCAAGAACTCAGGAATGAATTCCGATAGGAGTTCCAATCGATGAAGAGCACAATGGAGGGTATTAAAAGCAGATTGGATACAGTGGAAGAGACGATAAATGAAAAAGAAACCAGAGAAGAGGAATACAAAGAAGCTGAGGCACAGAGAGAAAAAAGGATCTCTAAGAATAAAAGAATATTGAGAGAACTGTGTGACCAATCCAAATGGAACAATATTCGCATTATAGGGGTACCAGAAGAAGAAGAGAGAGAAAAAGGGAAAGAAAGTGTCTTTGAGGAGGTAGTTGCTGAAAACTTCCCCAATTTGGGGAAGGAGATAGTCTCTCAGGCAATGGAGGCACACAGATCTCCGAACACAAGGGACCCAAGGAAGACAACACCAAGACATATAGTAATTAAAATGGCAAAGATCAAGGATAAGGACAGACTATTAAAAGCAGCCAGAGAGAGAAATAAGATCACGTACGAAGGAAAGCCCATCAGGCTATGATCAGACTTCTCAATAGAAACATTACAGGCCAGAAGGGAGTGGCATGATGTATTTAATGCAATGAAGCAGAAGGGCTTTGAACCAAGAATACTTTATCTGGCAAGATTATCATTTAAATTTGAAGGAGGGATTAAACAATTTCCAGATAACAGAAAGCTGAAAGAATTTACCTCCCACAAACCACTTCTACAGTGTATTTTGGAGGGCCTGCTATAGATGGAAGTGTTCCTAAGGTTTAATAGCTGTCACCAGATATAATAAAACTACAGTAAAGAAAGTAGAAAAGCTAATTACTAAGCAAATGCAAAAATTAAAATAACTATCTCCAAAGTCAATCAAGGGACAAAGAGTACAGAATATGATACCTAATATATTAAGAATGAAGGAGTAAGAAAAAAAAAGAACCTTTAGATTGTGTTTGTAAAAGGATATTAAGTGAGTTAAGTTAGAGTCTTACATAGTAAGGAAGTTAACCTTGAACCTTTGGTAACCACGAATCGAAAGCCTGCAATGCCAATAAGTACATACCTATTGATAATCACCCTAAATGTAAATGGAATGGACTGAATGCACCAATGAAAAGACATAGAGTCACTGAATGGATAAAAAAGCAAGACTCATCTATAAGCTGCCTATAAGAGACTCACTTTAAACCCAAAGACATACACCGACTAAAAGTGAAGGGATGGAAAAAGATATTTCATGCAACTAATAGGGAGAAAAAAGCAGGAGTGGTAGTACTTATATCAGACAAAATAGACTTCAAAACAAAGAAAGTCACAGGAGACAAAGAAGGACATTACATAATGACAACAGGGGTCAGTCCAACAAGAAGATATAACCATTATAAATATCTATGCACCCAACACAGGAGCACCTATATATGTGAAACAAACACTAACAGAATTAAAAGGGGAAATAGAATGAAATGCATTCATTCTAGGAGACCTCAACACTTCACTTACTCCAAAGGACAGATCAACCAGACAGAAAATAAGTAAGGAGACAGAAGCACTGAACAACACATTAGAACAGATGAACCTAACAGACATCTACAGAACTCAACACCCAAAAGCAGCAGAATACACATTCTTCTCAAGTGTGCATGAAACATTTTCAAGAATAGATCATATACTAGGCCATAAAAAGAGCCTCGGTAAATTCAAAAAGATTGAAATGTACCAACCAGTTTCTCAGACCGCAGAGGTATGAAACTAGAAATAAATTACGCAAAGAAAATGAAAAATCCCACAAACACATGGAGGCTTCACAACATACTCCTAAAAAACCAATGGATCAATGACCAAATAAAAACAGAGATCAAGCAACATATGGAGACAAATGATAACAATAATTCAACACCGCAAAATCTGTGGGATGCAGCAAAGGCCGTGTTAGGAGGAAAGTATACTTTAACACAGGCCTACCTCAGGAAAGAACAATCCCATATGAGCAATCTAAAGACATAATTAACGAAACTAGAAAAAGAAGAACAAATGAGGCCCAAAGTCAGTAGAAGAAGGAGAGACATAATAAAGATTAGAAAATAAATAAATAAAATTGAGAAAAATAAAACAATAGAAAGAATCAATGAAAGCAGGAGCTGGTTCTTCGAAAAAATAAACAAAATAGATAAACCTCTAGCCAGACTTACCAAGAAAAAAAGAGTGTCTACTAACATAAACAGAATCAGAAATGAGAAAGGAAAAACCATGACGGACACCACAGAAATAGCAAGAATTATTAGAGAATGCCATGAAGAATTATATGCTAACAAACTGGATAACGTAGAAGAAATGGACAACTTCCTAGAAAAACACAACCTTCCAAGCTGACCCAGAAAGAAACAGAAAATCTGAACAGACCAATTACCAGCAACGAAATTGAACTGGTAATCAAAAACCTATCTATGAACAAAATTGCTGGACCAGATGGCTTCACCGCTGAATTTTAACAAACATTTAGTGAAGAACTAATATACATCCTCCTTAAAATTTCCAAAGAGTAGAAGAAGAGGGAATACTTGCAAACTCATTCTATGAGGCCAGCATCACCCTAATACCAAAACAGGGCAAAGACACCACAAAAAAAGAAAATTACAAAACAATGTCCCTGATGAACATAGATGCAAAAATACTCAACAAAATATTAGCAAACCAAATTCAAAAATACATTAAAAAGATCATCCATCATTAAGTGGGATTCATCCCAGGGAAAAAAAGGATGGTACAACATTTGAAATCCATCAACATCATCCACCACATCAACAAAAAGAAGGACAAAACCACATGATCATCTCCATAGACGCTGAAAAAGCATTTGACAAAATACATCCTTTCATGATAAAAACTTTCAACAAAATGGGTATAGAGGACAAGTACCTCAACATAATAAAGGCCATATATATACGACAAACCCACAGCCAACATTATACTTAACAGCGAGAACCTGAAAGCTTTTCCTTTAAGATCGGGAACAAGACAAGGATGCCCACTCTCCCCACTTCTATTCAACAGAGTACTGGAGGTCCTAGCCAATGCAATCAGACAACACAAAGAAATAAAAGGTATTCAGATTGGCAAGGAAGAAGTTAAAATGTCCCTGTTTGCAGATGACATATTGTACATAAAAAACCCTAAAGAATCAACTCCAAAATTACTAGATCTAATATCTGAATTTAGCAAAGTTGTGGGATACACACTTAATACACAGAAATCTGTGGCATTCCTGTACACTATCAGTAAACTAGCAGAGAGAGAAAACAGGAAAACAATTCCATTCACAGTTGCATCAAAAAGAATTAAATACCTAGGAATAAACCTAACCAAGGAAGTAAAAGACCTATACTCTGAAAACTACAAGACTCTCATGAGAGAATTTAAAGAAGATATCAATAAATGGAAACACATCCCATGCTCATCGATAGGAAGAATTAACACTGTCAAAATGGCCATCCTGCCTAAAGCAATCTACACATTCAATGCGATTCCTATCAAAATACCAAAAGCATTCTTCAATGAACTAGAGAAAATCGTTCTAAAATTCATATGGAACCAAAAAAAGACCCCGAATAGCCAAAGCAATCCTGAGAAGGAAAAATAAAGCTGCAGGGATTATGCTCCCCAACTTCAAGCTCTACTACAAAGCCACAGTACTCAAGACAATTTGGTACTGGCACAAGAACAGACCCATAGAACAATGGAACAGACTAGAGAGACCTGATATATACCCAGCCATATATGGTCAATTAATATATGATAAAGGAGCCATGGACATACAGTGGGGAAATGACAGCCTCTTCAACAGCTGGTGTTGGCAAAACTGGACAGCTACATGCAAGAGAATGAAACTGGATTATTGATTAGCTCCATACACAAAAGTAAACTCGAAATGGATTAAAGACCTGAATGTAAGTCAGGAAACCAGAAAACTCTTAAAGACAACATAGGCAAAAATCTCCTGAATATAAGCATGAGCAACTTCTTCCTGAATGCATCTCCTCAAGCAAGGGAAATAAAAGCAAAAACGAACTCGTACGACTACATCAAACTTAAAAGCTTATGTACAGCAAAGGACACCATCAAGAGAACAAAAAGGCATCCTACAGTATGGGAGAATATATTTCTAAATGACATATCCGACAAGGGTTTAACATCCAAAATATATAAAGAACTTACATGCCTCAACACCCAAAAAGCAAATAACCTGATTAAAAAGGCAGAGGATATGAAGAGACAGTTCTCCAAAGAAGAAATTCAGATGGCCAACAGACACATGAAAAGATGCTCCACGTCACTAATCATCAGGGAAATGCAAATAAAACCACAGTTAGATATCACCTCACACCAGTAAGGATGGCCAGCATCCAAAAGACTAAGAACAACAAATCCTGGCGACGATGTGGAGAAAGGGGAACAACCCTCCGAAACCGCTGGTGGGAATGTAAGCTAGTTGAACCATTGTGGAAAGCAATGTGGAGGTTCCTCAAAAAACTCAAAATAGAAATACCATTTGACCAGGAATCCCACTCCTTGGAATCTACCCAAACAATACAACTTCTCAGATTCAAAAAGACATATGCACCCCTATGTTTATTGCAGCACTTTTTACAATAGCCAAGATATGGAAGCAACCTAAGTGTCCATCAATAGATGAATGGATAAAGAAGATGTGGTACATATACACAATGGAATACTATTCAGCCATAAGAAAGAAACAGATCCTACCATTTGCAGCAACATGGATGGAGCTGAAGGATGTTATGCTCATTGAAATAAGCCAGGAGGAGAAAGACAAGTGCCAAATGATTTCCCTCATTTGTGGAGTATAACAACAAAGCAAAACTGAAGGAACAAAATAGCAGTGGACTCAGAGACTCCAAGAAGGAACTAGTGGTTATCAAAAGGGAGGTGTGTGGACGCGCAGGTGGGTAGGGTCGGAGAAAGGGATTGAAGGATATTTTGTTTAGTACACATGGTGTGGGAGATCATGGATAAAATAGTTTAGCACAGAGGAGGCAAATAGTGAATCTGTGGCATCTTACTACACTGATGGACAGTGACTGCACTGGGGTATGGTGGGGGACTTGATAATATGGGTAAATGTAGTAACCACATTGTTTTGTCATGTGAAGCCTTCATAAGGGTGTATATCAATAATACCTTAATAAAAAAATAATTATAAAAAATCAGTTGACCACACAAAAAAAAAGAGGAGGGCAAACTCTTAAAAGCAGTAGAGTATTAATTTCAAAAAAGCAACTCATCTGCCACTTCTCAATAGATAGTTGAAGTGTGAAGTCAATTGAATGATATCTTTAAAGAACTCAAAGAAATAATGTCCTAACCTAAATTCTATACCCAGTAAAAATACTCTTCAAAAATGGCGGTGAAAGATACTTTTGAACAAACAAATATCAGGAGAATTTATCATCAGCAGAACTGCCCTAAAGCAATACTAAAAAAGGAGTTCTTGAAGGAAAAGAAAAATAACCCCAGAGAGAAGAAAGTAAATACACTAAGAATGTAGATCAATGGAAAGGGTTAAATCTCAAGAGTTACATAACCCAATAAAAATCATGTCTTGTGGAGTTTAAAATACACAGGGGAACTAGCTTCTACAAGAACAACACAAAGGCAGAAGGGTCATAAATGGTGTTAAAGTATTCCAAGATCCTTGCATTTTCCAGGAAGTAAAAATCAAATCAAATTAAAAAATGCATGGTGCAATCTCTAGGAAATTAGTAGAAGAATATACAACTAACAAGTTAATAGGATAAATGAAATAATAAAAAATAATTACTCCAAAAGAAGGCAGGAGAGAAAATGGCATAGACCAGGTGGAACAAATAAAAAACACATAATGAAAAGACTTAAACTGAAAATATGTTACACTTAATGCAAATGGTCTAAACATTTAATAAAAAGAAAACTTATCTTACTGGGTCAAAAACAAAAGTATAAGCCACTTAGAAAAGAACACCTTAAACATAAGGATGCAGAGAAGCTGAAAATTAAACGATGAAAGGCATTTAAAAATTAACAATAAAATGAACTGGATCTTTATGCCTCTGTGCATTCAATCAAATTATTTCTTGAGCATCTACTGTAATAATAGCAAAACTTATGTATCACTTATTAATTCACAATGGCCTCCAATGATTGTTCTCTCTTAGTATTCACCTTGTGAAGTGTCTCCTATCCTACATTAAATAGGGCTGACCTTTGTGACCACTGGAATATTGTCAAAATGACCATGTATGTTATCCAGAGCTAATTTCTAAATTTCTAAACTTAACCATAACAGACATTGTGATTTACATTTTTTGTATATCCAAGGCAATTAAGGCCGAAACTCAGAAAGCATGGGAAAAAGTGGTAGCAGCTATGGTCAGGGAGGTAGCCAGGTCAGACCATGTACGGATTTGTAAGCCATGATAGAAACTGTGCATTTTATCCAAAGTTTTATGAGAAGTCATTGAAAGTTCTAAGCAGGAAAGTAAGACAATCAGTTAATGTTTTAAAAAGAAATGGTCTTAAAGACTCTATAGAGCAGAGACTCTATAAAAAGGTAAGAGTGAACAAAGGGGAAATCACCCAGGAGGACACTGCAATGTGCCATCCATCATAAGTCTAATTCTAGGAGAACGGCAAGTCAGTTTTGACTACAGTAGGTAGAGGTGTAAAAAGGTGCCAGATGTGAGATACACTGAACTCAGTACACACATAATCTGCTGAAAAATTAAATGTGAAGGTAAAAGAGAGGAGTCAAAACAACTCCAAGAGTTCTGGCCTGAATAACTCAGCAAATGGAGCTGTCATTTACAGTAGAGGATAAACACATGGAGAGGAACAGGCTGGGTAAAAACATGGTAATCAAGAGTCCTGTTTTAGATATGTGATGAGTGAGATGCCTATGAAACAACCAGGTAGAGATGGCAAATAGGGAGATCAAGAATGTTGAACCAGGAAATAGAATTTGGAAATCATGAAAGGAGCTCCAAGGTGTTAAGTTTTTAACTTTTTTTAAAATTGTGGTACAAACACATAACATAAATTTTAGCATCTAAACACACATGTTTAAATGTAAAGTTCAATAATGTTATGTATATTCATCACACTTTTGTGAAACATATCTCCAGAACATTTTCATCTTGCAAAAGTGGAATTCTGTACCCATTAAACAACTCACCATTTCCCCTCCCCATAGCCCTTGCAACCACCATTCTACTTTCTGTTTCTATAAACTTGACTATTTTAGACAACTCATGTAAGTGTAATCATACAGTATGTCCTCAAGGTTTATCCCGGTTGTAGCAGGTGTCATAATTTCCTTCCTTTTTTAGGTTGAAAAATATTCCACTGCATGTGTACACCACATTTTCTTTATCCATTCCTCTGAAGGACATGTGTGTTCCTTCCATTTTTTAGCTACTGTAAATAATGCGGCTATGAATATGGAATGCAAATACTTCTCAAGATCTTGCTTTCAGTTATTTTGGATATATTCCCAGATATGGAATTGCTGATCATATTGTGTTTCTTTTAATTTTTTAAGGAACTGTCCTGTTTTCCATAGCTGCTGAACCATGTTACATTCCCACCAATAGTGCACAAGGGGTCCGACTTCTCTACATCCTTGACAAAACTTCTTATTTTCTGCTTTTTTTTAATAGAAGTTATCCTAATGGGCATGAAGTAACTACCATATTAATTTTAATAGTACGTTCATATGTGAATGTATGTGAACATGTGCTTATATATATGCACCAAACATCCTGTAAAGAAACACAGGAACAGTAACAATAATTGCCTTCTGGAAAGTGAACTGGGAAATGGGGTAAAAGGACTTTTCTGTTTAGTATGGTGTGTATGAATTACCAATTAAATACAAAATAAAATTTTACCTTTTCTATATTTTTACTAATTGTAATAAAATTCTGCTAATTTTCCCAGTGTGCCAACCACTTTTTCCTTTGTTTCTTATGCCTTTGAATAAGTAATTTATAAAACTGAAATTATATATACAACAATTACTCCCAATAGTTTAGTTAAGCATTGAATTTTCTAGATTAGGTCTAATAAAAAGCTTTAATAATTTAATAGTCATCAGTTAAAAAGTTAGCCACAAATGAGCCACAAAAGAAAAATAATAAATAATAAAGCATTTGGTGCAATGCATCATCAGGATAAATAATTATCTTGAAATTTCCTCTCAAGGAAAAGAAATTTATTCTATATTTAAAATAACTTTACAATTTCCATAGTTGTTTATTCTTACAAAGAATTAATTTTTTGTTCAACAATAGAGGAATGTTTTTGGTAAATTATGCCACAACTGTGCTATGTAATGTTAGGTAGCCATTAAAAATGTTTACCAAAATGTGCTACTAAAATGAAAAAAGTTGATTATTTTGTATTTGAAGTAGAATAAAGCAATTTATATATTTGGCAAGATCAAATATAATACAGAAAAAATAATGGAAAGAAAGTAGACTGATATATCAGTATTACCTTTGACTGAGGTGGCTATACATGATATTCTTTTTAATTTCTGCTTTTCTATACTTAAACTTACTAAAGTATATTCTTTTATTAAAAACTGTAATGGTTATTTTTATTTGCAGTATATCATTTATATGAGTTTCACCATTTTTGTTTAGTTAATATAACTGATTTATGCATGCCTTCTGCTTATTAATGTAGATAAATTCATTTAAAATTTTTATATGAAAAGGACAATTACAGTAGAAACCTCAGATTCCTGATAACAAATATTTACAACCCTATGAAGCCTATGTGATCTCTTCTTACCACCCAGCTGTTTCTTCTTTTTCTGAATTTTCACTGCATTTTGTTAATATACACATTATATCTTAGTGAATTTTATATGCAGTTTACTTTCATTCATTTCTTTGCTACAGCTTCTTCTGACTTCTTAGAGATCAAGGATTACCTTCACATTTCCTAGAGTACCCGTCACAACATATATTTAATAGATACTTAATATCTGTTAAATTATTTAAAGCCATAGAATTTTAGAGTGAGAAGAGAACTTGACAAGGAACTTTCTCCTAAATTCACATCACAAGACTTTGGAGACTGCTTCTTTTTAACTTCACAACAAAGTATGTAGATTATAAGAGAATATTAAAAACGAGAGAACTCAGATTAAAGATGCCAGCATGAGAGGTGAGAAAGAGGCCTCCTCCCAAAACCAAAATACAAAAACATAGTTCATACAACTAATCCTAAAAGAGCAACAGTAAAGAGGGCTGCACCAGACTGCATACACCTAGAGAAAAGAACAGACCTCACGGAACAAGGTAATGTACCAAAGCCGTGATCTGGAGGGACACAAGCCCTTCCCCAACCCCAGCTCACCAGCAGGAAGGAGAAAAAAAGCACAGAGAGGGTGGAAGGCTAGGACTGTAGAACACCCAGGCCTGGAGATCTGCTCTGGGGGCATGAACCTACATTGCATAGTGGTCTGGAGATTAGTGGGGCTAGAAAACTAAGACAGGTAGAATACTTGGAAAGACTGAAATTCCAGCTGCTTGTGGAAAACAAGGATCCAAATCTGGCTGCACTGGGACAAAAAAAAGCAGGCAGTCTGAGAGACTTCCTAACAGCGAGAGGGCTGCTAAAGGGACAAGCATTGCACAGAGCTTGCTATTCAGGAGAAAGGACAGGTGGACAAAATTGTCTGGGCACACTCAGCCCAGCAAGTTGGAAACTTTCAGGACCTTGAGGCACTCCAAAACCCTGGCTGGCTACGCAGCTCCGAGGCTCCGCACCATGATACACAGCCTCTGGGGCCTTCCTCCCGGCCAACACAGGCTGGCAAACCAGCAGCCCCTGCCCTGGTGTCAGGCCAGCCAGAGGGAGGACCCGCCAAGAGCACCTACAAACGCAAAGCATAGAGGCTTGCACCTGTGTGCTCAGACCACTGGTTCTGGCAGTGAAGACAGGCACAGTAGCTGGGAAGCACTAAACAGCCCTTTTCTCTCCCAGGCACCAGCGCCGTTCCACTGCGATGACCAACATCTCTCCAGGGGCTGAGCAGAGCCAGAGAGTGGAGCTTCTGTGCACTAGACCACATACAAATACAAAACATCAAAAGAACCTGGTTCAAACCAAAATTCCACAAACACCAGAAAAAGGGTCAAGTGAAAATGAATTCATCAATCTAAAGAGATTTCAATATAAAAATCATAAACATGCTCATGGAGGTACAGAAAAACATTCAAGAACTCAGGGTAGAATTCAGGACTGAGATACAATCATTCAGGAATACAATATCTGAAATAAAACATACAATGGAGGGATTTAAAAGCAGATTTGATGTAGTAGAGGACACAGTAAATGGAATAGAAATTAGAGTATTAGAAAGAAGGAATACAAAGAAGCTGCGGCACACAGAGAAAATAGGATCTCTAGGACTGAAAGAATATCAAGAGAACTGGTAACCAGTCCAAATGGAACAATATTCACATTATAGGGGTACCAGAAGAAAAAATGACAGACAAAGTGATAAAAACTGTCTTTCAGGAGGTAATTGCTGAAAACTTCCCCAGTCGTGGGAAGGAGTTGGTCACTCAGGCCACGGAGGTGCACAGATCAACCCAACACAAGGGATCCAAGGAAGACAACATCAAGACATATAACAATTAAAATGGCAAAGATCAAGGATAAGGACAGAATATTAAAAGCAGCCAGAGAGAGAAAAAAGATCACATACAAAGGAAAACCAATCAGACTATCATCAGACTTCCTAACAGAAACCTTACAGGTCAGAAGGGAGTGTCATGATACATTTAACGCAATGAAACAGAAGGGCCTGCAACCAAGGATACTCTATCTGGCAAGATTATCATTTAAATTTGAAGGAGGAATTAAACAATTACCAGATAAGCAAAAGCTGAGAGCATATACCTCCCAAAAACCATCTCTACACTGCATTTTGGAGGGACTGCTATAGATGGAAGTGTTCCTAAAGATAAATAGCTGTCACCAGGGTAAATAAAACCACAGTAAAGAAAGTAGAACAATTAATTACAAAGTAGATGCAAAATCAAATCAACTACCCCCAAAGACAGTCAAGGGATAGAAAAAGAGTACAGAATATGATACCTAAGAATGGATAAGGAAGAAAGAGGACAGGGGAAAGAAAAAGGGACCTCTACATTGTGTTTGTAATAGCATACAAAATGAGTTAAATTAGATTTTTAGATACTAAGGAAGTTACCCTTCAACCTTTGGTATCCACAAATACAAAGCCTGCAATGGTAATAAGTATATATCTACTGATAATCACCCTAAATGTAAAAGGACAGTTTACACCAACGAAAAGACATAGACTTACAGAAAGGATAAAAAAGCAAGACCCAAACTATATGCTGCCTACAAGAGACTCACTTCAAACCCAAAGACATACACAGACTAAAAGTGAAGGGATGGAAAAAGACATTTCATGCAACTAATAGGGAGAAATAAGCAGGAGTTGCAGTACTTGTATCCGATAAAATAGACTTCAAAACAAACAAAGTTAAAAGAGACAAAGAAGGACATTATATACTGATAAAGGGGTCAGTCCAACAAGAGGATATAATCATTATAAATATCTATGCACCCAACACAGGAGCACCCACATACGTTCAACAAATACTAACAGAATTAAAGGGGGAAAGAAAATGCAACGCATTCATTTTAGGAGACTTCAACACAACATTACTCCAAAGGACAGATCAACCAGACAGAAAGTAAGTAAGGAGACAGAGGTATAGAATAACACATTAGAACAGATGGACCTAACAGACAACTACAGAATACTCCACCTAAAAGCAACAGGATACACATTCTTCTCAAGTGCACATGGAACATTTTCCAGAATACATCACATACTAGGCCACAAAAAGAGCCTAAGTAAATTCAAAAAGATTGAAATTGTAGCAACCAGCTTCTCAGACGACAAAAGTATGAAACTAGAAATATATCGTGCAAAGAAAACAAAAAGGCCCACAAACATAAGGAGGTTTAACAACAAGCTCTTAAATAATCAATAGATCAATAACCAAATTAAAACAGAAATCAAGCAATATATGGAGAAAAATGAAAACAAAAACTCAACACCCCAACTTCTGTGGGACGCAGCGAAAGCAGTTCTAAGGGGAAAGTGTATAGCAATTCAGGCCTATCTAAAGAAAGAAGAACAATCCCATATAAACAGTCTAAATGCACAATGAATGAAACTAGTTAAAGAAGAACAAATGAAGCCTAAAGTCAGGAGAAGAGGGGACATAAAAAAGATCAGAGAAGAAATAAACAAAATTGAGAAGAATAAAACAATAGGAAGATTTAATGAAACCAAGAGCAAGTTCATTGAGAAAACAAACAAAACAGATAAACCCCTAGCCAGATTTATCAAGAAACAAAGAGAATCTGCACACATAAACAGAATCAGAAATGAGAAAGGAAAAATCACTATGGACACCACAGAAATACAAAAAATTATGAGACAATATTATGAAAACTTATATGCTAGCAAACAGGATAACCTAGAAGAAATGGACAACTTCTAGAAAAATACAACCTTCCACGCTGACCCTGAAAGAAACAGAAAATCTGAACAGACCAATTACCAGCAACGAAATTGAACTGGTAATCAAAACCTATCTAAGAACAAAACGCCTGGACCACATGTCTTCACCGCTGAATTTTATCAAACATTTAGTGAAGACGTGATACCCATCCTCCTTAAAGTTTTCCAAGGAGTAGAAGAGGGAATACTTCAAACTCATACTATGAGGCCAGCATCACTCTAATACCAAGATGGGAAAAGACACCTCGAAAAAGGAAAATTACAGACCAATATCCCTGATGAACATAGATGCAAAAATATTCAACAAAATATTAGCAAACCGAATTCAAAAATACATCAAAAGGATCATACACCATGATCAAGTAGGATTTATTCCAGGGATGCAAGGATGGTACAACATTCGAAAATCCATCAACATCATTCACCACATCAACAAAAAGAAGGACAAAAACCACATGATCATCTCCATAGATGCTGAAAAAGCATTTGACAAAATTCAAATTCCATTCATGATAAACACTCTCAACAAAATGGGTATAGAGAGCAAATACCTCAACATAATAAAGGCCATATATATATGACAAACCCACAGCCAACATTATACTTAACAGCGAGAACCTGAAAGCTTTTCCTTTAAGATCAGGAACAAGACAAGGATGCCCACTCTCCCCACTTCTTTCAACATAGTACGGGAGGTTCTAGCCATGGCAATCAGACAACACAAAGAAATAAAAGGCATTCAGATTGGCAAGGAAGAAGTTAAACGCTCCCTGTTTGCAGATGACATGATATTGTACATAAAAAACCCTAAAGAATCCACTCTAAAACTACTAGATCTAATATCAGAATTAAGCAAAGTTGTGGGATACACACTTAATACACAGAAATCTGTGGCATTCCTACACACTAACAATGAACTAGCAGAGAGAGAAATCAGGAAAACAATTACATTCACAGTTTCATCAAAAAGAATAAAATACCTAGGAATAAACCTTACCAAGGAAGTGAAAGACCTATACTCTGAAAACTACAAGACATTCATGAGAATTTAAAGAAGATACCAATAAATGGAAACACATCCCATGCTCATCAATAGGAAGAATTAACATTGTCAAAATGGCCACCCTGCCTAAAGCAATCTACACATTCAATGCAATTCCTGTCAAAATACCAACATCATTCTTCAAAGAACTAGAGAAAATTGTTCTAAAATTCATATGGAAACACAAAAGATCCCAAATAGCCAAAGCAATCCTGAGAAGGAAGAATAAAGCTGGGGGGATTACGCTCCCCAACTTCAAGCTCTACTACAAAGCCACAGTCCTCAAGAAAGTTTGGTACTGGCACAAGAACAGACCCATACACCAATGGAACAGACTAGAGAGCCCTGATATAAATCCAACCATATATGGTCAATTAATATATGATAAAGGAGCCATGGACATACAATGAGGAAATGACAGCCTCTTCAACAGCTGGTGTTGGCAAAACTGGACAGCTACATGTAAGAGAATGAAACTGGATTACTGTTTAACCCCATACACAAAAGTAAACTTGAAATGGATCAAAGACCTGAATGTAAGTCAGGAAACCAGAAAACTCTTAGAAGACAACATAGGCAAAAATCTCCTGAATATAAGCATGAGCAACTTCTTCCTGAACGCATCTCCTTGAGCAATGGAAACAAAAGCAAAAATGAACTCATGGGACTACATCAAACCAAAAAGTTTCTGTATGGCAAAGGACACCATCAACAGAACAAAAAGGCATCCTACAGTATGGGAGAATATATTTCTAAATGACATATCTGACAAGGGGTTAACATCCAAAATATATAGAACTTACACACCTCAACACCCAAAAACAAATAACCTGATTAAAATATGGGCAGAGGATATGAAGAGACAGTTCTCCAAAGAAGAAATTCAGATGGCCAACAGACACATGAAAAGATGCTCCACATCACTAATCATCAGGGAAATGCAAATTAAAACCACAGTGAGATATCACCTCACACCAGTAAGGATGGCCACCATCCAGAAGACTAAGAACAACAAATGCTGGTGAGGATGTAGAGAAAGGGGAACCCTCCTACACTGCTATTGGGAATATAA
This sequence comes from Phataginus tricuspis, assembly GCA_029783875.1. Classification (NCBI taxonomy): domain Eukaryota; kingdom Metazoa; phylum Chordata; class Mammalia; order Pholidota; family Manidae; genus Phataginus; species Phataginus tricuspis. The sequence continues at coordinate 12,041,311 of JAQQAC010012408.1, forward strand.
GCTAGTTCAACCATTGTGGAAAGCAATATGGAGGTTCCTCAAAAAACTAAAAATAGAAATACCATTTGAGCCTGGAATCCCACTCCTTGGCATTTACCCAAAGAATACAACTTCTCAGATTCAAAAAGACATATGCACCCCTATGTTTATCATAGCAGCTTTTACAATAGCCAAGATATGGAAGCAACCTAAGTGTCCATCACTAGCTGAATGGATAAGAAGATGTGGTACATATATACAATGGAATACTATTCAGCCATAAGAAACAAACAAATTCGACCATTTGCAACATGGATGGAGCTGGAGGATGTTATGCTCACTGAAATAAGCCAGCCAGAGAAAGACAAGTATTAAATGATTTTACTCATCTGTGGAGTATAAGAACAAAGAAAAAAACTGAAGGAACAAAACAGCAGCAGACTCACAGAACCCAAGAATGGACAAACAGTTACGAAAGGGAAAGGGACTGGGGAGGATGGGTGGGAAGGGAGGGACAAGGGGGGAAAAGGGGCACTACGATTAGCAGACATAATGTAGGGGCGGTGTATGGGGAAGGGCTGTACAGCTTAGAGAAGACAAGTAGTGATTCTATAGCATCTCACTACACTGATGGACAGTGACTGTAATGGGGTATGTGGTGGGGACTTGATGATGTGGGGAGTCTGGTAAACATAACGTTGCACATGTAATTGTAGATTAATGATACCAAAAGAAAAAAAAAAGTAAACAGTCCCCATTAGTTCAGAGCTACAAGTTTTATAAAGAGATTTTAATTGTGAACATAACTGAATTTAACCTTGTGAAACTCTTCCATTTGCTTCTGTCAATATATGGTGTTTTTTCAGAATAACACTTCTACCTAAACAATTAAGATATACGGGAACAGATTTAGATGGTGAGCTACAAAAGCAGACTTAAGTAGGTTATATGATTTTGGAGATAAAAAGTAAATAGAGATCTTCTAAAAGTTTATTTTCTGAATCCTCTTGTATTCTTTGCTATGAAAGTACTATACATTACTAAATAGAAACTTACTTAAGGAAACTAGTAAAACTAAGAACAAATCAGAAACAAGGAGGTGATAAGGAAGAACACTGCCAGAAAAGGAAAGGTGATGTGTGGCATTACTTACGTAGTATGAGGGTCATGATAGTATCAAACCAGGTACCAGTAAGTTAAGGAGCCTGCTTTCAGATTCTGATTTTAATAAATAGGAGCATATTGAAAATCAAGTCCCTTCTTCCAGGCTGTCTTAGGCTGGGAACTTGTGGCTATACTATCAACTTCAAAGACAATGGATAAATATATCTGTGATTCTTAGGATGATAAAAGGTTTGCTACTGTTGGAGTCAGAAGTTACTTTCAGCAGTAGGGAGTGGAACTTTCTACTTCCGTTTGCAAGACAGAACACACTGAGAAAGTTGATGAGAGGAATAAAAATTCATCTATGAAAGCAATCTTTTCTAATTCTTCTTCATCTCCCCGATCTTTTAAGATTGAATGCCTCAGGGCACAGTTTTTGAACCTATCTTCATCTACACTCACTCCCTTAATTGTTTTAAATGCCATCTATAAACTAGCGGCTACCAAATTCATGTCTTCAGCCACAACATTTACCCTGAACTCAAGGCTCACATATACAACTGCCTTCTTCACATCTTCACTTGGATATAAACAGGTATCTTAAATTTAAAATACCCTGGCATAAATTCCTGATCATGCCACTCAATATTGTTCAGTTTTCTTCTCATTGTTAATGACAGCACCACCTTTCCAGCTGCTTGGGTCAAAAATCTTGACCCTTTTTTTCTAATTAATCTAATTACTCTCTCAGGAATATGGCAGAAACAACATGATTTTTGGAAGCCTCACAGACCTTGAATTCAAATTCCAGGTCTTCTGCTTATCGTCTGGATAACCCAGCCTGAGACATGTAACCTCTCTACGTCTCACTCATGAGGACTGAATGAGATAACGTAGATAAAACATTAGCACAAAGACAATGTAAGGAAGATGCTGAATAAATGGAAATTATTCACATGGCAGAGACTGATAATCTTCCAAAACTCAGTTTTTTTCTTTCCTTTAAAATTATAACACCTGTATTTCCTGGCATCCCTTGCAGATCAATGTGTTCATGTGGTTAGTGATCTCATGCTAAGATCTGGCTAGTGAGACATGCAATTCTGATAAGTCAAAGATTTTTAAGAAGCTGCTTCCACTTGTTTTTTCCCTCGTCTCACAGACTGGAATGTGAATGTGGTGATAGTGACTTAGATTCATCTTTGCAGACAAGAGCAACACTTTCCTTAGGGGATGATGGAACAAGTTAAAAAGATCAATGTCCCTGGAGGGCAGTGTGGAACAGAGCTGCTCAACTCTCAGAACTGCCAATTTAACTGCCCCCCGACTCAGACTCAAACAAGCAAGAGAAATAAACCAATTCTCTGCAAGCAAAATGATAGTACCTACAAGTAAATTCACTTCACAACCTAGAATCCATCTGAATCTTCTGTCAGCATATTTTTCAAACTAAGTTTTCCAGAACACCCTTGCAAAGGTATGAATTCTCAAAAGGTATGTCACTACTGAAAAGAATCATGTGGAAAAAAACCAAAAACTTGGCATACATGGGAATTTGTGGCTACATGTTAAGATTGAAAAAGAATGTATCTTTTCCCTTGAACACTATATTCTGCTGCTTTATGACTATTCATTTGATAAGATCTGTTCAGAATAATAGCATACTAGATTTTCAATTAGATATGAAGTAAAACTTTCAGTGGGAAACATCAATAGAAAGCTGAGGGAAAATAAACTTATGTACTTGCTGTCTTGCTTCCCCCCAGAAGTATAGGTCAGGCAGAAATTTCCCCTATTGACACAAGAGGGAAGTTGATTCCTGGGACCAGTACATAAGCACCACTTTTTTGTTTTCCCAGAAGCCAAGTGATAATTTCTACTTCTACCCTACCAGTGACAATGCTTTCTTTATGCTTTGCTATGAGCTGAAAAAGTCATTAAAAATACAAATATAATAAATAGCTTGTCATGAACAGACAAAAACCAGGCTTTGGTTGCTGAACTTTAATTTTAAAGTAACTAAAAGCAGATTCCAACTCCTAAGTAAACTTTTTGCATTCCTGGAAAGCAATGGAGTCTAAACACCATGTAGACCCCTAAGTTCAATGTTGCCTAGGGTTCATTCACACAAATCCTTTCATACCTTGAGAGTAATTAAATAATTATCAGTGACCAAAATTATATTACTTTACATATCCTTAGCATAGTGGTTAAAAGTACAAACTATGAAGCCAGACTGCCTGAATTCAAGTCGGGTACACCAGTTAATATTTTTGTGTCTTAGGGCAAGTTACTTAATTTCTCTGCCTCAGTTTCATGTAACTGAAGATTATTAATAGAGCCTGGCTCACAGATGCTCTCATGAGGACTTAATGATTCAATTATAGAAAGTGCTCAAAACAAGGGCTATTACTGTTTTCTCCCTAGATCTCTTAAGTTTTTCCTTCTATGTCAAGTGTGTGTTTAGTTATGTATCAATTATATTTCAAAATATACTCTGAAGTAAACATACACCTAAAGCCTGCAAAGTCACTTGCTTTAAAGTTTCAATTCTTCAGAAGGCTTGTGGCTACAATTTCTTAAGACTACTTGTTTCATTCAACTGTTTCACTCAACAACTGGTTGTTTAGCATTCACTATATGGAAGGCACAGTAAAGTTGGGATAAAAATGAAGAGATAAGGTCCCTGCATACAAGGTACTCGTTGTCAAAGCAGCACTGCCCAATATTAATAATATAATGTGAGCCACAAATGTGAGCCAAATGTAGAATTTTTAACTTTCTGGTGGCTACTTTAGAAACAGTAAAATGAAACAGGTAAAATTATTTTAAATATTTATTTAACCCAATATAATCAAACTATATCATTTCAACAGATGATATTAAAAATTATTACTGACAAATGTACATTATTTTGGGGGGTATTATGTCTTCAAAATTCAGAATGTATTTTATACTCACAACACATCTCAATTCAGGTGCTAAACTTTTATTGGAAATAGTGATCTTTACCCACTTCTTCCCTTATTAGCAGCCTATTGGTATACTACAAAAGCTATGGACTGTGCTGTCCAAAAGAGCCACAGGTAGCTATCTACATTGAATTTTTATTAAGTAAAATAAAAAACCCAATTTCTCAGTCACAGTAGCCACATATTAAGTGCTCAGCAGCCGCTGTGCTAGTAGCTACTGTATTGGACACTGCAGGTCTACAGAGAAGACTGACATGCAATAACTGTACTTAGATAATTTCTACAGTGGAATATCTACAAAACATAGTGGGAACATTTAAGAAGTAGCACCAAAGTCTGCCCAAGGAAAACACATTACAGAGGAGAACTGTTGGAAATGTAAAGAATAAGTGAAAATTTGCTAGACGGAGAAGATGGAAACAGTATTACAGGTAAAAGGAATAAAAGCTTGAGAAAAGGCCTAGGAGCTTCAGAGGGTATATTAGGAAAATTACATGTAGCTCAGGATTACTGAAGACGTGAAACTGGCCAGGTGTTGCGCAAGGACCAAATCTAAAGTGTTTTACAGCCCATGATGCAACACTGCAAGATACAAAGATTTGCTGGAGGAAGTCTTTTCTCCCTAACTTAATGCGAAACTGAGGAAGAACGAAGTCTGTTGAGAGGAAAAAGGGGAGAATCAAAGAAACTACATCCTCATTCCAAGAGACTAGATAAATGCTAAAATACACAATATATGAGCACAAACCTACAAAATAATAGTTTGACAAACACTACCTCAAATAAATTTAACTTACCATGTTATCATTAACACCAAAGAATTTTTAAACAGTCAACTTTAAGAAATTTTGAGATCTTGTTTCTTTGGAGAGTTTTAGAAACGAGGTTTGGCAATTAGTCCGAAGGGACTTTGACAATGATGCTAAATAATTTCTGCATCCAACAATCTCATTTAGTGGAAGCCAACCATGAAAATTTCAAGAGCCAAAAGACATCTGTATCATTTAACTGCCATTGGGTTCCCGGAATATCATTTAGAATTGTTCCAGAAAGTCTTTTTTTTTGTCTAATCAGGCTCATAATTTGAGCTATAACAAGACAAAAAGTTATAAAAATATTTTGGATCTCTTAAATCATAAAATAATCAAGTTGGCACAACTAGATATCCCAAACAATTAAGTATTTTTTTAAAAACCATATTCCAAATCTAACTAAATCAGAGAAGTAAGGAAACTGAAGTGATCAGAGTCAACTTCACTGGATATAACCCTTACACTCTGAAGAAATAGTATATTGCAAGGAAACAGAATAATAACCAAACAGTATTTTAAGTATAAGTTCTGACTGCTCCAAATTGGCCCAGTCAATAGGTATTTACTTTAGTAAGTCAATTTCTACAGTAAAGATTTTCAAGACATTTCCTCCATTTTAATTATTTATAACTAAAAACATAAAACATCTTTCAGAACCTTTGTTTTCATAATCCTAAGCAACATTCATATAAGAAACAAATGTAAATTCAAATTTTAGACTATTCTAAATTAAATGCTATTTCAATTCATCCTATAGTTTAGATAGTGATTATTACAGTTCACCCAAGCTCCAAAAGATAAGGAAATCTAGCTAATGGTACACATTGCTTGAAGTATTACACATATATGAGAAAACTGAGATTTGCTTAACAAAGATTTCCATTTTCCCCCGTTGAATTGCATCATAAAATCCAGCAGCTATGTTAGTACACAGTGTTTTTGGCCCTAGTAGACAAAGACAAGCAAAAACCCTGGCAGAATTTTTGAACATCAAAAAAGAAAGGAGGAGGGAGGGAGAAACTGAGCAGGGGCTGTTCAGCTCCTTCCTAGAGAACATTAATATGAGAACATCAATATGTTAATTTAAGGTACTAACATTCTAAAGCCTACCACACCACAGAGGTCTTTTCTTCAGTTTATACTCCCTTCCTGGGCAGATCCCTGTCAATAAACAATGCTTCAAATATCACATATTTGTTGATAACTGATTCTGATTGAACTCTCTGCCTTGGACTTCTCTCCAGACGTCCAGACTCATGGAGACACCACCACTCCACATCTCCACTAGGATGGCTAATGAGCATTTCAAATGTAACCTTTGATAATACCACCAGGATCTACTGGATCCAAGTTTTGCTTTTTAATTTCTTTTTTGAGCATTTCTGTTTGTAAGGACTGATATTTTGAGACTTTAATTTTTTCAGATGTCTTCCAAAGAACAAAGATACAATTTGCTTTTTCAAAAGAACAGAATAAAACTCATTTTATCTTGCATTTGCCATATGCAAAATATATTATTATGGGAACTCAGTGACCTTGCTTTTCCTATATCTTGAAATCTCTTCTAGTTAACTGTCCTGGAAATGATTTAATCTTACTTATTAATTATTTCCAACTATATTTAAAAAATAAAATAATAAGAGAATGAAAGAACATTGGGGTTAACTACAAGAATGATACATTACTGTACCATCATTCAGTTTTCTTATTTCATTACCCAAAGTACTGCCTCATCTATCAAAAAAAATGGGTTTCAGTGAACATAGGTGAGAATTAAGAATATTTTATTATCCATCCATAATGGCAAAAAGAATAAAAATGACAGAGAAATATATTCACAATTACTAAATGGTAAATATGAAGAGGCAGATGGCAGTAAAATCTCAGACGATGAATCTCAGGTATTATTGATATATACTCTTATGAAGGTTTCAAATGACAAAACAATGTGGTTACTACATTTACCCATATTATCAAGTCCCCACCAATACCCCAATGCAGTCACTGCCCAACAGTATAGTAAGATGTCACAGATTCACTATTTGCCTTCTCTATATTACATTGTTTTCCCCTTGATCCCCCACACCATGTGTACTAAACATAATACCCCTCAATCCCCTTCTCCCACCCTCCCCGCCTACTCTCCCATACCGCCTACTCTCCACACCCCTCACCACACCACTAATTCCCTCTTGGAATCTCTGAGTCTGCTGCTATTTTGTTACTTCAGTTTTGCTTCGTTTTATACTCCACAAATGAGGGAAATCATTTGGCACTTGTCTTTCTCCAGCTGGCTTATTTCACTGAGCATAATATCCTCCAGCTCCATCCATGTTGTTGCAAATAGTAGGATTTGTTTCTTTCTTATGGCTGAATAGTATTCCATTGTGTATATGTACTACCTCTTCTTTATCCATTCCCCTACTGATGGACACTTAGGTTGCTTCCATTTCTTGGCTATTCTAAAAAGTGCTACGATAAACATAGGGGTTCATATGTCTTTTTGAATCTGAGAAGTTGTATTCTTTGGGTAAATTCCAAGGAGTGGGATTCCCGGCTCAAATGGTATTTCTATTTTTAGTTTTTTGAGGAACCTCCATATTGTTTTCCACAATGGTTCAACTAGCTTACATTCCCACCAGCAGTGTAGGAGGGTTCCCCTTTCTCCTCATCCTCACAAGTATTTGTTGTTCCTTGTCTTTTGGATGTTGGCCATCCTTACTGGTGTGAGGTGATATCTCATTGTGGTTTTAATTTGCATTTCCCTGATGATTAGCGATGTGGATCATCTTTTCTTGTGCCTGTTGACCATCTGAATTTCTTCTTTGGAGAATTGTCTGTTCATATCCTCTGACCAATTTTTAATCGGGTTATTTGCTTTTTGGGTTTGAAGCATGTGAGCTCTTTATGTATTTTGGATGTTAAACCCCTATCAGATATGTCATTTACAAATATATTTTCCCATAATATAGGATACCTTTTTGTTTTCTTGATGGTGTCCTTCGCCACACAGAAACTTTTTGGTTTGATGTAGTCCCATGCATTCATTTTTCCTTTTCTTTCCCTTGCTCGAGGAGATGCGTTCAGGAAGAAGTTGCTCATTCTTATATTCAGGAGATATTTGCCTATGTTGCCTTCTAAGAGTTTTTTGGTTTCATGACTTACATTCAGGTCCCTAATCCATTTCAAGTTTACTTTTATGTATGGGGTTAAATAATCCAGTTTCATTCTCTTACATGTAGCTGTCAAGTTTTGCCAACACCAACTGTTGAAGAGGCTGTCATTTCCCCATTGTATGTCCATGGCTCCTTTAACATACATTAATTGACCATATATGGTTGGGTTTATATCAGGGCTCTCTAGTCTGTTCCATTGGTCTATGGGTCTGGTTCTTGTGCCAGTACCAAACTGTCTTGAGGACTGTGGCTTTGTAGTAGAGCTTGAAGTTGGGGAGTGTAATCCCCCCAGATTTATTCTTCCTTCTCAGGATTGCTTTGGCTATTTGGGGTCTTTTTTTAGTTCCATATGAATTTTAGAACGATTTTCTCTAATTTGTTGAAGAATGCTGTTGTTATTTTGATAGGGATTGCATTGAATCTGTAGATTGGTTTAGGCAAGATGGCCATTTTGACAGTATTAATTCTTCCTATCGATGAGCATGGGATGTGTTTCCATTTATTGGTATCTTCTTTAAATTCTCATGAGTGTCTTGTAGTTTTCAGAGTATAGGTCTTTCACTTCCTTGGTTAGGTTTATTCCTAGGTATTTTATTCTTTTTGATGAAACTGTGAATGGAATTGTTTTCCTGATTTCTCTCTCTTCTAGTTCATTGTTAGTATATAGGAATGTCACAGATTTCTGTGTATTAATTTTGTATCCTGCAACTTTGCTCAATTCAGATATTAGACCTACTAGTTTTGGAGTGGATTCTTTAGGGTTTTTTATGTGCAATATCATGTCATCTGCAAACAGGGAGAGTTTAACTTCTTCCTAGCCAATCTGGATGTCTTTCATTTCTTTGTGTTGTCTGATTGCCATGGCTAGGACCTCCATACTATGTTGAATAGAAATTGGGAGAGTGGGCATCCTTGTCTTGTTCCTGATCTTAAAGGAAAACTTTCAGCTTCTCGATGTTCAGTATAATGTTGGCTGTGGGCTTGTCATATATGGCCTTTATTATGTTGAGGTACTTGCCCTTTATACCCATTTTGTTGAGAGTTTTTATCATGAATGGATGTTGAATTTTGTCAAATGCTTTTTCAGCATCTATGGAGATGATCATGTGGTTTATGTCCTTCTTTTTGTTGATGTGGTGAATGATGCTGATGGATTTTCTAATGTAACATCCTTGCATCCCTGGAATAAATCCTACTTGATCATGATGGATGATCCTTTTGATGTATTTTTGAATATGGTTTGCTAATATTTTGTTGAGTATTTTTGAATCTATGTTCATAAGGGACATTGGTCTATAATTTTCTTTTTTTGTGGTGTCTTTGCTCGGTTTGGTATTAGAGTGATGCTGGCCATGTAGAATGAGTTTGGAAGTATTTCCTCTTCTACTCTTTGGAAAACTTTAAGGAGGATGGGTATTAGGTCTTCAGTAAATGTTTGATAAAATTCAGTGGTGAAGCCATCTGGTCCAGGCATTTTGTTCTTAGGTAGGTTTTTGATTACCAGTTCAATTTCGTTGCTGGTAATTGGTGTTCAGATTTTCTGTTTCTTTCTGGGTCCTCCTTGGAAGGTTGTATTATTCTAGAAAGCTGTCCATTTCTTCTAGGTTATCCAGTTTGTTAGCATATAATTTTTCATAGTATTCTCTAATAATTCTTTGTATATCTGTGGTATCTGTAGTGATTTTCCTTTCATTTCTGATTCTGTTTATGTGAGTAGACTGTCTTTTTTTCTTGGTAAGTCTGGCTAGGGGCTTATCTATTTTGTTTATTTTCTCAAGGAACCAGCTCTTGCTTTCATTGATCTTTTCTATTGTTTTATTCTTCTCGATTTTATTTATTTATGCTGTAATCTTTATTATGTCCCTCCTTCTACTGACGGTCTCATTTTTTCTTCTTTTTCTAGTTTCGGTAATTGTGAGTTTAGACCGTCATATGGGATTGTTTTTCTTTCCTGAGGTAGGCCTGTGTTGCAATAAACTTTACACTTAGCACATCCTTCGCTGCATCCCACAGATTTTGCATTGTTGAATTATTGTTGTCATTTGTCTCCATATATTGCTTGATCTGTTTTTATTTGGTCATTGATCCATTGGTTATTTAGGAGCATGTTGTGAAACCTCCATGTGTTTGTGGGGTTTTTCATTTTCTTTGTGTAATTTATTTCTAGTTTCATACCTTTGTGGTTTGAGAAACAGGTTGGTACAAATTCAATCTTTTTGAATTTTCCAAGGCTCTTTTTGTGGCCTAGTATATGATCTATTCTTGAAATTTTTCCATGTGCACTTGAGAAGAATGTGTATTCTGCTGCCTTTGGGTGTAGGGTTCTGTAGATATCTGTTAGGTCCATCTGTTCTAATGTGTTGTTCACTGCCTCTGTGTCCTTACTTATTTTCTGTCCGGTTGATCTGTCCTTCAGAGTGAGTGGTGTGTTGAAGTCTCCTAAAATGAATGCATTGCATTCTGTTTCCCCTTTTAATTCTGTTAGTATTTGTTTCACATATATAGGTGCTCCTGTGTTGGGTGCATAGATATTTATAATGGTTATATCCTCTTGTTGTATTGACCCTTTTATCATTATGTAATGCCCCTCTTTGTCTCTTGGGGCTTTCTTTGTTTTGAAGTCTATTTTGTCTGATACAAGTACTGCCACACCTGCTTTTTTCTCCCTATTAGTTGCATGAAATATCTTTTTCCATTCCTTCACTTTAAGTCTGTGTATGTCTTTGGGTTTAAAGTGAGTCTCTTGTAGGCAGCATATAGATGGGTCTTGCTTTTTTATCCATTCAGTGAACCTATGTCTTTTGATTGGTGCATTCAGTTCATTTACATTTAGGGTGATTATCGATAGATATGTAATTATTGGCATTGCAGGCTTTAGATTCGTGGTTACCAAAGGTTCAAGGTTAACTTTCTTACTATCTAAGAGTCTAACTTAACTTACTTAGCATGCTATTATGAACACAATCTAAAGGTTCTTTTTTTTTTCTTCCTCCTTTTTCTTCCTCCTCCACTCTTTATATATTAGGTATCATATTCTGTACTTTTTGTCTATCCCTTGATTGACTTTGCAGATAGTTAATTTAATTTTGCATTTGCTTAGTAATTAGCTGTTCTACTTGCTTTACTGTGGTTTTATTATCTCTGGTGACAGCTATTAAACCTTAGGAACACATCCATCTATAGCAGTCTCTCCAAAATACAGTGTAGAGATGGTTTGTGAGAGGTAAATTCTCTCAGCTTTTGCTTACCTGGAAATTGTTAAACCCTCCTGCAAATTTAAATGATAATCTTGCCAGATAAAGTAATCTTTGTTCAAGGCCCTTCTGCTTCATAGCATTAAATACATCATGCCAGTCCCTTCTGACCTGTAAGGTTCCTGTTGAGAAGTCTGATGATAGCCTGATGGGCTTTCCTTTGTATGTGATATTATTTCTCTCTCTGGCTGCTTTTAATAGCCTGTTCTATCCTTGATCTTTGCCATTCTAATTTTATATGTCTTGGTGTTGTCTTCCTTGGGTCCCTTGTGTTGGGAGGAGATCTGTGCGCCTCCATGGCCTGAGAGGCTATCTCCTTCACCAGACTAGGGAAGTTTTCAGCAATTACCTCCTCAAAGACACTTTCTATCCCTTTTTCTCTCTCTTCTTCTTCTGGTACCCCTATAATGCAAATATTTTTCCGTTTGGATTGGTCACACAGTTCTCTCAATATCCTTTCATTCATAGAGATCCTTTTTTCTGTCTTTGCCTCAACTTCTTTGTATTCCTTTTCTCTAGTTTCTATTTCATTTATCATCTCCTCCACCGTATCCAATCTCCTTTTAATACCCTCCATTGTGCTCTTCAACAATTATATCTCCGACTGGAATTCATTCCTGAGTTCTTCAATATCTTTCCGTACCTCCATGAGCATGTTACTGGTTTTTATTTTGAACTCCCTTCAGGAAGAGTCATGTGGTCGATGTCATTTAAATCTTTCTCAGGAGTGGTATTAATAATTTTACTCTGAACCAGGTTCCTTTGGCATTTCATATTTGTATATGGTGCCCTCTAGTGCTCAGAATCTCTACTCCCTGGAGCTGCTCAGCCCCTGAAGCAATGTTGGGGGTCACAGGGGACTGGTATTGGTGCCTGGGTGGATGAAAGAGCTGTTTCCTGCTTCTTGGCTGCTATGGCTGTCTCTACTGCCTGAATCAGTGGGCCGAGCACACAGGTATAAGCCTGTATCCTTTGCGTTTGTAGTTGCTGTAGACAAATCTTCCCTCTTGCTGGGCTAACGCCAGGGTAGAGTTTGCCGGTTTGCGAGCCAGGTGGGGCTGGCTGGGAGAAAGGCGCAGTAGGCTGCATATCATGGAGGGCATCCTTGGACTTGTGTAGCCAGCTAGGGAGCTGGAGCACCTGAAGATCATCTAAGGAGGAAGATTTCTTCTTCCTCCTTAAACATGAGAGTCTATATAGCAAAGCTCCCAACTTGCTGGGCAGAGTGCACCCAGACAATTTTGTCTACCTGTCCTCTTCCTGAGCAGTAAGCTCTGTGCAATTCTTGCCCCTTTAGCAGCCCTCTTGCTAAGGGCTTCCTTGTTAGGAAGTCTCTCAGACTGCCCATCTTTGTTTTGTCCTAGAGCAGCCAGCATGGTTCCCTGCTTTCCATAAGCAGCTGGAATCTCAGTCTCTCCAGGAATTCTGCCTGTGGTAGTTTTCCAACCCTGTAATCACGAGAGTGTTATGCAAGCACCATGAAATGTAGGTTTGTGCCTCCAGAGAAGATCTCCGAGTTAGATATTCAGTAGTCCCAGGCCTCCACTCCCTCCCTGCTCTGTTTCTCTTCCTCCCGCTGATAATCTGGGGTGGGGGAAGGGCTTGGTTCCCACCGGGCCACAGTTTTGGTACGTTACCCTTTTCTGTGAGGTCTGCTCTTTTCTCCAGGTGTATGCAATCTGGCACAGTCCTCTTTCCTGTTGCTCTTTCAGGATTAGTTGTATTAATTATATTTTCGTATTACATGCGGTTTTAGGAGGAAGCCTGTGTCTCACCTCTCACACTGCCATATTTAATCCCTAAAACCACGTACAATATATTTTCTAAGAATAAAAAGGAAATATGGGATTCACAGTCAATAAGAAGGAATTCATCATGTAGTATGTTATAAGCAACTGGACTATCCCATTTACCTAAAAGAATGTGACAGTATTCTTTCATCTTTTATGATGTTTGTGCAAGAAAATTTACTTGACAAAGTTTATAGGTAGATAAGTGCTTGAGGCAGATATTTATAAAAGGTATACAGAAGAAAACAGATGGTGGGATATATAGAAGTTTATTGGATTGATCATTCTAATTGGAGTTCATAAATCTAAAAAACAAAATGATTTGAAAATGGTCATCCTTTTTTCAACAAATCAGCCATCAAGTTTTCAAAATTGCTGCCTTTTGAAAATGCAAGAATTAGAAGTAATAATAAGCTAGAGCCTATCAGAAATGTATTTTAAATCTGAAATCAGTACTTATTCAATATATATGCTCCATATTTATGAATGGCAGTTGATGAGCAATTAATTGTATTAAATAACTTTTCTCATTTTGAATATGTATATGCCTTCACAACCAGGAAAACATAGAATAAAGATTTGAGTTTGAATCCTGGTAAGTTACTTTGTGGATACTGAAAAACTTATTCTAAAGTTATATGGAGCAGCAAAAGAGCCAACATAACATTAAGGGATAAGAACAAAGTTCAAGGACTGACACTAACCAACTTCAAGACTTACTATAGAGCTATAGCAATATATTATTATTATGGAACCTCGGTGGTATTGGACAGTGTGGTATTGGTGAAAGAGTAGACAAATAGATCAAAATATGGAGCCAAGATATAGGCCTACATTCATATAGTCAGCTGATTCCTGACAGGGGAACAGAGCCAATACAAATGGACAAAAAAACAGTCATTTAATAAATGGTAGTAGAATAACTGAATTCACCTGAAGAAAATTAATCTGGACACAGATCTCACACCCTTAAAAATTAACTCAGAATAAATCACAGACCTAAATGCAAAATACAAAGCTACAAAACTCCTAGAAAAATCTAGATGACCTTGGGTTTGGTGATGACTTTTTAGATATGACACCAAAGGCCCAACCCATTAAAGCATTGATTAAATTGAAGAATCAACTTCACTAAAATTAAAAATCTCTGCTCTGTGAAAGACACCATCCAAAAGATGATAAGATAAGCTACAGACTGGGAGAAAATATTTGCAAAAGACATATCTGACAAAGGACTATTATCCAAAATATATAATGAACTTTTAAAACTCAACAATAATAATTAAGCAAACAACTCAAGTATAAATGGATGTTAAGACCTTAGCAGACATCTCACCAATAAAGATTTACAGATGGCAAATATGCATATGTAAAGATGTTCAACATCATATGTCATCAGAGAAATGCAAATTAAAACAATGAGATACCACGACATACCTATTAGAATGGCCCAAATCCAGAACACTGACGACCCAAATGCTGGTAAGGATAATTAACAGGAATTCTCATTCATTGCCAGTGGAATTGCAACATGGTAGAACCACTTTGGAAGACAGTTTGGAGAGGTTTCTTACAAACCAAAACATACTTTTACCATGTGATCCAGCAACCATGTGCCTTGGTGTTTACCTAAAGGAACTGAAAACTTATGCCCACACAAAAGTCCTGCATGTGGATGTTTAGAGTAGCTTTATTCATAATTGTCAAAACTTGGGAGGAACCAAGATATTCTTCAGTAGGTGAATGGATCAACTGTGGTGTATATACAGATAGTGGAATATTATTCAGCCCTAAAAAGAAATGAGCTATCAAGCCATGAAAAGACATGGAGAAAACTTCAGCACATATTACTAAGTAAAAGAAGGCAATCTGAAAAGGCTACATACTGTATGATTCCAATTATATGATATTCTAGAAAAGGCAAAGCTGTAGGACAGTTTTGGTTTGCCAGGAGCTATGGGGAAGGGAAGGATGACTAGGGAGAGCACAGAGTATCTTTAGGGTAATGAAAATACTCTGTGTGATACTATAATGGATAAATGTTATTATATATTTGTCAAAACCCATTGAATGTACAACATTAAGACTGAATCCTATGGCAAACTATGGACACTGGGAGATAATGATACGTTAATGTAGGTTACCAATTGTAACAAATGTACCAATCTGGTGAGGAATGTTTTTAATGGAGGAGGCTATGCATGTGAGGGCATAGGAGGTATGTGGTTAGCTCTGTACCTTCCTCTCAATTTTACTATTAACCAAACTGCTCTTTTAAAAAAAAAAGTATTTTTTAAAAATTGACTTTGATGTGTTTCTATTAAAATTTCTAATAAAGTTTTTTTCATTATTCCTGTATATTTACTTCTATAAATTATTTGTAAAATAAGTTAAAAATATAAAAACTGGAAGAAAAATGGTACAATGGATTAGGTTGGTGAATGATAATGACTATATTCCTCAAACTGAGGGTAATATAGCCCAAACACAGTGCCTGCAACCCATACTTTCATACCCCACCTCAAGACTTGCCCAATTCAGCAAATAACACCACTATTCACTTAATAACCATGACCAAGAAATTATGGTCATCCTTGACTCTTTCTTTCATACCATTCCAATCTGTCATTTCTCCTGGCTTTACCACTTGAATCTCTACTGCTACCATCTTTCCCCTAGACTACCATGATAGCATCCTACTTCACCTTTCTGCTTCTGCTTTTGCTTTCCTCTTGTCTACCTTCCACACATGTCATAAACATCTCACTTTGAAAAAACCCTCTAAAGATTAATCATCACTTTCCAAAAAATTCTAATCTTGGGTTTTCTTTTGTCTTATTTCCTTTTTTCTCCCTCATCTTACTTTAACCTCCTTACTTTTCAGTCTCTGCCACTTTGCTGAATAGGCAGATTAACCTAGGGATTGTTTAATCCTACACAAATCAAGAGAGGAAGAAAATATACAACACAACTACTATGTTTATGACTCTCCTTTTGGTCACTATAAAATATTAAAGCAGGTGCTCCTAAGAGACGGTCGTAAATCGTAAGTTACTGCAAAAGGCTTTAGTACATTCTTAAAGAAAACCATGAATGATAGTAACTGCTCTATTGGGGGGAGGATTTGATGATGTGGGTAACTGGTGAACTACTGTATTGTACACTTGAACTGACTATAAGATTGTATGTCGGGGCGGGGCAGGAAATGGGCTGGAAAAAAGATGGTGGAGTGAGAAGTGAGGCAGAAATCTCCTCCCAAAATCACATATAATATGAAGATACAGATACAGAAAATACAACTAACCCTAAAAGAGTGACCAGCAATAGGATTGCACGAGCCAGCCAACATCTGGGAAAAGAGAACATCTCACGGAAAAGGGTAAAGCAATAAAGCTGCAACCTGGTGAGACCCGAGTCCTCCCCCCACCACAGCTCACTGGCTGGAGGAAGAAAAACAGAGCAGGAAGGGAATAGAAGCCCATGACTGCTAAATACCCAGCCCTGGAGATCTGCTCTGGGAGCACAAACCCACATTATGTGGTGCTCTGGAAATTATAGGGGTTGAAAAGCAAAGTCAGGCAGAAGATGGGGAGCAACTGAGATTCCAGCCACTTGTGGAGAACAGGTTCCCACAACTGGCTGCTCTGGGACAAAAGAAAGGTGGGTGTCTTGAAAGACTTCCCAACAGTGAGAGAGCTACTAAAGGGGCAAGGATTACACAGAGCTTGCTGCTCAGGAGAAGGAACAAGTGGACAAAATTTTCCTAGCACACTCAGCCCAGCAGGTTGGGAACTTTCAGGAGATTCAGGAGCTTCATCCCCCTGGCTGACAACACAGCCCTGAGGTTCACCACCGTGATAAGCAGCCTGCCACTTTTTCCTCCCAGCCAGCACGTGCATGCAAACCTGCTGCCCCTACCATTGCTCCAGGCCAGCTAACAGCAGCCCTACCTGCAGGAACTACACAGGCTTAATGCAGAGGTTGCTCCTTGCGTGCGTGACTAACTAGCCCTGAGAACGGAGGCAGGCACTGCAGCCAGGAAGCAGGAAAGAACTCTATCCTCCCGGCATGAACCAGTGCCACTTGTCTGCAACCCTGGCCATCGCTCCAGGCCACCAGGAGGGCAGCCCTGCATACGGCAGCTTAGGGGCTTAATGCAGAGGCTGATCCCTGCGTACAGCTCACTGGACCTGACAGCAGAGGCAGACGCTATGGTTGGGAAGCAGGAAACAGCTCTCTCCTTTGGGTAGGCACCAGCACTGCTTGCCTGCAACACCTGTCATCGCTCCAGGATTAATGAAAAGGCAGAATAACCTTCTTCAATCCAAAATCCTCCAAGCACCACAAAGAGGGCTCAGAGAAACTGAAATCTCCAATCTTCGTGAAAAAAAATTCAAAATAAAACTCATAAGCATGCTAATGGAGATACAGAAAAATATTCAAGATCTAACGACAAATTCAAAAGAGAGATAGACACTTTGGAAAATATAGTAGCTGAAATAAAATATACAATGGAGGGATTGAAAAACAGATTAGAAGAGGTAGAGGACATGGTAAATGGAATAGAAATTAGAGAATAGGAATACAAAGAAGCTGAGGCACAGAGAGAAAAAAGGATCTGTAAGAATGAAAGAATATTAAGAGAACTGTGTGACCAAGCCAAACAGATCAATATTTGCATTATAGAGAATACAGAAGAAGAAAACAAACAAAAAAAAAGAGATGGAAAGTGTCTTTGAAGAAATAATTGCTGAAAACTTACCCATCTGGAGAAGGAAATAATCTCTCAGGCCATGGAAGTGCACAAATGTCCCAACACAAGGGACACAAGGAAGACAACACCAAGACATATAATAATTAAAAGGGCAAAGATCAAGGACAAGGACAGAGTATTAAAACAGCCAGAGAGGGAAAAGAGATCACATACAAAGGAAAACCCATCAGAATATCATCAAAGCTCTCATCAGAAACCTTACAGGCCAGAAGGGAGTGGAATGATATACTCAATGCAATGAAACAGAAGGGCCTTGAACCAAGAATACTCTACCCAGCAAGATTATCATTTGAATTTGAAGGAAGGATTAAACAATTTCCAGATAAGCAAAAGTTGATTTGTGGGAGGTAAATTCTCTTATCTCTACAGTGTATTTTAAAGGGACTGCTCTGGATGGAAGTGCTCTTAAGGCTAAATAGTTGTCACCAGATAAAATAAAACCACAGTAGGAAGTAGACTAATTAACTTACTAAGCAAATGGAAAATTAAGTCAACTACCGACAAAGTCAGTCAAGGGATACACAAAGAGTACAGAATATGACACCTAACATATAAAGCGTGGAGAGAAAGAAAAAGGAGAAAAAAAAAATCTTTAGATTGTGTTTATAATAACATAATAAGCAAATTAACTTAGACTGTTACATAGTAAAGAAGCTGACCTTGAACCTTTTGTAACCATGAATACGAAGCCTGCAGTGGTAATAAGTACATATCTATTGATAATCACCCTAAATGTAAATGGACTGAATGCACCAATGAAAAACATAGACTTACAGAATGGATAAAAAAACAAGACCCATCTATATGCTGTCTACAAGAGACTCATTTCAAACCCAAAAACATACACAGACTGAAAGTAAAGGGATGGAAAAAGATATTTCATGCAACTAATAGAGAGAAAAAAGCAGGAGTTGCAGTACTTGTATCAGACAAAACAGACTTCAAAACAAAGAAAGTCACAAGAGACAAAGAAGGACATTACATAATGATAAAGGGGTCCATCCACAAAGAGAATATAAACACTATAAATATCTATGTAATCAACATAGGAGCAGCCAAATATGTTCAACAAATACTAACAGAATTAAAGGGGGAAAGAAAATGCAATACATTCATATTAGGAGACTTCAACACAACAGTCACTCCAAAGGACAGATCAACCAGACAGAAAATAAGTAAGGAGACAGAGGCACTGAACAAAACATTTCAATAGATGGACCTAACAGACAACTATAGAATGTTCCACCCAAAAGCAACAGGATACACATTCTTCTCAAGTGCACATGGAACATTTTCCAGAATAGATCACAAACTAGGCCACAAAAAGAGCCTCAGTAAATTCAAAAAGATTGAAATTGTACCAACCAGCTTCTCAGCCAACAAAGGTATGAAACCAGAAATAAATTGTGCAAAGAAAACAAAAAGGCCCAGAAACACACGGAGGCTTAACAACATGCTCCTAAATAATCAATAGATCAATGACCAAATTAAAATGGAGATCAAGCAAAATATGGAGAAAAATGAAAACAACTCAACACTCCAACTTCTGTGGGATGCAGCGAAGGCAGTTCTAAGAGAAGAGGAAAGTGTATAGCAATTCAGGCCTATCTAAAGAAAGAAGAACAATCCCATATGAACAGTCTAAATTCACAATGAAAGAAACTAGTTAAACAAGAACAAATGAGGCCCAAAGTCAGGAGAAGGGGGGACATAATAAAGATCAGAGAAGAAATAAATAAAATTGAGAAGAATAAAACAATAGGAAGAATTAATGAAACCAAGAGCAGGTTCTTTGAGAAAACAAACAAAATAGATAAACTCCTAGTCAGACTTATCAAGAAACAAAGAGAATAAACAGAATCAGAAATGAGAAAGGAAAAATCACGACGGACACCACAGAAATACAAAGAATTATTAGAGAATACTATGGAAAATTACAAGTTAACGAACTAGATAACCTAGAAGAAATGGACAATTTTCTAGAAAAATATAACCTTCCAAGGCTGACCCATAAAGAAACAAAATCTGAACAGACAAATTACCAGCATTGAAATTGAATTGGTAGTCAAAAAGCTACCCAAGAATAAAACTCCTGGACCAGATGGCTTCACCACTGAACTTCCTTAAGACATTTAGAGAAGACCTAATACTCACCCCCCTTAAAGTTTTCCAAAAAATAGAAGGGGAGGGAATACTTCCAAAGGCATTCTATGAAGCCAGCATCACACTAATACCAAAACTAGGCAAAGACACCACAAAAAAAAAACCACAGACCAATATCCCTGATGAACATAGATGCAAAAATATTCAACAAAATATTAGCAAACCGAATTAAAAAATACATCAAAAAGATCAAACATCATGATCAAGTGGGATTTATTCCAGGGATGCAAGGATGATACAATATTTGAAAATCCATCAACATCATCCACCACATCAACAAAAAGAAGGACAAAAATCACATGATAATCTCCATAAATACTGAAAAGCATTTAAGAAAATTCAACAACCACTCATAATAAAAACTCTCAACAAAATAGGTATAGAGGGTCAGTAGCTCCACATAATAAGGGCCATATACGACATATCCATAGCCAACATCATATTTAAGAGCAAGAAGCTGAAAGCTTTTCCTCTAAGATCAGGAACAAGACAAATGCCCACTCTCCCAGCTTTTAATCAACATAGTACTGGAGGTCCTAGCCACAGCAATCAGACAACGCAAAGAAATAAAAGGCCTCCAAATCAGCAAGGAACAAGTTAAACTGTTACTGTTTGCAGATAACATGATAATTGTACATAAAAAACCCTAAAGAATCTACTACAAAACTACTAGATCTAATATGTGAATTCAGCAAAATTGCCGGATACAAAATTAATACACAGAAATCTGTTGCATTCCTAGATACTAATGATGAACTAGCAGAAAGAGAAATCAGGAAAACAATTCCATTAACAGTTGCATCAAAAAGAATAAAATACCTAAGAATAAAACTAACCAAGGAAGTGAAAGACCTATATCCTGAACACTACAAGACAAATGTAACACATTTTTTTTCTGATGATAAATGGAAACACATCCCATGCTCATGGATAGGAAGAATTAATATTGTCAAAATGGCCATCTTGCCTAAACCAATCTACAGATTCAATGCAATCCCTGTCAAAATACCAACAGCATTCTTCAATGAACCAGAACAAACAGCTCTAAAATTCACCTGGAACCACAAAAGACCCTGAATAGACAAAGCAATCCTGAGAAGGAAGAATAAAGTGGGGGAGATTACACTCCCCAACTTCAAGTTCTACTACAAAGCCACGGTAATCAAGACAATTTGGTCCTGGCAGAATAGACCCATAGATAAATGGAATGTAATAAAGAGCCCAGATATAAACCCACACATATATGGCCAATTAATATATGATAAATGAGCCATGGATATACAATGGCGAAATGACAGTCTCTTCAACAACTCGGTTTGGCAAAACTGGACAGCTACATGTAAGACAATGTAACTGGATTACTGCTTAACTCCATACACAAAAGAAAACTTGAAGTGAATCAAAGAACTGAATATAAGTCATGAAACCATAAAACCCTCATCAGAAAACATACGCAAAACTCTCTTGAATATAAACACGAGCAACTTTTTCATGAACATATCTTCTCAGTCAAGGGAAACAAAAGCAAAAATGAACAAGTGGGACTATATCAAACTAAAAAGCTTCTGTCCAGTAACGGACACCATTAGCAGAACAAAAAGGCATCTGACAGTATGGAAGAATACATTAATAAATGACATATCCAATAAGGAATTAATATCCAAAATACATAAAGAGATCACATGCTTCAAACCCAAAAAGCAAATAACCCGATTAAAAATTGGGCAGAGGATATGAACAGACAATTCTCCAAAGAAGAAATTCAGATGGTCAATAGGCACATGAAAAGATGCTCCACATCGCTAATCATCAGGGAAATGCAAATTAAAACCACAATGAGATATCACCTCACACCAGTAAGGATGGCCAACATCCAAAAGACAAGGAACAACAAATACTTGTGAGGATGAGGAGAAAGGGGAACCCTCCTACACTGCTGGTGGGAATGTAAGCTAGTTCAGCCATTGTGGAAAACAATATGGAGGTTCCTCAAAAAACTAAAAATAGAAATACCATTTGACCCAGGAATCCCACTCCTTGGAATTTACCCAAAGAATACAACTTCTCAGATTCAAAAAGACATATGCACCCCTATGTTTATCGTAGCACTTTTTACAATAGCCAAGAAATGGAAGCAATCTAAGTGTCCATCAGTAGATGAATGGATAAAGAAATGTGGTACATATACACAATGGAATACTATTCAGCCATAAGAAAGAAACAAATCCTACCATTTGCAACAACATGGATGGAGCTGGAGGATATTATGCTCAGTGAAATAAGCCAGGTGGAGAAAGACAAGTACCAAATGATTTCACTCATTTGTGGAATATAACAAAAAAGCAAATACTGAAGGAACAGAACAGCAGCAGACTCACAGAACCCAAGATTGGACTAGTGGTTACCAAAGGGAAAGGGACTGGGGAGGGTGGGTAGGAAGGGAGGGAGAAGGGGACTAAGGGTATCATGATTAGCACACATAATATGGCAGGGGGTGGCACGGGGAAGGCAGTAAAGCACAGAGAAGTGAAGTAGTGACTCTATAGGATCTTATGCTGATGGGCAGTGACTGTAATGGGTTACGTGGTAGGGACTTGATAATGGGGGGAATGTAGTGATCACAATGTTGCTCATGTGAAACCTTCATAAGATTGTATATCAATAATATCTTAATAAAAAAAAGATCGCATGTCAGCTATACTAAAATTTTAAAAAATAAAGTAAAGCTTCTGAGTGAGAATTTCACTCAGGAACTGTTAATCACTTTTGCTCTATGGTTGCCTTTGACATTCTTGGAAGCCTATGGATCCCTTCGGGGAGTAAATCTACTCAAGAAGAAATGGCTGCTGATTTGAATAGACTGTAAGCCTGATGTCACATCCTGAGCTGATTTAGGGTAATGAATGAATGAGTACACCACAAAGGAAAGGAAACTGGAAAAGGATTTTCATGAAGGTCAGGAAAAGCTTCTGATGGAATGTCTGCTGCTTTGGTACAACAAATGTCCTTTTTTGGTGTTCAAGCCCATCTTTTACATCATGTAAGCATTCCAATCAAGACAGTTAAAATATTGTATGTCCCTACTTTCCATAAGGCTGGTTTAATTTGCAGATATTCCCTGAAGAGCAGTTAGGCCCTGACAGATGACATCACTGCAAGTATGTCCCTCCTACCTGGGGGCTATGTTAGACTCCCAGCCCACCATCATTAAAGGCCCTGCTTGCTACTTACTGCTTAAGTATATCAGTAAGACCCGGCCCTGTGATTTGGCAGAACCCCAGGGCATCTGGGGGCAAGACAGGAATTCACAATGAGAAGGTTACTTCTGGCCTGTATTGGAGGTCCTTTCAATTAAGGTATTTAACATTTTTTTAAAAGTAATCCCAGATGTTCAGTCATTCTCATCACCAGCTTTGAAGGATGGCAAGCTAACACAGCAAATGAGTGGCCAAGTTCACTGCAAATACTATTGAAATTCAGATACTTTCTTCTCTAGAAAGCTCCCTATGGGTTTAGACAGAATAGGGTGAGGGCCTCCAGAAAAAGCAAGGCAGGATATTTGCAGTCAGAGCAATGTAACTACATGCAAGGAAACCTCCTACCAAAACTCTGTGTTAAACATTAAGCTCTAGAGTCATTCTTCAGTGAGATCAGTTAATATTCCCCAGATAAGGAAGAGTAGCACATGTTTTTATTATGCTAATCATTTGTAACCGTGTGTAAGATTCACCTTAGCATGCTAAAGGCCCAGGCCTATGTGTTGTCTTTCCTCCTTCAGATCTGATGAAGTGATTTGCAAACTAGGCAACTAATTTAGCATGCAGACCCAGCTGTAAACAACATAGAAAAGGCAGGAAGGATTCCACCTTAAAGATAAGATTGCATTTTAACACCCAGGAAGTTTAAGAAGTAAGATTCTTAACTTACTCTTTAGCAAACAGACAATATCTCAGCCCACCTTGGGGGCTGGGCAGGCGGCCTTTTGATATGCTCCTAGACCAAGATGCCAGTATCCCAGGGAGAAATCAGAGCAGTAAATTTTTTGTGTTAAGTTAATTTTTAATATTCAGGGACCACTCAACAAGTCCACACCCCTAAGCCTTTTATCGGGTTCCCAAAAATCCTCAACTGCCTATAAAACCCCTAGACAAGGCACCACTATGGGCTCTCTTGTCCCCTCTGGCATGAGCCAGAAGCTCTGTCCTCTCACTGTATCTCTCAGTAAAAGCCTCTGCCCTGGCTCTCCTACCTTGACTGTTTGCTGAATTCATTCTTTGACTCTGCAAACAAGAACTCCTTCAGTGATGGGGACTAGATGAAGAAACAAAATAAATGTTGATTTTTACTTAAGTAATACATAAATACTGTTTTTAGCAAGAAAAAATAAAGGAAAATAAAAATAAAAAAGTGAACTCCTTTGTCAGTGCAAACTCACAGTATTGCATTTCCATCATAATTTTCCTTAATAGTACATAAGATAGGTCAAATACATTTTTAATGGAAATTTCCCTGAATCTGTATTATAGTTCTTCATACCATCTTAAATAAATACACCAAACATTTATTTAAAAAATAAAGTAAGTTAAATGATTAAGAAAATAAAATTTTCAGGGAACTATGAGATTTCAGTATGTGCATATGTGTATGCACAGAAACTAATCTAATAGTATTAACACATCAATACTTGGGTAAATCTAATGTCAAGGGAATAAGTACAGAGAGATCTTTTAGAGAGGTTGAAACAGGGACCATGGGCTTAGACAGAATAGGGTGAAGGCCTCTGGAAAAAGCAAGGCAGGATATTTGCAGTCAGAGCAATGCAACTACATGCAAGGAAACCCCCTACCAAAACTCTGTTAAACATTAAGCTCTAGGGTCATTCTTCAGTAAGATCAGTTAATGTTCCCCAGATAAAGAAGAGTAGCACGTTTTTAGTATGCTAATGATTTGTAATCATGTGTAAGATTGACTTTAGCATGCTAAAAGGCCCAGGCCTATGTGCTGTCTTTTCTCTTTCAGATCTGATGGAGTGGTTTTGCAAACTGGGCAACTAATTTAGCATGCAGACCCAGCTGTAAACAACATAATGGAAGGCAAGAAGGATTCCACCTTAAAGATAAGATTGTACTTAACTTACTCTTTAGCAAACAATGCCTCAGCCCACCTTGGGGTCAGGCTGAGCAGGTGGCCTTGTTTCATATGCTCCTAGACCAGGACGCAGGTGTCCCAAAAAAAAAAGTCGGGCAGGAAATTCCTTGTGTTAAGTTAATTCTAGATATTCAGACACCATTTAGCAGGTCCACACCCCTAAGCTTTTTTCATGTTCTCGAAAAATCCTCATCTGCTTATAAAACGCCTAGACAACGCACCACATGGGACACTCTTGTCCCCTCCTGGCGAGAGCCGGGAGCTCTGTCCTTCACTTTATCTCTAAATAAAAGCCTGTACCTTGCTGTCCTACCTTGAGTGTTTGTGAAGCTCATTCTTTGGCTTCGTGAACAAGAACCCCGGCATAAAGGTCATTAATTTTCAGAATAGATTTCAGATTAAAATTTTGCAATGAAGCAGTCAATTGTCTCACTCCAAAAAGGAATTAATGCCAAATAACTTCACCTTAGTTTCCAAATAGGACATCTTATGGCTTCATACATTGACTTTCTAAAAATTATACTAGATCTCCAGGATAGGAACATTACTGCAGTTGGTGCTAACTATGCTCCACTGACCTTCCTGTCTCTCTTATTCTTTGTCCCCCTTTCTTAAAGGGGAAGCTAGGAGAAGTACACAACGTCTTCTCTCTGCAGGAAAAAGATGAATCAACACTTTATACTTCTACTGCTCAGCAAAAAAAGACACTGTGATCTCCCCTCTCTATAAGCAAAGACTATCCCGCCAAAGCAAAAAACATGATCGTTTCCATATGTCCATATGGTTATTCTTATGAAATGGAATACTTAAGAATCCCTGCTGAGAGCTAAGGAAGTAATCCTGAAGAAACAATTTTATCCATCCATCCTCATTTTTGCTTAACTAGTTAGGGTATTGGCAATGGAAGGTAGGTGGGCAGAGAGAAAAAACTATTGTGTACAGACATACTGCCACAGCAATTAAGATCTGGCTTATTTCTACTACATGTTTATTTTCTCTGTAGAAAATGTACAAAAACAGAGAAGAAAATACTAGAGAATAAAAAACACCCACAATCTCATCATACAGAGGAAGCATTCTACAGACTGACATAATCCTGTTAACAAAACTTAAGAAAAATAGCCTCCCCTCATGCAGATACTATATCAATTTCACTTGTGCAGATACATTTAATATTTGGGATTGTTTTGTTCTTGTTCATGCAATATTTCACAGGAAAAAAATCCCACTTGACTGTACACTGCCTACCTCCGCCTCAAAAGAAACCTCCCTAGTTGATGTGTACTTCTGCATGAGACAAAAATCTCAAGTATAACATTGTCCCTGAAGTGACCATTATGACACTTCCAGGAACATTTGGTATCAAAAAGTAAGCCTGATGGAGTATCATAAATGAAAGAGTGATACAACTGCCTATATGAAAAAAAATTTTTAATATATAATGTTATGTACAATTTTATTTAAAGAGTCAAAACTCTGCAGAGGTTTGACTATTTTTCTAGAGAAATATAAATTATAAAAAGTATTTCAAGAAGATGAAGAATATCTGGAGAGATCCAAGCCAGAGAATTAAAAAAACCATCAACTATCTACATACCCTCAAAGTCACTGGTATTTTTAGAGGTTAAAGCCTAAAACAACAGACAATCCTTACAGAAAACATATCAGCTCATTCTATAGACTGACATAATCCTGTCAACAAACTCATGGAGATGCTAAGTCAATTTCACTTATGCAGATACATTTAAATTTTCTTTTAAAAAACACAGCAATGTGGATATTAACTTAATTGGTTTAAAAAATAATATATTTGCAGGAAATTTACCCAGAATTTCCAGGTTATTCTGGATGGATATCCTTTCCACTGTTAGAAATTAAAACCCCAAAATGTTACAATGATGAAAAAAAATAGGTCCTGCCTCAAAAATCTTCTAGATGCATTATTTTTTCCCTTAACATCATACAAATTAAGGATTAAAGCCTAAACACACACATACACATACCCCAAATGGAATACAACACTTAAAAAGGATTTATTGCTACCGTAAGACTGCATGAGTGAATTCACAACTCAAGCATTATGCGCTATGCGACTGTGATACTGCTCTCATCATCAGTCATGACTAGTCCCTTCTTACAACATCTTCTTTGGCATAGGCATCTCTAAGTCCGAGGAAAGGAAATCCCAGGGCAAAATTCCTCTAAAAACCGAAATCAGTCAAAGGGAGAGATTAATTTAAAACCCGTTTATTGCTTAGAAACTGCAGTCCGGGGCTATCTCTCTCTCCTGCTCAGACAGAAGCAAAACCCAGCCCTCCCCCGCACCTCTCGGGTACAGATAAGCCCTCCAGTTGCCCAGGTAATTACCCATTGATATGGAGATGAACTTCTCTCCACCCCTGAGGAATGATGCAAATGTACTAAAGCCATACTTCTTTCCACCTCTGAACACCTATTGATATGCAAATGTACTAAAGCCAGACAAGATATTCTGGAAATATTACAATTTTACCCACAGGATCAATGTCAGCACTGATCTTTTCCCATCCAGCATGTCACATTATTGACACATGATATTGCAAAATGTTCTTTATCTTTTAGGCAACTAATATAACATTTAAAAAATGTGCTTGAATCATAATACCATAAATCAGTACTTTAAAAGAAATTAGGGTTGTCTATATGAAGAAACATCACTTTGATTCTGAGTAGGCATGTCACAGCAACCAAAGGGCTATGATATTAGTTCACAGGACATCATCCTTACTAACAGGTGAGGAAAGAATACAGATGTACTACCAGAGGCATATTACTTATCAATGAAAAGAACTTTTCCTAGGCATTATATAATAGAGTACCTGACAATTCTGCTCCTACATCCTCAGGAACACTGGTGAAAAGTAAATTTAAAGAAGAATAGGTTAAGATTTCCCAGTGACTTAACTTCCAAGCAGTAGCTTGGAAAGAATCTTTACTAGAGTAATCATGCTGCCCTTGCACAAGGGAAGGTCTATTCTAATATTAAAACTTAATCCTTATTGTTATATACATCCTCAAGAATAGTTGAGAAAATTAGTCAAATTAGCTGTAAATGCTCACAAAAAACATTTTTTTAAAAACCCAGGTATGATTTTCAGCATAGACAATCATTCAAAGAACTAATAATGGTCTTCTCCATGCACTATTGCCTTGAAAGAAGCTCCTTAGCTCTCTAACTAAGCCCAATCGAAGAAACTAATTAAAAAGCATTATTTGTTCCTTCTTCATAAGTATTTGTCTACTTAAAATAGAATGACTACTGTTAGAACCCAGACTGCCTCCGGGCATAGTAAACCCCCCCCCCACCTTATCACCTGCAGCTAAGTCCAGGTACTGGAAAAACCCATCCATTGTTCCTGTGACCCGCACCCTAGATAGTTCCCCTAGCAACGACCGACCACCCGACCATAGAGGGCAACAGTAACCTACCTTTACCATAAAAGGTACCTACATCCCTTTACCTACATACCTTATATGTTATATCAGCCAGCAACTCGGCACCAGCTGAGCTCAACCTATGGAAAATGTACAAGACATACTTGTTTTAAACCATCCAATCAGCACCCCCTCTTCCTGAACCTCGTAATGCATAGAAGTCACAGGACCAACTTCCCGCTCAATTTCCTTTATAAGCAGCTTCCCCCCTGCTGCCACTGCTGCTGTCTCCTTTAGAGACAGCCATTCTGTCTTTCAGGCAATAAACTTCACTACTGGAGTTCTCATGTCCTCTCTTCTTGAATGAGTGAATCGGGTAGCTGAAGAACCCCCCTTTAACCTACTACCAAAACCAGCACAAGACATATTCCTATTACAGCTCATTTTCATTTTTAGTCACTTAAACGTCCACCATACATGTATGTGACACTACTAAAATGCAACATTTACGCATTTTTAAAAGGAAAGGCTTAAAATGCTACTTAAATTATACTTCTAACTTTATTTGAAGAATCATTGTGAATATACTCACATGGGACTTGTTCATTATCAACATGAAAAATGAAAGAAAAAGCAGTGTTCTATAAGCCTAAGAACTTATGTATTACATATGTAAAAATAGTAGTTCTCAAATTTACTTAGGCAATGGAGTACCAGAAATATTTATGAAACATTTAGATATATAATTTATTTAAAAGAATGTATGATTTTGTGTATCTGGAGCTAGTGTAAGTAAGTAATAGTAGGTTTCCATTATTTAGTAATAGTTATAGAAGAAATTAAGTTTAGCTACCTTTCTGCAAACTGGTAATTATTATCTTACTCTAAACTAACCTATGTTACAAGAAAACTCACCTTAGAGATCATTGTCATCCTATAGAATGGCTATAATCAAAAAGAGAGATGATAACAAGAGTTGGCGAGGGTGTGCAGGAACTGGACTCCTCATATGCTGGTGGTAGAATGCAAGATGTTACAACTACTCTGGCAAACATTCTGGCAGTTTCTCAAGTGGTTAAACATAGAGTTACCATAAAACTCAGCAATTCTGCTACTAGATATATACCAAAAAGAACAGAAAAGCATATATTCACATAAATACTTGTATACAAATATTGATATCAGCATTATTCATAATAGTTAAAAAGTAGAAAAAAACTTGAATGACCATCAACTGATGAATGGGTTAACACAATGTGATATATCCATATAATGGAATATTTTTCAGCTGTAAAAAGGAATGAAGACTTCCGGGAAGATGGCGGCGTGAACGGAGCGGCAGAATTTTCCTCCCAACATTACATTTATCCACGAAAACACAGCAAATACAACTATTCCTAAAAGAGAGACCAGAACACACAAGAAAGCGCACATCGTGCAGCCACACCTGAGAGGACTCGGCAGCTGGCGAGGCGGGTAAGAAACGGAACTGCGACCCGGCAGGACCCGAGCACTACCCCAACCCAGCGCACCGGTGGGAGGACAGGATTCAGAGCTGGGAGGGAGTGGAAGTGCAGGCCTGGGAGATAACCAGCCCCAGCATCTGCCCCAGGAGCATGAACACACAGAGCGCGGTGTAGCGGAGATTGGAGAGACAGAGGGCGCAGGGTCTTAGCGGGAACGTGCCTACTTGCTCGCGGCTGGCTCAGGAAAAGAGAAAAGAGAAGAAAAAAAAAAGGAGAAAAGCGCACGCTTTTTTTTCAGCGGTCTTAAAGAGACAGGAGTCCAACAGAGGACCGCATCGCCACAGCACACCCAGCCCAGCAGGCTGGGAGTCCTGGGGAGCTTCGGACCCCTTAGCGGGCGACTGGGAAAGGGTAGCCATATTTAGGACTCCCACAGAGCTCAACAGCCTCACATTCATTCTCACAGCTTTAAAGGGCCTTGTGGAGCAGTGCAGCAATGGCTCTGGAATAGTGGAGCAACAGCGCCACCTACAGCATTCACAAAGAAACCACTCCTGGTGGGTGGGGTTTTTTTTTATTTCTTTTTATTTCTTTTTTTTTAAGTCTTGCTGCTTTTTTTTCTTTCCTTTCTTTTCTTTCTTTCTCTCTCTCTTTTTTTTATTCTTTGTATTTTTTAACTTTTTTTACTTTTTTTCTTTTTTTTCTCTTCTTTCTTCTCTTTCCTTTTTAAAGTCATAAAGAGCCCAGTTGACATACGTGACAACGACCAACAACCAATTCTATAGCCATGAGAAGACAGAGGAATATGGTACAGACAAAGCTCCAAACCCAGACAACCCCTGAGAGAGAACCTGAAGGAATGGATATGCACGGTCTTCCTGAAAAAGAATTCAGAATAAAAGTCATAGCCATGCTGATGGATCTACAGAAAAATGTGCAAGAGCTGAGGGAGGAAATGAGGAAAGACTATGCAGAAATGAGACAAGCCATCGACGGGCTTAACATCAGACTGAATGAGGTACAAGAGACTGTCAATGAAATACAAAACAGAGAACAGGAATACAAAGAAGCTGAGGCAGAGAGAGATAAAAGGATCTCTAAGAATGAAAGAATATTAAGAGAACTGTGTGACCAATCCAAACGGAGCAATATTCGCATTATAGGAGTACCAGAGGAAGAAGAGAGAGAAAAAGGGATAGAAAGTGTCTTTGAAGAAATAATTGCTGAATACTTTCCCATGCTGGGGAAGGAAATAGTCTCACACTGCACGGAAGCCCACAGATCTCCCAACATGAGGGACCCAAGGAAGACAACACCAAGACACATAATAATTAAGATGGCAAAGATCAAAGATAAAGACAGAGTATTAAAGGCAGCTAGAGAGAGAAAAAAGATCACATACAAAGGAAAACCCATCAGACTGTCATCAGACTTCTCAACAGAAACCTTACAGGCGAGAAGAGAATGGCATGATATATTTAACATAATGAAACAGAAGGGCCTCGAACCAAAAATATTGTATCCAGCACGATTATCATTTAAATATGACAGAGAGATTAAATAATTTCAAGACCAAGGAAAGTTGAGAGTTTGCCTCTCATAAACCACCACTACAGGATATCTTAAATGGACTGCTCTAGAGGGTAGCACCCCTAAGGCTAAAAAGAGGTCACCAGAGAAAATAAAATCATAGCAAAGAAAGCAGACCATCCAAATACTAACTGAAGGCAAAGAAAAAACACCTAATATATAAAGAAAAGAGGAGGAAGAATAGGAAGGGAGAGATAAAGAAACATCAGACGGCATTCACAATAACTTAACAAGAAAGTTAAGTGAGATTCTTAGATAGTAAAGAAGCAACCCTTGAACCTTTGGTAACCACGAATCTAAAGCCAGCAATGGCAATAAGCACATATCTACCAATAATAACCCTAAATGTAAATGGACTGAATGCACCAATCAAAAGACACAGAGTAACAGAGTGGATAAAAAAGCAAGACCCATCTATATGCTGCTTATAAGAGACTCACCTCAAACCCAAAGATATACACAGACTAAAAGAGAAGGAATGGAAAAAGATATTTCATGCAAACAACAAAGAGAAAAAAGCAGGTGTTGCAGTACTTGTATCAGATAAAATAGACTCCAAAACGAAGAAAGTAGCAAGAGATAAAGAAGGACATTACATAATGATAAAGGGGTCAGTCCAACAAGGAGATATAACCATTATAAATATATATGCACCGAACACAGGAGCGTCAGCGTATGTGAAACAAATACTAACAGAAGTGAAGGAGGAAATAGACAGCAATGCAATTATTTTAGGAGACTTTAACACGCCACTCACTCCAAAGGATAGATCAACCAGGCAGAGGATAAGTAAAGACACAGAGGCACTGAACAACACACTAGAACAGATGGACCTAATAGATATCTACAGAACTCTGCACCCAAAAGCAGCAGGATACACATTCTTCTCAAGTGCACATGGAACATTTTCCAGAATAGACCACATACTAGGCCACAAAAAGAACCTCAGTAAATTCAAAAATATTGAAATCCTACCAACCAACTTCTCAGATCACAAAGGTATAAAACTAGAAATAAATTTTAGAAAGAAATCAAAAAGGCTCACAAATACATGGAGACTTAACAACATTCTCCTAATGAATCAATGCGTTAATGACCAAATCAAAACAGAAATCAAAGAATATATGGAGACTAATGACAACAGCAACACAAAGCCACAATTCTGTGGGACGCAGCGAAGTCAGTTCTAAGAGGAAAGTATATTGCAATCCAGGCCTATTTAAAGAAGGAAGAACATTCCCAAATGAACAGTCTAAAGACACAATTATTGAAATTGGAAAAAGAAGAACAAATGAGGCCCAAAGTCACCAGAAGGAGAGACATAATAAAGATCAGAGAAGAAATAAATAAAATTGAGAAGAATAAAACAATAGAAAAAATCAATGAAACCATAAGCTGGTTCTTTGAAAAAATAAACAAAATAGATAAACCCCTAGCCAGACGCATTAAGAGAAAAAGAGAATCTACACACATAAACAGAATCACAAATGAGAAAGGAAAAATAACGGCGGACCCCACAGAAATACAAACAATTATAAGAGAATATTACGAGCATCTGTAAGCTAACAAGCTGCAAAACCTAGAAGAAATGGACAACTTCTTAGAAAAATACAGCCTTCCAAGACTGACCAAGCAAGAAACAGAAAAACTAAACAGACTGATCACCAGCAATGAAATTGAATCGGTAATCAAAAAACTACCCAAGAACAAAACCCCCAGACCTGATGGATTCACCTCTGAATTCTACCAGACATATAGAGAAGAAATAACACCCATTCTCCTTAAAGTTTTCCAAAAAATAGAAGAGGAGGGAATACTTTCAAACTCTTTCTATGAAGCCAGCATCACTCTAATACCAAAATCAGGCAAAGACCTCACTAAAAAAGAAAATTACAGACCAATATCCCTGATGAACGTAGATGCAAAAATACTCAACAAAATATTAGCAAACCGAATTCAAAAATACATCAAGAGGATCCTACACCATGATGAAGTGGAATTTATCCCAGGGATGCAAGGATGGTACAACATTCGAAAATCCATCACATCAATAAAAAGAAGAACAAAAACCACATGATCATCTCCATAGATGCTGAAAAAGCATTTGATAAAATTCAGCATCCATTCATGATTAAAACTCTCAACAGAATGGGTATTGACGGTAAGTACCTCAACAGCATAAAGGCTATATATGACAAACCCACAGCTAACATCATACTTAATAGCGAGAAACTGAAAGCTTTTCATCTAAGATCAGGAACAAGACAGGGATGCCCACTCTCTCCACTGTTATTCAACATAGTACTGGAGGTCCTTGCCACAGCAATCAGACAAAACAAAGACATACAAGGCATCCAGATTGGTAAAGAAGAAGTCAAATTGTCATTATTTGCAGGTGACATGATACTGTACATAAAAAACCCTAAAGACTCCACTCCAAAACTACTAGAACTAATATCTGAATTCAGCAAAGTTGCAGGATACAAAATTAACACATAGAAATCTGTTGCTTTCCTATACACTAACGATGAACTAACAGAAAGAGAAATCAGAAAAACAATTCCATTCACAATTGCATCTAAAAGAATAAAATACCTAGGAATAAACCTAACCAAGGAAGTGAAAGACCTGTACTCTGAAAACTACAAGACACTCCTAGGAGAAATTAAAGAAGACACTAACAAATGGAAATGCATCCCATGCTCTTGGCTAGGAAGAATAAATATTGTCAAAATGGCTATACTACCTAAAGCAATCTACAGATTCAATGCAATCCCTATCAAACTACCAACAGCTTTCTTCAATGAACTCGAACAAATAATTCTAAAATTCATATGGAACCAGAAAAGACCCCGAATAGCCAAAGCAATCCTGAGAAGGAGGAATAAAACAGGGGGAATTACGCTCCCTGACTTGAAGGTCTACTACAAAGCCACAGTAATCAAGACAATTTGGTACTGGCACAAAAACAGACCCACAGACCAGTGGAACAGAATAGAAAATCCAAACATTAACCCAAACATCTACAGTCAATTAATATTTGATAAAGGAGCCTTGGATATACAATGGGGAGATGACAGCCTCTTCAACAGCTGGTGTTGGAAAAACTGGACAGCTGCATGTAAGAGAATGAAACTGGACTACTGTCTAACCCCATATACAAAGGTAAACTCAAGGTGGATCAAAGACCTGAATGTAAGTCATGAAACCATAAAACTCTTAGAAAAAAACATAGGCAAAAATATCTTGGACATAAACATGAGCGACTTCTTCATGAACATATCCCCCCGGGCAAGGGAAACAAAAGCAAAAATGAACAAGTGGGACTATATCAAGCTTAAAAGCTTCTGTACAGCAAAGGACACCATCAGTAGAACAAAAAGACATCCTACAATATGGGAAAATATATTCATAAATGCTGTATCTGATAAAGGTTGATATCCAAAATATATAAAGAACTCACACACCTCGACAAACAAAAAGCAAATAATCCAATTAAGAAATGGGTAGAGGACATGAATAGACACTTCTCTAAAGAAGAAATTCAGATGGCCAACAAGCACATGAAAAGATGCTCCACATCGCTAATCATCAGAGAAATGCAGATTAAAACCACAATGAGATATCACCTCACACCAGTGAGGATGGCCAACATCCAAAACACAAACAACAACAAATGTTGGCGAGGATGTGGAGAAAAGGGAACCCTTCTACACTGCTGGTGGGAATGCAAATTAGTTCAACCATGTGGAAAGCAGTATGGAGGTTCCTCAAAAAACTCAAAATAGAAATACCATTTGACCCAGGAATCCCACCCCTAGGAATTTACCCTAAGAATGCAGCAGCCCAGTTTCAAAAAGATAGATGCACTCCTATGTTTATTGCAGCACTATTTACAATAGCCAAGAAATGGAAGCAACCTAAGTGTCCATCAGTAGATGAATGGATTAAGAAGATGTGGTACATATACACAATGGAATATTATTCAGCCATAAGAAAAGAAATCCTACCATTTGCAACAACATGGATGGAGCTGGAGGGTATTATGCTCAGTGAAATAAGCCAGGCCGAAAAAGACAAGTACCAAATGATCTCACTCATATGTGGAGTATAAGAACAAAGAAAAAAAAAAATGAAGGAACAAAACAGCAGCAGACTCACAGAACCCAAGAATGAACTAATAGTTACCAAAGGGAAAGGGACTGGGGAAGAAGGGTGGGATAAGAGGATAAAAGGGGCATTACGATTAGCTGACGTAAGGTGGGGGGGCACGGGGAGGGCTGTACAACTCAGAGAAGACAAGTAGTGATTCTCATCTCACTATGCTGATAGACAGTGACTGTAATAGGGTTGGTGGGGGGGACCTGATGAAGGGGGTAGTTTAGTCACCATAATATTGCACATGTAATTGTAGGTTAATGATACCAAAATAAATTGTAAAAAAAAAAAAAAAAAAAGGAATGAAGAACTGATACATGCTACAATACAGATAAACCCTGAAAACATGGTAAGTGAAAGAAACCCAGACACAAAAGGTCACATAAGTCCATAAGAAATGTCATCCAGAATAGGCAAATCCACAGAGACAGAAAGCAGATAACCAGGGCCTGGGCAGAGAGAAGAGATGGAAGTAACTGCTAATGGGCATGGGTTTCTTTTGGGGTGGTACGAATGTCCTGAATACAGATTGGTAATAGTTGTACAACTTTGTGAATATACTAAGAGTTGTACGTTATAAAAGGGTAAATTTTAATATATATGAATATTTCAACCTAAAAAAAGAATAAACACAAAAAGTAGTTAGTGAAACATATTAAATGAAAACTACTTTAAATACTTCATCTATCATGAAACCTTTTCTATTAACACATCTATTAAGAAAATTGCTTTTATGATGTAGACATTTTTATTAAAAATAATGTCACAGCTGGCAATCAATAACCATGTTTCAATGTATCCATCAAAACTTTAGATTATAAATTTTGACTTGGAGTCAAACTTCTATAAAAGAATCAATGACAGCTAATTTTTGTTTTGTATAAAACCTAGTGTTTATGCCCTTGCTTTGTCTCAATTCTATTAATTCCCTTCTGGAAAAAAAGTCAGTTCTGCAGGAACTCAGAACAATTACATGAATAGCTTAAAATCTTATTAAATTAATATTACTGGAGGACTGTATGAATTATTACTACATTAAAATAATAATGTGTGAATTATTAATATACAAAAAATCCTATTATTTCTACTACACAGAGTAATTCATTTTAATTCTAGCAAAGATACTGAATTGCCAAGCCAAGAACCTGTCTAGGTCTACATCATTAAGTCAACAACTATTAGTGAGGCAGTTACTATCTCCACAATATTGTGAGGAATACAAAGATATTAGCACCCAAACTCAAGGAATTTACAATATAATACAAGATGGAAGTGAGCAGGTACTAAAACTAGAGACAGATTATAAATATTGAGGATCTAATAATTTAACCTGTAAGCAACAAGGAATCTATTAAATGATCTGAACCATCTACTGGGTTAGACAAGGAAGACCAGGTACAGGGAGACAACTTTTGTGGGGCTAACGTAATAGTCTAGATAAGGGTTATGAAGAATCTAAATTAAAGCAATGACAGGAAGGACAGATGAAAAAAGACTCTGAAGTCTTATTTAGAGATAGAACCAACAGGAGTTGACTGCATATGGAGGACGTAGTACCACCTAAACATTAAGGCTGCACAGGCTTTGAAAACACACTCCTGGGTCAGAGGTCTGGCTCTGATTCAGTCCAGCTGTGTATGCTGGGCAATGACTTCATCTCTTTTGGTTTCCATTTCCTCTGTAAAATGGAGATAATATAGTGCCTACATGTCATAGGGTTGTCATGAGGACTGAATTAGAAAAGAATGCATGTAAAGCATGTAGCACAATGCCTGTTACCTAGAATGACAAGGTAAACAGTAGTCCCACTAACCATGAGAGGAAATACAAGAACTATAAATGCAGATGAGGGTGGAGATTAGCTAAATACTTAAGCTTGGGGCCTACAGACAGAATTTGTAAGTCTACAGAGTGGTGAATGCTACAATGGTGAAGCCAAAGCTTACCAATAAGATCTGCAAAAGTAAATTAAAGTGTAACTAAGTTAAATAAATGTAAAAATAAAGAACTGAGATTTCTAGCTATGAAAGGCCTTGAATATCATGCTACAGGATTTGGATGGAATGATAAATCTACTGTCCCCTAAATACAGAGTTCATCTATTATACCATATCTTTTACTTTCTAAATGAGGAAACTAAGACCCACAGAATGAAAAAACATCTCAAAAGTCACACCATACATTAATATACACAGTATGAGCTCATTAACGAGTTAAATGCTATTCATACACTTCATGTGCTTAACAAAACTCTGTGACCTTATATAACAATTCCTTTTCCCCCTATCCTTAAGATAATAGAAAAGT
Source organism: Phataginus tricuspis (assembly GCA_029783875.1). Lineage (NCBI taxonomy): Eukaryota > Metazoa > Chordata > Mammalia > Pholidota > Manidae > Phataginus > Phataginus tricuspis. Next base: position 12,079,418 of record JAQQAC010012408.1, read on the forward strand.
TGAAATCACTGGGATAAAAACTGAGAGGATTTAATGTAATGAAGTGGCAGTTACAATAAAAGTTTTCAACAAATTCTTCCTTTAAGATTAAGGAACTACAGCATTTTACAAAAACTCAAAAGCTTTTCATGTAAAAGATGCTCCACATCACTAATCATCAGGGAAATGCAAATTAAAACCACAGTGAGACATCACCTCACACCAGTTAAGGATGCTGGTGAGGATGCGGAGAAAGGGGAACCCTCCTACACTGCTGGTGAGAATGTAAGCTAGTTCAACCATTGTGGAAAGTAATATGGAGGGTCCTCAAAAAACTAAAAATACAAATACCATTTGACCCGGAATCCCACTTCTTGGAATTTACCCAAAGAATACAACTTCTCAGATTCAAAAAGACATATGCACCCCTATGTTTACCGTAGCACTTTTTACAATAGCCAAGATATGGAAGCAACCTAAGTGTCCATCAGTAGATGAACGGATAAAGAAGGTGTGGTACATATACACAATGGAATAATATTCAGCCATAAGAAAGAAACAAATCCTACCATTTGCAACAACAAGGATGGAGCTGGAGAATATTGTGCTCAGTAAAATAAGCCAGGCAGAGAAAAACAAGTGCCAAATGATTTCCTTCATTTGTGGAGTATAACAATGCAGCAAAATTGAAGGAACAAAATAGCAGCAGACTCACAGACTCCAACAAGGGACTAGTGGTTACCAAAGGGGAGGGTTGTGGGAAGGTGGGTGGGGAGGGAGGTAGAAGGGGATTGAGGGGTATTATGTTTAGTACACATGGTGTAGCGGGGGTCATGGGGAAACAGTGTAGCACAGAGAAGGCAAACAGTGAATCTGTGGCATCTTACTACACTGATGGGCAGTGACTGCATTGGGGTATGGGGGGGACTTGATAATATGGGTAAATGTAGTAACCACGTTGTTTTTTCATGTGAAGCCTTCATAATAGTGTATATCAATAATACCTTAATAAAAAAAATTTTTTTAAAGCATTTCATGTGCTAGGGCTGCCTCTTTATAATGATGTAAGATTTTAAATATGAAAATTTCTCTTGAATGATAATTTTAAAATTATATTCTTAATCAAGTAAATATTTCATAAAACATGTTGCAAAAATTCAATTAACATTTGTTTTCTTCATTTTGAGAAATGAATATAATTACCAAGACAACAACAGTTTAAAGCTTTCTTTCTACAATTCTCTGTAAGATCCCAGTTCAGAAAGGTACTGTATGAATTAACGGAGAATCTTGAAGGTCTTGTAGTAAGGTTCTAAATGCCAGTAATGACTTCTGCTTTTCACCTCACTCTTTAATTTTCTTTTTATAATCCACTTCTTTCACTTCATGCAGTCCTCCCTCTCTGTCCACTTCCCACCTAATTTTCATATGGTACTGCCAGATTGGTGCTTAACCAAAACAAAGCTTTTCTCTCAGTACCAAACAAAGCAGATACTACTACACTGTATGCATAAAACATTCTCAAGTCTAATACAAAGTAAAGACATACAGGCAAAAATAAGAACAGCCAATAAGCCAAAATTTTTGGATACATCATAACCAGAGCAATAGTATAAATTGTGTGGGATGCCATGGCCCTCAGAACCCATGGTTTTAGTTTAAAAATAAATTATATGTTAGAAAACTAGAATATGCTAATGAAAGACTCTCCTTCCTGATCCATACTATTATAAGAACTTTCATCTTCATTTAGTTCTTGAATCCAAATATAAGTGTGTTTTCAATTTATTGCAGACTATTAACACAAGAAAATGAATACAAAAGCTTACCAACTTTTGTACAGCCTAATATAATCACACCTACACATTAAGAAATGTTTATACTTTTCATTTTGATTTTCAGGCAAATTATATTGGCTTTGATTTCTATAAAGTTTTAAGGTATTTCATTATCTCTTCCAAGAAAATCCCACATTGTGGATTGCAGCATCTCTAAATACTGAGGAAGAAAAAATTACTGAACCAAAAGAAACTAATTACAAAGAGCTGATATAGTACATACAAATAATCTATAGGTATACAATTTTCAATTTTTGGTCTTATAAGGAAAGTCAAATGGAAGATTATGTTAAATACTGAAAAGTAAACTTTTAGCTTAAGCAGGTCATCCTTAAGACTTTACCATCTATTCAATCAAAGAGGAAAGACAGGATGAGAAAGCCCTGCCCCTTCTTTCTCCATGATGGTAGAGGTCCATAATGGTGCTTCACTTTGTTATATATCTAAATTAGTCAAAGGAGCATTTCAATAGAAAATTAAAAAACAATTAACAGATTTGACCCAAAGTAATTTAAACAAGGATTAAAACAAAACCAAAAATTTAATGTTTCATAATAGACAAGTAAAAGTGTCAAAATAAAATTTAAATTTATATACACCAAGTAGAATTTATTTTACTGAAATAACATTTTTCACTAATTCAAAGTGTAAGACATGTAATGGTAATTTGAGAATAAGACTCTAATGGGTTAAACAATTCTTTTTTGTAAGTGACCTTAGTATGACTTACCCATAGCAAAATTAAGTCTTCAGTAACACAGATGGTAGGCTAGACACTGCCAATGTTTTAAGCTTAGAAAATGCTTTTAATTTTTTTAATTTCCCCATGCTGTGTTTACTGCTTTACATACGTCTCTGACTGCCAAAGAATTGTTAACTAATCGGCATGAGATTCATTTTGTTAGTACACAGCTGGGTACTTTAGTAATACAACATCTGCTTCTCAAACATATCTTCTGCCTTTTCTTCATCTACCTCAAAATAGTTTCTAAAAATTGTCACAGTATACAACATATATGTTTCTCAATATTTGGAAGCTAAACTTGATAATCATTGTTATGTTTATTATTATTGTACTAAATTATAAGTGGCTTCTGAATAACTAAAAACCATACAGTGAATCTAAGTTCTATAAAATCTGGCATTAACATCAATTTGTAAAACAACATAGTTGAGTCAAACAATAAAACTCAGTAAGAGTCATGCAATAATCAGATAGTTTTCTTTACATATATATCGCTAAGCAATCTCAGTAAAGACCTAATGGAAAAATAACTGAAGCTTCAAAATATATATATTAAAAAGAAAAACAAATATTAAGGACCCACATGAAAGAACATACTTCATCTGCAGCCAAGACTCAGGTTTTCTGTATACTTTGCTTTTTATTACAGAAGGACTAATAATTAACTAGTCTATGAATTATACACATCCTTAGCTTCTCCTATAGTTTCTTCACTTTGGATGACTGTTAGTCCAGCACCCTACCAAGGTGTAGAAAGGTGAAGCCCAAACGTAGGGCATTCAACTCACGGTATATTCTATTAAAATGTTTGCTTTCCAATTGATTTTAGAAGTCATTAGATATTTCCCTATAGGAATAATGTATAATAGTAGTTAGATCTTGGTTCAGTCCTCAAAAGCCAAAATGTAACTTAATGAGAGAATAGTAGCATACAATCCAACATCCTCCATAACTACTGTTTTACAGCAAAATTCATTCCAGAATCCAAATGAGCACTTGAGTAACATATCCTCCCAATCACTGGCAAATGAGTAAGAACTCCACAGTTCAGTTTCCCTTTTCTCTCCCAATCAGCCAAAAACCAACAGGGTGAGCAGGTGGAAGGAGTAAAGTGTGAAAGATTCCAACAACAGGAAGCTGGGTGGCAGGGAGCAGAACTACAGAAGATCACATTTTCTCAAAGAGTCTGATGAAGGGTGGTTGGGGAAGTCCCAAACATAAGATACTAGGGGAGACGTGTGGCTTTAAGAGTATGATCAACTTCAGGCAGTTGAAGCTGAAGCTTTAGGTCTCTCTCAAAAAAAGCAGCAGTCATCAAACTATCAGAGGACTCCAGTGATGTCCTGAGGTTTTGCTGTTGTCTATCTAGTGGTGGTTGTCTATCTGGTTTTTGTTGTTTGGGGTGCTGGCTGCGGAGTTGGGGAGTCAAAAGCTATAGCCATTTGTGTAAGCATTCTTAAGCCAGTGAGATAAGAAAATGACTGAAAAGGCAGTTTTGCAAAATGTTAGCCCCTAAATAATTATATAATAAGAACATACCGATCTACTCTTACACAGATGAAAACAAAGCACAACGCCTGTATGTTAACTGCCTTGGGGCAAATGAAGAGTAAGCGTACCTTGTGCGTTTTCGGTGCTATGTCGTCACAGGGCAGCGGCACAACTACTGCAGCTACTTCTCTAATCTTATCCGAGGCAGTGAGGTGCTCGCCCCTCCCTAAAGAATGATTACTCTAATCACATCTACCCCTTCTCTGCTTCCCAATCTCTCTTGCAGCTTTGCCAGGGGCAGCATGGCCATCAGGAGGGCAGGGAACTACTGCTGTGGCCCATGCCTTCTCACTTTCTCCAGCATTTGACATGATACCTGATACTTCACAGATATTCTGCAACTACGAAAAAGAGAAGAAACTTAGATCATTGAAGACTACCTCCAGACTTGTTTTTATGTGAAACCATTTTAAGTCTTTTTTTTGCTTAAGCCTTTGCTGGTCAGTCTTTCATTTGCTTATAGCTTATACCATTTTATCTAATACAACTACTGTCTATAAAGTATGTCATATGCCCTGCACTACACGAAATGCTCTTCCTTTATTATTTCACTTAATTCTGACAGCAATTCTTTAAAGTAGGTAATGCTGTCAGCCACACTTTCAAAAAGGGAAAACAGATTTATAAAGATTCTGAAACTTGCCAACAGCTGGTTAAATGGCAAATTAGAATTCAAACCCGATCAATCTGATGTCCAAGTCTATTCTTTACACTACATTATTCAATTGTCTGTCATCAACTCTTACATGTATATGGTTGAGGAAGCAGCATAATAAAATGAAATACTCAGTGAACCCAATGACTATGGAGTTAAACCAGGCCTGAGTTCAAATCCTGGCTCTACCACTTAATAACTGTGTTTCACTGGTCAAATTAACTTGTTTTCTGAACTATAAGATGGAGCTAATAACATGTTCCTGCAAAATTGTTGTGGCAATTGAATTCATTCAATTGTGTTCAAAACAACTAAGCACATTCCCTCGCATATAAGAGAATTCAACTTTAGTTTCCTTTCCCCTCTCCATGCTAACATCTGAGTATTCTGTGCAAAGTGTAGAGAGAAAGAAATGAAAGTCAATCTGTGTTCTCACAGAGCTCAGTCAAGTGAGGTGTCACACAGCACAGTACAGTAATCTTAGCAGCTTCTACAGGATGCTGTAGGAACACAGAAGAGGAAGAGGGACCATGAGCTGACTCCAGGAAACTTCTTCGGACCAGGCTTAAAGGGAGCCTGCCAGGCAATGAGAAAGGGAGGAACAACAGCAGAAGCATGTTCCAAGTAGAGGGAATAGTATGTGCAAAGGCACAGAGGGAAGAGAAAACAAGTAATTCTGTACAGCTGGGGTCAAAAGAAGGGGCTGGGAAGTCAGAGAAGGAACAGACTAGAAAAGTCATTATGAAAAAAGGTGATTGCTAGTGCGAGCAAAGGGGCTGTATTGGGGAAGGATTAAAAAATAAGGTTGTATACAAATAGAACATAAAAGGAGACAAGCCTCTGAGCGTCTGAGCTAATAACTACAGTGCTCCAAATATAAGTAGAAAAAAGTAATTCTATGTTTTTGGACTGAAAGAGTAACCTAATGTATGTAGTTTAATGTATTATTCAATATATTCAAATGTTAGAGAGAAACATTCCTGTCAGTGACAAACAAATAATAAAAAAGGAAATGAAAATCAAATAAGGATTAAGTTCTAGCTTCTTTCCCTTTCTATTATCTGGGAAGGAAAAAACTAAAAAACACAAATTATTGCAAGACAATAAGAAGGGCAAAAAAGAAAAAGGAGGTAAGCAAGGGAATAGAAAAATCAAGACATTTAACTAGTTATGAAAGGTATAAGTAGTAATCAATTTAAAAGATAACATGCGCATGCTCTAATTCCAAATTTATTATTCTTATTAAACATTAATAGATAAGGACATGTTTAATTCCAAACCTGTTTTGAGGGACAGGGGAAAGGAAGACTAAAAACAGAATATTAAAATTTAAACAATACTAAAATTGAACAGTTATGTAAAAACTAGGCTAAGTATGGGAGTGGGGAGAAAAATCAAAGAAATAAGATTTCTAGGATTATTACTTTTAATTACTTCATTTTAAAACAGCCTTAAAATATCTGGTACAACTTGACATCTCTATTAATATCATTCACATAACTCAACAGACACATATGCATCTTTATAAAAGAATGTCTTGGGTGAAAAGAGGACGTACGCATTTTTCTTTATATATATATATAATAGAGACAGACATGCATATACAATATACACTGGTGTGCACACAGCATTTTACTCTAGTAGAAGACTGAATAAAAATCTAAATCATCTAATCAAAGTAAATAAATGGAATAATGCATAATTATTGCCTTTCTAAGGACTAGTTTTGAGTGTAGGAATTCCTGAAGAGCAAAATGGAACCTTTACTTGACATTGTTTACACTGCTTTTTAAATTTTCAAAAAAACAGAATTTTAAGAGTGACTTGGCCTTAATGTAACTTGTACAGTTATAATTCCATTCCCAAAGTGTTTCAACAATACAAAAAATATATATGTTTGTTTATTAAAGTAAAAGAGTACCAAAAGGAGAAAAAGTACCATTCCACATTCCCTATAAACAATTAACATTACCCAGATAAATGGTAAAATAATATTCATTCCATCTTAGGTAAATGAAAAAATTACTCCCCAGTAGCCTAGCTTTCAATATTTGAATACTTTAACCTCCTTGCTGATCTACAGATTAATTTATTGGTCACATGTAAATAAAAACAATTTTGGTTTATAAATATGAGTTACCATGTAGCCTCTTCAACATTTTATAACCAAATGGCCACTAAGAGAAATATGCTTTTATCTCACTAATGTTTTCATGTTTTAATTTGGTCTTCTACACACAACAAAACATAATATAAAAGGCAATTATATGATCTCCCTTATATAAAACTATATGTCCTATACAACACATTGGAATTGTGAAGAGATTAATGAGAGGAAATGACTGTTTTTCTTCCCTTTTCTGATCAAACCATAATGTCTCGAATCTGCCATCAAAATAATTCATATTATTCCAAGAATTCTAACATTTATTCATCATTTTGAACTGCTCAAACTGCTCAGATATCATTAAATAATTTATCTGACATCAGTGTTCATAAAATGCATATTTATATACATGTTTTTCAACAATCATTATTTCCAAACATTTAATTCACTCTTCACAAATTCAATGCAATAAATACAAGACCCTTAAATAATATTTTGAGCAATAACCCAATGCTATTAGCATCTCCAAGAATCCTTCATTTATGAAAGGTCGATAGCCATATGCTTTCAATCCAAAATATCAGAGTATCTTTTTATTCTGATATTTACATCTATTTATTCTGATACATTCTGTACATTTTACAGAATGGTCAAGTGGGATGCTAGAAAAGGTTAAAATCCCATTAAGTTCTTCTTAGATCTCCCTTTTCCACCTGATGTCTATATTCTAGTCTGCAAGATTTCAAATCTAAACAGAGATTGAAATGCAAAATAAAGGCTTCCCTCCACACAGAATAAAGGATTCCATCCACACATCAACTGTTTAGTTCTTCACTGTAATACTAGCATCTTGCAGCGTGACTGACGTGCAGTAAGCACTTAAAAATGTTTTATTAAATGAATAAATGACTGAACCAAGAATTAAAGAATGAATAAATGATATGACTATCTAATAACATGTTAAGAAGAATCACACTATTAATTCTGTTAAGGTAATAAATCACTTAGCTAAATTACCCTTAATTTCATTTCTGCATCAATTTATAAAATTCATATGCACATTTTCAAAATGTGTCAAGTAGTTTAGCAATTGTGAAGTAGAGACACTTCCAAATACACACATTAACATTTTTAAGAGGCAAATGAGGAAGGAAAAGAGACAGGGGAATCCTTATGATTCATAATGAAAAAAATATTAACAATTATTAGACAAAAGGTCAAGACTTAATTTAGGCATTTAAAAGTCAGCAGAGGCGGGGACAGTCCAAGATGACAGCATAGGAAGATCCATCTCCTCCCATGGACACAGCAAATCTACAGCTACATATGGAATAATTCTCTTTGAAAAAGAATTTAAAGCTAACTGAAGAGCTCCTCCACAACAAAGGATAAAAGGACCACATTTAGTTATGTAGGAGAGGCAGATATGTAATCACCAAAAACCCCACCCTCACTGCAGTGCCACATAGTAGAAAGGGATCTCACAAGTCCAGAGCTTCTTCCAGAGGAGTGAGTCAGGGTTTTTACCATACATCAGGCACTCCAACCCTTGGGACCTGTACTAGAGAGATGAGCCCTCAAAAGAGATGAGTGTGGTTTAGAAAAACAAGAGAGCTTACACCCAAGGGAATCAAAGAGCTGTAGGTAACTGAGATTCTCCTTCTAAGGCTCATATCTGGTCTCACTCACCCCAGGATCCAGGGCAAAAGCAGCAGTTCGAAAGTACCTACACTATTATATGCAGGAGATTCACTTGCTAATCTTAAAGCATCTGCTCAAGGGGCAGGGAACAGTTGGGACTCTCTCCAGAGAAAGAGGTTCCACCAGACACCATCTGTGCACTCCCCCTCTAATCCTGCTAGCACAGAAGCACACACACAGATGCATAACCCACTCACTGCCTTGCCAGCAGGGGTGAGCAGTTGCAGCACTATCCTGCTGCCTTGCTAAAGCTGGTGAGCAAGGGTAGAAGCAGCACTCCCCTACTCCCTGATTGGAGCTGGTGAGCACAAGTGGTTACGGCACTCTACATTCCCATGCTAAAGCCTGTGGGTGCACAGCTGAAGCCAGCAACTGTGCCCCACACCCCATGCTATCCAGCTCCAGTCCTTCAAGACTGGGAAAGGTAGCTGCTTCACCTAATTCATAGACACAAACAGAGGAAAGCAAAATGAGGAAACAAAGGAATATCTTCCAAGTGAAAGAAAAAGACAAAAGTTCAGGAAAAAAGACCTTAATGAAATGGCGATAAGTGATCCACCTGATGAAGAATTCAAAGTAATAATCATAAAGATGCTCATCAAACTCAGAAGACTGAATGAACACAATGAGCATTTTGACAAAAAGACAGAAAATACCAAACAGAGTTCACAGAGCTTAAAAACTTAATCACTGAACTGAAAAATACACTATCAGCAACCTGAAAGACAGGGTGATGAAACTCACTCAGAGCAGAAAAATAATAAAGAATTTTAAAACATGAAGATAACTAAAGTGACCTATAAGGTGACATCAGGTAAAATAACAGCCACATTATAGGGGTCTTGGAAGGAGAAGAGATAGAGAAAGAGGCAGAAAATTTTATTTAAAGTTTTGAATGGCTGAAAACTTCCCTAACCTAAAGAAAGAAACACATTCATATCCAGGAAGCCCAAAATGCTCCAAGTAAGATGAACCCAAAGAGATCAACACCAAGACACATTACAATTAAAATGTCAAAAGTTAAAGATAAAGAGAGAATTCTAAAAGCAGCAAGAGAAAAACAACTTGTTATGTACATGGGAAAACCCACAAGACTATAAACATATTTTTCAGCAGAAAATTTGCAGGCCAGAAGGGAGTGGCATGATATATTCACAGTGCTAAAGGAAAAAACTTCCAACCAAGGATACTCTACCAGGCAAGGTTATCACTCAGAATTACAGGAGAGATAAAGAGTTCTCCAGACAGGCAAAAACTAAAGGAGTTCATTATCACTAAACATGTCTTACAAGAAAATTTAATGGGACTTCCTTAAGCTGAAAAGAAATGGTAATAATAACAAGAAAACATATGAAAGTAAAAATCTCACTGGTAAAGATAAATATATAGTAAAGGTAATAAGTTAATAAATTACAAAATTAGTATGAAGTTAAAAAATAATAAAATTATGACTAAAATTATAATAATTAGTTAAGAGGTACATGAAGTAAAAAGATATAAAACATACAATGTGAGGGGGAAGTAAAAATGTAGAGATTTGGAATGAGTTCAAATTTAAGTTGCTAGTAACTTAAAATACACTGTTACAAATATAGAATGTTCTATGTGAATCTCACAGTAACCACAAAGCAAAAACCTATGGCAGATACACAAAAGAAAATGAGAAAGGAATCTAAACATACCAAGGAAAGTCATCAAACTACAAGGATAGAAAGCAATAAAAGAAGAAAGGAACAAAGAGAAACTACAAAAACAGTCAAAAAACAAATAACATAATGACAATAAGTACATACCTATCAATAATTACTTTAAATATAAATAAACTAAATTCTCCAATCAAAAGACAAAGTGACTGAATGGATAAAAAAAAAACAAGACTCAGCTATATACCCCCTACAAGAGAGTCATTTCAGATGTAAGGACACACACAGACTGAACATGAAGGGATGGAAGAAGATATTCCACACAAATGGATGTGAAAAGCTGGAGTAACTCTACTCACACCAAAACAGACTTCAAAACAAAAACTTTAATTAAAAAAACAGAGCATTACATAACAATAAAGGAGTCAATCCAACAAGAAGATAAAACATTTGCAAACATATATGCACCCAACATAGGAACACCTAAATATATAAAGTAAATCTGAATAGATCTAAAGGGAGAAATAGACAGCTGTACAATAATAGTAGGGGACTTTAGCAACCTGTTTACATCAATGGCTAGATCAAGCAGACAAAATCAATAAGGAAACATTGACCTTAAGACACATTAGACCACATGAACTTAATAGATACATACTAAAAATTCCATCCAAAAGCAGCAGAATATGTATTTTTCTCAAATGCACATGGAACATTCCCCATGATATATCTCATGTTAGGCCACAAGACAAGTCTTAATAAATTTAGGAAGACTGAAATATCAAGTATCTTTTCCAACCACAATGGTATGAAACTAGAAATCAATTACAAACACACCTCATTTTACTGGACTTCACACTGGTTTTTTTTTTTTTTTTTTACAAATTGAAGGTTAGTGGCAACCTTGCATTAAGCAAGTCTATCAGTGCCATTTTTCCAATAGCATATGCTGACTTTGCATCTCTGTGTCACATGTTGGTAATTATTGCAATGTTTCAAACTTTTTCATTATTATTAATTTCTTATGGTTATCTGTGATCAGTGATCCTTAATTTACTATTGCAATTGTTTTTGTATGCCACAAACTGTGTCCATATAAAACAGTGAACTTAACCAATGAATGTTGTAGGTGTTCTGACTGTTCCACAAACCAGCTATTTCCCTGTCTCTCTCCCTCTCATTGGGCTTCCTTATTCCCTGAGGCACAGTAATATTGAAATTGGGCCAATGAATACCCCTAAAATGGCTTCTAAGTGTTCAAGTTAAAGGAAGAGTTCCATGCTCTCACTTTAAATCAAAGATAGAAATGATTAAGCTTAGTAGCGAAGGCATGTCAAAAGCCAAGACAGACTGAAAGCTAGGCCTCATGTGCCAAACAGTTAGCCAAGTTGTGAATGCAAAAGAAAAGTTCTTGAATGAAATTAGAAGTGTTAAAAGTGCTACTCCAATGAACATAAATGATAAGGAAGTGAAACAGCCTTATTGCTGATATGGTGAAAGTTTTAGCAGTTTGGATAGAAGATCAAACCAGCCATACATTCCATTAAGACAAAGCCTAATCCAGCACAAGGTCCTAACTCTAATTTTTTGAAGGCTGAGAGAGGTAAGGAAGCTGCAGAAAAGTGTGAAGCTAGCAGGAGTTTTTTCATGAGATTTAAGGAAAGAAGCCATCTCCATAACATAAAAGTACAAGGTAAAGGCATCAAGTGCTGATGTAGAAGGTGCAGCAAGTTATCCAGAAGACCTAGCTCAGATAATTAACAAAGGTGGCTACACACTAAAGAACAGATCTTCAATGTAGATAAAACAGCCTTCTATTAGAAGAAAATGGACTTTCATCACTGACAGCTAGAGAGCATTGACTGCCTGGCTTCAAAGCTTCAAAGGACAGGATGAATTCTCTTGTTAGGGGCAAATGTAGCTGGTGACTTGAAACTGAATCCAATGCCCATTTACTTTCCAAAAATCCTAGTGCTTTTAAGAATTATGCCGAATTTACTTGCCTGTCCCCTTTAAATGGACAACAAAGCCTGGATGACAGCACATATGTTTATTGGTTCAGTAAACTTAGTTTACTGAATATTTAAAGCCTATTTAAAGCCCACTGTTGAGACCTACTGCTCAAAATACAAATATTTCTTTTGCAATATTACTGTCATTGACAATGTACCTTGTCACCCAAGAGTTCTAATAGAGATATACAAGATTAATGTTCCTTTCATGCCTGCCAACACAACGCTCCATTCTGCAGCCCATGGATCAAGGAGTAATTCTGACTTTTAAGTCTTATTATTGAAGAAACACATTTTGTAAGGCTATAGCTGCTATACATAGTGATTCCTCCATTGGATCTGTGCAAAGTAGGATGAAAACCTTCTGGAAAGGATTCACATTCTGGATGCCAATCAGAACATTTTAATTCATGGGAAGAAGTCAAAATACCAACATGAAGGAAGTTTGGAAAAAGTTGTTTCCAACCCTTATGGATGACTTTAAGGGGTTCAAGACTTCAGTAGAGAAAGTAACTGCAGATGTGGAGAACTAAAATTAAAAGTGGAGGCTGAAAATATGACTGAATTGCTGCAATGTCATGATAAAACTTAATGGATGAGAATTACTTCTTATGGATGAGCAAAGAAAGTGGTTTCTTGAGAAGGAATCTACCCCTTGTAAAGACACTATGAAGATTGTTGAAATTATAACAATGGATTTACTTGATAAAGCACTGACAGGGTTTAAGAGGACTGGCTCCAATTTGAAAGAAGTTCTACTGTTATCAAATAGCATCACATTCTACAGAGAAACAGTTCATAACATTAAGATTCAACCAACACAGCAAACTTCATTGCTGTCTTATTTTATGAAACTGGCACAGCCACTCCAGCTTTCAGCAATCATCACTCTAATCAGTCAGCAGCCATTAACAATGAGGCAAGACCCTCCACCAGCAAAAAGATTACAACTCAACTGAAAGCTCAGATGGTTAGCAGTTTTGGCAATAAAGTATTTTTTAATTAAGGTATTACTATTTTTAGACATATGCTGTTGCACTTAATAAACTACAGTATTGTGTAAACATAACTTTTATATACACTGAGAAACAAAAAAATTCATTTGACTTGCTTTATTGCAGTGGTCTAGAATCAAACCTGCAGTATCCCCAAGGAATGCCTGTGCAAGGGTAAAACTGGAAAAAAATGACAAATATGTGGAGTTTAAACAGCATGCTATTGAACAACCACTTATTCATTGAAGAAATCAAAGGAGATATAAAAATAAATACCTAGAGACAAATGAAAATAAAAGTACAGCATACCAAAATGCATGTGATGTGGCAAAAGCAGTTCTTAGAAGGATGCTCACAGCAGTACAGGCCTACCTCAAGAAACAAGAAATATTTCAAATAACAATCTAACTTTGCATCTAAAGGAACTAGAAAAATGAGAACTAATTAAAGCCAGTTAGTAGAGGGAAGGAAATAAAATCAGAGTGAAAATAAATGAAAAAGAGACTAAAAAGACAACAGAAAATATTAATAAAATTGAGTTGGTTTTTTGAAAAGATGAACAAAATAGACAAATCTTTAGCTAGACTAAGAAAAAATGGGAGAAAGCTCCAATAAATAAAAGCAGAAATGAAAAAGAAGTTACAACTGATATCACAGATATACGAAGGATCACAAGAGACTACAATGAACAATTCTATGCCAACACATGAGACAACCTAGAACAAATGGTAAGTTCTTAGACTCACAGTTTTCCAAGAATGATTCAGGAAGAAATAGAAAGTCTAAGCAGACTAAGTACTAGTAAGGAGACAGAATCAGTAATCAAAAACCTCCCCAAAAACAAAAATCCAGGACCAGACAGCTTTACTGGTGAATTCTACCAAACATTCAAAGATTTAATAGCTATTCTCAAATTCTTCCATACATTGAAGAGGAGGGAATGCTTCCAAACTCATGTTACATAGCCAGCATTATCTTGATACCAAAACCAGGCAAGGACATCACAAAAAAAGGAAATTATAGGTCAATAGCAATATTTGAACATAGATGCAAAATCCTCAACAAAGCATTAGGCAAGCTGAATTCAACAACACATTAAAAGAATCATACACCATAATCAAGTGGGATTTACTCCAGGGATGCAAAGATGGTTCCATATCTGCAAATCAATCACTATAATCCACCATATTAACAAAATTAAGGGAAAAAATCATATGATCATTTCAATAGATGCAGAAAAAGCATTCAACAAAATTGAAAATCTGTTTTTGATAAAAACGCTCAACAAAGTAGGTACAGAAGGAATGTACTACAACATATACAACAAGGCCACAGCTAACATACTCAATAGAGAAAAGCTAAAAATTTTTCCTCTAAAATCAGGAATAAGACACTCTCCCCACTTTTATTCAGCATAATTTTGAAAGTTCTTGCCAGAGCAATTAGGCATGAAAAAGAAATAAAAGGCATCCAAATTAGAATGGAAGAAGTAAAACTGTCATTTGCAGGTCTCACAATTTTACATATTTTATATATAAAAAACCCTAAAGACCACCAAAAACTGTTAGAATAAATGAGTTCAGTACTAAATGAAGGCCACAAAGTCAATATACAAAATTCAGCTGCATTTCTATATAATAATAACAAACTATCAGAAAGAGAAATTAAGAAAACAATCCCATTTACAATTACATCAAAAAAATAAAGGACCTAGGAATAAATTTAACCAAGAAGGTAAAAGACCTGTACACTAAAAACTGTAAGTCACTGATGAAAGAAATTGAAGAAGACATAAAGAAATAGAAAGATGGTCTGTGCTCATGGATTAGAAGGATTAATATTGTTAAAATGTCCATATTATCCCAAGCAAGCTATAGATTCAATGCAGTCTCTATCAAAATGTCAATGACATTTTTCACAGAAATAGAACAAACAATCCTAAAATTTATATGGAACCAAAAAAGACCCTGAATATAGCCAAGGCAATCTTGAGAAAGAACAAATCAAGAGGCTCCTGATTTCAAACTATATTACAAAGCTATAGTAATCAAAAAAGTATGATACTGGCATAAAAATGGATACATAGATAATGGAACATAGGTAAAGAACCCAGAAGTAAACTTATGTACATATGGTCAATTAATTTATGATAAAGGAGGCAAAAATACACAATAAAGAAAGGACAGGCACTTCAACAAATCTTGTTGGGAAAACTGAACAGCCAAGAACCAAACTAGACCACTATCTTACACCAGACACAAAAATAACTTCAAAATGGACTACAGACTTGAATGTAAGAACTAAAACCATAAAGTTCCTAGAAGAAAACAGATGGTATGCTTCTTAACACAAGCCTTGGTGATGAATTCTGGGATCTGACTACTACCGCAAAGGCAACAAAAGTAAAAATAAACACATGTAACTACATCAAACTAAAAAGCTTCTACACAGCAAAGGAAACCATCAACAAAATAAAAAGGTAACTTACTGAATGGTAGAAACTATTTGAAAATCATATATTCAATAAGGGGTTAATATCTAAAATACAGAAAGAACTCATAAAACTCAATAGCAAAAAAAAAAAAATACCCCAAATAATCCAATTAAAAAATTAGCAGAGAATCTGAAGAGACATTTTTCCAAAGAAGACATACAGATGGCCAACAGGTACATGATGAAAAAATGCTCCACATCACTAATCATCAGGGAAATGCAAATCAAAGCCACCATGAGGTACCACCTCACACCAGTCAGAATGGCTGGTATCTAAAAGACAAGATATAACAAGTGTCATTCAGTGAGTATACAGAAAAAAGGGAAACCTGCACTGCTGGTGGGAATGTAAATTTATGCCACTATGGAAAGCAATATGGAGGTTCCCTTTAATTTTTAAAAATTAAAAATAGAAATGCCATATGGTCCAGCAATTTTACTTTAGGGTATTTATCTGAAAAAAAAAAAAAACAAAGAAAAAAAGAAAGGGAACACTAATTTGAAGAGACAGCTGTATCCCTATGTCCATTTCAGCATTACTACAATAGGCAAGATAAGGAAAAACTAAAGATCTGGGGTGTATGTATGTATCTGTGTGTGTGTGTGTGTGTATCTATATACACACATATAGTTGTATTTATTCATACATATACATTTATTTGCATATGTATACACACATACACACATACACACACACACGCATACTACTCAGCCATAAAAGGGAATGAAATCTTGCCACTTATATATGAAATCAAAAACAAATGGACAAATAAGACAAAATAAAGATCATAGATACAGAGAACAGAATAGTGGTTGTCCTGGGGTGCGGAGTGAAAGAGGTAAAGAGGTACAAACTTACAGTTATATAATAAATAATTCATGGAATGTGACATACACCATGGTGACTATAGTCAGTAATTTTGTACAGCATACTAGAAAGATGCCAAGAGAGTAAATCCTAAAAGTTGACTTTGTATGGCGATAGATGGTAAGTAGACTGTGAACCATTTCACAGTGTATACAAATTTTAAATCATTACATGTACACCTGAAACTAATATAAAGTTATATGCCACCTATACTTCAATTAAAAAAATGTTTTTTAAATTTCAAGGTTTCAGAAAGGTATATGAGTTTATGAAGATACATGAAAATTTTTTTCAAAAGTCAGTCAAGAATAATTATCTTGGATGAAATTCGGTGAAATGGAAAACCAAAGGCTATTACCATGAACAAATGCATATTAAGTGCCCATTATGTGTCTGGCTCTATACTAAACACACTAAACACTAAAATCTAATTTTCCTTGAGGAAAAATAATTTAGAACCTCAAATTTATATTCTAAAATATATAAGACATACTGTCCTTAGAGACTGAGCACCAAGAATAAAAAAAGTGAATAACAACTTCCAGTTGTAAAATAAGTAAGTTACAGGAATGAAAAGTACAGCATAAACAACATAGTCAATAACACTGTAATAATTTTGCATGGTGACAGATGGTAACCACTTATTGTGGTAAGCATTTCATAATGTAAATAAATGTTGATTGGTATGTTATACACCTGAAACTAATATAATGTTATGTCAACTATACTTCAATAAAAAGTTTTCTTTGAAAATGAATAACCAAGACAGTGAACTACAAATCAAAATAGTATATGAATTTCAACATAAAAATCTGGTATGCTTAATTTTCAAAACATGCATATTGCATAACTAAAAACACAACTATAAAAAACAAAAGTGATGTAGCAAATACCTTAAAGATAAAATTTCAAAAGGATAAAACATAGAAGACTAATGGATGAAAAAGTCTGAGCCATAATGAAGAAACCTAACTTAGTATACTAACCTTGCTAAATAGCAGTATTATTTTAAAAAATACTACTTATGTAGTTCCATGAATGCAAGAACTTTCCTTGTCTGTTTTGTGGCTCTAGCATTCAGCAAAGTGCCTGACACACAGTAGGTATACAATAAATATTTTTGAATGGAAATAGAAATATATCAATAAGACACTGACCTTTGTCTTCAAACACCTGAGTAAGGAGACATGAAATTACTAATGACATTTCAGCATTAACCAGTCTAAAACAGAGTATGTTAGAGAACACAGAGAAACACAGAGCATACTGTCAGGAAATGCCTCTAAGAGATGAGCAGACTCAAAGAAGAGTGGAGTTAACCAAGCAAATTAGGGAGGAGTCATACTATTTTTTTCATTCCATAAACACCGAAAAAGGATGACTGAAAGTACAGGCAAATGAAAAATCAGTGGAGTATTGAGGGACATACAACTAGGGCAGTCTGGCGGAATTAAGGGGATATTACAGTGGTGCGATGAAACAGAACTTACTGCTATCAGTAGAATGTACATTCTACAATGGCAGGGTACTTTTTGTGTGTTTTTACTCTACTTGTGGCAGATGGCAAAAATGGCTTTTGCCAACAAAATATAGCAAAAGCAAAGTTGTGCTACTTTCAAATGTAAGCCTCAAAATGCTTCCACTCTCTAGGAAACCTGTGGCTTCCATGTGAAAAGCCCAGTTTAGTCTGTTGGATAATGAGAGACACAGTCCAGTCAACTTCTGTTGCCCTACACCAGGGATCAACAAACTTTTTCCGTAAAGAGATGGATAGTAAAAACTTTAGGCTTTGAGGGCCATGTGTGATCTCTGTCACACACAGTCTTTTTTGATCTTTCATTTTACAATTCTTCAAAAATATAAACACCATTCTTGGTTTAGGGACCAACAAAAACATAGGCTGTAGATTTCTAATCCCTGACTTCGATGATGACCAAGAAGTCAAACTGCCTTAGCTGCTGCAAATTCATGACTGAGCCCAGCCAGATGGAAAGAACTGCACAACAAACCCAGTACAAACTGTCAGCCTACAGAATTGCGAGCTAAATAAATGGTGGCTGTTTTTTACCACTAGATTAGAGTGCTGAGTTAACCATCAAAAGCTTACAGACACATTATCTTTGGTGCCTAGAATAGGACCTGTCACTTAGTAGACACTTGCCAAATACTTGGTGAATAAAATAATGAAAAGAAAGTATTATAGGAGTCAGAACATGACATCACCATACATAAAATTAACTCAAAATGGACCACAGACCTAAATGTAAGAACTAAATTATAAAACTCTTAGAAATATAGGAGTAAATCTTGTGACCCTGAGTTAAGCAATTATTTCTTAAATATATTAAGTATATTAGCAAAAGCACAAGATGAAACACTGATGAACTGAACTTAGTCAAAAATTTAACTTTTGTGCTTCAAATGATACCATTCAAGAAAGTTAAAAGGCAGATGAAGCAAATCCATAGAGATAGAAGATAAAGTGGCTGCCAGCAGCTGGAAGGAGTACGGAATGGGGAGGACTGCTAATGGATACTGGGTTTCTTTTGGAGGTGATGAAAATATTCTGGAATTACATAGTAGTGATGACTGCACAACCTTGTGACTATACAATAAACCGCTGATTGGTGCACTTAAGGGGGTGAATACTATAGTGTGTGAATTATATCTCAAGTTTTAAAAAAAGAAAAAATAAAGTAAAAAACTGACCCACAGAGTGGGAGGAAATATTTGCAAATCATGTATCTGATAAGAGAATTGTATCTAGAATATATAGAGAGCACTTACAGCTTAATAGATTTTAAATGGGCAAAAGGAAGACATGCAAATGGCTAATAAGCACATGAAAAGACGTTCAACCTCATTAGTCATTAGGGAAACACAAATCAAAACCAAATGAAAAACCACTTCTCACTACTAAATTGCTATAATCAAAAAGACAATTATCAAGTATCAGTGAGACTGCAGAGAAACTGGAACCTTCATACACTGCTGGAGGGAATATAAAATGGCATAGCCACTTTAGAAATCAGTTTGATACTTTCTTTAAAAAGTTACATCACTGATTTACCATATGACCCAGCAATTCTACTCTCAGGCATCTACCTGAGAAAAATGAAAACATGTTATCTACACAAAAACGCATACACGAGTGTTCACAGCAGTATTACTCGTAACAGCCAAAAACTAGAAGCATCCCCAATGCCCAACAACTAGTAACTGGATTAGAAAAATCTGACATATTCATATAATGGAAATGTTACTCAACAATAAAAAGGAACAAAGTACTGACATCAGCTATATCATGAATGAACCTCAAAAACAATATGCTCAGTGAAAAAAGCCAGACAGAAAACAACACACCTATTGTAAAATTCTATTTATATGAAATGTTCAAAAAAAAGAAAGGCAAATATAGACAAGAAGTAGATTAATGGTTGCCTAGAACTGGGGGTGGTAATGGGGAGTGGCTAAGTAGATATGAGGTTTCTTTACAAGGTGATGAAAATCTTATAAAATTAGATTATGGTGATGGTTGTACAATTCTCTAAATAAACTACAATTTAGTGAACTGTACCCTTAAAACAGGTGAATCTTATGCTATGTAAATCATACCTCAATAAAGCTGCTTAAAAAAAGAATCAGTTGGATTTGGTAACTGATGAGCTGTGGTGAAAAAGCAAGTGGGAGAAATCTTTAAAAAGTACCTAGAGACTTTTGGCATTAACAACCAGTGTGTATGGGAATACCCTTTACTGAAAAGACAAGGTGGAAAGGAAAGGAGTAGGTTTGTTGGGGGAAAAATGAACTTGGTTTGGGGATACTGAATATACATACTGATATAAAGGCATCTAGATAAAGATGTCCAAAAAGCAGTATGAAAGAAAAAATTTAAGACTCATTTATTCAACAAATGTGTACTGAATGACCACAATGTACCAGGAACCATATTTGGCCCTGGAAATAAAGTAGTTAACCAGAAAATCTAGTCCCTGCTTTCACTGAGCTCTTTTCAGTGGGGATCAAACTTTAAAAGGTGAAGACTTCTTGGATATGTAATCATGCAATTGAGAGGAATCAACATGTAGGTGCCAATTTAGCCACTGGTAGACTGAAATCATCAAGAAAGGATGAAGTACAGAAAGGAAAAAAAAGTCCAAGGATTTTCAGAGATGTATAGACTGTATATACAGGAAGTGGAGCCACGAAGAAGACAGAAACCAACCAGAGATAAGAAGAAATAACTTATAACTGAAGGGGAAGAGAGTTCAAGAAAGAGTAGTAGAAGTCGAAAGTATAAAATATCAGCAATATGAAGGTGAAAAAATGCATTTCAATGGATTTAATTTAACACTTTGTTCATTCAACAAATATTTTTGAACACCTATTATGTATCAGGTAATTTGGCTGTTATTTTGAGTGAAAAGCAGGAGCCACTGCAGAACTCTGAAAAGAGGAATGACATGATTTAACATTTTGAAAGTTCAGTCAGGGTGTTCTAATGAGAAGATTATGGATACAAGGGCAGAAGCTGGGATACCTGTTAAGAGGGTCCTGCAGTAAACTGAGCAAGGGATGATGGTGACAGCAGTGGAAATGGTGAGAAAAGGTCAGATTCTGAATAACCTGTAATAAGGTAGAGCCAACAGGACTTCCCAGATAGATTGCATGTGATGTTTGAAAGAAAAGACAGTAAGGTTTTGGCTAGACAACAGGAATTGCCATATAAATGAAACGAGGACAGCTGCAAAGAGACAGTGGCAGAGATCAGGAGTTCATTTATAGATGTACTAAGTTTGACATGTCTGGTAGAGATCAGAGTGAAAAAGTCTAATGACCATTCGGATGGACGGCTGTACAGTTCAGAAGAGAGGTGTGGACATTAAGAAGCCAGCAAGAGGAGAACAAGCAAAGCAGAGTGAAAAGCAACAATACGTATAAAGGAGGAAAACAATGTCATGGAAGAAAGAGTGTTCTACTTTACCTGAGGTTCTCAACCAAGAATGATTTTGTCCCCTCAAGGGACATTTGGCAATGCCTGGAGACATTTTTGATAGTCATGACTGGGGGAGGTAGGGTGTGGTATCAGCACCTAGTAGGAAGAGGCCAGGCATAATGCTAAATAGTATACCATGCACAAGACATCCTCCTCCCAACCTCCCACTGAAATCCAAACCTCTTTGGAGACAGTGTAGCATTAACCCTCTGGATGGCAGAATGACACAGGTTTTGACTGGCAAGCAAGAAACCACCCACTAAGGTACCAACAAATCTCAGTAGGAACTGCCCATGAGGGTACCAGAGGACTTGCTAGAAGGCCACCTGTGGGCTGATGCTGAAACTCAGTAGAAGGTGAGCTCACTGCCCACCCCTACCCCACCCCCCATGCAGCATGAGTTCCAAAGCAAGACAAAGAGGAAAGCCTGCCAGAACCAGGAAAAAAAAGTCCCTTCTCCCTGCAGTGTTACCTCCAGTTCCCCCTACTGGAAAAATGTAACATTATGCCAGCAGGCAACGGAGAAATGTTTCAGGGTATAGCTTCAGTATTACAACTAGGGCAGTGAAGGTGGATTTGGAATTGAAAAAGGCAATAAATTGGTAACTGACACATGCTCCCAATTCATTACTCAAAAGCATTTAAAGTGGTCAAAACTTTGAAGAAAAAAATCATGCCCGGAAAAACCAAAGACAGAAAGAATAGGGAGGTTCGCACAGTTACTAAAACTGGACCACATATTTTGACTCAAGTTCATGTGAATAAATTTCTAAATAATTATGATTTTTTTTTTGCAATAATAAATTAAAGCTCTTCTTTTAAAGTGGGACTGTAATTCTCAACCACGTACATAAAGATATAAAAACAAAAGACCACAAAGGAATATCAGTGTTAAGTCACAGTTCTCTAAATAGCTTACCACCATCTATCTACATGTTGTATTTTCCATTTCTTACACTAGTATGTGTTACTTTGAAAATTACGGAAATTTTAAACTTTTTTTTGAAGTATAACTGGTCACTAAATATGAATGCACAGGATTAAAGCTATACAGCTTCTTATGTAACAGGATTCTGAATGCCTTTGAAAGAGCATACATTAAAGGAAATCATTTCTGTAAAGTAAATCCTGAAGTTTTAGGTTACTTCGTAGTAGCTGTGAATTTAGAGAGAATAAATCAAATGTTAATCCTTTCAAGCATTAGGAAGTGTACTGGCAAATTCAGTGTTCTATTAAATGATTTAAGGGTATACTACTAAATGAAGGTAACATTTCCTAGAAATAAAAAAATCAGCCAGAGAAGCAGAGCTGATTGTGGGTGCTTCTATGATAAAATTTTTTAGACCCAGGAAATCTACTGGCAGTAGATCCACAACCTACTCCCCAAAGTGCCAACTGGTCAGCCCCATGTCCTATCTCCTATAGGCTCTTCACTGAAGAAGAAACACAAATGGCCATTAATATAGGAAGTCATGCTTATCCTCACTAAGAATCAAAGGCCGTGAATTAAAACCATAAGTATACCATTTTATGGCCACTAGAACCAGAAGAAATTCTAATCACGGAAGATGTAGAAAAACAAAATTCTTACACATTATTAGGAGGGGAGGAATTCTTTATATTTATGGTTATAATCCTTTCTTGTTATAAGTATTACAAATATGTTCTCTCAACCTCTGACATACCTTTTCATTTTCTTTATGGTGTCTCCTGACAAACAGAAGTTCTTTTATTTTAAGGTAGCCAAATTTATTAATTTTTGTTCCTTTCTGATAAAACACATAAAATCCTTCCCTATCCTGAGGTCACAAAGACATGCCTCTGTGCTGAAAAATTTAGAATTTTGTTCCACACATTTAAAGGGGCAGCAGTATAGTGGTTAAGAGCACAGACAGTAGAAACAGCCTATCTGGGTTCAAATACGACTCTGCTTATTTGAACCCAGGGCTATGGCCCTGGCTGAATGACTTGATTTCTCTTGTGCTTGCCTCAGCTTCCTCACATTAAAAAAAAAAAAAGACAATAATAGCACCTACCATTAAAAAATAAAGGCAATCAGAGGAGTAAATAGATGTAAAGTGACCAAACAAGGTCAAGTGTATAATAAGAACTACAAGTGTCAGCTGTTTTTATTTAGCCTTTAATTTGCCTGGACTTGATTTTGTATAGGGTGTGAGTTAGCGGTCCCATTTCTTTTTTTTTTTTCCCCCTTATAGGTAACCAATTATTCCAGCAATATACAGTGAATAATTTATCCTTTTCCCACCAAATGTGCAGCATCGCTCTGACATATATTATGTTTCCATAAAGGTCTATTTGCCTGTCTCTGTTCTGCTCCATTGGTCTATTTATCTATGTCTGTGCTGCTACCATACTGTCAGATCATGTTATTGACAGTAATTACTATACTGCACAATGTAGACCAACCCTCTACCCTCAACTTGTTCTTCAAGTCCCAGAATAACTTGTCCTTTGCAAATTTTAAAATAAGTTTTTAAATTTCATTTGAAAAACTATTGGACTTAATAAAACTGCATGAGCTTACAAATCAATTTGTGAAAAACTGACTTCATATTCAATCTTCCTATCCATAAACATGATCTTTCCCTCCATTTCTTCATGACTTATTTTCATTCAATAAAGTTTTATTATAGTCTCTGTTAAAGGTTTAACTTTCATCTACATATCTTTTTGTGAAAATATAAATGTTACCTTTGTAAAATATATTTGGTCACCCAGCAACTAAACTAATAATTTTTCTGCAGACTCCTTGGAGTTTTCCTTGTAGAAAATGCTACCATCTACAAATAATGACCATTTTGTTTCCTCCTTTCCAATTCTTTCTAATTCCAATCCTTTCATTTCTTTGTCTTGTCTCATTAATTTAAGGTGGCTAGAATTGCCAACTGAAAATATATTTTCAATAACTTACAACTAATTTATGTCTTTATAATTTATAATTTCCAATATAAAGAAGCATGATGATGATCATCTTTGTTATATCCTTGATTTTTTTTTTTAAGTTTTATTATTTCATCACTTAATGTCTTCCTGTAGGTTTTCAGTGGATTTTAACAGGTTAAGAAAGTTTCCTTCTGTTCCAAGTTTTGGTAAGAGTTTTTACCAATTGTGGACACTGGTTTGATATTTTATCAAATGCTTTTTCTATACCTATGGAGATAGTACAATCCTTTGCATTCCTGGCTGGTCATGAAAATACATAAACACCAAGCTGGTACTTCAAGACCAAGTTGGATTTATCTTTCCTATACACCACTGCTTAGTTTGCTAATGTTCTGTTTGGGAAATCTGATTCTATATTCTTAAGTGAAATGGACAGTAATTCTCCTCTTTACTATCCTTATTTGGTTTTAGTATGTCAGACACACTAATCTCATAGGATAGGGTTTTTTTTGTTGGAACTCTCTGAGTTTGTACATCACTGGACTTATCATTCCTCTAATGTGTGATTCACTATCTGAGCCTATTTTCTTTTAGGAAGATCTCAGATTGGTAACTTAATTTCTTTACTCAAACTTTTTTTTTAATTTTATTCTTCAGTCAATTTTGATAAGTTTTATTCTTCTAGGAATGTGTCCATTTCATCTTAAATTTTCAAAATTTGCAGAATAAAGATGACCACAGAATTCTCTTATCTCTTTAATATCTGTAGCATCATTATTTTTTTTTTGAAACAGAGTAAAAGCTTTATTTAAAGTTACTTAAAGAGAGAAGTGCAGCAGGCCACCTCAGCAAGGAGAGGCACCCCGAAAGGTTGGAGAAAGTTTAAGATTAAAAGGTTACATACTTAGAAAGTGTGGGCCACCTCAGAGAGAGGAATGCCCCCTGAAAGGTTGAAAAGAGAGTTTAAAGTCGAAAGGTTATGCACTTGGAAAGTGCAGGCGACCTCAGAGAGAGGAGTGCCCTGAAAGGTTGGGGGTTCCTCCTTCTAAGGATTCTTTAGGAATGTGACTAAGGTCTAGGGGTGCAGACTTGTTAAATGGTTTTTGAATACTTAGAATTAACACAAGGAAGTTCCTGCTCTGATTTCTCCCTGGGATACCAGTGATGCTGGGGTTCTTGTTCATGAAGCTGAAGAATGAGCGTCACAAACACTCAAGCTAGGAGAGCAAGGTACAGGCTTTTATTTAGAGATAAAGTGAAAGGACAGAGCTCCTGGCTTATGCCAGAAGGGGACAAGAGAGTCCTGTAGCATCATTATTACATCCCATTTTTTCATTTCTCATATTGTTTTATTAGTGTCTACTTTTTAAAAAATCTTGGATTTGATGGGTTTTATCTCATTAACTTTTGCTCTTGTCTTTCTTATTTCCTTTCTACTTTGCTTGAATTTATTTTAATTTTCTTTCTTTTTTAAACTTCTTATAATCATGTTTAGCACATTTTCAGTATTTCTTTTTATATTCCTTTAGGTTATAAATTTTCCTGTTAACACTGCTTTAACTTCATTGCTATAAGCTTTGATATATAGTTTTGTTGTTATTCAGCACTAAGCACTTTTAAAATTTCCATTATGATTGCTGCTTTGATCAATGAGTTGAGAAGATTCTGCCCCCCTCCCCCACCCTCTGCATATATATATATATATGTCAGAGTGGAGAGAAGGGTACTGATTTCTACCTTCACTGTACTTCAGTCACAAAATGTAGTCTGTATGATATGGAAATTTGTTGAGACTTTTATGACCTTAAACTGAAGCTGGTAAACTAAGAACTACAGGCCAAATCCAGCCAGTCACCTGTATTTGTTAATAAAATTGTACTGGAATATGGCCATACCTACACGTCTGCATATTGCCGATGGCTGCTTTCACTCTACAACAGCATAACCGAATAGCTGCACACCATGTGACCTACAAAGCGGAAAATATTACTCTTTGGCCATTTACCGAAAGCTTGCAGACCCCTGGCCTAAACTACAGTCAGTTTTCACTAATGTTCATTATGTGCTTGGAGGGGGGGAAAAAGTATATTTTCCCATTATCGGGAACAGGGTTCTATATGCGTTCACCAATCAAATTTGTTAATAATGTTCCATCTTCTATAACTTTACTTATTTGTGTGTCTGCTGAATCTCAGAATTACTGAGAGAGGTGTTTGAAAATTTCCTACTATGATGATGACTTGTCAACATTTTCTTGTAGTTCAGACAAGTTTTTCTTTATACTGGAGTTAGGCAATTGGGTTCATACAAACTTAGACATAACTTCCTAGTAAAATCAACATTTTATCATCATATAGGGCCCCTCTCAGATGCTAATATTATTTTGTCATAAAACATGTTTTATCTAACAATATCATTATTACACAAGTAGTACTTGGTTAATATTTGCCTATTTTTCCCATTGTTTACTTTCAACCTTTTCCTGTTCTTATCCTTTAAGTGTTCTCTTATAAACAGCATATGGCTAGATTTTGTTTTCCTTTTCAGTGTCTTTTAACTTAAGAACAGAATTCATTAAATACTTGATTTCTGATATTTGAATTTATTTCTACCATTTTATTTTGTGCTGTTTTCCCCACATTCTTTTTTTCTCTTCCTTGTCTTCTGTCAAATTGACTACTTTTTTCTTGTCATATTTTTTCTTTCCTCATTTAGAAGATAACTACTCATTATTTTGAATAAGCTTTAATTTTTAACCTTTCATATTTAAATAAATCCTATTTTTTATTTAGCCTCTTTCCAAATAATTAAAGGGCCTTAAGAGGCTTTAAATCTAGTCATCTCCTTTCCACTTACATCAAATTATTGTACAGTATTTTATGACTGCCTGATACTGAGGTCTTTTTAACTCCGCAAATTAAATGTTTTTGTTTTACATCATTAATATATGTTTAGATATATCCCCTATATATCATTTTACTTGATTATGCTCCTTCTTACATCTGAAACCTTCCTTCTAAGATCAGAAGTAAATCATTCGAAGTTATTTGGAAGTGGGGGAGGGTCTTAGGTAAATAGGTAAACGCCCTAGAGTTTTTCTATCTGAAAATCTTTATTTTGCCTTCATGTTTGAAAGACTATTTCACTAGAAATACAATTCTAGATTGGCATTTATTTTTTTCCAGCACATGGATTATTCCACTGTGTCAGGTTTCTGTTCACTAAAATGAGTCCAGGTACCCAGGTATGGATTTCTTTATGTATTTCTTGGGCTTCCAAAATGTGAAGATTAGGGTCTTTTCCTAAAAAAAAAAATCAGCTATTAATCACTTCATTACCATTCTATCATCTTCTGAAACTTATTCCCTTTATTTCCTTTTTATCACAATTTCCACCCCTCTGCCTGTGTGCAGCCTTCTCTGTGCTAGTAGCCTCCGACTCACCTTCTAGTAATTTTTCTCTCCTGCTGTGTCTGATCTCCTATTTAACCTTACCATTGATTTTTTTCATTTTTTATTTTCCATTTCTACAATATCTATTTGGTTCATTTTCAGAACTGCCTGGTCAGTAATAGACACTTGTCCCTTACTCATATTTTCAATTTCTTCATTTAAGTCCTTTAACAATATTAAAATACTCCTTTCATAAACTGCATTTATATTCCAATAACTAAAGTCTATTGGGTTTGGTTCTTTGGTATGCTGCACCTACTGACTCTCACTCATGCTTGTTATGACAGTAGTTTCTGACTGTGCGCTCCTACTTACATAACTCCATGGCAATTTTTTTTTTTTTACAATTTATTTTATTTTAGTATCATTAACCTACAATTACATGAGCAATATTGTGATGATTAAACTACCCCCTTCATCAGGTCCCCCCCACCAACCCTATTACAGTCACTGTCCATCAGCGTAGTGAGATGAGAATCACTACTTGTCTTCTCTGAGCTGTACAGTCCCCCCCCCCGTGCTCCCCCACGCTATGTCTGCCAATCGTAATGCCCCTTTTACCCTCTTATCCCTCCCTTCCCGCCCTTCTTCCCCAGTCCCTTTCCCTTTGGTAACTATTAGTCCGTTCTTGGGTTCTGTGAGTCTGCTGCTGTTTTGTTCCTTCAGTTTTTTTTGTTGTTGTTTTGTTCTTTGTTCTTATACTCCACATATGAGTGAGATCATTTGGTACTTGTCTTTTTCGGCCTGGCTTATTTCACTGAGCATAATACCCTCCAGTTCCATCCATGTTGTTGCAAATGGTAGGATTTGTTTTTTTCTTATGGCTGCGTAATATTCCATTGTGTATATGTACCACATCTTCTTAATCCATTCATCTACTGATGGGCACTTAGGTTGCTTCCATTTCTTGGCTATTGTAAATAGTGCTGCAATAAACATAGGGGTGCATCTGTCTTTTTCAAACTGGGCTGCTGCATTCTTGGGGTAAATTCCTAGGAGTGGGATTCCTGGGTCATATGGTATTTCTGTTTTGAGTTTTTTGAGGATCCATGGCAATTTTTTGCAGCTTGGTTGAAGATATTTACTTACAGATAGAATCTGAGTATGGTCCTGCAAAAGCACCTGCAGCATTAAAGACCCAGGTTCATGTTAAATTATAATTCTTGGTTTAGGCTTTTTCAGATCATGCAAACAGTATTAAACCCCAAATGCACACATGAGGGTGAGTACATGGCCATAAATTCTTGGAGAGACTTTTTTTTTATTTTAACCTCATTCAGAGTCAAGGCCAAAGAGAACATTTTCTTTGCCTACACTCTTACAGGTTAAGTACTTTCTTTTCCCTTTATTCTTGCTTGCCCTTTCCCTAAAGTAGTCTCCAATCTGACTTCCAAACTGTCGAAGCCCATATCTTAATCCCCAGCCTTTCTTGCCCTGGAGTTACGTGCCACTTAGGTCTGTATATGTTGCCAGCATATCCAGAGGCTTCAAAGCCATTTCAATTCCCTGATAGTCTGCTTGTCCTTTTTGCAAATTCATCCATTCATTTAAAATGACTTTCTGTTGTCATACTTTTTTTAATCAAGCATGTTTTAAATATTTTATAACTGAAAGATGCAGCAGTCATATTGCCAGAAAAAGAAATCCAATGAATATTTTCTTGACTGTTCAACCTGAAATCCAATGAACATTTTCTTGGCTGCTCAAGCCAATGTCATAACCATTAAGAGTTTTTTAACATTTTCTATCTTAAAAGAACTGTGTAGAAGTTACTTGAGGATAACCTATTCCAATAGAAAAATTCCTTTGGAATAAGAATTTAATAAGTCAGTTCACTTAGATACGATGAAATCAAAAATTTAAATGTGGCAGTGTTTTTACTATGACAATTAACCAGATAGCTGATCTTTTGTGAATATAATTTGGAAACTATTTTAAAAACATGAGATTTACTTTAATAGAGTTCTACTCAAATCAGGGCAATTCACTTTCTAGTTATGTATCATGCATCATGAGTTGTACCAAATTATATAGCAATTCTATTGTAATTATGTCCCCAAACACCTCTTTTCATATTTTAAAGAAATGTCACAAAGCCAAATGCCATATTACTTTGTGTAATAGTAATCAGCCATTTTAACCAAAGAGTCTCAGTTTAGAAAGGATCCATTTCTTAAGGGAGCAGTTACATGGATAGTTATTTTTCTTCTTAAATTGTATATATACAATTACACAAAAGAGAGAGAAGCAGAGATGGAAGAATGAGAAAAAGAAGAGGAAAGGAGAGACTTTCACGTGCTCAGCTGCATTCTTGTCATGCAGTATTCTGGTATCTTTATAATAAAATGTCCTTCTATTTCTAATGTTAGGTGCTGAATTATGTTCCCCCCCTAACTTCATATATTTAAGTCCTAACCACCAGTACCTCAGAATGTGACTATATTTGGATTGAAGGTCTTCAAAGAGGTGATTAAATCAAAATGAGGTCATTAAGGTGGGCCCTAGTTCAGTATAACTGATGTCCGTATCTTGAGGAGATGAGGACTCAGGCAAGTACAGAAAGAAGGCCGTGTGAAGATACAGGGAAAACATAAGCCAAGGAAAGAGGCCTCAGAAGAAACCAACCCTGCCCATACCTTGATCTCAGACTCCTAGCTTCCAGAACAGTGAGAAAATAAATTTCCGTTGTTTAAGCTAAAAAAAAAAAAAATAGACATCTTGGTTTACAGTAACAGAGGGTTGTAAACCACAAATATAATGACTCCACATCTGATCATAGAGTTCTTCTAAGTATATTGCCTCCATTTATTTAATCAAATAGTTGAATATCTGCTGTGTGTCAGGACCTACACGAAATACTCAAAATGATATAGAGAAGTATATAATTTCCAAAGCCAGCAACAATCCAACCTCTCTCCTCTGGTCGTAATATCTTCTTAGGGTTCTCTCTCTGATAACAGGAAATAAAGAAATGTATTTATTCTTTTTTTTATTGTATATATTTTTTAAATCATGTCTGTTCTGTGGGCTACATCCGTGGCTTGAATAGTGGATTTTCACAATGGTCCCAAAATAAACCTATGCCATCTCATATTACATTTTATAATTTTGCGGAAGTGCATACAATGAATGGCAGGAGCAGTGAGACTGATTTTTCAGAATAAGTTGTTCTGCTAGAAAAAGAACCAAGGCAACAAACTAGCCAACCTCTATATCTCAATATAGCTTTGTTTTTCTTGTCATCATGTATAACACATTCACTAACATTACAGAGAATAATAACTGTGAATAAAAATGCTAGTGGAAGATGACAAGGTGATTATAAAAACTTACATGCAAATTTAAAAGATCAGTAACAGCCAAGAATAAAGTTGGTACTTAACACTAACAGATATCAAGACTTACTATAAAGTTATAGTAATTAAGACAGCATGTTATTGGAACAAGAACATACCACAGAACAATAGAACAGAATAGCACTGTATTGTACAATACAGCAGCCACCAGATATAGATGACTATTGTGCACCTAAAATGTGACTAGTATAATTCATGATCTGAATTTAATTTTTTTTTATTTTAATGAATTTAAATTCAAGAACTGGTAATTGATTCAGTTATTGGAAAACTTTTGAGTACAGTTTGGACCACCTTAGGCATGTGAACCTACCTTCTCAACGGTAAATTTTATGAACTCTAAATAAAGATCAAGTATTTCTGATGACAATTTTACATATGAGTTGAGAGGTGCTGTAAATGTAAAACATGCCAGATATCAAAGATACAGCATGAAAAAAGTAAATATCTCAATAACTTCCTACTGATAACATATTGAAGTATTTTTAATATGTTAGCTTAAATAAAATATATTATTTAAATAAATTTCATGTTTTTTCTTACTTTTCAAAATGTGGCTACTAGAAATTTATAGTTACACATATGGCTTAAATTTGTGTTTTGCATTATACTTCTACTGGACAGCTCTGATATAATGTGTCCAGACAAAAGTCACTTATATGCACTGCTTTTGTAAAAAAGAACTATATTGAAAGTGTGTCAGAGAAAGGATGATCTTTTCAATAAATGGAGTTGAATGAACTCAATATCATTAAAAAAAAAATTTTTTTTGAACCCTCCACATAATAAATAAAAATCAACTGCAGTTGAATTGTCTATCTAAATTTGAAAATCAATAAAAACTATTAGAACAAAGAGATTATCTTCATTACCTTAATTAAGCAAAGATTTCTAAACACGAAATGAAAAGCATTAATCATTTTAAAAAATTGATGAAGTGGAATACATTAAAATTAAGAACTTCTGCTCATTAAAAGACACCACTAAGAATGAAAAGGCAAGCAAGAGTAGAGAAAAAAGCACTAGAATAGGGAAAGCAACAAGAGAGGGAGCGTAGGTGAGACACACACACAAACACACACACAGAACATATCCATTGCATATAGACTAATACCTCAATATTTGACCATTGTTTTCCTGTTAATATGTCCTACTTCAGCAATATTTCAAGCAACTGAACTTTACCCAACAAAAAAACAAAAATTTTAGTTAGCCAATTTGATTCATATTAGAAATACTATATATATACATATATATATATATTCCTGGTTGTTAAAGTAAAGATAATGTACACAAAAATCAACCTTTACATGACCACATACAGTGTTACAGTCAGTATGTAAGAAGAAATCCTCAAGCAAAAGGTATCCTCCAGAAAAGTTACTTCAAATTAAAATAAATATGTTAAAACATGGGACTTTCAATCTATGAGATGGTTTGAACTGGTTTCTCCCTGTTCCTCCCCATTAAATACAATGATAAGCCCTAAAAAAAATGCAAGAGACAACCAAAGGAGAACTGGGAAGGTGGTAAAAAGAAGGCACAATGGCTTGGGATGCTAGGACTAGAGCAACAACACAGCCAGGGCACCTTGTGTGACTTCCACCCAAAAGGTGATCCAGTCCTGGCACGTCCCAATCTCCAGTTTAGCACAGAAGATGGTCCAAACTCATTTCTCTCTGCGACTGAACAAGAATCTCCCAACAACACTAGGCAAGCCTATAGCCAGATGGAAGGGGTATGAATGTGAGTCCCACTAACAAGCAGCCAGGGAAAGCAATCTCCTTCAAGTTCTGAAACTTCCTGCCATACTGAGAGATAATGTAATGACCACACAGCACTGGCAAGAAGGATTCTGCCACAACAACTGACCAACTGACCAGCCTAAGGAACATCTCTGGCCCCACAGACAGGAAACCCCATACGGAGAAAAAAGGCAGCTCAGACAGGGGAGAGCCCTTCTAGCTCCTCTGGCAGCACCAGACAGGACCAGCAGGCGCCCAGGAGCACCAGATAAATTACAATGATCAAAACAATACCACCAAGGTTCTGAAAATTAGGCCATTACTGGGATCACAGCCCACAAAAGGAGGCACGATGTCATGCTAACAGAACGACTATCTATTAAAACAAAATATTTAAATAGGACTCAGAGTCTTCAAATAATAAACAAAAGTTCAAGGATACAATTTTAAAAATCACCTATCATACCCAAGAAACAGCAACATCACAATTTCAATAAGAAAAGACAATCAACTGCCATCAATACAAAGATAAATCAGATGTTGGAATTCTCTGACAGGGCTTGTAAAGCAGTGATCACAAAAAATGCTTCAACAAATTCATGCTCTCTTGAAACAAATGAAAACCTCAGCCAAAAAAAAAAATAGAAGTTATTAAAAGGAAATGGAAATTGCAAAACTTAAAAATACATGAACAGAAATAGAAAGTACTCTGTGGATGAGCTGAATAGTACAGCAGAGGTGACAGAGGACAGAATCAGTAAACTTGAGAAAAGAAGAGTAGAATTTAACCTATGTGAGCAACAGAGAAAACAAGAGAACACAAATGAACAGACCCTCAGGAATCAGTGGGACTCCAATAAAAGAACCAACATTTCTATCATCAGAGTCCCAGAAGGCCAGGAGAAAAGAGAATAGGATTGAAAAAAGTACTCAAGAAATAACAGTTAAAATCTCCTCCAAACAGGCAAATCACACAATGTATAGATGCATGAAGTTGAGCAAATACCAAACAAGATAAACCCTAGGAAATCCATGGTAAAACACATCATAATTCAACTTCTGCAAACTAAACTCAAAGGAAAAAATTCTGGAAAACAGCCAGAGAAAAACAATGCATTATCTGCAGAGGAACATAAATTTGAATGACAGTGAATTTCTCATCTAAAACTATGGAGGCTGGAAGGAAATTAACACAACATCATTTTTCAAACACTGAAAGAAAAGACCTGTCAACCATATGTTCTATATCCAGAGAAACTATCCTTCAGGAATGAAGGGGGAAAAAGACATTATCAAAAAGGATATCTAGAAGAATTCATCACTAGCAGGCATATGCTTAAACAATGGCTAAAGAAAGTTCTTGAAACAGAACAGAAATGATAAAAAGGAAATAAAGGAATCTAGGAGCATCAATTACAAAGATTAACAGAAAGAGCAGAAATTTGGGTACAAACAATAGATTATCCTTCTCATGAGTTTATAAATCATATTTGAGGATTAAACAAAAATTGTATTACCATATGGTGTCTACCATTAAAAGTCAGGAAGCTAAATGGAAGTAAGATTTTCACACTTTCATTAAAATGGTAACATGTTATTCACATTACTAATGTGAAACCAGAAGACTGTGAATATATAGTACTCCCCCTTATTCTCAAGGGATATAAGATGTCCAGTGGATGCCTGAAATGGCAGATAGTAAAAAACCCTATAAACACCATGCTTTTTCCTATACATACATTCCAATTTAATTTATAAAGTAGGCATAGTAAGAGATTAACAACAACTAATATAATAAAAAACAGAATATGCTATAATAAAAGTTATGTGAATGTGGTCTCTCTCAAAATATCTTATTGTACTTTATTCACCCTTCATCATCTTATGATGATATGACACGATGAAATGCCTGCATGATGAGATGAAGTAAGGTGAATGTCATAGGCATTGTGACATAGCATTAGACTATTACTGACCTTATAATGGTATGTCAGAAGGAAGATGTCTGCTTCCAGACTGTGGTTGACTAGAGGTAACTCAAACCACAGAAAATGAAACCACAGGCAAGAGATGACTGCTGTGTGTGTGTGTGCAGAGGGAATCCCAGAGCAACCGCTACAAAAATTATATTTTATGTTCAAGTAACCCACATTAAGATGAGAAGACAGAGGAATAAGAACCAGGGGAAAACAACCAGAATACAAAAAAATAAAATGGCAGACTTAAGCTCTAACATATTAATAATTACTAGTATGGACTGAATTGTATCCCCCAAAAATTCATATGGTGACTCCAACATGACTGTATTTGGAGATAGGGCCTTTAGGAGGTAATTAAGATTAGATGAAGTCCAAAAAGTGAGGCCCTGATTGGATAGGATTAGTTGCCTTATTAAAACAGACCAGAGAGCTCCATTCTCTTTCCACCCACAAGCAAAAAAGAGGGCATGTGAGTACAAAGCAAGATAGCAGCTGCCTGCTAGTCAAGAGAAGAGGCCTACAAATGACACCCACCTTGCTAACACCTTGATCTTAGACTTCTCAGCTTCCAGAATTGTGAGAAAATAAATGTCTATTTTTTTATGTCATCCAGCCTATGGTATTTTATTATGGCAGCCTGAGCAGACTAAGATAATACCTTAAATGTAAATTATCTAAATACTAATCAAGAATAGATTGACAACATATATTTTTTTTAAAAGACCCAAATACCAGGTATGCACAAGAAACTCAGTCTAAATTCAACAACACAAGCAGGTTGAAAGTAAAATGATAGAAAAAGTTATACTTTTCTAATGCAAACATTAATTTTAAAAAGCAGGAGTAACTGTAACAGTACTTGACAAAGTAAACTTTAGAGCAAAAAAAAATTATGGAAGACAAAGAAGGATATTTACATAACAACAAAGGGATCAGTCTATAAGGAAAACATAATGATCCTAAACATGCATGCACCAAAAAACAGAGTTTCAAAATACAGGAAGCAAAACCTGACAGACCTGAAAGGGGAAATAAACAAATGTACAATTTTAGTTAGAAACTTCAATACCTGCCTCCTCAGCAATAGACAGAACTTCTAGAAAGAAAATCAGCAAGGATATAGAAGATCTGAACAATAAAATTAACCAACAGCATCTAATTGACCTATTGAACACCCCACCCAACAACAGCAGAATATACCTTTGTTTCAAGAGAGAACATATCTTGTGCTATAAATCAAGCCTTAACAAATTTTAAAAATTGAAATCATATAGTGTATTCTTTGAACATAATAAAATCAAATTAGAAATCAGTAACAGAAAGATATCAGGGTAGTCTCTAAACACATGAAAATTAACCAACTCATATGTGTCAAAGATGAAGTCTCAAAGGAACTTTTAGAAGTACATAAAACTGAATGAAAATGAATTATAACATACCAAAGTATGTGGGATACAGCTAAAGCAGTACTGACAGGAAAATGTTGTGGCACTAAATATTTACATTAAAAATCAACAATCTAAGTTGTTACTTCAATAAAATAGAAAAAAAAGAACAAAATAAACCCAAAGCAAGCAGAAGAAAGGAAATAAAAGCAAAATCAGTAACACTGTAAATAGCCAATAGAGAAAATAAATTAAACAAAAAGCTGGTTTTTTGGAAAAAGTATCATTAAAATTGTCTCTCTATAAAGACTAGTAAGAATCAAAAGAGAAGAGATACAAATCACCAATATCAGAAATGAAATACGGAATATCACTACAGATCCTGCAGCCATTATAAGGATAATAAGGAAATACTGTGAATTTTACACTTATAAATTCAACAATTTAGAAGAAATGAATAATTCCTCAAAAACCACTCAACTAAGATGAAATTGATAATCTGAATAGTCCTATAAACATTACAGAAATTGAATTTGTAATTTACTAGAGAATTTTATTAAATATTTAAAGAAAATTTTATTAAAACCAATTTTAAACAATCTGTCAATCTCTTCTAGAAAACAGAGGAGGCAACATTTCCCAGCTTATTTTATGAGGCCAAAATTACCTTTTCATTTATGTTCATACTAAAACCTGTACATGAATGTTCATTCCAGCTCTATTCATAATAGTCAAAACTGGAATCAGTCCAGATGTACATGAGGAGGTTAAACAAACTCTGGTTTGTACAAACCATGGAACACTACTTAACAATGAAAAGGAATGAACTATGGATACATGCAACAAATTGGATGAATATACAGGAAATTGTGCTGAGTGAAAAAAATCAATCCAAAAAAGTTACTTATTGCATGACTGCATATATAACGCTTTTGAAATGACAAAATTATAGAAATGGAAAACAGAAGAGTGGTTCCTGGGGTTAGGAAGAGGAAGGGACAGGAAGGAGGTGCCTAAGGTAATCAAAGAGCAATTGAAGGGATCCTTCTGATGGAATTGTTCGGTATCTTGTCTTTGGTGATGGACACACAAACCTAAACAAATGATAGAACTGTGTAGAACTAAACACACACAATAAGACTGATGAATTGTATCAATATTGACATCCTGATTGTGATACTGTACTATGGTTATACAAAATGTTACAAATGGAGTATGTTGGGGGAAAACTACATGGGATCTCTCTGTTATTTCTTACAGTTTTCTGTTGACAGTTTTCACAATAAAAATATCAATTAAACAAAAACAATCATTTCTAAGTTAACCCTCTGTTTACAGACAGTACAACAGCTAAAGAGAGAGTTGGGCAGGGCACATCTTATCTATAGCTGTAAAATCAGTTCATACTAATGGTAGGAAGGAAAATTCCAAAAACAACTTGACTTCTAAAACACACAGTCCAGCATCCAGGTCACCAAATCCTATATCAGATGATTAATAAACAAAGCCAAGGCCAAACACATATAGATTAAAAACAAAAACAAAAAGCCCAGGTAGTTCAAACCACAGAGTTTAAGCGCAAAACAAAGTGACCAGTAAGACACCACAAAGCAAAGGAGCAGAAGTAATTACAGAGTCATAGCACTTTATATCTGGTTTACTGTGTGCAGACACTATCCACTTCTGAGGGTACTCCTAAAATAATCAGAACACTGTGAGATCTACTTAACTACAACAATTACTAGCATCCAGTATTTTCACAGAAGACAGTTCCCTGTTTTAAGGTTGGTTACTTCTCACAGACTACATATAAATAAAAAACCAAGGTTGTTAAGAATTAGATGTCATATGAAAAGTAAGGACTTGGTATAAGCATGACACATGATATTTATTAGAACGTAGAAAGGAGGGAGGAAGTAATTCATGAAGGAATTAATAAAATCTGATTCACCCTTATCCCATAAAAAGACACAATTCTGAGAAATTTGACAGGCAGCTTCAGAAGTTTCTTTGAAGACCCTAAAGCCCAGATTTTTGCATCTGGAGGTACCTCCTCTGGCAGAGGTCATTTGCCTCTTTGAAGTAGAGGGTTAGATAAGACAATTTCTCAAAGCCCTTTCCAATGATTTATTTAATGATCTATGTACACCCTGATCAAACCTCTGACGAGATTACCTCTCTGTCACTGTCAAATGTAATGGCACAGAATTTCTAACTGAACATTTGGTTTATCTAACAGGATCCTTCCGTATGTTTACCACCTGAGACAGGTTTGAAATATTAAGTTGGAAATTAGAGAAAATCATAAGATCATTAAGTAGAAAGCATGAGGCACAAAAGCCTCAGGAAAAAAAGGGAAAAGCCATGAAGCTGCACTAGGCCAGACTGGTTAGAAAGTATGCTCAACTTAGCTCACTTTCGGCAAGAATACTTCTCAAAGCAAAATGCAGTAGACCTTTCCGAAAAAAAAAAAGTTTATAAAACTCATTTAAAATATACGGGGGAAGTGAATTTGGTACATAATACATTATGAGATGTCTAAAAGTACACAAGCTTTTTCAGTGTCAAAGCAATCTTCATTGACTACAGCATAAAAGCCACTCCCAGTGCACGGACCTCTGACTTGGATTCCCCAAACTGCAGTATATAGCTTTTGGGTATACTTGAAAGTGAACTGCTCATAGAGACTAGATCTCCCACTAGAAACTATAAAATATGCACCATGGATAAATTGACTCTTACTACATTCCCTCTCCTTAAGTTTTTAAATCAACCTACTGAATTCCAAAAAATTTCTCTTATTGGAAAACTGCAGTATTACTCAAACTCCTTTCCATCTAACTTTTTAGAAATGCCATCTATTCTGTTTAAAAAGAAGTCTGATTTTTTTTCACCTGAAGGAATTTGTGTTATTAAAATAAACAAAAACATATTTAATCCACAAGAATTTTGACCAAACAGAACTGGGTCACTGCATTAGCACTGAGTTCCTAAGTCTATACCCCTGTGGTTTTCAACCTCTTCTGTAGGCCTTATGTTTGGTGCAGTACTGAAGGGGTAACAACAAAACAGTAAAGCAACTAATGGAATCAAAATTGAATCCCTTAAGGTAGGGACCCTGTTCCATATCCAGATGCTGACAGCTCGGGGCTGTTCATAGAGAATCACTCCATCTCCAAACCAGCAAGGGTCTAAGGTTGTCGAGATCCAGCCAAAGCTTAGATTCCATATGTAGCACTTCCAGTAAGAGGTCTTTCGTCCTCTGATCAACACTGCTCGTGTCTGGGACATGCTGCTGCTTTCTGAAACTGCCCACTCCATCCTCACAGCTCTGTTAGAAAGTTCTCTTACAGTGGGTACAAATCTGTCTCTCTGAAATTTCCACCTACGAGTTCTAATTCTATCCCTTGGGACCACACAGAAAAAGCCTAATCCTCTACCTTCCACATGTCAGCCCTTCAAATATTTGAAGATAGTTACCAAGTCTCCCATGATGATTGTGCTAGGTTGAATACTGGTCCCCCAAAGATGTCTATGTCCTAATCCCCAGAATCTGGGAGAATATTGTAGGGTATTCTAGACTCCCAAAGAAAATGCCTGAAATGCTGAATCATTGTTAAGATGGCGCCCGCCAGATGCACAAAGGGCGGTGCTCTGCCTGCTTTCAAAAGGGAGGTGATTGTCTGCTTAGGCCTGCCTCCCGCTCCTGATTGGCGACTCAAGTCTTCCATGAACGTGATCAGCTCGTGGACACCATTTACCTGTATGATGTGCCTTCCTGCGTGAAGGGCTTGTGACTGCCTGACGTTTGTGCTGATTGGCCCATGAGTACTGTATATGCCTTGCTGTTTCTGCAGTAAAGGAGTTCCTGCTTTGACTGAGCTCCCTGTCGCGTCTGTTTGTCCTCAGGAACGAGGGCTGGTGATCAGGTTGGTGATCGGTCTGCCCGCCACTTGCCTCTCCCGACCTCGCCTTGCTGGGGTGTGCTCTCCCCTCACTCCTCTGCAGGTTCAGGGGGGTTCTGTGGAGGGCTAAAAACCCCGACAGAATATTATCATATTGGCAAAAGAGACTTGTAACTGTGATTAAATTGAAGATCTTGGGATAGGTATTAGCCTGAATTATCCTAGTGAGCTCAGTGTAATCATGAGGGTCCTTAAGAGAAGGAAGTAGGAGGGTCAGGATGAGAGGAGGTCTGACAATGGCAGCTGAGGCTGGAGTGCTGCGCTTTGAAGATGGAGGAAGAGGCAGTGAGCCTAGGAAGGCCGGCAGCCTCCGCAGGCTGAAAAAGGCAAGAAGACAGACGCTTCCTAGAGCCTTCAGAAGGAACACAGCCTTGCATATCCATTCAGACTTTTGACCTCCAGAAATGTAAGATGATAAATCTGTGTTCTTTCATGCTACTACATTTGTGGTAATTTGTTATAGCAGCAGTAGGAAATAAGTGACTCCTTCTCTTTCCAAACTAAAAGATTTCTTCAACCACTCTTCAAATGAGTTTCAAGTCCCTTCTGTAGGATATTTCCAGTCTTTCTTTTGTCTAAAACCCCTGCGTTTCCTTTGTCCTATCCCTGTACCCTACTTTCCTGGACCAAAATACCTTTGACTTTCTCTCCAGCAATGATGTCTAAAGCCCTATCCATTTGGTTCACTTGCCTTAACAAGCACATTCTCAGAGTAACTGCTCAATAAATAAGTATTCAATTGAAATGAAAAAACTGCTCAGAATTCCCAACACTTCTGATTTTCTAAAAGTTTACAAGACCTTATTCCACCTCATTTCTCCTCCTAAACTAAATAATCATAATATAATTTAACCTTTAGAATCCTCAAATTCCTCTCTATCCATTAGGATTTAAGAAATTAGACAGCTGACTCCTCAATTGAGACTATCAGTCATATGGCTCCTTAATAAAACCACCATGGAAATGAAGATAAAAGTGTAAGTTCCCCATGTTGTATATATGACTAATGTTTCTAAATACTGGGCCCCTAACTCTACATTTATTTTTAATTATCGTGCAAATCATAAAATTTATTACAAAAATCAAGCAAAAGTATAGCATTAGTTAAGCCAAATTTTTTACAAAATATTTAAATGGTTATACAATAGCTTTACCTGCAAAAATTCATTTCTTCCAGAAATAATGATATAGCAAAAAAAAAAAGTTTGACAAATGCACTATAATAAACATTGTACCTATAGTATAATTCATTTTACAATCTTAAAGGTTTTTCTATCACACTTATGTTCGTGGATACTAAAGTTTAGTGCACTGGTCATTATATTTCAGAATTTTATTATATATTAAATTAGTCACTGTATTCCTTACTGAGCTTCTATGCATAAGGGCAAACAGGTCCCTACTTACTCTAATCAAATATATATTTACTGAAGACCAATGACTCCAAACCCTACATAAAGACAGTGGGAAATTCAAATGTGTATAAACATGGTCCCCAACTTCAATGTGCTTTTCGTATCATACAAGAAGAGAGCATATTTATAAGTAGATAGAGGGAAAAGGGAGTAATACAAGGAAATATAACACATTAGCAGCACAGGTAGTTAAGTGCCATAAGTGAATTCAAAAGAGACAGTGTTCTATGTAATAAAATGATCAAAGAAGTGGCAAGTGGGACTTGACTTGGGTAGGACTCAAAAAGAAATGGAAAAGAAGAATATACTAGACTAGTGAAATAGCACAAATAAAGGCAAGAAGGCAAAAAACATGTTCAAAGAACAGTAAGCAACCAACTGAGACATTGTGGAGAATTTTATGTAGAGAAGTGGAAAAAGATAACAGGAAAAGTAGGTTGGGGACAAATTATAGAGCCTAATAAATCACCCATCACAGTGCATTACATTACCAGACATTCAAGCTTTTTAAATAAATGACAAATAAAGGTCTTGAACGGTAGTCATATAAGATTATTTCTTTCCTCCAGTAAATAGGGAGCCACTGTGGTTTCTGGGTAAGACAATGAGTTACATAAAACAGATTCAGCAACAGTACACAAGAGAAGAGAGAAAAACAAAAAAACTATTATCAAAGAACCCCATATTTGAGGTGAAAAATCCCACACAAGAAAGATATGAAAATGAAAATGAATGGATGAGAATATAAAAATTATTCCAAAAAAAATAATAAACCTGACAAAACTTAGTAATTAGTATTTCTTTTTTTCAGGAGGGGAGTTTAAAAAGCCTAATATTGTTTTGAAGTATTTAAGTCTAGATGACAAGGAAAACTTATGCAGAAGTTATGTATTGCCAGTCACATTTGTTACCTTTGCTACCTGGTAACTCTTCCTTACCCCAGTATCAGTTCTACCCATCCTGGGAAATATGACTCTTCCTTTAAAGGTTTCCATCCTAATCTCTACTCCTCCTAATCTGTCCTATACATCAGTGCCAGATTAATCATACATTCTTCTATCAATTATACAAATCCCAGCTCAAAAACATGTGCCTCTTCTCATTGACTTTAGGATAAAATGCAAACGTCTCTGGTTAGCTTTCAAATCCTGTATAATCTGACCTAATCCTATATATACAACTACATATGTGACTTAAAATCAACTGATTTAAAATTGTATAAATGGAAGATATTGGGAGCATGGATAAGAAGATAACATACTAAAAGTTTTAAAACTTAAAAGAAGTATAGGCCTATTCTGGAGTAAGGAATAGACCAATTTCATGACATAAGAGGGAATAATTGGAGGTGAAGTCAGAAGAGTAGGATGGGTCAACACTTTTAAGACTTACGTGCTAAACTGCAGATTTTAGTAGGCAACCGCAGAATCATCACGGAGTGTTCTGAACAGAGGAATGATGTAACAAAAGATGCTCAAAGAAATAATTCTGGGGCTGGAGTATAGAATATAATGGTGAAGGATAAAACAGAAAATAGAAGCAAAGGAAGATAACAGCCATGTAA
This sequence comes from Phataginus tricuspis, assembly GCA_029783875.1. Taxonomy (NCBI): domain Eukaryota; kingdom Metazoa; phylum Chordata; class Mammalia; order Pholidota; family Manidae; genus Phataginus; species Phataginus tricuspis. Next base: position 12,122,766 of record JAQQAC010012408.1, read on the forward strand.
ATAGTCTAAGCATAAAGTGAAAAGGATCTCAATAGTGGCAGGAAAGTTAGGAAACAAGGAGAAGCCATTCTTTCTCAGCTATTACTAGTCTTCACAAACCTCCCCAAATAATGAATCAGACAGTGTTACGTGTCCCATCAGGTACCTGTGAAGATGGTGATAAAATTCATCCATACAGTATTCAAATAACTTGTTAATTTTAATCAATCTGGAAAGCAATGGTCTGGATAATCAAAAAAAACCACAAAATTCCTTTACATTTAAATGAATTTTCTAACAGAAAGACTACTTGAATTGTAATTGCTTACTTTGCTTATTAGTATTACAAAGTAAGCATTTAAGAAGAAAGCTACCAAAACACATGATGGAGAATAAGAGCTGGGCTTAAAAATTGCTCTCATTTCTGAAAAATGCAAAGACTTGCTTCAGATATTCATTATTTGGTCTAGTAACCATGCAAATATCATGAAACTTGTAATAATAATAATAATGATGTCATTTCATTAAGAAAATGATATACCAAATCTCATGCAACAATTGGAATTGGTCCTATAAGTATAAAAGAAACTTGTAAGTCTTAATTATAGCATCCAGCAGTATCATCACATAAGCAATGTTTATTTTAATCTGCTTTAGTAAAATATGTTAACTTGGATTGAAATTAATTCATAGAAACTGTTTTATTACCATTACTAAATGGTAAATATGTCTATTTTTATTTTTATACAGATGTTAAATAGAATAGAAAATTCAACTTCACTCTTTAAAAATTAATTTCTGCTGAAGATTCAGAGAGGAAACCAAGGATAAAATCAATTCTCTACAAAGAAGCCAGTTCTACTTAACTCCCAACAAAATCCATAGCTCATTTAATTTACACTTTTTCAAGAATCAGTATAACTTAAAAGCATTACTTTCAGATACTTACTTGAGGTTTGAATAGGTTATATGGGAAGTAATCAGATGCAGTAATTCATAATTGTACCAGGTTACACATGAAAACCAGTCTTTATTTACAAGTTAGCCTCTGACAACAGATACAATCGAGAAGCCTAATTATACTCTCAGAAGTAGTAAAAACGCTAGGTTTAAACATGATAATTTAAAAACAAGGTATTTTGTGGATACTAAGATGGAAGTTGTGTGTGTGTCCATTTAAAAGCCTACTGCTTTCCACTAGATTAAAGTCAGGATGTCCAAACAGCTCCACTAATATTGAAATACTGCCACTCAACAAAGAGGTGATTACATTTTTGAGAATATATTAGCGTTTTATATTTGTCAAGTTTGTGTTTTTAAACACTTTAGCAATTTATTGGCAGCTTATACCAGCTTTGGTTTTGGTTTTTAATTTACTAATGACTTAAAATTTAAGACAGATGCAGTTTTTAATAATGGAAATATCAACAGCCCTGGTTGTATAGCCAAGACTGCCTTTGCTTTTACAAGATCCATCTGGCTATCTAAAGGAGGGCAGAAACTAGAAAGTAAGGAGCTAAGTACCAGATATCCACATTAGAAAAGATATTTAATATAGAATTAATGAACTGTATCTTGTGTTGATAAAAGCAGTTTGTAGAAGACAGAAAACAACCAATCACTAATAGGTATGAGGCATCCCTACTGGGCCGCTGAACCACCTAGGCAGGGCTAACAACCTGGTGTATCATGATTATTTATCAACATAATAGCTACTGCTGTCAGGAGAAGGCTGGAGTTTCCTGTATAGTTAACAATTTTGCAAATAACCCAAAATAATGAATGACTTTAGGAACCAAAGGAGAAAGAATCTCTTTTTGGCTAAAAGGGCTGACATTTGTCCAAAGAAAATAAAACTCCAAAGATGAGATAATATAGAATGAAGAAAAAGTATTAGTTTCAGAACCAGAAAGATAGAATATTACAGTTATCAAGATCCCCAAGAATGTTCATATTTTTTGACCAAGTAATCCAAGTAATATCACAACCCTATTAATTTAAAATAGTAAAAGAAAAAGGAGAGTACTATGATTGATTCAGGGTAGTAGGCAATTAATAGTAATTTTTTGTCCTGATTCTTTATATTCTATGGAACATTTAAATACAGAATTGTGGCCATGCTGGGATTTAAATTTGGGTCTAATAGCTAAAATCTAGGCTCTAGACCTCTTTGTAATATAAGCAGAGGTTTGCCAAGCCCACAAAAGGATTGTCACTCAGAAAAGATGAAGCTGACTGATGTTTCAGTCCTTACAAGGAATCTCAAAATACAGGACACTCCCTCAATTAATTTATTTTGAACAACAAAATACTATTACAAAGAGCAATCTGGTAAGATAACAGATTGGGAAAGGTAACCCCCAGGCAAGAGAATTGGAACTGCCTAAAGAAATGTTATGATAAAAGAGCACAGATGCCTTCCTTATATAGAGTCAGTTAAATTAGACAGAATAAGCCTAATGGGGCAATTTGAGGAAAAGTTCTTAGCATTGCTTGGAATTCTGTTATATTGAGACATACAGAAAGTTAGGGGGAAAATATCCATGAGTAGCTTTAGTAGGTAATTCCTCACCTCAGTTAAGTATAACTTGGTATAGAATAGCTTAATCAGAAAACTTTCCTAACACCTACCTTTTACATAATGGGAAAATGCCAAGAGGTGGGGAGTGCCAATTGGGGAGAAGGTGCTGAGCCTTGACACGGGAAAATCAAACCAAGAAGTAAAACAAGGGTGGGATAGGATGAAAAACAAGGAGGGTTGGGGGGAGAGTTATCAAATGCTATAATTTCGCTTTAAATTTTACCTATGTCCAGCCCTAAGCTCTATCTCTCCCTAAAGCCAATGAGCTGTTATTTAAGTCTTATCTCAGGTATTCTACTTGATTTTGACCAAACTGGTACTGATTATAACCAGTCTAGCCAGGCTTCCTGTGTTACAGATAAAAATTTGAAGAGTATTTCAAAGGGATAAATCAGAGATTTCAAGGAAAAAATTCAAATACAAGAATTTCATACTTTAAGTACACATTTTATGGGGAACTATATAAATGACAATGTCACTTCTCTGTCACTTAAAACATACACACACACACACACACCTTGCTTAATTCAGCAGGATAAAGTCACCTTGCATTTGTGTTATGTTTTTAAAAAAGGTTTTAAAAAGTCAAACATGCATTCCACAGAAGTTCAAATGGTCATCAGTTTTAGCTTTCCCTCTGGTTTTCCAATTCTTACTGACAAGGAACTAAATTCCACTCATTTCTTTTACCTTGTCAAATCTGGGAGAGGAAACCTTTCCAAGGTGAAGCTCTTCTTTAGTCAAAGGTATAGAGTTGCCTCACAGTCTATCGAAAATTTTTTATTGATTAATGTAAGTTTGAACATTTTTCTCCATAGCCCGTTGGTTGGAGACTAAATTACTGGGCTAAAGAGCTATAAAATTAATAATGTATAAAGCAAAGTACAGAACTATTTAAGTATCCTGGTCTTGCAAAGTATAGAAATAAAAATTATAATATATTAATCCTAGAAAAGTATCTCAAGAAAATAAGCTTAGGACTGGATTTTGAAGAAGTATTGCAAATACTTTAGTTTGGCTATAAAGGAGTATCAATTGGGTATGCAGAAATGAGTTTGGAAAGAAAAGACAGTTGTTGGAGGTTATTAAATGTAAGAACAGAGAGTAACCATTGCAACGGAAGAACACTATTGAGTTAATTTCCTTAAAATCCAAACTATCATAAGTCAAGAAATAGTGAAAATGTTTATTTTACAAGAAAGCATAAAAATAGCATCAATATAAGACAATAAGTTTAACTTTTAAAGATGCACATCTCATGTTCCTGTAACCAAATTAAATTATTGACTTCCAAGTTTGATACTGACTTAAATGATGACCTACCTAGTTAATTCTATCAGATAGAAACCAGAATGGATGTTTTTCACTCCTTAGAAAAAAAGGCCCTCACACAAAGCAAATGAAAAATCTGCAACCTATGTCCATATGCATATAGTTTTACCACAGAAGCTGAAGTTTTCCTAGATTGAGGAAGCTTCTCTACCTTTTTAAACTACAGCTTTTATTACATTTTAAAATAAACATAGAGCAAAAGATGGAGAGAGATTTTAGAAAATTGAAACAAAAGTCAAAGGCTTAATTCCTTGAAAGAAAAGGAAATGAATCAGTACCTTTTGTATCCTGGCCTGGCATGGAGTTCAGTGCATAGTAGGCATGCAAGGAATATTTGCTAATTAAGTGCAAAGGCTTTGCCAACAAGAGGATTAATTCTTGGAAGAATCCCAAGCTACATTCCTGGATCAAATATTTGAAAATGTTCTCAATTCTACAACATCATATTGTATTTTCCAACGGGTCCTAAGTGCTAAGCTAACGCTGTAATCCAATCAAATGCAATAGTAAGTACTATATGCTTTGCATTTTGTCTTTGAAATTTGGGTCCAAGAGATTTTCAACACACAAACTAGCTGGTAGCAAAACTTGTCCGGTTTCCAAAATTCACTTTTATTCTTACTTATAAGTTAAAATAAAATCAAATTAGAATCCTAGACTAATGATAACCTACATGCTAACTCTAGATTCATCAAGCTACATGACCTCAATCATTTTTCTCTAAGCCTAAATTTTCTAATTTGTAAAATGAGAAAAATGGGCATTTAAAAGCCTTCCTTAGGAACTGTATCGATGACTGCAATTTACTTGAAATGCATAAAAAATAGGATAGGCTGATGGAGGGATGGATTAATAAATAATAAAGCAAGTAGAGTAAAAAACAGAGGTACTCCTGTTCCCTCCAGTGAAAGATTCATAGAGCAACTTGAGGTAACTCTGGGCAGGAAAGGTAACTGGCCCAGCAGTATGTGTGAACTACTCTCTAGCACAACCGTTCTTTCAGGAATGATGGTTTTAACCAGTCAACTTATAAATAGCTCAGACAGGTTGTACCACTGCTTAAAGAGAGGGGACTCCACACAAGCGCAAAGAGAAATTGTGATCATATTCTCCTCATCTAGTCAGGTCCCAAGTTAGAAAATGATCACAGAAGAGCTGTGAACTTTTAATATCATTTTTATAGATGCTTCTTAAATCACCACGGGCACAGTGATGAAGAAGTCAGTATCTTAGGAGGTGAAAAGTGGCCCACTGCAGGTAATGAGAGAAATTACACCTATTTCTATGTAGTATTTTTTTAACAAAGATAAAATATTCTATATTGTTTACTTATAAAAAGTTACTTCACACATTAAATGTGCTGATGAAATTCTCGTCTGCATTATAACACTTCAACAGTGTATTAATAGGTCACAATTAGACAATTTTTAATTCTTTCATTTAGTAAGAAATTATCCTATTAGATCCACTTAAAATCACTATTTCTTTACAGATGTCCGTCAAAAAGATAAGGTTTGTTTACTAAATGCAGTCCAATTTAAACCTCTGAAACAAGGAAATATCTGCAGGCCAGGCTTGTGGAATATTTTCAAGTACAGAAATAGAAAAAACATATACACAACATGTTCCAGGACTAAAGAGTAGCTCCTGAATATCTAAGCAAGGGCAAACCTAACAGAAAACAGAATAGAACCCTAGGTTTACACCCGACCCCCTGAGATTGGACAGTCCACCAGGGAGAAATGAAGGAACACTGCAGTTGGCTTGGCAACATCTATAAAAGGTCAGTTTTTTCTCTGGAAAGCAGAGAGGCATGGGAAAAGCAATCAGAGTAAAGAGAAAACAAAACTGGAGAGATGAGCAAAAAGAGCAGCTGATCAAAGGCAGCTGAGAAGGTTAAGACTGCGAACTACAGATATAGACAGTCCAGATCTACAGTCTGCACCTCTGCAGTTCCTAAAGGCAGGACCAGCGGCTACAAGAGGACAGAGGAAGATATTCCTATGCCCCAGGATTCTAGCTTTGATGCTTAGGGCAGTAAAATGTAACAAGCTACTCTATGTGCAAACAGCTACAACAGTCCTGAGCAATGCATACACATGAAAATCCACAGAATAAAATACACATACAATAGTCATCCCTTATTAGAGATTTTAACCTTAACCTAATGTAAAATGTACTGGGGGAGGGGTGTAGACCACAAACTACACGCTACAAATGCGCCACTCTGGAAATTCTCACGCTATCACACTTCTCCCTCCTTCCTTTACCTCCACCTCTATACCACAACATCTGAACCCAAACTTTAACCATACCGTCTCCCCTTCATGAGAAAAGGCACACAGGTATCAATAAATAAAATAAAATCCCAGTGTTCTACTGAGCTTGGTAACACACAGACACTCACAATTCACATAATTCCAAGAACAAGGAATAAGATAGGGCTGAACTCTGAGAGACAGAGCTGTCGGTGATCCCAGAATGATTCTGGGCCTTGGCAAGAAGAGTTTGTGGCCCTGCCCTCCAGCGCTCTTCTCTTAATGCTGCTTGGCCCTACTTCATGTGTCAGTTTTTTCTGCTTACTCATAGCTTCTCCTATAATTTTAGTTTGTACCTGATTTAGCATGGCCTTTCCAACCTTGAGTCTCCTTCTCACCCTCACAATCAGTGGTGCGTGTGGTGAATGTTAACAACTCCCACCATTGCCGTGACAACAGTATAGATAGAGCTGGGAAGGTAAGTGCAATGCCATTATATAGTATTTCCACCATACACACTTAGATATAAAGACACCCAAAAGCATAAATACTAGGAAAATAAATAGGAAAGATGCAGTTGCCAGGAGTTGAGGGATGGAGAAAATGGGGAGAAGTTTGTAAAGGATGCAAACTTTCAGTTATAAGATGAATAAGGTCTGAGGGGCTAATGGATAACATAGTGACTACAGTGGATACTATTATATTGTATCATTGAAATTTGCTAAGAGAGTAGGAAAAAAGGTAAAAACTAGGTTAAAAAAAGGTAAATATGGAGGTGATGAATGCCAATTAACTGTGGGAACCCTTTCATAATGTATATGAGTATCAAATCATGCTGTATACTTTAAGTGTATTACAACTTTGTCAATTATACCTCATAAGGTTGAATATAATAATGACTCACTTTGAATACTAAGTACCTTTGTTTTAATATAATTTAATCATAATCTTTTATATTGACTACTTTATAAATGGCTGTGTTGAACTTGCAAAATTCCTGAAAAGTTAACAATCAGTCTCCCAGAAGAGTATAGCTAACTTGAGTGCATCACTGCAAGACCCCTCAGCTGAAGCTCCTACCTGTAGGAGATTCTTTCCTTTTTGTCTTGTTCAGATCCCCAGGAAAGACTCTTACCTACCCCCAATCATCTTTCTAAGCCACAGAAATCAAAGGTTGCTGACCAGCCTATGAATTGGTTGCTTCAGTTGAGGGTCCTCCCCGCCCGGGATGACTGTGGCTTGCAGGGGATGCTGAGATAAAGTGATACAAACTGCAGATGTCTCAGGCAGCAGAGCCAGAAGGCAGGGCAGACACAAACTAATACAAAAGGTCACTATAGATCTTAAAATGCATAGGCCCAATAATAAGTCCAACCACAGGCCGTTTTAAAAGAGAAGCTCACAGAAATGACAATGAGTTATCAAGAAAGAACTAAACTGTATTTCAAACACTACAATTAAGAAGCTGAGTAAGTGGGAAAGGGTCAGCTGGCACTCAGCATCCATCTCCTTATAGTATGCTTTCCTGAAATGCAAAGGTTGGAACTAAAAACTATGTTTTCCAGACTCCTTTACTGCTAGTACTGGGGAGGCAAACTTGATTCCACCATTAAGATGCAGAACACAAGATATGGAAGGCCTAAGTGAAGCAGGGCTCCACCAGACCGTAGCTTTTAGCTGCTTCCCAGCTAGCAAAGAAGGTCATGGACATGTCAGTCTCTAGCTCTGAAGGTGTTGGGGGACGAACGGCAGAAGCAGTAGTGCCAGTTTCAGCATCCCAGTGTCCAGTCACTAGTTCACAGGCACCAAGACGTTGTCACAGCAGTGGCCAGCAGCTACCTTCCAGACTTCACGCAGCTATGAAGACACAGCAGTGGCCTTATGATCCCATGATCCCTGGGGCCCCTAGGATCACAGCTACAGTGGTATTTTCATTGGCAACCTGACTGGCACCTTCCTGACCATGGCAGAGATAGCAGCTCCCATGACAAGTTGTTCCACGGTGTTCTGGAAGTCATTTTCAGAGGCCTGGCCTAGAGCCCAGCTCTCCAGCTCTGTTCAAGATTCCCTAAGCAACTAATTCCCTGCATTACATCCCTGCTTCCCACACTGAACCCTGACTGCAAAGGAGTACACGGTAGAAGGACTACAGGAAGTTTTTTTCATGTCTACACTCATGCTATTCTTTCACAAACATACAAAGGGTCCATGCAAGCTCAGTCTCTCCAGAACTGCTGCCCCAATCCCCTTTCTTCGGTTCTGCCTCACACAGACACACACCTTCTCCTCTGCTGCAGCCGGCTCTCGTGGCTGAGACCCAGGAGGAGCACAGTCCCTCCTTTCAGTCATGCAGCTATGCCAACCATCAATACAGCCAGACAAGGGCAAGGATGCTGAGCCAAAAGCACCCTTGACGGTCCATCCACCACATCCCTGAACAGTCCCTACCCCTAAAAAACTCATCTTCCCCTATTGCATCCCCTAGTCACTCAGGGAAAAGAACAAAAACATAGTTTTTAGTTTTCCAACCTTTGCTTTTCAGCTCTACTTGAGTCTTGTAACATTATTCCCCCAGAGAGGGGCAAGAACAACAGCAGTCTGCCACCCAGCAGCACCCATTCAGAAGGATTCTATGAAAAGCATTGTGAAAATCTGTCTGCTAGGAAAAATAATTTCTCAAAGCTAAAACAACTAACAAGAACAAATATTCAGCTGTTGCACCAGCTAACAATTTTTACTACTTAAATCTTAACCATAAGCTACAGCATTATGTAAGGCTAAAAATGTCCTGAAAACCTGTCACATAATGATTTAAATTCTTTCTTGCACTCCAACTTGCAAGTTACCACCATCTCTAACAACACGCATGCATGCTGATGGCCTAACAAACTGAGTCTACTACACAATACTTAGCTCCAAAAGAACGCAGACTTCATAAAGAGACAGAGTATGTTTAACAGGCTATTTCTTTTTTCACTTATTTCCTACATAAATTCTTACACCAAAAATGAAAACAATAAAAAGAACCTGAGTCCTAGCCCCCACTCTACCAGCTTCACGTTAGGACTCCTGAGCTGAGTCACCCGCCACTGCTAAGCCTCAACTGAAATATCTGTAGACTAAGGGTACTTACTGGTAGGAAGATATGGTTCCTTCCAGTTGAATGACTGACTTGAAGCCCAAATAGAAAACGCAACAGTACAAACACTTAAAGAAAAGAGGTGCCAATACTCCAACCTGTTTTAACCGCCTCTTCAAAGGAACTACCTTACTGTGCAGTGCTTGAAGCCCAGGAGAGGAGATATCTACTTGAATGCAATGAGTTGTTCCATTTAGCTTGGCTAAATGCTATTTAAGCAAAGTAAACTTTGAAAAGAGTCTGTATACTTATAAAAAAAAATCCTAATCCCCAAATACATTCATTCATGATAATATTTTTTAGGCACCCTAGCCTCAAGATAAGTGTGCTAATAAACACCCTCCTTCCTAGTGGGTGAATTATATAGCAAGTGGGCAGGAAACATGAGAACAAGATATTAATTCCAGGATGAAGTATACAGTTTCATAAGTATATATATTTATGCTAGACTCTTCCATATAACTACTGAAAATATCTTCAAAGGTGGCAAGAATTAATGCTAACTTTCTGTTTGATTAGTAATCCTTAGGAATAACGACTTTATCATGCAGTTTAGGTGTACAGATTAATCTACACTGCCACAAACTATGTTTAGAAACAAAACCAAGCAATGAGGCTTTTATTTTAAGTACTTGCTCAATGTTTTACCGCATTTAACACCCAAACAGTTCAGAATTGTGAGGGTTTTCCTTTTAATAGAGAAAAAGTAAGTAGGCAGATTTTTTAAAGACATTAGGGAAATATTATTCTATTTGGAAAGTGAAGAAGGATGACTCAAAACTGCTTCAGTTCAAAGTCCTCCTTGTGAGTTTGTGTGACATTGTGTTAATCTTTGCAAACACCAGTTTTCTCATGTGTAAAGGGAAATGGTAATACCTGACACAGGGAGAATAAAATATAGAAATGTATTTATAGGAATACATGTATGTCAACATACACAACCTTACAAACCAAATGATATGGGTGTATAATGTCCTGACATAATTGTACTCAGTAAATGGCAGCTAGTAGTATCATGACATGTCCCAAGTTAGAATATTCTGTTCAGACTTAGAGCAAGTTTGTCAACTTAGAGTTGCCACCAAAAAGAAGTTAATCTGTCATTTCACTAATTAGCATTACATTGTGAGATACCTCTAGGTGGTAAAATCTAACTCTATTCAAAGGAAATTAGATTTTTCAGTAGCATGGACATTCCAATTGAAGTCAAATGCTGGTATCAGTAAATAGTACCCTTAGCTAAAATTAATAATATTTTGACAAAGTGCTCTTTTGCCAAAAGCTACAGAGGTGGGTTACGATACAGTTCTGTGAGCAGAGGTTAGGAAGACTGTATTATTTTAACAGATTTCATGGCTTAATTAATCAATATATGGAATTAATATTGGAGAACTCTGGTCATAATATGCTTCTACTAGTGATTTTCCAAATATGGTCTAAAGACATCCCAAGAGGGACATAAACTAATTAAAATACAAAGTCCCTTCTATGACTCTTACTGACAAATCAAACCCAATTTCGTGGATGTTTGTTTTTATGCACAATAAATGTATCTACCAATAACCTACCAAAGTTTAACATTCACTAAAGGCCCAACTACCAGACAACACTTAGTAAAACAGCAAAACTCCTACTATGCATGTCACACATAAACTGAAGGTCAATATTAAAATAACTGCTTTTACAAGGACACTATCAAAAATTACTGAGGGTGGATACAGGGGTTCCATGTGATATTCTCTCTACATATGTTTATGTTTGAACTTTTTCATTAAAAAAGAATAAAAAATAGGTTGGAGAGTAGGACTGGGGAAATGTCAAAGGAACATTCCTAGTAAATGAACTTCAGTACTCTTTGAATATTTTACAATAAAAATGTAAGTTTATGTGTTCCTCAAAAAAATATAATATTTGCTTTTAAGGCACCAAAGTTGAAGATATTAATACAGTAATTAGAATATAAAAATAGTGTGAAAAGTTATTCAGAGTACCTACCCCTCTCTTTCAACATTCCACCTCTATTTCACTGTTCTCCCAGTGTTGACAGGAAAAAACAACAATGGTCAGATTTTATCCTACAATATCTGCCAAATAACTTTTTGAGGTGATTAAACAGAGAACACATTACACACTTAAGCAGTGTTTCAAAGTTAAGAGTCAGTGAAGTAGTTTCTTTATAATTCCTATGAGATCATCATTAAAAAGTACTATTAGCCCTTAGAAATAATACAACAATGCAGTCTCAATTTATGTTTTAAAAGACTATTATTTTAGCTAAGATATGGAAGCAACCTAAGTGTCCATCAGTAGATGAATGGATAAAGATGTGGTACATATACACAATGGAATATTATTCAGCCGTAAGAAGAAAACAAATACAACCATTTGCAACAACATGGATGGAGCTAGAGAGTATTATGCTCAGTGAAATAAGCCAGGTGGAGAAAGACAAGTACCAAATGATTTCCCTCATTGGTGGAGTACTACAATGAAGCAAAACTGAAGGAACAAAACAGCAGCAGACTCACAGACTCCAAGAAGGGACTAGTGGTTACCAAAGGGGACAGATGGGGGAGGGTGGGTGAGGAGTGAGGGAGGAGGGGATTGAGGGGTATTGTGATTGGCACACGTGGTGTGGGGGGGATCATGGGGAAGACAGTGTAGCACAGAGAAGACAAACAGTGACTCTGTGGCATCTTACTACACTGATGGACAGTGACTTCAATGGGGTAATGCAGGGGACTTGATAATATGGGTGAATGTAGTAACCACAATGTTTTTCATATGAAACCTTCATAAGACTGTATATCAATGATACCTTAAATAAATAAATAAATAAATAAAAATAAAAGACTATTGTTTTGAAAGCAAAATATCTGAGAAAACAATTCCTTTAGAATTTCATTTTCAAAATGGTACAACTATACTGTTTAAAAAATTGCATTAACTAATTGTTTCCTCAATGCTAAAAATAATTAAATGATCCTTCAAAATATTCTACGTAAGAACAAGCAAGCAGCATTCATCTGAGAATCTTATTTGATGTGAAAAACACAGAAAATTTAAGAAAATCTACAAACAGTACTTTTAAATTGTGCACATTAAGGTATCAACATCTCAATTTTTCAGAGAAATGGCAGTTAGGTAAAAGGCAGTTTTTAGATTAAAAACATCAAGAATTATAATATTTAAGTACAATATTTGAGTAAATTCAGTGCCTTGGCTTATTCTACAGCCAATACCTGGTTTTTTGAAAATGATCGTTTTATGACAACTGTGCACTGTTGCTGGCTTCAAAGTGAGATTAAACGTTTTAAAAGAGGCCATTTCCTGGAATGTAGCCTCCCCAGCATCCCATTTTTTGAGGAACTACTCCTCCTTTATCTCCTGGGGTTCTGGTACAGTTATTAATCACATTGTCCTTTCCTTGCCCAGCTGCAAGAGCGACATGTCCACCAAGCCTGACCAGTCATGGTATCCCATTGCCCTCCCTCCACAACTGGTCCAAGAGATGAGCGAGGCCAAAGTCCCTGCATGAGATTTATTACTGGATTCAAGAAAAAAAAATTAGAAACTTTGATGGCTCCCTATGATTTGGGGATTCAGAGCCACTTTTCCTATTACACTGAGAGCTGAGAAAGAATCCCACCCAGAAGAAAAGACAGCCAAGAAATTATCCTGATGATCGTCACCTGAAAACATGAATTTAACTATTACTGTCCTATGCGTGAGTTTCCATGTATGTAAGCCAAAAAATTGCTTGTCTAAGTAATTTCTTAGTTTCTAGCACTTGCTACAGAATCCTTACAAATACAGAAACTGATGTGATTTTTTTCCCCTTCTTGCTGAGATCTGAGCTAAGATACATGTTGCAAACTAGATAACCATATCCAAAGAGTCATATACCTGGAGGACTACTCCACTGAGGTGGATTTAAAGATATTTTACTAGAGGAAAAAACAAAGCCAATTTTGCTTAATTCTGTTTAGTTCAGAAATAAAGCATTTATTAATAAATACTTCTTTTTCCCTCCATTTTGGAATATTTTCATTTCTTAAGACTACTTCTTTTAAATGTCATCATGGATAGTAAAATCCCATTTTTAACACTCACATGTAATCCCAAACAGAACAACAGTGAGACACAGGGTAGCATCTCACAAACTTCCCTAAAGCAAGAAAAACAATTATGTGTTTAAAATTCTCTGCAAAAAAACATCAAAAGCCTAAGATGCCAAAAAGTTTTAATTTGGTAAATAAGTTACTGTTCATATTGCATACCCAAGAAGAGAGGAACAAAGCCTCTGAACAGAATAGGTCCTCATTTTAATAAATTTAAGGCAAAATTTCTTCCCAATTCCAATTCCATAATATTTTTTAAAAACCCTACACTCCACATAAATTATAACAAATGTTTAACCCTCGGTATTTCTTACTGAGTCTCTCAAACAGTCTTCTCTAGTGTATCTGTTAATAAAACAAAGTATCTTGCTATCTATGAACATAGTTTATCCTTCCTCAAGTATTAAGTCACAAGTCAAATTATGGTTCTCAAAATGTTGTCCATGCTCTCCTGCCATGCTGGAATGACTGGAAATTTTTTGGTGGGTAGAGGGAAGAGGCGTAATTGCTCCAGGGAACCAGTGCGCAGCGGCTGTCAGGATAAATGGCTGGGGATGGGGGGAAATGGAGAGATAATGGTGCTACCCTTTTCACTGGAAGTCTGCCAACTGTGACTGTAACAGAAGTCAGGGCTAAGGTGAAAATACATTTTCAAGTTCCCTTTTTCCTAGACTAGCAAATTATATTTTTCCATAAAATTGACTACACTTCCAAAGTAACCCAAAAAAGCCCATTACCATAAAGCACTGGTAATATTTCAGATACAATACGGGTTAAATAAAAATACTCACTACAAGTTGAATGAAACTATAAAGACAGAAACAGCATAAAGCACATTACCAGCATTATTTCTTGAAGAAAATACATGTCAAGTTCCAGTTAAAAAACAAAACAACTTGTAAGAGACAATTTTATCTTGGAACTACCTGCACATTTAAACAACTAATATGATTTTCCTTCTATTTTCCAATTATTCTATAATGTGAGTTTTGTGCTTTTATACAAAACAAAGTTTCTCTCTATTGAATAGACCTAAACTGTGGACATTTCTACATTGAACATTCTTGCCCCATGTTTTTCTCCTCCTTTACTTCTTACCTCCTAACTGATAGGATCTTAATTCCATTCAACCAAAACCTATCCATCTTTCAAAGACAGGTCAAGTTTAAAATTCTTCACAATTCCCTCCCTAACAGCAAAGTCAGAAAATAAGGGCAGATGACAAGGACTCTAACATAAAAGAACAAAAACTTTCTTTCACCACACAGAAGACATTTAACTTCTTCAACTTCACTATGCATACCCAGATGAGGATAATTTCTTAAAATTAAAAAATAGGTCATTTTTGGTAAGACGGATCTCTTTTTAATGCAAGCACTCTGTTTCATTTGGTGCCCAACCAAAATATAGCAATTGGTTCCAACATGGGTGTGATAGTGGCATGTAGGACTCATCCTAAAAAAGGGTACCAAACACAATGTTTAAAATACATTATAAAGTAAAACACAAATTGCATTGTAAAATACATTGTAAATAAACTACAAATACAATGTATTTTAAGGGCAATTAAATTTATGGATTTTTCAAAAGAAAATTTTGTGTATATTTGACTTCCCTCTTTTCCTAATGATATGAGAACCCAAATCCTCTCTGAGATGCAAGTCCATGACACTTTCTAGAACAGGGTGCTGGGCAGCCAATTAATTAGTCTAGCCTACACCAAAATTCATACTAAAACCTAACTAAGGAGTTTTACTTAGGTACTGAGAGAAAGTGAAAAAGGTAAACCCTTAGTACAGGTATTCCTTACCAATGAGTCATTAAGTTCCCACTAAACTGTGAGCTTCGTGAAGACAGAGAACCTTTCTGGCTCATTTTTATATTTTATATTTTTACAACATCACCAGTGCTGGCTCACATGGTGAATACACCACTAAATGTCTGTTTAGGGTTATGTGCCAGTAAGAGAACTTTAAATTTTCTCTCTATAAAGTAAAATAAGCACCTTTTTGGGAAAACAGTCTGAATATTTGTTCAAGTTGAAGAGCACCAATGGACTTGCCTCTCTTCCCCGACAAACAAGTTTCTCACAACACCAGCCTCCAAGCTACTGAAAAACCTTATATTTAGGAACAGTTTTAAGTTAAGGAGATTCATTCTCTACCAAAGTGTAGTATTGCAAAGAGATCATTTCTCAAAATTTTACAAGAGGAACAAAAATTATTTATTGATTAAAGAAGACACAGTTCTGGTCTTCAAAACCACAACATTTACAGTTTTTCAAATCACAACCAACCAAAAATTGACTTGGAAATTGGCAGAGTTTGAAATTGGTACCTATGACTGAAACAGTTCGTAAAAAATGAAATTCTCTTAAAACACACTCCCAAAACATTAAGTGCCCACAACATTTACAAAGCACTTAGGGGCGATACAGTAAACACATTTAATGAAACTATTCACCTAAGAAAATAATGGACTGACTTCATAAGTCAGATACTTCAACAAATGTAGGAGATTTATTTTACCATAATTTACATAAATCAGTAATCAGGAGGGAGAAAAAAACCCAAAACACTGAAATTTGTCTCTTATAACAAGAGGTTTTATATTGATTATGTCACAGGATCTCAGAGGAAAACAATTTGCATTCTCCAAGACACAGTTAAGTTCCATGAAAATGAGTTTTAGCATTAAACTGAATAAAATAAAAATGACCTAAAAATTGAAAGAGCCAAGTTAAGGGTGTCCTGCCACTATGGTATAAGCCCTATGTTCACATAAATTAAAGGTGTCAGTGAATAGAGTCCAGAACCTGAATCTTGAGTTATTATGACCAATTTTGGACCCAAAAATTGCTACCAAATTCTTAAAAAACAGGAAAGTATCAAATTTAAGGTTTATCACTGATGCTATTTTCCCTAACAAAGGGCCTACCTCACTGAATCACTAGTTCCTATTGTGTAAAAAAAGGCAACAAAAAATATTTTGTATTGCAATCCTCGTAGGCTAGAAATTAACTCTAATTTCTCTCACCCTTCCCTTCTTCAAATATTACAACCATCTAAACAAAATTCACAAGTGTCAAATTACCCACTAAACCAAAAACAACACTAACAAAAAGATCCAAAAGTTAAAAGAAGAAAAGAGTAGTTATTCATTATTGGTATAACATAAACATCCTTACTTAAAAGTCATGTTTCTTCACCAATGGGGAGTGTATTTCTAGGAATGTGCTCCTTTTAACTGAATTCCCTTATAAATCAAATGCCTCAAAGTGTCAGTGGTGAAGACTTTTCCTACATTTAATTAACATTAAACAAGATCTGTTTCTAGTTTTTGTTTAAACAAGCTGTAACATTGTTCCTCATGATTTTCATCTCCAGATACAGTATCAGGCTAAAGGTAGCTGAATGCATAACAACACAGTAGAGGATGGTTTCATGTACTTACTGTACCAACATTTAATCTCTGGAATAAAAGCCACATAATCTAAAAGCACTAAAATATGTGCTTAAAGGTATATAAAGAAGTAAATAGTCTATAAAATTCTGCACATTCAAAGTATGGGATATCTTAGAGCAAATTAACCACTATCCTTATTCAGAATAGAAACTGTTTAAAAATACACTCGGAAGTAAAATCAAATAAAGTAATCCTGGTCACAGAACTATCTCATGAAACAATTTCACCAGAGGTTAAAGTTCAACTGCCTTTACTATTGAAAAATACAAAGTCCAAATTCAAGTGAAATTTTTTCTTTGCAGAAAAATAAATGACAAGGTTATAATTATGAAACTGGTGACTAATTTGACCAAGGAATAGGCAGAACTAGAGATTCTCCTAGAAGCAGGAAAATACTGACTACCAAGTACTACGTTAATACTAAATAAGAATATTAGTTCAATAAAAAATTCTCTAATTCTCTCAATAAAAGCCTCAGATCACAATCCATATTTTATAAAGTTACTTTCAAATTCCATTACAGATTATAACAAACAAAAGAAAAAAGTAAAGCCCCAAATCAGAACTGAAGACAGTCACTGCCAGAAACTTCACTAAGTCCTATGGGTGTAGTGCTGGCTTTGGCTGGGCTTGCCTTAGGACCTACTAGATGAAAAGGAAAGGCTAGGAAGAATCATGCACAGCAGCCATGCCCTACAGCCCAGCTCACCCTTCCGCCATGGGCTTTTTCAGAAGTATGAGATCATACTTACTAGTACCACATCCTAGAGAAATGCTTAAATTTACTCTTGCATTGTGCTAGCTTCTAAGTGATATGTTATGAATAGTTTAATAGTTACTGATCATGACAAGTGACAAAGTGCTAAGTACACTTTACAATACCTTATTAAACTGAAAGATCCATTTTTCTCTCACAAAGTCTAGATAAAAGGAAAAAACTTCCAATGAACAAGGCAAATTCCTTCTTAAATTCCCTTACTCTGTATTTTCATGAATCTTTGTCTCCTCTGGAGACAATATTTATGATATTTTTAATCACACCCAAAGTTCTACAAATAACCTCTTCAAAGTTCTTAATTTCTAATATTTAAAGTCTTGTGCTTAACCTGCAAAACTCTTGCTTTTTTATAACAAACATTGTTTGAGCAAAGCCATGTAATATAACACCTAACATGAGGCTATTAGTAAATTAAGAATACCATTTTTATAAAGAGATTAAAAAATTTTAATTACAGCTTCCTTAGGAACAAGAATATCAATCTCAAATGATATATCATGGTATTGAAGCAGAGTGTAATGATATATCATGTATTGAAGCAGAGTGTATCTTTAAAAAACAGGTGTAGTATTCAGAACTCTTATTATTGATTATAAATGTGCTACACCCATTAATATAAATTATTCCCTTTATTTTGGCTAAATGTTAAAGTAGGACAGTATCTGAGGTTGTTAAGGGGACAAATTTTTATGACTATAAAACTGTCAGCTACATTCTGGGGCATATAATGCTCATTCAACAGTTATTTTATATTATTGATTACACTCTAAATTTGAAATATTTTCTTAAATTTGATATAAAGTTGAGAAAATGTACAACATGCACACCAAACTAATATTAAAGATATATCATCCCAGTCTTCTAAAAAAATCACAATAACCTGCATATATCAACTTCCTCATGGATCTATCAAATTTTAAACTATTTTGGAAGTAATGGTTATACTCTTATCTATGCCCCAACTAATCAAAACACAACACAAAACAATGATGCAGATGTTCTCATTATTTCCTGACTCATGGGATTTGAACTAAATGGTACCTAGACCAGTCAGGGCTGCATATACAGCATTTTGCATATTACAGACGGCGACTGACTGGCTTAATTACAGCCCCAAAAGCCTTTCCTCTACGTTTCACATATAGATCTAAAAGTTTAAGCTAAAAAGGATTTCTGAATACACAAAACTATAAAGAGATGTTTAAAGTCTGCCAAAGTTTTTAAAATTAAAAACAATTTAAAAACCTCACACAAACCCGTAAGCTTAAAAATGAATATGATGGAACAGATCATATGAAGGAAATCTTAATTTAAAACTGCAGGGACATGTGAATTGGGTATGTGTATACACCCACGACACATACATAAGTATATTGCACCATAAACCATCAGTTCCTATTAAACCTAAGGACTATTAGATATTTCCAAAGTGAGCTGCTGAAAAAGAAAAAAAATGTGAGAGAGATTACACGTTAAATTTTTCTCCAGAATTTCCTAGCATTTGGCGGTGAAGGGATGGACTCACTTCTCTAGCCCAAGTCACAATTAAGCAACTAATTATTTGATGCACTGTATATTCAGTGGAGCACATTCAGCAAAACTAGTTCGATTTCTAATATCGTCGTGATAATTCCTTCTCCTACAAACATTTCAGAAAACAGAACCACATTCTAACCAATGCTGAAACAACCAATGATGCTGTCGATAACAAATACATAGGGGCCATTACATACTATCAGATTTCACTGTACGCAGTCTGATCAATGCTGTGAAACATAAACGTAACGTGCTTTGCAGCAGATTTTACTAGCATAAAAGACACCGGGGCAACAGGAACCCATTTTACCCACCACTTCAATAAAATTCTGTAAAATCAAAGATTTACGAAAGCTTTTACTCAGCGTGGCACGTAGTTCCTTCGAAACCCAGACAGACTATTCGACAGCTCCCCGCAAGAACACACTACTCTGCCACATATCACAGACTGTTACACCATCGGTTTCCCAGACACCTGAACCACCTGGACTGACAGAGTAGTAGGCTGTCAGCTCCGAGGTGTTGCTAGTGTGCTAGGAAGACAGAAGCAGCTAAGCCCTCCTAGGTACACTAGGTGGTAACCTTGGCACTAAGTGCCTCAATAGTAAAGACCTTTTTCCCTATTAAACAACGCGTAAGACTGTTCCAAAGAATGATACAATCACAAGGACCTTTTCCACAAAGGAGAACAGAAAAGGGCTGAATGTCTCGCTTGTCAAAAACTACGGTGGGAGACAGAGCTACAAATTCAGGAAACCCAGCTTCTGCGCCCAATCTGTGACAGCTTGCAGAGCAGCCTTGCCAGCTGAAGCTCAGTTTTCCCAACGGTAGAATGGGAATCTCCACCGTCAGCCCTTCTCCTCTCCCGAGAGACCGGCACACCCAAGAAGTCTAAGATCACCCTGGACGCTAGGCGCTGAGGAGGGGCCGCCGCTCCCAGGAAGCCCACCCCGGACTTCCCCCCAATCCCCGAGACAGAAAGGCAGGGCCGGCATACCTGGCTTCACAGTCTTGAGACGGATGGGCTCTCGGAAGTGGCGGATGACAGCTAGGGTGTCCCGGTTGGTAAGCCCGCTGACAGGCGTCCCGTTCACCTCCAGCAGCACATCCCCGGGACTGGGCGCCTTGCCCGAGACGACGCAGCAGGTGCCCCCGCCGGGCTCCTCCCGGAGCCGCCCCAGGTACGGGAACTCGCCGCGCTCCGCGCCGCCCCGGATCTCGGCGCCCAAGTCGCCCGGGGGCCCGGCCCAGGACACGGCGCACTCCTGCACCTTGCTCAGCCAGTGCTTCTTCTTCTTCAGCGTCTTCGACATCCCGAACCCCGCTGCACCATGGGGGAGACCCCGCGCGGGCGGCGGGGGCGCCGCTCCGGGCCCCTCTCAGCCTGGGGACCCCGCGCAGCCCGGCGAGGGCGCCTCGCCGCTCCGGCGTCCCCCACCCCCGGCCACAGCCCGCCGGGGGCCGGGCCGCTCCAAGCCCCGAGACGCCCCTCGGACGCCCCTCCCGGCTGCGCTCCTCCCGGCTGGTCTGGCTACGCGAGGGCCAGCCCGGGTTAGGCTGAAGAAAGGAGAAGGGAATTGTCCCCCGGCGGCTCCAGAGGGGTTTCGGGCGGGGTCACAGCCGACTGCTGGCCCCCCGGCGCCGCGCCGGAGCGGCGGGAAAGGCAGGAGCGGGGGGGCGGGGAGGTGAAGGGGGAAGAGCCAGAACGGGAGAAAATCCGTCGGCGGCGCGCAGAAGCGCGCGTAGACCCGTCGCAGGATCGACCGGGGCCGCTGCGGAGCGGGAGCGCGGAGACCAACGCCTGCCCAAGCTGCCAGGAAACTGTCGCTTTCAAACCCGCCGCAACCTCCTCCTCCTCCCTCTTCCCTTCCCCCCGCCCTCGCCCATCCCTCACCCAGAGCCCCGCCCCCTCCCGCCGAGCGGCGCCCAGCGCGCTGCCGTCACAGGCCAGGCGCTTGGGGAAGAGCCCCGGCACTCGACTCGGATTGGCTCCCGGCGGGAAGGGGGCGGACCCCGACGAGGATGAGAACCATCTATTGGCTGATCTGAGCGAAGGAGGCGGGCACTAGGATGACTGAAGTTTAAGAGGATGGAAAAAAGAAGTTTGTAGAGTGAGGGAGGGCGAGGGGAGGGGCGGAGGAGTGGAACTGGCTCCAGGTTGTCGGGCCGAGAGAGGCCCTCCGTGCGGCGGCTGGAGTGAAGAGAAAACTGGAATACAGAGAGCGACCCAACCCCCGAAGTAGAGGCGTGGCCATGGAGCCGGGAGGAGTCGGGGCCGGAGCCTGGGAACCAGAGCGGGCCGCTGGGAGCCGGAACCAGCGGGTGTACTTTGGTCAGGAGATGACCTGCTGAGTCCAAAGTTCGAGGTGGCTGAGCCTCCAGGGTGGCCTCTTACAGCCGATCACTTACACTGAGTCGATGTATCTTATTCGTTCATTCATTCAACAAATGTTACTGAATTTCCACTAAGTCAGAGACTCTGGAGTCCGGTCGATGCAAAGTAAAATAAGAGTCCTGCACACGGCTCTGTGACCGCGTGCAAATTAGACAACCTCTCTGAGCCTTAGCGTCCTTGGCTGAAAAGTGAAGAAAATATATCCCTCCAAGTTGTTGGGAAGATTACAGGAGGTACATATAAAATATCTGCATAGTGCCTGGCAGAGGGTGAATGCTTCTTACCAGTTAGTAGCTGGTACTGCTAATGATAACTTTATGTCAGAAATTGTGCTAGGCACTGGGGTTCAAGGATGAAGAAAACAGAGACGCTCTCAAGGAGTTCAGTCTAATGGAAGAGACTAACAAGTAGACAGACTGCCTGAGATGAGATTAGGTGGGGTGGAGGTAGAAGGTAGGTTGGGAACTAGCCTAGGAGTCCTGTCATGCTACTTACATGCTGTTTGATCTTGACCAAATCTCACTTTCAAGTTTACTCATCTGTAAAGAAGGTGGAGGGAGGACCAACACTGAATATTAAGTACAGCTTAGGTCCCTTCCAGCACTAGTTTTCCAGAAACTCTTCTGGAGCTTTCTTTTCTCCCTAATTCGACACTTTCCCCTTTCTTTGTCTTTTAAAAATCCTCTCCTTCCTCAGCCCAAATACCATCTCTTCCAGATAGGTATCTTTGATTTCTTGTCCTCAGGTGGAAAGTGTTTTCTCTGAGCTATGATACTGTTTCACTTTACAGCATGACACTCATTTGCGTAGCCTCCTGTCTCCCTTTAATGATTAGGGAAAGTCCTTATTTACAATATGAATAACTCCACAGAATCTCACCACATCTCAGGCAGACTGAACCAAGCTTCAGCAGCTGCAGTGGTTTTGTTCACACCATGGTATCAGTCAGTCCTAGCAGGAAACAAATGGTACTTTACAAAAATGTGGGTAAGGTGTGGGAAACCAAGGAAAGTGTGGAATCTTGGGGCCCAAACTCCTAGAGCTGTAGAAGCAGGGGGAAAGGAACAGTTACCAAAACTCATCGTAGAAAGGGCTGCCTAACAGGAGCCTGTGATCTTCCGTCATGGGATGCAGTCCGCCTAAGTAATAATGCAAGGAAGAAGCTGGGAGATTTGTATCTCACTGGCCTCCCTTCTCCAGTCTCCTGCTGGTACATCCCAATGGCCAGATCCAACCAAGAGCCTGAGAGGAAAAGACCTGTTTAATGAGTCTATATCAGTCAGTCACACAGAGAAGAGGAAAAGCGCATCTAGGAGAAAAAGAGGAACTATCCAACACAGACATCATGTGGATTGTTCAGATTTACACAGATCTGAACAAAGCTGGATTTTTTTTCTTACCTACCATCTACACTTAACAGATTCTTGGATGAATTCTTGATAACCTCCACATCATCTCTCTTCTCAGCAATTCTGAGAAAATGTCTTTACCTGCCTAGATTGTAACCATTAGGATACCTGTGGCCACAAGGAACAGAATATCTGATAACAGTAGCTTAAGCACTGAGGGCGTTTATCACATCTTTAACATGAGTTCAGATATAAGTAGTTTCAGGGTTAGTTCAACAACACAATCATGTCATTAAGGACCCAAGCTCTTTTTGTGCCTTACTCATAATCATATTTTTGTTGAATTTTATCTCCAGGCTTGTCACCTATTGATTATAATATGGCTGCCACAGCTCCAGACATCGCATCCTCAGAGGTCACTGTACCAGTAGGAAGGGAGAAGAAGGCAGTGCAGCTCCCATTTTTATGAAGGAGAGAAATCTTTCCCAGACTAATCCTCCCCCATAGAATCTCCCTTATTAGTCAGAAAATGGTCACATGGCCACTGCAGACCAGTCACTGACAAACAAAAAAGGGATTGCCACAGTTCATGAAATTGTCATGAGTTATCCCCAAATACAATAGGGATTCTGTCTGAAAGGAGAAAGGGCGAATAGTTAAGCAGGCACCCAACAGTGTCTGCCCTCTAAACCAAGAATAAGTTATGTCAACTCTTGGACAAAAAACTGAAAATCCCAGCTTTTCTACTTACTAGCTCTGTGATCTTGAGTAAACTATTTCACCTTACCTAACCTCTCTTTCCTCATCCACAAAATAGGTATGATAACAGTGTTCACCCAACTGAGTTGCTGTGAGAACTGAATGGAACTATCTGAGTCAAGCAAGCACTTAACATATATGGTCTGGCACATAAGCAAACATTCAATAAATTATTTTAGCTTATGCCAAATAATAGTATTTGTGACAAGGCTAAAAGCATTGCTAACCACCTTTATAATTCTGTATTAAATTTTCCCATCTTAGTAAGCCTAGGTTCCATTTTTAAAATGGTCTAGAAATAAACTGCCCACCTCAGTGAATTAATTCTGATAGGATACATAATTAAAGGAGCCCCATTACAAGTTTCTATCTCCAAATAGCCCCCCCAGCCAAATAATTAGATTATATCCACATTCATCATTGCTTCCCAAACCTAACAATTGGCTTAATAGTTGTTATGTCCATTGGGAAACAGTAATAAGTCAAACAATATGGACTGGTTTAACAAAAATTGATGAATTTGATATTGAATATGATGATCTCCAAACTTTCTTCTAGCTATCTCTATCCATCTAATCTATAGAGATAAACACAGATATGTTTTAATATACATACCTCATGCGCCAGGTCGCACTGGCTGTAGTGCCTCCAGGTAACATAAGTGTCACAACAACGTCCAAAGACTGAAAAGAGAGAAGTGGGTGTCTGCTTTCCTCACTTCCCTTTTGTAGATCAAGGAAACCCTTCCCAAAGGCCCCCAGCAAGACTTCCCATCCAGCTCATTTGCTGCAATTGCCCAAATGCCCTTTCCTAAACTGAAGAAGCAAAGGGTAATGAAATATCCTTATCCAGTTTTACCCTCTGATGCTCAGAACGGGATCCAGCATCTCGTAAATTGCATAGCTGCACAATATTTGAACAAACCTGGGGAGAGGGGGTTTAGTAAATATGAAAAAGGGAGATTGAATTTTAGGTAAGCAATCCACAATGTCCTCTACAAGTACACTGCATTGATTTGCTTCTAACATATACATTTTTTTTTTGACAAGGTGGGGAGTTTGTTTTGTAATATTGTGCTGAGTTGTAACTTCAGAATGATAAGTATTAATTCCCAATTTTTCTGAAATGACCCATACTTAATTACTCCTTCACACGTGGTGGTACAGTTTGGGCACCGACAGCTGCGGGGGTATCACTTTCATCAGCATCTATGTGAATAGAGCCCGTGGACTTGTGTATGGCTGTATGCCAGTGCAAGTATAGGGAGAAATGTCTGATTTCATTTATTTTTATATTTTCGATAGTTTCTTTCTCAGAAATCTGAATCTCTAGTAGCAGTAAATTAAATCATCATTATCAAGATTCTCCAAGTATTAGGTGGCAGAGGGTGAAGGAGAAGGGGAATGGACAGATAAACAAATATTTACCCTCCATACAGAATATAAGAACATTATCTTGTTTTTATTCCCACAAAATATAATAAAATCATCTTGAATTTTAAATCATTCACTGGCTTAGAAAATATTCACATTTACCTCTGTATTGTGGAAATGATGTATGTAGTGTAGTCTAACATTAATAGCCTAACTGAATTCGGTATTAATGTTCTATTATATCTTTACGTTCTTTTTGCATAAGCCTAAGGGCTGATTTGTGCTAATGGTAAAATATGCTCAATTACAAAAGCAATAACATGGAAGATTTTACTTCAGCTAAACAAAGTTATTGTCTAAAATCTGTATTACTTGCTACGTTTCATGCAGAAACGTGCCTTTTTGCCCATAGGTACACTTACCTGCAAATGACGGAATGAATCCAGCCCAAATTCATAGAACAATAGAAATATTCACAACCAAGTGCAGTGCCAACATGCTTTAAAAGGCAGGTTAGGTAAGCAGTGAGATGTCAAATTTGTCTAATAAAGCAGGGCAAAGAGAATATTGAATGAAATAGAAAATACCAAAATACCCATCTTTCATCTTTCAGCTTAAATGCAACCTTCTACTTAAGGCCAGCCTTGATTTCCTACAGCTGGATGTCATCTGTCATCTCTTCCCTCTCCAGAACCTATAGCACATTGTCTCTTTCCCTGTGTTTTATTTTCTAGTAAACCTCAAGACCCTTGAGGGCAGGGTCCCTTTCTGATTCATTTGTGTATCCTACATCAGGCTGGGCACTTTGCCTTTGTTATGGTTAGCACACATTCGTTCGTTCATTCATTTAAAAAATAGGGAGTACCTGTATGGAGCAGACATCGTTTTAGGTGTTGGTTTATAGCAATGAACAGGCTTAAAAGGTCCCTCCCTTTGTGGGAAGAAGACAGCACAGGGGAGGAAAAAGTTTTCCTTGACCCTCTTAGGATCCCTGGTTGGGTCTGAAAATGAAACTGATGAAGACAGATCAACAGGAGAAAAACACACAATTTTATTTAATGTTAAGTTTTATGTGACACAGGAGACTTCATAAGGAACTGAAGACCCAAAGAAGGGGTTAAAACCTGAGTGTTGCTATGTTATTAATGAAGAGCAGAGTCATGGAGAGCTATTGATGGGGCAAAGAGTATAAGCTAAGTGTAGTAAAACAGGGAATCAGAGCAAGGCCTGTTCTCTTGGATTCTTCCCACTATCCCTCTGTCTTAGATATAAGGATGATTTCCTCCAGGTATAGGGACAGCACCCCTCATATGAGGGTCTTAAGACCTGCTTCAGGGAAGAAGGGCAAGGGAAATCGTCAGAGACACCTTCTTACTCCTGCCATTTTCTCAAACTCTAACAGCTTAAAATATTCAATATACCAAGTTGCCATATATTGGGGTATCATGTCCTGAACCCCATCAACAATAAACTGGAAACAAGTAAACGGATTAAAATAATTTCTAATAGAAATAGTAGTGTAATTAAAATAGAAGATGAAGCAGAATGAAGTCATAGGTAGGTAGGAGGAGACATAGGCTACACTGCAGAGGCCACAGAGAAGGCTGGCCGAGAAGGTGAGGTTTTGCTGAGACCCGAATGACAGGGAAGAGGAAGCCAAGTGAAAGCCCAAGACCTGCCAGTCCAGGCCAGACTTTAGGTAGACCCATGTATGAATTTGAGAAGCAGAAGACTGCTGATGTGGTTGGAGTGTGGTCATGTGGGCCAGTGAGATAGGAAATGAAGTCAGAGAGGTAGGCTGGAGGCCAGATCACATACAGCCTTGCAGACTGAAAGGAATTTGGATTTTATTCGGAGCACAGTGAGAAGTTTTAAGGAAAGAAGCAGCAGAATCCAATTTACATTTTAGACTGATGGTTCTGATTGCCTCTAGAGAAGGATGAGTGTGACCAGCAGAAGCAGAGTAGCCAGAAAGAAACTTCATACTGGAGCCCAGTGAGAAAGGAAGGTGGCATGGAGCAGGGAAGAAACAAGGAAGAGGAAAATTTGTCAAATGCACCGTGGAAATCAGAAATTATAGTTTTAATTTTCCTAGACTGATCATAGTTAAAGAAATATGTTACAATTGTATTTAATAAGAAGCTTTGTGGAATGTAATTGCTTTATTGAAATGTCCCTGCACAGTGAGATAAGGAGGAAGGTAGAAAAAAAAAGTGGGGAAATTCTTAATTAAGTTTAAATTTACCCAGGTTCTTTCTTTTATTATGTTTATTGAGAAGAGCACCCAGAGAGATAGAATGTTAATTCCAAGTGTTTTCTTGAATCTCTTAAGAAAGTAACATTCACTCAAAACATATAATGATTTTAAAGTTTGTGAAACAATATATACTGTTCTTTAATCTCCAGAATGCGTTGGCTTAAGAAGTGGAATTTGTTTCTTGACTTATAAAGGAACTCACAAACTTTGTTTTAAAAGACCTCTACTACCACATAAAATCTTTTTCTTTGACTAGTTAAAAACGTCAGGCCTTGGAATCTTATTTTCTTATTGTTTACTGGAAGCAAATAAACAGTTGTCTTTAGCAGATTCCAGTACAAAGCACGATATGAAGCTTCCTTTCTTCAACAGAAGGAAAACCCTGATTTACTTGGCTACTCTTAGGTGACGTGTTTCCAAACACACACTCCCAAATTTCACAGTAAAAATTATTGGAAACACACCACATGACCTTAAAATAAACCACACCCCATTCAAAGAACAGGGACTGTGGCCTTTCTTATACTTAACGAGAGTATCCAAATAAAGTTTGTATTTTCCATTCAAAAATGGAAGTGACCGTGTTGGCGAGGGAGGGAATAAGCTAAATTTCAGTCCAGAATTAGGGCAACATTTTAGATAATACAGATTCTGAAGAGGTACTCTGTGCTTGGAACCTGAAGTTAATGTTAACACATTTAAATATGTAATAACGGTCTGCTAAGAGAGTAGATCTTAAAAGTTCTTATCACAAGAAAAAAATTTTGTAACTATGTGTGGTGATGGATGTTAAATAGATTTATTATGGTGACTATTTCACAACATATACATATATGGAATCATTATGTTGTATGTCAAATACATCTCAAATATTTAACTAATAATTGTCCATTCACAGTTTGATAGGCACAAATAGGCCACAACTGTTTATATCAACAGCAAACCTTCAGAACTATTAATATGAACATGGTTAGTTTTCAGATTACCTTTTCAGCCTTGGTGCGTTTGAGAATGTGAGGAGACTGCGAATACCAGGTTGACAGCTGCTATGGACAGAAATGTGTCACCCCCCCCAAATTCATATATTGAAGCCCTAACCCCCAGTATGACTGCATGTGGAGACAGGACCAATACGAGGTTAACTGACATTATAGGTGTGGGGCCCTGAGTCAGTAGGATTTGGTGGCCTCTTGAGGAGAAGAGAGATTTCTCCTCTACCTCTCCACAGCAAGGAGTCAGTCTGCAAGCCAGGCAGAGAAAAGAGAGCTCTCACCAGAAATCATCCAGGCTGGTACCCTGATCTCAGACTTCCAGCCTCTTGAGCTATGAGAAAAGTAATTTGTGTTGTTTAAGCCACCTCCGTCTATGGCATTTTGTTATGGCACAGAGCCACTGTGACATAGGCAGTTGGAGTGATCCTTCAAAAAGAAAATAAGAAACACCGTGTCACTCCTTGCTCAATACTGCATTGTATCCCCATTTCACTCATTGTTCCCACAGGTACCAACAGGCCCACTATCATCCATTTACTTCTACGGTATCTTTCTTACTGCCCCCCAACCCACCTGACTCCACTCCAGCTACACTGTCCTTCGTGCAATACTTTCAGCAGGCGAGGCAGGCTGCTGCCTCAGCTCTCCCTCCGCCTAGAATGTTATTCCCCCTGATAACTGCATGGCTCATTCCCTTACTTCCATTCGACAGGAGATCAAACATCATTTCTCAATGAACTTTGACCTTCCTATTTAAAATGCAGCATCACCTCAATTCCTAAACCTCCTTATCCTGCTCTTTCCTTTCCTTTGTACATAGCACTTCTCATTTCTTGATATATCATATAATTTACTGATTATGTCTATTATTTTTTGTCATCTCTACCCTAGAGTTCCAGGAAGACAGGGATCTTTGTTCTGCTCACTGATTTAACCCCAGTGCCTAGAACAGTGCCTAGTTTAAGGTAGGATTTTAATAACTACTTGCTTGTGCAAGTGCTTTCCCTTCAAGTTTCTTTCAGACATACTAAGTTTACTAGGTAATTTAATCTTCATAATTATAGGCATAAAATAATTCAATCTTTGTAATAATCCTATGAGGTAGCTGTCATCATATTCCTATTTACTAGTGGGTCAGAAAGAGTACTCTAGTCACCACAGGCTTCTCAACACTAAGTGTGAGTCAAAACTTAGCTCAGATATTTTGACTCTACATCTAGCCTCCTTTCTTACGCCAGCATGGCCATTCTAAGACATTTTCACAGTGGAACAAAATGTCAACATACTCAGATTAAGAAATAGTGGCTTCCATTACAACTGCATCAGATTGAAAAAGCCTGGTCCTATTAAGTGTTAGTAAAAAACATAGACCTGTGGAAATGTTCATATACTGAGAATGTAAATTGGTTCAACCATTTTGGTGAATTGGCAGTTTCTATTAAAGTTAGCAAATGTAAGCCCTAGGATCCATCAATTCTACTCCTGAGTGTATATCCAATAGGAATGAGTACTTCATCCTCCCAAAGAACTGTTCAAGAATTATGCATAATAGCCTGAAACTAGAAACAACCCAAATGTCTATTAAGATAGAATGGCTACATAAATCCTGGTATATTCTAAGAATTCTACACAGCGATGTAAGAAAAAAACTAACCTATACACACCAAAATGAATGAGTGTCACAGCCATAATTTTAAACAAAAGAAGCCAGACACAAAAGTACATACTATAGAATTCTATTGATAAATGTCAGGAATGCACAAAACTAATATATGGTGATTAAGGTCAGAAAAATGATTACCTTTGAGGGTGTTTGACTGAAGGGGTTACAAAGGACATTCTGAGATCCTGGAAATGTTCTGTATCTGGGTAGTACTTTAAAGGGTATAAGCATATGTAGAAATCAATCTACCTGTACCCTTAAGATACATGCTTTACCATATAACTTAAGTGTTATAAAGTTTTGTAAAATTTAAACTAATTTAAATAAAATTTAACAATCGATAATCTATATTATAAATATAGTAATTTAAATATCTAAAAATAACTTAAAACAAATACATTTTTTAAATGAGTAGTTTCTATCAATGAGGAAATGATGGATTATTCAATAAATGATTACAAAACAAATAGCTGGCCATTTGAAAAAAAAATACATGTTGGTTCCTACCATATTCCTTACTTGAAAATAAATTTCAGATGATCAATTTCAGATATTTACATATAAAAAATCCAAAAAGTACTAGAATGAATGGTAGGAAAATTGTTTTATAATATTGGAGAAAAGAAGGTCTTTCTTATCGAGACACAGAACACAGGATAATCTTAAAGAAAGATGATTAAATTTGACTACCAAAAAATGCAAATGTGTGCTTGACAAAATAATTACCATAAATAAAGTTTTAAAACAAATGATAGTCTATAACATTTGTGGACAAAGGCAAATTTCCTTCTCAAACTAATACAATGTTATATTTCGATTAGATCTCAAACTGGAAAAAATACGTTTTTTTTAAGTTAGGTTTTTGCTTAGCCCATTTGGTGGATCTTTCTGTTAAAACTAAACTGATATAATAATGGTATAAAACTGAACTGATATAATAATGGTAACATGAAATTCACCTGAGCAAAAGAGAAAATTGGATAAATACATATATATCTGATTTTTTTTAGAGCAAGATCTAAGAAACAAATGAAAACTCAGAATCCATTGGCCACGTCAGCTTGTCCTGTATGTTTGCCTCAATTTACTGTCTAGAAAATAGAGTAAAACATAAGACACTAGGCTCTGAGTATTCTAAAAAATTTAACTAATTCCTTGGGATATGCAGAGATTTAACCCAGTCCCTTAACCACTACAGCAATGATGTATTATACTGAGAACAATTGTTCTGAGTAGTGACCAAGAGTCACAGGAAAGCCACAATTATCAGAGAGAAAGATTCATCATCTTGCAGAAATCTAGGACTAGAGGAGTTAAAATCATCTACTGCCTATTAATGCAGGGAAATGGACTTGTGCCATTTTCAACAATACAGATTGAAACATATGCCTTGGATTAATCCCTAAGTAACTGAGAAATTAAATATATGAAAACAATAGTTTTCCAATCTTTCTGCTGACTTAAGCTCTGTGATATAAGGGAATTTTACCACAGTGAGTTTTCTTAGGTACTGGGGGACACAGAAGCTTAACAAACAATCCCGTTTGCTCCATCCTATAACTCATATGGAGAGACAAATATTCTGTTTTCAAAGTAATCTTTGAGGAATGTCATACATTTTGATTCAAAGTATTAGGAAGAATGTGGAGTAGAAAATGGAAGAAATTTGGAGTTAGTACGTTTTCATTGGGCTCCAAGTCCTGTCCATCCATTAACTGTTCAAGTAAAAAAAAAAAAAAAAAACCAGCTAATTTTTAAAGATTTGGGAAAAATAAGAGGACAATATTCATTTATCATAGTAAGAATCTTTCCAGTTGTAGAAGAAAATCTATACCAAATAATTGACATACAGACTGGTTGTAGTTTAGAAACAGAGTTATAACCACATTTGTATAATATAACTGAAATTGTAACCTTTCATAGTTGGAGAAGTCGAGTGCTGTGAGTGCAACATAGTTGAATAAGGGGCCAGCTCATTCAAGGGACCAAAATTCCCAATTCTGGAAGAGAATGAAGCCTAGGACCTTTGTAGAACCTCATGCTCCCTATACTCAGCAAAACAAGAAGCATGCTCATTCCATCACCACCAGAGCAGAAACAAATATTGCAGGAGCACTGTGACTTATGGAGGCAGATTGTCCTACCTTTTTTTAGTTTTCAAATCACCCCTTACAGGCTGAAATGCATTCTCTTGATTTCTTTTCATGGATCTTGGCAAAATGCTTACGTAAGAGCTTGGCCTTTTCACAAAAATTAGGCTCTGTGCTGAGACAAGTTGCTAGCTGTATCAAGAGTCCTAAACTTGGAAATCCCAAAATATGTTATTTTAAAAGCCTTGAGTGTTCTTTCAGATTATAAGTCATGACATTTATACAGAAGCCAATCTAAATTGAAACTTAGGATATCCAGAGTGGCTGGAGCATAGTGGTCTATGGAGACAAGGTAGTAGAAAGAATTCTGGAAAGAATGTTGAAAGACCTTGAATGTCAAGGAGCCCAGACTACATTTGGTAAGCATGTAAAACCCCAATGGATTAGAAGACAGGGCAATAACATAATCAAAGTAAAACAATTTGCTTATACAGTGAAGAATGTCAATAATGTGTTACAAGTTATTAATAGTTCAGCAGTTATCTGATAGAATTATCAGTCTGTGTTGTCTAATTTTGAGAACCCGTATGTGTTGCTTTGCATTAAAGGAGGCCTAAATGATGTAACTATTTATTTATAATGAAAAAATTCAAGCAAATGCAAGAAAATGCAAAATGAACCCCACGTGCCTGTCACCCAGCTTAAATAATTATCAAGATTTTGTCCTATTGGCTCCATCTCTCCCTTTTTTCTTTCTTACTTTTCATTCTTTTACCAATATCTTGCCTTTGCTGGTCCCTGTGTCTTTCTGACCTGACCCATTGGGCCTTGATAGCTTCCTTACTTTCCAGTCCAGCAAGATGTACCCAGACTCTCCTTAATTTCCTGCCACAAGCCTGGTATCTGCCTATCTTTCAAGGTGCTCTGATTCTTTTCATCAGGTTAAAATTTGTTTTAAGAAATAAAGGTATAAGCTAACAGCCAATTTTATACAGAAGTAATACCTGGACAACGGTGGGTGCTATCATCCTGAGACTTACAGAGAAGATATTAAAAATGCCTTTAAATAAATGAGAGTATATAAACATTCTAAAATGATTCTGCTTTTAAAACAAAACAGATTTGTCAGCATTAAAAACATGGCCCAGTAGGTGACCCTTCTCCTGAGCTGCCTTCCTCAATTTAGGAAATACTTAGCTTCGTTGTGATCTTTTAAGTAAAAATTTCAAGCCAGCTCTTACTGGAGAGAATTTAG
The DNA here is from genome assembly GCA_029783875.1 of Phataginus tricuspis. Lineage (NCBI taxonomy): Eukaryota > Metazoa > Chordata > Mammalia > Pholidota > Manidae > Phataginus > Phataginus tricuspis. Next base: position 12,156,088 of record JAQQAC010012408.1, read on the forward strand.
CATGTTTTACACTAGAACTGTTTCATTTCATAAATCTTAGCAAAATGCCAAGTACTATCTGACACTTTCTGCTTTAGGGGAGTTTTCATCCTCTAGTCTAACCTTAACACGTAGAGTGCCAGGGTTCTGTTCCCACCACGGGAGCAAAGACTTTTTCAACCTTTAAATCAGCGATTCTTAACTTTTCCTCCCCTCTCTGGAAGCGAGGAATTCCCAGCTGAGTGTGTGTGTGTATATGTGTGTGTGTTGAAATAACAGCTAAAGCATAAGGAGTGTTTGCCATGTGTACAAGCACTCTCTCAATCCTTACATGCATTAACCCTCTTAATCCTGACAACAACCCTATGAGGTAGGTATGAATTAATTATTTTACAGGTGTTTTTTGTTTTCACTTATTTTTATAGGTGAAGACATGGAAGAATAAAGGGAATAAGTAAGGAGCCCAAGACCACTCAGCTGAGGTGATGGACACAGAATTTGAATCCAGGCCATCTGGCAAAAAACACCCTCAGGGGTTTTTCTCTCCCTAAACAAATGGAGAAATCCCCAATCTCAAACCACTGTTGGAGAGAAATTACTCTGTTTAAGAGTGAAATGCCAGAGCCCTTCACTTTAAAAGCAAGAAAACAAGATGCCCACTATCACTATTACATTGTTCTGGCTAACCTATTAATAACATGTTCAGTTGGCAATTTTTTCCTTATTACGCAGGGAAGACCTAAAAGATGTGTTCTTTGAACTTTTGCTGTCATTAGAGGGGCACTTTCACATGGCATTATGCAAACTCCATGAGGGCAGGGACAATATCTTCACTTTTGTATCTCAAACAGTCAGTCCTGGTACATAGGGCATAAATAGCACATAAATAAATAATTTTCAAATGAATTAAAGTTGATGAAGACTTCTGGAATTAAAAAATAATGCATATTGCCCATGACACCTATGTATAGATAACGATGTTTTGTCCAAATCTGGACACTTTTGAGAGCAGAAGAGGCTACCAATACTCAGTACACAAGGTTGACAAAGGCTTCTGATTTGAGTAGTTTTGCTGCATGAGCACACTAACCAAATCAACAGAGTCCCAAGGCTAGGTAATTTATGAACGTGTTAACATACCATATTTTAGAAAAACAAAGGCCATGCTGTAGTATAAATCTGTCAGACCTGCAGCTCTTTCCTCTTTATCTGGTTTTATGACCCATTAGTGAAACTTTTCCTGCCTTCTTTCAAGTCCTTTATTTATGCTTGTGTTCATTTCTAAACAACGTAGGTAGCTGCAGTTATCTGCCTATCCAGTCAGTCTTTGTGCTTAGGCGAAGTTTTAAAAGAAATTATAAATACTATGCAATATTTTCATAATCAAACTTCAGGAGCATGTTTTTTACATGATTCTCATTTTAAAGGTTAAACTTTGGGATCATCTACATACTTTAGGAATGTCAAAACCTTATAGGAAATTCAGAGAAATCTATTCTGGGGGGAGGAAAAGTGTTTAATCCTTCTGTCTTTGTGTCTGTGACCAAAACTCAGTATTTATGACTTCTATGAATTCCTTTCATATTCTAGCATTTTGGTGACAGCAGTCGTGGTGAAGATCTGGTTGTTTACATCTGTTATAAATGATTGAGTTTCCTGTTTTGCCAGCTCAGCCTTTTAAGTCTCCTAGGAGCTAAAGCAAGGGTATCATATCATTTGCAGTGTTATTTGCAAACATAAAAGGAAATGACGGTGTGTGGCTCAGAGACACTGCTTACTTTCCATTGTAGACAAGGAGGCATAAGCATAGTAGTTATAGATTTAAATGGTTTGCCTGTTGTTTCATAAAATACTTGTTTCATTTACTCCTCCAAGTCTGTGCAATTCAGCTCAGCTACTGTGAAGCAGAAAATATTATCAATTAGAGCTGCAGTATGTTAGTCCTGAATCACAGGGCTCAGTACCCTGGTGCGTTATGATACCCAAAGCTACACCCTGCTTCCCGCCCCAGCACACATATCACAGCAGGACAGGATGTGTTCAGAGGCTAGATGTGTATTGAAAATTAATAGACAGCAAAACCAAAAAGGCAAAAAGTTAAGAAACAAAGGTTTCTTATAAGGTAAAAGTCTGGAAAGCCAGAACAATAGGAATAAAAGATTGATACATGACCTACAACTCTGCCCTTTTAGCATAGTAAGACTACAATCTCTAACTTGGCAAAACTGGGAGTGACTACAGGTCAGTTAGGCCCTTCCATCAAATTCAGTATATCTAACATCCAACTTGTTTTTCACTCTGTCTTCCATCCAATTCCAACTTCTCAATGGCAAGACCGCCAGCAGGGGCAGATACTGAAGTCATTTTAACTGAAGTCCAACCTCTCATCTGCATAGCAATCAGCTGGTAAGCGCTGTGGGCCTCTTCTGCTTTGAGATATTTCTTGTATCCAGTGTTCACTCCTTATTTCCATCACCACGCTCCAGTCTGGGCCTTCAGTGATTCATTCATGGACCATTAGAACAGCTTTCCAGCTGGTCCCTCTAGCAGCACATGATCCTCCACTTCCAACCCATCCTCCATTATTTGGAAGTGGCCAACTAATCTTCCTAAAACATCACTTTTATTTTCTTTCAATAGGGAGGCTCAGCAGCTCCATCAACTTCAAAACTCTCCATAGCCTAGTTCCCCTCCATTCTCCTCAATCCTATCTTATGGGTTCTGAGTATTTACTCTTTGATATGGTCAAGTCCTTCCCTACACAAGCCCACAGACTACAGTCCCTCCCAGCTGTTCCTTGGCCTCCTCACCCGGCTTCCTCCTTTTCCCCTCTGTCCATTAAAATTCAGCGATGAGTTCAAGCCCTAGTCCAACCCTTGCTTTCTCTGAATTACATTGTTTGACCAATATTTGACTCCTTTATCACTGTGCGTGGAACGTTTTACCTTGAATGCAGGAGGTGAAGAGGGGGTCATAGCATTTGAGAGTGAACTTCCATGTCAGATGTTCTCTTAAGAATGTGATCTTGGGTTAGTTACTTAACCTCTCTCAGCCTCCGCTTATTAATCTGTAAAATGGAGTTACTAATAGGACCTACCACATGGAGGTGTTGAGAGATGAAATGAGACAATCCAAATGAAGTACTTGGCACTGTGCCTGAAATGGCAAGTGTCCAGTAAATTTTGCTGTTGTTATTATTCATTTGCTGAGTCCAGACTCAAGGGCCCTGCCTCCAAGAGTTCACAATCCAGTGGAAAAGACTCATTGTGTGTGTGCATGCCTGTGCCCACAATGGGCAGGAGAGGTGGAGTCAGGAATGACAATGAAAGATAGAGGTGCCATTAACCGAGGTAACTGGGGAACTCAGGAGAAAGGTCGGGTTAATGAAAGAAAGATTGTGTGGTTGTCTTGGAAAATGTTGAGATTGAGGTGGTAGCAGGACGCCTGTGGAAGCATGCTTATCCAATATATTCCGTTTGCCTCTCCAGATCTGCTCTCCATCCTTCCCCACTCTGCCCTGGGCTCCAGGGGTAGTCATCTGAGGGGCTACACCCATAGCCTCCCGTATCCTCTGGCTTCTGTTTGGGGTTGGCCATGGAGCCAGCTGCAGATAGGAAGGAGGGAAGAGAATGAGGTCTGGGTGTGTATTTCTCTGGCTTCATCCCAGTGAGGCCACCTCAAGCTGGCTGCGTCCCTTGGTACGAGATCACCTGTTCTCTACAATTCTCTCTCCTTCTGGGCTCTGATAACCTCTCCCATTCCTCAACCCTTTAGATGGAGGGCTAGTGAAAGCCCAGCTCCTACTCTACCCGTGTGGCTCCCCTCTCCCCAAACCTTTGTAAACAGTCTCTTGGCAAGTAACCCCTCCTGGAATTATCCCAGTTTTAACAAATTATCTGTTTCCTCTTGAGACCCTGAATGATACATGTGTTCATCCGGCTATTGGGATTTCAGGTCTAGAATTTGGAAGAGAGATTAGAGTTGAAGGTACAGAGTACGAGGCCAGTTTAAGCTGAGGAAGTGAATGAGATTGCTCACTGAGAGGGAGTAGATGAGGAAAAAGACATCAAAGGCAGAAGAACCTTGGGTGACTTCCTCCTACTCCAGGTAGTGAGAGAAAGGACACATGAGCCTCAAGGAGTGAAAGTAACCTGATGAAGGGGGTAGTTTAATAACCAGAATATTGCACATGTAATTGTAGATTAATGATACCAAAATAAATTATATTAAAAAAAATTCTAACAACAAAAAAAAGAGTGAAAGTAATAATTTTCTTTTCTTATGACCCTGATGCTCCTAATAACATCCTTCCAGAAAGATGTAGAAATGCAATAATTCTATTGATAGGTCAGTCATTTTAAAACATCATCAGGGTACCCGACAGGTTGGTCTTGGCAGGGGAACGGATTCTGGGCCCGTTATGCATTCCTATTTGTATAGGAACTTCACCTTTCAAATTTTAAAATATTATTTGTAATAGGCAATACATTCACGTGATTCAAAACCAAAAAACAAAAAACACAGTTTCTTTCCCATCTCTGTCCCCATTCATGTCCCCTGCTTTCTCCAGTACCATTTTTTATTAGTTGCTTCTATATTCTTCCCATGTTTCTTTATGAAAACACAAACTAATATATTTTTATTTTTCCTCTTTCTTACACAAAAAGTATTATACTACATGTACTATACTTTGGTTTTTTATCCTAGAGATCATTCCGTCTTCCTCTAGAGTGCTTCCTTGTGATTCTTATAACTGCATAGAATCCCATAGCGTGGAGGTGCCATCGTTTATTTATCCAGATGTGCAGGGGCTTTGATGAGCACTACCTGCCAACCCCAGGTTCCTAAGTACAGTTCTCACACACTCGCCCTTCTCGGCGTCTCCCTCTCAATAGAGAAAACTGAGGGCCTCGAAGGATCTGCCTTAATTTCCTGTTATCAAATATAAAAACCCACCTACATCCGCACATACCCTGTTCCTCCCTGGGAGACTCTTCACCTCCTGCTCAATGCTCAGCCTTTCATTTCTGGTTAGGATCCATCTCCTCTCAGGTGTCTCTGTACTTACACTACCAATGACCTTAGTTTCTCTCTTGTATATTAAACTTCTCCCTTGCAACCAAAACGTATTAAAATACAACAACCTCCATTGGTTCAATTATTTCTCCAGCTACTATTCTTCCTCTCTTCTTCAGAATCAAACCTCTTGGCCAAAGTTTCAGTTTCCCTGCTTGGTACTCACCCCTCAATCCATTTCAACCCAATTCCACTTCCATCAACCCACCTAAACTTTTCACACTAAACTACCAATTTACCCTCAGGTCATTCAACAAATGTACATTTTAGTCTCAGTCATATCTGACTCCTCAGCAACATTTGAAGCTCTTTATGATTCTTTCCCTTTTGGAAATATTTCCCTTGATGACACTATTCTCCTGGATTTCCTCTTACATCTCTGGCTCCTTCTCCGTATACTGGGAATGATTCTTAATCCATAGGTAGATGTTCAAGAAATAGGGCCTGAGGTGAGTGAGGCATTCAGACTCATTTAAGTGCAAAATTTGAGGGGATGTTAATTAACTCAGTAAACAAGATGAATAATATTGAATACACTATTTTAAAAAATCAATTAATACAAAAATACACACTGAACAAAATACAAAAATTTTAGATGAAGATCAGTGCTGTGCTGATTCAGACTGGAGCCCGAGACAAAAGAAAAAAATGTATGTTCCTATATACATGTTGTTATATGTTCTATAATTATTAATTTGCTCCCTGAACATTGAAGTCGTTGGAAAAAAACTGAAAATTTGAAAATTGGTGTATTAACACATCAAGTTTAAATATATTTTATCTATACCAAAAAGGACTTGATGATTTACCTCAATTTAAGATAATTCAAAATTATTTAAGATCATCACTTGGTCAGGAGAAATTTTAAAACATGGCAATTCTGTTATCTTAATTGAAAATGAGGTAATCAAAGGGGTAGATTTTGAACACATTATTGATGAGTGCTTCCACTAAAGTTGGAGTCACGTTTTTCCTTTTGCCTTAAGTTCTAATATTGTTTATTATGGTACTGTCAAGAAATACCACATTTTATTCTTTTTAAACCAAAGTTAAGAGTTTGTCCCACTGTCCCACCAGCAGTGAGAAGTTTAACCTCAATCATTTTGGGAGCTTCCCATCCTAGAACTCAGGAAAGATCTGGAGACCGTCATACCCCAGGATCTCTGGGGTGAGTCCTCTGCTCACTGGCCATCTGTTCTCATTATCTCCAGAATGTGCTTGTCCATGTCTACCTGGGGCCTTCAGGTCCAGTGGCTCTGTTACATATAAAGTCTCTGAAAGGCCCTGGGATCATTTCTGAGGGTGAGATCTTGAGCTGTGTGTGGGTCTTTACCATACAAGGCCCTTTAGGCGGCTCTCCCTTTGCCTCATAGCTTCTCTTTGTCTTCTGGACATTTGCCAAAAATGCAAGAGGTCTTAACATCAGGAACCTTTTACTTTAGCCCCTGTCAAGATCCCTGAAGCCAGGAATAATAAAACCAGGCTATCAGCTTGAAATGGGAGGAAAGGGAAAAATAAGAGTAAGAGAAAACAAAAATTAATCTTTTCCACAGGCTATCCTGCCACATCAGCCTCTTTTGCAGGTTCATTTTCCTCCCCCTGATCATGCAGAACTTGGGCCCACCGCCTTCCTCCATATGCTGTCCCAGGCAATCTCATCACTTTCTGGCTACAGTTTCTGCCCAAAAGCCTGACTGCTGATTTGTTTCTCTGGCCCAGACCTCTACACTGAGACCAGAGTAATATGTCCAGCCGCTCAACACCTTCATTTGGGTATCTCCCAGTGACATCAAACTAAACATGCCCAGTGCCACACTCAGTCTTCTCCCTCCAATCCAGCCCTTTCCCAGTGCAGATTAAGATCAGATTAGTTGCTCTAGATTTCTCACCCCCTTGTCCCCCCATTTCCAGTTCATCCCTGAATCCCATCCACGTTCTTTCCTACAAAGCTCTTGTGGGGAAGTTGGGGTTCCTATGGCCAGGATCCTCACTGAACTTAAACCACCTGATGATGTAACTGGCCTGTTGCTAGGCTACCACTTCTACACCTTTAGGCAATAAACTATTATTGCAGTATATAGAGAGCTCAGCCCAGTGCTCTGGGCAGAGGCAGAGACACTAGTGCTTGACCTACTGCTGGGAGAATAAGCCACGTAATAAACCCTTTCACCCCAGAGAACGTTTTGCTGTCAATTTCTTTGGTCACGCTGAATCCATAGCGAACTTGCCCAGGGCTGAAACCCATTGGTAAGACAATTGGCGTAGCTGGCAGGACTCATTGTTGACTAAGGAGAAAGACAGGCTCCCCTTATGGGAGGGGTACTTCAGTGGGCTGCCCCTGTGAATGGGGAGACAGTGGATTGTCCCCCACTGGGTATGTGGTCTGCGGTGGCTTGCCCCCTAGAGGACTGGGCCCAACCCCAGGACTGGAGGCAAGTGGAGGTGACATCTGAGGCTGTAGGGGTGGCCCTTGGTATAGTAAGTAGGTCTTTTGAGAAACAGAGTGCCTGTGAGGCAGCAGGGACTGTGCGTTGGCTGCTTCTCACAGTATTAAAAAGGTCTACAGAAGAGACCCAAGAAATGGCAGCACGAGAACGCAAGCTGCAAACTTCTGTGGGTTCCCTGAAGAAGGAAATGGCATTGATGTGAGAAAAGGCAGTATGAGCACGCTGGCAGCAAAGTGCCATTGGAGAGGTAAACAATTCCTTACAGAATGAGATGGCAGTGCTGCCAGGTGTCCTGAAGGAGGAAGAGGCCATCAGGAAAAAGACAGACTCCTGAGGGAAGCACAGGCGGAGGTGGCAGGAGAACGTCAGCTGCAAAGCTTTGAGGTGAAGGTAAGAGAGCATCTCAAGACTGAGCTAGCATTGCTGCAAGGCACAGTAGAAAAGGTAAAGGTTGTAGCAGAGGAGGCACTCGGGGAGCGGAGAGAAAGGTGCCATCAGCCCCAGAAATGGAGAAGCTGGGGAAGGATGAAGGGGTGGTGCCGGAGGCACTGACCCCTCCTGTACTGAAAGCATGTCCAGTGGTTGTAAGGAAAATAAAGACCCAGCAGCTGAAGATTCCCAAAGGAGAGGAGCAGCCCCCTCCACAGGTCATGGAGCACTCTATGGTCTGCCCCTAACTCAGGCTGAGCTGGTGGATTGGGGCTCGCAGTTTAGGTAGAAGCCCTCGGAGTCAATATCAGCTTGGTTCCTGCATCTCTGGGACTTAGGGGTGGATGGAATTGTTCTGTTGGGGTCAGAGATGGGAAAGTGTCTTCCCTGACAGTGCAGCCTGCCTTGAGGCAGTGATTACAAAATGCACATCAGACCCCAGGGAGTCACTCCCTCCTCGATTGTCTTATGGCTGCCCTTCATGCTGTGTGGCCCAATCCGGGTGATCTACCATCCTCTCCTGTTAGATGGCAGACGTATGCTGAGCTCCAACAGGTGTTACAAGAGCTAGGCATAAGAAATGCCATGCATAGTCCAGAGAATTATAGCCCAGATAAAGAGATTTTCACTACTGGGATGAGAAGTATTGTACTTCAAATGGCTCCCACATCCCTATTTGGGTCTCTAGTGGCCATTCTTTCCCCTCACTTAGGGCATCCCATAAGCGAGGTGACACGTACAGTAGCAAACTTAAGAGAGGCTGAAGCAATGAGAAGCCGGAAAGAAATAAGATCTGTTACTCACAAGAATTTAAAGGGACCCATGAAGGTTACGAGGACCCAGGTGTGGATTGATTTAATACAGGTAGGAGCAGATGAAAGGAAATTAGATGGGAAGTCAAATAGGATCTTACTAGAGCTATGGCAACAGCTGAAACCAGAGCAGCAGTTCCAGCCATTAAGACCAAAGAGGCAGAGGTCAGAGACAGAGCAAGACTTCCTGCTGGAGAGCAAGCCAACCTCACTTGAGACCACACAGGAAGGTGATTGGGGAACACTGTTTGACTGAAGGGAAGATCAAGGTATCTGCCCTGAGGGACCAGGGGGGACCAGAGGCCACATGTTGAAATAGCTATCCATTGGTCCCCAGTGAACATACGTGTCCTGGCTCTGGTGGACAAAGGGGCTGAATGTTCACTGATTCATGGTAACCCTGAGTGGTTCCCTGGGACCCCTACTATCAGAGATGGATATGGGGGGAAGGCTATCAGAGTGAAAAAAGCCCAAATCTCTTTGGGAATAGGGCATGTACCCCCAAAAGAGTATACTGGGTATATATCTCCTATCCCTGAATATATTTTGGGGATTGATATCCTGCAGGGTCTATGGTTGCAGACCACTGCAGGTGAGTTCAGACTGAGAGTACATGTGGTGAAGGCAGTTCTGAGGGGACATGCTAGGCACCCGCCCATAGCTTTGGCTGTGCCTTGGCAGGTAACTAATACCAAACAATACAAACTGCCTGGAGGGCATAAAGAGATTGGAGGAACTCTCCAGAAGCTGGAAAAGGTGGGTATTATAAAGCTCACCTATAGTCCTTTCAGTTCCCCAGTGTGGCCAGTAAAAAATCCAGATGGCTCCTGGCGTATGGCTGTGGATTACAGAGAACTGAATAAGGTCATACCCCCTATGCATGCTGCAGTCCCCTCTATTACAGGCTTGATGGATACCCTCAGCCATGAACTAGGAACATATCATTATGTGGTAGATCTTGCTAATGCCTTCTTTTCCATTGACATTGAGCAGGAAAGTCAGGAACAGTTTGCCTTCACATGGGGAGGGTGGCAGTGGACTTTCACCATCCTCCCACAGAGATACCTCCACAGCCCACCATCTGTCATGGACTTGTAGCCCAGGACTTGGCTATTTGGGAGAAACCACCAACAGTGCGGCTGTACCATTATATTGATGATGTCATGCTCATGTCCAATTCTCTTTCAGATCTAGAAGGTGCAGCACCTAGACTGCTGCAACATTTGCAGGAGAAAGGAGGGCTGTGAACAGTACCAAGGTTCAGGGACCTGGTTTGTCTGTCACATTCTTGCGGGTTGTCTGGTCGGGCAAGACCAAAGTTATACCAGAAGCAGTTATAGATAAAGTCCAAGCCTTTCCTACCCCCACAACTGTAGCATTGCTACAGGAGTTTCTGGGTCTTCTAGGCTACTGGAGAGTGTTTATCCCACATTTGGCACAAATTCTGAAGCCCTTATACCGGTTGGTATGAAAGGGCATCAGGTGGGACTGCGATGAGACATGTTCATCTGCCTTTACTATAGCAAAACGGCAGTCAAGGCCATGCAGGCCTTGAGTGTGATAGCCCCTTCAAGGCCCTGTGAGCTGGACGTTCATGTGACTGAAGACGGTTATGGCTGGGGTCTCTAGCAGCGGCTTGAACGAACTCACCAACCCATTAGATTCTGGTCACAACTCTGGAAAGGGGCAGAGGTATGATACGCTTTGATAGAAAAACAACTGGCTGCCGTGTATCACACCTTGCTGGCTACAGAACCCATCACTGGAATGGCCCTGATAAAGGTAATAACCACCTATCCCATCTTGGGGTAGGTATGAGACTGGACCCAAAAGCCAAGGAGTGGTGTGGCACAAACACCCACACTCGCCAAGTGGGTTGCTTCCCTACAGCAGCGTAGTGCCCTCTCTAGTAGCCCCTTGAGTGAAGAACTCTAACGCTTGTTGGGGCGGTGACATATTCTAGTGAAAAGCAGGAAGAACTTGCTTTTGAACTATTAGTAGCAGAGGGTCCCTATTGGGAGGGAAGAGCCCCTATACCCGAAGATGCATGGTACACAGATGGCTCCAGCCGTGGGCAGCCCCAAAATAGAGAGCCATAGCTTTCCATCCTAATACTGAGACAATATGGATGGAAGACGGTGAGGGGAAGAGCAGCCAATGGGCAGAGTTGCGGGTTGTGTGGCTTGTGGTCAGCTAGGAGCCCTCCCCTATAGTTGTCTGCACTGACAGCTGGGCTGTCGTCTACTGGGGCCTGACCCTGTGGCTACCAATCTGGTACCATGCCAACTGGCTGGTTGGTCACCAACACCTTGGGGGCAAGAATTGTGGCAAGACTTATGGGCCTGTGGTCAGACTAAAATAATTACAGTACCATGTGACAGGTCATTTGCCACTGGCATCCCCAGGAAATGATGAAGCAGATAAATTGGCCCAGATACATTCGTTAGAAGGAAAGCCTGCCTCTGATGTAGCCCAATGGCTACATCAGCATTTGTTGCATTAGGAGCAAAAGACAATGTGGGCTGTAGACCGTCGGTGGGGCTTGCCTTTGCCCTTTGGAGAAGTTAGTAGGGCCTGGCAGGAGTGTGTCATGTGCTCCAAAAGGGACTTACACCGAGTTCCACAGCAATATGGGACAATAGCTAAGGGCCCTATACCCCTCGTCAGGTGGCAGATAGACTATATTGGGCCTCTACCTGTGTCAGAAGGATATCGGTATGCGATGACCTGTGTGGACACAGCTACTGGACTTCTGGTTGCTTTTCCTACCCATTGTGCAGACCAGCGGATGACCAAAAGAGGCCTGAAGTGTCTCTTTGCTGCCAATGGCCGATCACAGGTAATTGAGAGTGATCAGTGCACCCATTTTACTGGACATACACTGCAAGAATGGGTGCAACAGCTGGGAATCAAGTGGAAGTTTCATGTGCCATACAATCCTACCACAGCAGGCATGATAGAGAGGCACAATGGCTTGTTAAAATCTGGACTAAAGTCAGATACCAATAGTCTGCGGGGATGGTCAGTCCGCTTATGGACCATGCTATGGCGTTTGAATGAGAGACCCCGAAAGGGAGCTCTGAGCCTCGTAGAGATGTTAACACATATGGTTGCCTCCCCTATACAACTGCAAGTGCAAACCAAGGAACAATCACTGAAGCTGAGGTTTGGCCACCAGAATAACATCTTGTGCCAGCACCAACTGCACTGAACCCCGGAGACTCCATTGAGTGGACATGGCCTTGGACCTTTTGACACATGGACCAATGATGGCTGGCTCTCCTGGCACCTTGGGGACAAGGCCTGGAAGCTGGCCTCCAGTGTATTCCTGGAATAACCACAGAGTGGCCGCCAAAGGTCACGGTAGTATATCCTGAATGGCCAGAAGGCAGGAGCATCTTACCAGGGAGTTTTGTTTTATCATTATGGCCAGTGCATGCACCTCCAGTAGCACTATATATAGACCCTTCAGTAACCCCCACGGGGAGAGGAGTAAAAATGTGGTATACTAGACCTGGAAGGGACCCCCTTTCTGCTACAGTCCTATCACAGGACCACTCTCTTGAATGCATCCTACCTGACGGACAAGATTTGCCTAGGTTGGTGTCATTAAAATGTGTCTTATCGCCCCTAAGGTCTTTGTAGATAGGAAACTTCCTCTAGCTTGAGGATTATTATAATTTTTGTTACCTGTATCAAAATCTCGCTGTATCTTAATTTTTATTATCTCTAAGTTGTTATCCTCTGTTGCTATTGTGGAATCTGGTTACAGTGCTCCAGCTTTCTCGCACAGGGACCATTGCGGAAGATTGAAAGCATGTAGATTGTAAGGCGAGAATCTTGGAGGAGTGGAGGGTGGGGAAGTTGGGGTTCCTATGGCCAGGATCCTCACTGAACTTAAACCACCTGATGATGTAACTGGCCTGTTGCTAGGCTACTGCTTCCACACCTTTAGGCAATAAGCTATTATTGTGCTACATAGAGAGCTCGGCCCAGTGCTCTGGGCGGAGGAAGAGACACTAGTGCTCGACCTACTGCTGGGAGAACAAGCCAGGTAATAAACCCTTTCACCCCAAACAACGTTTTGCTGTCAATTTCTTTGGTCACAGTGAGTCCATAGTGAACTTCCCCGGGGCTCAAACCCATTGACGAGACACTCTCAAATTCTAAGCAGCTCCATTTCCACTGCATCCATCCACTCAGGTCGTAGCTATCATCATCTCTCCCCTAGACTAGGGTGATGCATCTCAGTCTTCTCCACGCCCCACGTGGGCCTCCTCCAATCTCATCTCCATGATGCCACCAGAGTGACCTTTTTGAAATACAAATGTGACAAAAGTCACCTTCTGGCTTAAACTCTTCAAAAGCTTTCCATCGCTCCTAGGAATAAACGCCACATTGGACTGGCCCTGCTGGGTCTAGCCTTCTCCCGCTTCTCTCACCCCATAGCTTATCTTCCTCCAACTTCGTCTCCTGACTCCCTGGGCTCCAGCCACCTGGGCTGTTCTTTCCAAGCACCTGTTTCTCATTTTTGTCATTACATACTCATCTGCATGATTATACGATGAATGCCAGCCTCTCCCTCTGGAATGTGTGCTCCATGAGAACAGGGACTCTGTGTCCCCGAGGGCTCACATAGAGGCTGTGACATTATATACAAATGTCTGTGGGAAAATTAATACATTGCATTATTTCTTTGAATGTTAAACCCTTGTGAAGTTTAGAAGTAAATTTGTGGGAGATTTTTCTTTCAATAACATTTGAGAATTGTAGTATTCCTAACACTGTTTTTATGTGTTTTGCCTGTATTAACTCAGTTAGTCCTCACTATGACCCTGGAAGGGCAATGCTATTTTTATCCCCATTTTAAAGACACCGAGACCGAAGCACAGAGAGGTTACATAACTCACTCATGATCTGATAGCTAATAAGCAGTGCAGCTAGGACCCTAATGCAATTTTTTTGCATTGTACCCTGTGTTTATCCAGCAAATATTACTGAGCAAAGTGCCAGGAACCATGACAGGAATGGGACAGAACATCTTTAAAAGAGGAAAATATAGAAAAGAAAGGGATTCATGTCAAAATGTAATCGACACTATGCAGAGTATTTACTCCATCTTCTTCAATCAGCTGAAAATGGAGTAAGTTAGGTATTATTATGTGCATTTTATCAATAAGGAAACCAAGGCCGAGAATGTCTGCATAACTGATTGAAGATAAATAAACAGTGTAAGCATACCTGGAGTTCAAACCCACATCAGTAACTGTAAAGCCAGTGCTTTCTGCTGTGTGAAGTCACCTGCAGAGATAACTGTTTGAGACTGCTTCCTTTCTATCACAAACTGGTCAATTGGTTTATCTACAGGTTCAATGATCCACAAATGTTATTATGCATAAGAAGCACCTGGAAAACTTGTTGAAATCATGGATTTTTAATTTACCATTAGAGATCATGGATTTCTGGGTTTTACCTTTAATCTGCAATTTTAAACAAGCACCCCAGGTCGTTGGGGCATAGGGGATTCTAGTCTGGTGGTTCCAAAACGTTAATGCTAAGTGGAATCACCTGAACAGGCTTATTAAAGCACAGATTGTCGGGCTCCACTCCTAGATTTTCCAGTTCAGAAGATCTGCGGCAGCCTGAGAATTTTAATTTCTAACAAGTTCCTAGGTATGCAGGGACCAGCTTTTGAGATCCACTAACTATCCTAGGTCAAGACTCTGAGAGACACTTCACTAGTTATTTCATTTAATTCTCCCTGATTGCACCACTTTTGAAGCAACTTCCAAAATATACACAGTTCCACTTTGTGATCCCTTTACACCCTCCTCTTTGAGAATTGAAGATAAAAGCAGATTTGGGAACTTGGAGAAAATTTATCTTAGGGTGAAATCCTTCAGCAGCTCTAGGTGGGGAAACTTCTACTTTCAAAATAACATTGCTTTTGCACAACATTCCAAAATTTAGATGTCTCTAAGTAGGTCTGATCCTAGATAAGAAAAAGTAAAAGCAGTACTTTATTTTTTTTTAACTTATCCTGTTTAAGATTTAAAATGCAGGGAAATTCCCTTCTGTTCAACTGTGTGTGTGTGTGTATTTGTGGTTGTATTCAATAAAATATAATTTGCATTTAAAATTTTTTAGCTTTTCAGAACCTTGGAGGACAAAGTGTCAGGTGTATCTAATTTAATATGGGAGATATTTTAATTTGATATAAAAATAGGATTAAGAATTTTAGTCTTATACTGTTCCTTTGGGAAAATCATCTTTAACTAGGATTGCCCAGGATGCAGAAAGATACGTGTGTGTGTGTGTGTGTGTGTTAGCCATGCTTGATTTCATGGTCCATACTCAGCAAAGTGCACAAAGTAAGCATAAAAGCAGAAAGGATGAAGACCCCATGATTCAGGGTCCATTTACTTGATGGATTTTTGAGATATGTTAGATAATCTCAGCATACGTGATCTATGAAGATACTTTCCGTAAAGGCAGTTGGTGAATGAGTTCCTGATGACATGTACTTCCAAACTTTGGTGTCTTCAGAAATAATTCAGTCCTTTCATATTTTTGAATTAAAAAAAGATTTATCTTATAGGCATCCATGAGGAGAGCTGTCAACATTTCATCTTGAAAAGCCTTTAGTAAGATTGATGTCTCCACAGTGCCTCCTCTCCAGGCCCTCCGGGTCCTCATTCTAGGGTAGTGGACTCGCTTCACCTGGAATCCTGCCTCACTGTAGTAATGAAACTCAGACGTCTGATTTACCTTTCTAACTCCTGTATATGCTTTATTGACCGAAAACCAAGTCAACTTAATTTATTCTTCCTTTTCTCTTTTTTACTACTTTCAGCATAAATACAAATAAAGAATTCTTCTTTCCTATGGCTAGCCACAGGGAAGTGAATATTTTTAAATTACCAGATCAAATGTCTTAGTGAGTAGGGAAGGATGTTTTTGCAGACTCTTGACGATTAAGCCTTCTGGGAATGCCAACGGGTATCACAGAATTTTTTCTTTTCTCTATTAAAACAGACCCAACTTAAGGAAACTTTGAGATATATGGCAGAGAGATGTACCCCACTAAGTGTAGTGCTGGACTAAGTTGACTCTTAGAGAGGAAGTGGTTGAGGGTAGTACCACCAAGTACATAGGCTCTGGAACCAGATGGCATGAGTTCAAATTTGGTTCCCACAGTTACTTGTCATGTAATTTGTGCAAATCACTTCACTTCTCTGTGTCTCATCTGTAAAGTGGGATTCCAGTAGTATCTACTTCAAAGTGTTATTCTCAGGAGTAAGACAATTGGAACAATGCCTTGAACATAAATATTAGTGGTTGCTTAGGTTGTTCTAATTATTATTGAAAAGTTCATATAATATTAACACAGAAATGAGCAGCAGTTTGATTCTGGAGAGTACATTTTAAGGGAAAACCAGAAGAGTTATCAGTTTACTTGATTACAAATTAACATGAGAAAGCTCCTTTCTGCAGAAAGCTACTACTTACTGCTAAGAAAATCAGATGTTATAAAATGCATATCTAACACAATATATCTCAAGCACATCCTTTTAAAAGAACCCTAGGTTTTAGTTATGAACAGAAGCCATTACATTAGTACCTTGAGACATTTGCTGAGAGGGAAGCACAATTATATAATCAAGCATAATGAATGTATATTCATTTATTTACACTGCAGTGTATTCCAGAAAGGATTGGAGACTGCTAAAAACGAGTGAATCGTAAGGGAGGCATAAAGATACGGAAAGCTTCTAATGTAGTAGGCTAGCTCTCAAAGCATATATAATAAATACACTGTGAAAAAATATTCCAAGGAAATATAAATAAATAAAAACAGAAAATTGCTCCTTCTACATTTTTATTACTGGCACTGTATTTCCTTTCTTGAAGAATCAAAGTTTTATTTGAATCTCTCCCATCCCTCATTCAATCAATAGCCATGACCTATTGGTTTTGCCTTTGCAGTATTTCTTCGATCCACATCTTTTCTTTATTTCTCCTGACAATACCTTAATTCACATTGCCTCACTAATATTAGTAGCTTCCTGTTCATCTCTTTAGCTCAGTTTCTCCTCTCTTCATTCTCCTTCCTTTCTCTTCTACAACTATCATTCAATCAATACAGTGCTACTGAATTAGTTTTCTAAAGTACCGCTCTGATCTTGTCACTTGCCTGCTAAAAAACCTTCTGTGCCTCCTCCTGGCTTTCTATTTTTGACATTTTATTTGTATCTCTTCTGTGTCACTTAATGTTTTCTACCTCATGTTATAATACATTTTGTGTACATTTTAGTTTCTCAACTAGAAAGTAAGGTCCATGTATTGTTTTCCTCACAGCATCTAGCATGTTGTCTTAAGGTATCAATATTGAAAAAAGTAAATAAGTAAATAGAACCTTAGGAGAAAATATTATTGTGTTGATGTGTATTTCTAACTATTGCAGCTCTAACTTTATGATGATATAATTTAATTCCAACAAAGATAGATATAAGCCTATCAGTTCAATAAACTTTCTTTGATATACATTTTATTTGTATCTCTTCTATGTCACTTAATGTTTCTACCTCGTGTTATGATAAATTTATTGTAAATTTAGGAAAATGTAACTAATTCAAGACCTAATTAGGAAATGTAACTAACTTAGGACCTTAATTGTAGATTTGCAAGATGGTCATGTAATACTGTAAATTGAAAAGAACAAGTTTTTTTCTTGTTGCCTGCTATGTAAGTTGTGCCAACTGACATATTACTCAACGGTTAAAGAAAGCCAGTAGAATGGGGGAAAAAAGTAATAAAAAATAAACATTTTTTAAAAGGAGCATTACACCAGAGATTCTAATGAAAATGATAAACTAGAATGCCCTTACGTATAAGATAGCAAGCTGTTTTGTAAGTCAGATGCCTTTGAGAGAATTTATAAATACATGACCATTGAAAGAGAGTAATTCATTTGTGCAGGTATGATTTTGTAGACAAACAACATTCTTGGCAATGTGCATTTAAATGTCATGTGACCCCAGAGTACGATTATATGAAGATGAATTTTTAGCCTGTGTACAATTTGCACTGTAGCATGTTCAGTCTCTGAAGAAATTTCATCAGGGATTTCATCAAATGTTAAAAAGAGCTTAGAAAAATAAGCAGTCATTTTAATAACAATGCAGGTAATGTAAAGATAAACATCTTTTAGTCTACAATCATTACAAGGATTAAGGTTTGTGCCTTTTCATAGATGGCAACACCCATAGCTACTTCTAGGGATTACAAATGTTTCTGTATAAATCTCCAAAATATTTCTCTTCATGGTTTGTTGAACTGAATTTGAATGTAAGACAGGAGCTTTATTAAACATTCCGATTTTTGCATATAAGGTATTTCAAAAGCAAATCACTTGTTCCCACCCCCTTGATTGTGGGCTAGATTTAATGACTTAATTCCAAAAAAATAGAATATGAAAAGGGAGAAAAAACTTCACAGTAGAGAAACTTGGCCAACACCACCCTAACCAAGTGCTGAAGGTTAAAATCTCCAGCGATGCCATGTTCATCCTAATATGTGTGGTAAAAAGGACACTTCACCTCCGTGGGGTTCTTGCCAAAAACCCGCAACACTTGTTTAATCAGAAGAAAAACATCAGACAAACCCAAACTGAGGGACACATTACGAAATACCTGGCCAATACTCCTCAAAACTGTCAAGATCCTGAACAACAAGGAGAGACTGAGAACCGTGACCATCAGAGGAGAGTAAGGACACAGGACAACTAAATGCAGTGTGGTGCCCTGGATTGGATCCTGAATCAGAAAGGGGACACGAGTGGAAAAACTGGCAGAATGTTAATAGTAATGTGCCAACGCTGGTTTTTCAGTTTTAACAAGAGATGTTAACAAGGGGGAAAACTGGGTGAAGGGGACAGCAACTCTGTATAGCATCTCTGCAACTTTTCCATAGATCTTAACTTTTTGCAAAATAAAAAGTTCGTTTAAAAAAGTCTTCATTTTTCTGGCTGTGCATACAGCGGACCCCCAGTTACTGTCTGTCGCTGCTGTCTAACTTCGTATTTTCATTCCAGGAGTACTTGGTTAACAATGCTGGTCAGTGAAATGGACAGGAAAGTGTACAGAAGAAAGCAGTTTAAACACAGAACATGGGAAGGCTTGAAGAAAATCAAAAGCTTTGGAAACAACGTATAATTTAAACATTTTTTAAAGTATGTATTTTAGTCTTCACAGACAGCTACAAAAGAGCCTGCGTAATAGGAATTCACTTCCATTGTATTGTGATTCCATTCAAATACAAGTAATCTCTATGTTTATGCTTTTCTCAGGAAAGGCTCTGTCCTGTTATCAGAGCACAGATTTCTAAGCTACTATTACCCTCTGGGGAGAGTTATGTTTTGTTGAATTGTGTGTAACAAGGTTGCAGCCTGCATGCACCCCCTAAGACAATATCTGAGCATTTCCAAGTTCTTTTTTCTTTTTTTCGGAGTAGAATTGGGCTGCTGACTTCTTTAAAATGTGAACAAAGGGAGATGCCATTTTAAAAATGCATGTAATCCTAAAACCGAAGACCAGCAGCCTAGGTCATAGCATTCCCCACCCCATCTTGGTTTCCTTGGTGGCAGGTGTCCTTGCTGAGTATTCATAATGACCCGGAATAGCTATTCTTAAATATTTACAAGAATATAATTCTATTACTGCCTTTGGGAGGCTACTTCATATTTTCACAAGAAGAATCAAAATTTCTTCTTGATTAACCTTAATGCTCTTATAAGTGAGTTTTGCTCCTTATTACCAGTTGACCTTTTACCACTACTCTAAGTCCTTAATAGGGTTGAGTCCTTGTCATACATTCGCAAACACTAATATCACAGTTAATCTATATTTTCCTTCCAGTGGGAAAATCTCAACAATGACTGCATTTTCAGCGTATGCATCTACACGAATGCCTTCATCTCAAATCCATTATGAAAGGAGTCACTCATCGCTGGGCTGTGATGATTACAAGTACCTCCTGGAATTTGAAAACTGTGTCTCATAGAGTGTGCCATTAGGTCAACTGTTGCATATCAAGCCTTATTTTCCTGTGGACTCTAGTAACAAATGTTACATGATCTTTAGCACAGATGTAGAATGAACGAGCAAACGCTGCAGTAGCAAGGATAGTAGCAATGACCGTGAGAAAGACGCACAGAACATCAGAACATCAGGGTTCCATGGAGTCAGACCCCCGTGCCCCCAACCCAAGCCCCCTCAATGCTCCCCCATACCTGCGCCCTCCCCCTCCCCACCCCCACCCCAACCCCCCATTGCCTCCCACCCCCACCGCCGTCAGGGAGGAGTGGTGCAGAAAGACTGGCTGTTTTTCCAAGGCTGGCTTCCTGTCTGATGCTTTCTGAGTTCTCAAGCACAATGGGACGTTGGCAGGAGGGAGAGATCCCTTCCGAAGAACTGGATGAGGGGCAAAAGGCTCATCTTCCTTCCTTCATTGCCCTCCCTTCCTCCCCTGTCACCTGGACCTCAGGGCAAGGCTCCCTCTGAAGGCTGACCTCCAACTCCCCGGCATTGCTGGCTTTGCTCTCCTGCGGGGCTCTAGAGCGCCTGCTGTGCCCAGTGCAGGGATGTCAACAGAAGAAAAGACCTTGCTGTATTCCAGTGCTCAGTGATTGAAATGCCACTGTCTCCAACAAGATGCGCATGATTTTCCTTACATTAAAGCACATTTGTGCACTTAAAAAGCACCTTTCCATGTTGATAATTTTCCTCACATTAAAAACATGTCTGCTTTTAAAAGAACAGTTTTGCTTCATTATGAAGGTGTGTCCCTGATCTGTATTTGAGGCAGGGCCTGGATCTTCATAGGTTCCATAGTTTCCAGGAGCCTTCTTTCTGATGCTGTTCTTTTAAATTAATTAATTAATTAAGGTATTATTGATATACACTCTTATGAAGGTTTCACGTGAAAAAACAATGTGGTTACTACTTTTACCCATATTATCGAGTCCCCCCCATACCCCAATGCAGTCACTGTCCATCAGTGTAGTAAGATGACACAGATTCACTGTTTGCCTTCTCTGTGCTACACTGTTTTCCCCGTGATCCCCCACACCATGTGTACTGAACATAACACCCCTCAATCCCCTTCTCCCACCCTCCCACCCACCCTCCCACACCCCTCCCCTTTGGTAACCACTAGTCCCTTCTTGGAGTCTCTGAGTCTGCTGCTATTTTGTTCCTTCAACTTTGCAGCATTGTTATACTCCACAAATGAGGGAAATCATTTGGCACTTGTCTTTCCCCACCTGGCTTATTTCACTGAACATAATATCCTCCAGCTCCCTCCATGTTGTTGCAAATGACAGGATTTGTTTCTTTCTTATGGCTGAATAGTATTCCATTGTGTATATATACCACTTTTTAAAAATCCATTCATTTACTGATGGACACTTAGGTTGCTTCCACTTCTTGGCTATTGTAAATAGTGCTGCAATAAACACAGGGATGCATATGTCTTTTTCAAACTGGGCTGCTGCATTCTTAGGGTAAATTCCTAGGAGTGGAATTCCAGGGTCAAATGGTATTTCTATTGTGAGTTTTGTGAGGAAACTCCCATTGCTTTCCACAATGGTTGAACTAATTTACATTCCAACCAGCAGTGTAGAAGGGTTCTCCTTTCTCCACATCCTCACCAACATTTGTTGTTGTTTGTCTTTTCGAAGGCAGCAATCTGGTATAGAGTTCTGGTGTGAGGTGATATCTTATTATGTTTTTAATTTGCATTTCTCTGATGGTTAGCGATGTGGAGCATCTTTTCATGTGCCTGTTGTACATCTGAATTTCTTCTTTGGAGAAGTTTCTGTTCAGCTCCCCTGCCCATTTTTTAATTGGCTTATTTGCTTTTTGTTTGTTGAGGTGCGTGAGCTCTTTATATAATTTGGATGTCAACCCCTTATCAGAAATGTCATTTATGAATATATTCTCCCATACTGTAGGATGTCGTTTTGTTATATCGATGGTGTCCTTTGCTGTACAGAAGCTTTTTAGTTTGATATAGTCGCACTTGTTCATTTTTGCTTTTGTTTCCCTTGCTCAGGGAGATGCTCATGAAGAAGCTGCTCATGTTTATGTCCAAGAGATTTTTGCCTATACTTTTTTCTAAGAGTTTTATGGTTTCATGAGTTACATTCAGGTCTTTGATCCATTTTGAGTTTACTTTTGTGTATGGGATTAGACAGTAGTCCAGTTTCATTCTGTTGCAAGTAGCTGTCCAGTTTTGCCAACACCAGCTATTGAAGAGGCTGTCATTTCCCCATTGTATATCCATGGCTCCTTTATTATATATTAATTGACCATATATGCTTGGGTTTATATCTGGGCTCTCTAATCTGTTCCATTGGTCTAAGGATCTGTTCTTGTGCCAATACCAAATTCTCTTGATTACTGTGGCTTTTAGTAGAGCTTGAAGTCAGGGAGTGTAATTCCCCCCACTTTATTCTTCCTTCTCAGGATTGCTCTGGCTATTCATGGTCTTTCATCATTCCATATGAATTTTAGAACTATTTGCTTTAGTTCATTGAAGAATGCTGTTGGTATTTTGATAGGGATTGCATTGAATCTGTAGCTTGCTTTAGGCAGGATGGCCATTTTGACAATATTAATTCTTCCTATCCATGAGCATGGGATGTGTTTCAATTTATTGGTATCTTCTTTAATTTCTCTCACAAGAGTCTTGTAGTTTTCAGAGTATAGGTCTTTCACTTCCTTGGTTAGGTTTACGCCTAGGTATTTTATTCTTTTTGATAAAATTGTGAATGGAATTGTTTTCCTGATTTCTCTCTCTGCTAGTTCACCATTAGTGTATAGAAATAACAGATTTCTATGTATTAATTTTGTATCCCACAACTTTACTGAATTCAGATATTAGATCTAGTAGTTTTGGAGTGGATTAATTAGGGTTTTTTATGTACAATATCATGTCATCTTCAAACAGGGACAGTTTGAGTTCTTCCTTACCAATCTGGATGCCTTTTATTTCTTTGTGTTGTCTGATTGCCCTGGCTAGGATCTCTAGAACTATGTTGAATAAAAGTGGGGACAGTGGGCATCCTTGTCTTTTCCCAATCTTAAAAGAAAAGTTTTCAACTTCTCACTGTTAAGTATAATGTTGGCTGTGGGTTTGTCATATATGGCCTTTATTATGTTGAGGTACTTGCCGTATATGCCCATTTTCTTGAGAGTTTTAATCATCAATGGGTGTTGAATTTTGTCAAATGCTTTTTCAGCATCTATGGAGATGATCATGTGGTTTTTGTCCTTCTTTTTGTTGATGTGGTGGATGATGTTGATGGATTTTCAAATGTTGTACCATCCTTGCATCCCTGGAATAAATCCTACTTGATCATGATGGATGATCTTTTTGATGTATTTTTGAATTCGGTTTGCTAATATTTAGTTGAGTATTTTTGCATCTATGTTCATCAGGGATATTGGTCTGTAATTTTCTTTTTGTGTGGTGTAATTGCCTGGTTTTGGTATTAGAGTGATGCTGGCCTCACAGAATGAGTTTGGAAGTATTCCCACTTCTTCTGCTCTTTGGAAAACTTTAAGGAGGATGGGTATTAGGTCTTCATTAAATGTTTGATAAAATTCAGCGGAGCTGCCATCTGCTTCAGGAGTTTTGTTCTTAGGTAGATTTTTTTTTTTATTACCAATTCAGTTTCATTGCTGGTAATTGGTCTGTTCAGATTTTCTGTTTCTTTCTGGGTCAGCCTTGGAAGGTTGTATTTTTCTAGAAAGCTGTCCATTTCTTCTATGTTATCCAGTTTGTTAGCATAATTTTTCATAGTATTCTCTAATAATTCTTTCTTTTTCTGTGGTGTCTGTAGTGATTTTTCCTTTCTCATTTCTGATTCTGTTTATGTGTGTAGACTTTCCTTTTTTCTTGATAAGTCTGGCTAAGGGTTTATCTATTTTGTTTATTTTCTCAAAGAACCAGCTCCTGCTTTCATTGATTCATTCTATTGTTCTATTCTTCTCCATTTTATTTATTTCTGCCCTAATCTTTATTATGTCCCTTCTTCTACAGTCTTTGGGCTTCATTTGTTCTTCTTTTTCTAGTTTCATTAATTGTGAATTTAGACTGTTCATATTGGATTGTTCTTCTTTCCTGAGGTAGGCCTTTATTGCAATATACTTTCCCCTTAGCACAGCCTTCACTGCGTCCCACAGATTTTGTGGTGTTGAATTATTGTTGTCATTTGTCTCCGTATACTGCTTGATCTCTGTTTTTATTTGGTCATTGATCTACTGGATATTTGGAAACATGTTGTGAAGCCTCCATGTGTTTGTGGGATTTTTCATTTTCTTTGAGTAATTTATTTCTAGTTTCATACCTTTGTGGTCTGAGAAACTGGTTGGTACAATTTCAATCTTTCTGAATTTCCTGAGGCTCTTTTTGTGGCCTGGGATATGATCTATTCTTGAAAATGTTCCACGTGTACTTGAGAAGAATGTGTATTCTGCTGCTTTGGGTGTATAGTTCTGTAGATGTCTGTTAGGTCCATCTGTTCTAATGTGTTGTTCAGTGCTTCTGTCTCCTTACTTATTTTCTGTCTGGGTGATCTGTCCTTTGGAGTGAGTGGTGTGTTGAAGTCTCCTAAAATGAATGCATTGCATTCTATTTCCCCTTTTAATTCTGTTAGTATTTGTTTCACATATGTAGGTGCTCCTGTGTTGGGTGCATAGATATTTATAATGGTTATATCTTCTTGTTGGATTAACCCTTTTATCATTATGTAATGTCCTTCTTTGTCTCGTGACTTTCTTTGTTTTGAACTCTATTTTGTCTGATACAAGTACTGCAACTCCTGCTTTTTTCTCCCTATTAGTTGCATGAAAAATCTTTTTCCATCCCTTCACTTTTAGTCTGTGTATGTCTTTGGGTTTAAGGTGAGTCTCTTGTAGGCAGCATATAGTAGGTCTTGTTTTTTTTATCCATTCAGTGATGCTATGTCTTTTGATTGGTGCATTCAGACCATTTACATTTAGGGTGATTATCAATAGGTATGTAATTATTGCCATTGCAGGCTTTAGATTCTTGGTTACCAAAGGTTCATGGTTAAGTTCCTTACTATCTAAGAGTCTAACTTAACTCACTTAATATGCTATTACAAACCCAGTCTAAAGGTTCTTTTTTTCTTTCTTCTCCATTCTTTATATATTAGGTATCATATTCTGTAGTCTTTGTCTATCCCTTGATTGATTTGGGGGATAGTTGATTTAATTTTGCATTTGCTATGTAATTAACTGTTTTACTTTCTTTACTGTGGTTTTATTACCTCTGGTGACAGCTATGAAACCTTAGGAACACTTCCATCTATAGCAGTCCCTCCAAAATACACTGTAGAGATGGTTTGTGGGAGGTAAATTCTCTTAGCTTTTGCTTATTTTGAAATTGTTTACTCCATCTTTCAAATTTAAATGACAACCTTGCCAGATAAAGTATTCTTGGTTCGAGGCCTTTCTGCTTCATTGCATTAAATACATCACGCCACTCCCTTCTGGCCTGTAAGGTTTCTGCTGAGAAGTCTGATGATAGCTTGATGTGTTTTCCTTTGTATGTGATCTTATTTCTCTCTCTGGCTGCTTTTAATAGTCTGTCATTATCCTTGATCTTTGCCATTTTAATTCTATATGTCTTGGTGTTGTCTTCCTTGGGTCCTTTGTGTTGGGAGATCTGTGAACATTCATGGCCTGAGAGATTATCTCCTCCTGCAGATTGGGGAAGTTTTCAGCAATTACCTCCTCAAAGACACTTCATATCCTTTTTTCTCTCTCTTCTTCTTTTGGTACCCCTATAAAGCGAATATTGTTCCGTTTGGTTTGGTCATAGATTTCTCTCAATATTCTTTCATTCTTGGAGATCCATTTTCCTCTCTGTGCCTCAGCTTCTTTGTATTCCTCTTCTTTAATTTCTATTTCATTTATTGTCTCCTCCACCGTATCTAATCTGCTTTTAAAACTTTCCATTGTATGTTTCTTTTCTGATACTGTTCTGGCAGTGGAGACAGCATAGCAGCCAGGAAGCAGGAAACAGCTCTTTCATCCTTGCCGGGCACCAAAACCTCTCCTCTGTGATCCAATACTGTTCCGTTATGATTGGATATTTGACCGGAATTAATTCCTGAGTTCTTGAATATTTTTCTGTACCTTCATGAGCATGTTAATGATTTTTATTTTGAAATCCCTTTCAGGCAGATTCATGAGGTCGATTTCATTTTAATCTTTCTCAGGGGTTGTATTCATAATTTTACTTTGAACCAGGTTTCTTTGGCATTTCATATTTGTATATGGCACCCTCTAGTGCCCAGAAACTCTACTCTCTGGAGCTGCTGAAGCTCTGAAGCAATGCTGGGGGTCCCAGGAGAGTGGTATTGGTGCCTGGGGGGAGGAAAGAGCTGTTTCCTGTTTCCTGGCTGCTATGCCTGTCTCCACTGCCAGAACCAGTGGGCCGAGAACACAGGTATAAGCCTCTGTGCTTTGGTTTGTAGTTGCTGTAGATGGGGCTTCCCTCTGGCTGGCCTAATGCCATGGTAGGGTTTGCCATTTTGTGAGCCAGGTGGGGCTGGCCAGAAGAAAGGCTCAGTAGGCTGCATATCACGGAAGGGTCCTTGGAGCTGTGTAGCCAGCCAGGGAGCTGGAGCTCCTGAAGATCATGAAAGTTCCCAACCTGCTGGGCAGAGTGGACCTGGACAATTTTGTCTACCTGTCCTTTCTCCTGAGCAGTAAGCTCTGTGCAATCCTTGCCCTTTTAGCAGCCCTCTTGCTGTTAGGAAGTCTCTCAAACCTCCTACCTTTCTTTTGTCCCAGAGCAGCCGGATATGGATCCCTGATTTCCACAAGTGGCTGGAATCTCAGTCTCTCCAGGTATTCTGCCTGTCCTAGCTTTCCAACCCCCTAGTCATGAGAGTACCATGAAAACACCATGAAATGTAGGTTTGTGCTCCCAGAACAGATATCTGGAGCTAGGTATACAGCAGTCCCAGGCCTCCACTCACTCCCCGCTCTGTTTCTCTTCCTCCTGCTGGTGAGCTGGGGAGGGGGAAGGGCTTGGGTCCCGCCGGGCCATGGCTTTTGTACGTTACCCTGTTCCGTGAGGTTTATTCTTTTCTCCAGGTGTATGCACTTTGGCACAGTCCTTTTTCCTGTTGCTATTTCAGGATTAGTTGTTGTAATTATATTTTTGTATTATATGTGGTTTTAGGAGAAAGCCTCTTTCTCACCTCTCATGCCGCCATCTTTAATCCTCCTTTCTTATGCTTTTATAGGTAACTTTGCATATATTTGTGCTGATTTTTTTCTGCCCTGGCTGTACATTTGCTATGGAAGGTCACCAGAATGGAAGCTACTAAGAATGGGGACAACTTCTTACTCATAAATATTTGTATCTCTGGAGACTAACACAATACTTGACACATTAAATGTGTCATTCCTGTTAATTAAAATATACGGACAGTCATTTTCTTATCTCTTTCTTTCTACTGACATGTGTTACTATGGTATACACCAGAACTCAGGGTTCACACTTTGAACAATCCTTTGTGTGAAGGGTCGTGCACCACTAATAGGGTCTGGGGAGTTGTAAGCAAACGCACCAAGTTTCTTTCCTGTTGGCTTGACATGGGTCCTCACAAATGACCTAATTCTACACCAAATATCTCTTACCTGTTGGTGTCTATTATCCACTGACCTATTTTTCTGGAGACTACTTCTTTTCTAACTTCTCATGTTGTTGAGGTGTTTAGTTCCTTCTATTTCTGACCTCATTTGTAGGAGAAGTGGAACAACTTGGAAATCCTACAGGAGTTTTTAGAGCACTGGGAAGAGTTAACTGGATAAAATTATAATTTGGTGAAGGAAATCAACAAAGGTATGCCCTGAACTAGCCAAAATTGTGAATCATCTATCAGATCATGTGTACATCTACCTCCAGAGGAAGGATTTTTTTAGATACAAATAAGCCAGTTGAAACCTTAAGGCTGGTTAGTTGAACACTTCTCTGTTAACTAAATTCCACTATATTAATACCACCCCTTTCCCAGTTCTAACATAGCCCTTCAATAATCTTTGCTTTGAGGTTTATGCCTTGTCAGCACACAGCACATCCCTCCCCATTTTCACCCCCTATCAAGTCATCCATTTTCCAACCAGGGCTGTCTCAGTCCTGGGTCACTTGGCTTGCCCCCTTCTCCATCACCCCAACACCTTTAACCATTTGTTATTTGTTTTGTTCTCAACAGACATTATTTTGTGGAAAATCTACTTGGCTTTATATTCTGGGACCTCTTTTGCAATTCTATCTAAATACTGTTTCTTTTTCTAACTCCTGTTGACTCACGGCTGGGAGAAGGTCAGCATATTGTGCTCCCCATTTTGTTTTCAGGCCATTGGTTCCTCCAACTTGTGCCTCCAAATTTCCATTATGATCTCACCATGCTCGGTTTTTTGAAGACTCAAACGCAACTACTTTTCTATGTCAGTCTGGATTATACCTCTATGTTTCAGTCTTCCCACTGCCACCACGAACACCAGAAACTCTTTTCTTTGCCAAAACTATTCTTATGGCATTCCAGATAATCACCTTGATGCCAGACTCTCCTTCTCCCACTTTTAACCTGTCATCCATTCCACATATTGCTTATTCAATCTAAAAGCCAATTCCAATCTAGAAGGAAAGAGGGAAGGAAGGGAGGAAGGGAGGGAGGAAGAAAGAATGAAAGAATGAAAGTAAGAAAAAGTAAGCTCAAACTCCTCAAGTCTAGCATCCAAGGCTCCCTAAAATATGGTCCCAACATTTAACTCCAGTCTTATCTTTCAGTGTCCTCCCTTTTAACCAGTATAAACTATGTATTTTCCTGTCTTGTGGGATTTTCTGCTTTTAATAATGATAGTAAGCATTGCAATTTGTAGAGCATTACATCCAGGCATTACATTAAACACCTTACTTTTCATCAACTCAGCAACAGTATAAAGTAGGAACAATTACCCCACTTCAACAGATGAAAACATTGTTATAGGGAGTTATAGGGACTTCCTAAGTCACTTATCTGGAAAGTGGTAGACCTAGATTTGAATCCTGTCCATATGTCTTCAAAACTCATGCTGTTTCCTTTGTTTGAAAGGTACCACTCTTTACTTACAAAAATCCACCCCATCCTCCAAAAACCATCTCAAATGCATCTTCCTTCATGAAACCACTTTCTATCCCTCTAACTAAATAGGATCACCCCTCCTCTGCACTGTCACAGTCTCGGATTGAAACTCTCTTGTCACAAAACAGTCTGCCTTATTATAAAGTTATACAGATGCTTTGCTTAGCCTTTTCAAAAGCCAAATTGGCAATAAGATATCGTTGCTATCTTACTGGAGCTTACATGTGTTACTTGTTGCCTTTTGTATTCCTTTTGAACATAGTAGGCATTTATTACAGGGTTATTGCACTGAGTCAGTATCTGTCTATCTATCTATCATCTATCTATCCATCCATCCCGCTCCTTCAATCTATCCAGTCCATCCATCCATCCATCACCAGTCATCTATCCACACACTGGACTATTTTTGTAGAGGAAAGCAACAGAATGCTTTCCTAGACCATATTCTTCAGACTACTGCAACCACAATGGCATTCTGAAACCTCACTTTTACAGTTATCACTTGTGTAAAAAAGAGCATCCTTTATACCCAAGAAATTTTTTGTTCAACTAAAATAATAAACTATTAATTTTTCTCTCTATGTATAATCAAAGGATCCATGTCATCAGCTGCTTTTTTTTTTAAGTCTTACTTCTAGAATCTGATGCGAAGACAGCTTGTTTTTTGCTTAACGGCACTGGGGAAAAACCAGGTGTGAGGAATAAGAAGCAAAGTGACAGTAAGTGACAGAATCAGGATTTAAATCTAGGTGCATTTGACGTAGTGCCACAGTTCTTACCCAATATGCTATACTATCACAAAACCACGGCCTAGCCATTATGTTGCCACAAGTACAGTCATGCTATTTTGACAACAGATTCTGGCCACTGGGATTAGGATTTGTTTTTCCAAAACAATATAGCTACCCACTGGTGATTTAAGATGAGGGCTCTTTGTTCTTTCTTTTCCTTGTTTTGGTTTTAATAGAGAGGAAATGTCCTACCCCTACCATTTGTCCAAGGGACATCTCTTTTCACTGTGCTGTAGATTCTACCCCTGTTAAGGATTAATACAAACACTTGGTCTTATTCTTTGTCATTTTTCCTTACTACATTTCAGAAGGAAACTTCAAATTTGGGGTTACCTTGCTGTCACCATTCTTGTATCTACTATTCATTTAAACTGGAGTGTAATTTAGAAAGTGAAGGATACTATTACATTGCCTGCACATTCTGTCTTTGCCCAGCATTTTCTGAACCAGAGATGAACCAAGTTTGCCACTGAATATAGGGAAAAGGCAAATTTAATCTGCATGTATGATAAGAAATCTATTAAAATGCACCTTACAGGAGGTCTTCATTGCTTTCAAAATAGCATGCAAGTTTCTTCAGAAGGTATATGCTGTTCTTCACAAATTGGTCCTTTACCATTCTAGTCTCTTTTCTCACCATTTTCTCCTCTCACTTCTATTTGAACTTCTTGTAGATCTTCCTAAAAGACATGCTTTTCCTCAGCTCTGGAAATCTGCACATATCGATGTTTGCTTCCTTTACCTTCCCTACCTAACCGTTACTGGCCCTTCAGGACTAAACTTGGGCTGTACCTCCTTTTGGGCTCCTTAACTCCCCCAAACAATGCCATAATAAATAGGCTCACCCTGCTTGTTTCCCACTGGTAGCACATGTCCTACTGATTTGCAATTGCCTGTCAACTGGCTTGTCTTCCCACTCAGCCTGCAACCCCCCCCCCCCCACCACCACCACCAAGGGCAGGGACTTGGTCTTGTTCACTGTTAGAGTTCCAGGACTTTGAATGGTATTTGGGACATGGTATTTGGTGCTTATTACATTTTTACTGGATGAATGAATAAATGGATGAAAGAATAAACTGTTTTCTAAGATGAGACAATCAGCTTTCTATCTTCTAGGTCTAGATATTATTCCCCATGACCCTACTATGCCCTGGAGGATTTTAAAAAGCCCGAATTACAGTAGTTTAGTAGCATCCAAATTTTATAAATATTTGGGCAACTGTCAGATTTCTTTTTATCATATGCATACTTTACATCTGGATATTTTATTTGCACAGGGATTATTCTTCTTCTGGGAAATAATATAGGCATTCCTACTGATTATGCCATCAAAAGAGATGCATCAGCCTAAATTAATCTGAGAAACTAAATATAACCGAGTGGAGAAGAAATAATGCTTACTGCCATGAAGAGGCAAAGCACACATTATTTTTTTCTGTAATCAATTGCAAATTTACATTTGATAACTCTGGTTGTTGTTTAATCAAAAATGATTATCTTCCTTGATTAAGAGTATTTTTTAAGGAAAAGGAATTGCTAATTAGTTTGCTATCACTCTGTTGAAGGTGTTTGCAATTAAATTGAGGAGGTAAGGAAAGCTGCAAATGATTCAAATGCTGAACTGCAGTTTTCAAATATTAAAGGAGCTTCTTTTAAAAACTGAGAAGTTTTAAACTTCTTTAAAAAATACAAACCCTCTTCGTAACCTGCAGGAAATAAATCTGTGGGTTTTTGGTTGAGGCTACAGAGACTGAGATTCCAACATCTTTATTAATTATACCTTACCTAAAAAGGAGAACCAGTTGCTATTGTGTGTTTAGGCACATTTAGATAAAGTAATGCTATTTGGCATTTTGATGTTTATTCTCTTCGTTAATGTCCCACTGACTAGGCTCTCGAACCTGCCACACAAGTGTCCCCAAAGCTTGAAGGTTCACACAATCACGTGGCTTTTATTTCTATTATTCTTCTCACCTGAAGACAATGTCAAGGGAGTGCTCTGTAATGAAACATTGGTTTCTTTGATAATAATATTTGAAAATGTTTGCTTCTTAGAAAATCAAATTGCCTAAAATTAATTTTTTCCATCTTAACCATTTTTAAGTGTATAGTTTGGTAGTGTGAACTGTATTTACATTGTTGTGTAATAAATGTTCAGAACTTTTTCCTCTTGCAAAACTGAAACTATACCCATTGAACAACAACTCCCCGTTCTCTCCTCCTGTTAGTTCCTGGCAACCAAGATTCTATTTTCTGTTTTTATGATTTTTGACTCTCTAAGTACCTCCTATAAGTGGATCACATGGTATTGGTGTTTTTTTGACCAGCTTATTTCACTTGACCTAATGTCCTTAAGGTTCGTCACATAGTGCATAATTTCCTTCCTTTTTAAGGCTGAATAACATTCCATTGTAGGTGTAGTACATTTTGTTTACCTATTCATACACTGACTGACACTTGGGGTGCTTCTACCTCTTGGCTATGGTGAATAATGCTGCAATGAGCATGGGTATACAAATAGCTCTTTGAGATTCAGTTTTCAGTTGTTTTGGATATATATCCCCAGAAGTGGAATTGCTGGGCCATATGGTTGTCCTGTTTTTAATTTTTTGAGGATCTGTTTTCCACAAGGACTGTACCTTCCCCCCAATGTTTTATAAGAGTTCCAATTTCTTCACATTTTCACCAACTTGTTTTGTTGTTTTGATAGCAGCCAACCTAATGGGCATGAGGTAGCATCTCATTATAGTTTTGATTTGCATTTCTCTAATGATTAGTGATATCGAGCATCATTTCTTGTACTCACTGTCCATCTGTATATCTTCTTTAGAGAAATGTCTATTCAAGCTATTTTAAATTCGGTTGTTTGTTTTCTTGTTATTGAGTTTTAGGAGTTCTCTATATATTCTGGATATTAATCTCTTATCAGATCTATGATCAAATAGCATAGATTCAGTGAGTTGCCTTTTTATTCTGTTGATAGTATCTTTTGATGAAAATACTTAATTTTTATGAAATCCCATTTGTCTTTTTTTTTTTCTATTGGCTATGCCTTTAATGTCAGATCCAATAAATCAGTGCCAAATCCAATCTTGTGAAGCTCTTGCCCTATGTATTTCTTTAAGAGTTTTATAGTTTTAGTTCTCACATTTAGGTCTTTGATCCAATTTTTGTACATGATGTAAGGTAAGGATCCAACTTCATTCTTTTGCGTGTGGATATCCAGTTTTCCCAATACCATTTCTTGAAAAGACTATCTTTTTTCCCATGTGTAGCCCTGGCAACCTTGTCCAAGATCATTTGACCATATACATGAGGGTTTATTTCTGGGCTATCTATTCTGTTCCATTGCTCTATGTCTGTCTTTATGCCAGTACCATAATGTTTTAATTAATGTAGCTTTGTAATGTGTTTTGAAATCAGGAAGTATGATGCCTCTAGCTTTGTTTTTCTTTCTCAAGATTGTTCCAGCTACAATAGTGCTTTTAAAAAAATGTGAATGTCAAACTGTATTAAGGAGAACATGGTGTTTTTATGAGAAACATTGTGTCCATAGAGAGTAAACAGAATGGGGAGGGTCTACAAATTATTTTATATAAAGAACACTTAAAGTAATATGAAATATTTAAAGTAAAAAAGAGAAAATGAAAGGAAACCATCACAGCCATCTTTGATCATTCATTCATTCAAAAACTGTTTAATAAATTCCTACTACGTACCAGGTATTCTTACTTCCTGCTTATATCTGCTGTTTCTGCCTGTCTCCTCCATCCCCACCTCCAGCCTTGGTAGACCAACAATCTTATGGGATAGGAAAGGAAACCAAGTCATCTTTAAGTCCAGACTGAGTGCTTATGAATGAATCTTATCACCCTGAAACAAAAAGTTCCACATTCGTGCTTCTGTCTTGGTTTAGCCTAAAAACTAAGCAGTTATTGGCCTATGGATTCAACACAATCCATAGGAAAATACTTGCTGGACTTCAAAAGACACCATTAAGACAATGAAAAGACAAACAATAGACTTGGACAAAACGTTGGCAAAACTCTTATCTGATAAATGACATGAACTGGGGATATATAAAGAACTTCTACAACTCAATAAGAAGACAAATAACCCATCAAAAAATAGCCAAAATCAACTCAAATAGAAACTTCACTGCAGAAGATACATGTATAGTTAATAAGCACATGAAAAGATGTTCAACATCATTAGTTATTAGAGAAAAGTAAATTAAAATCACATTGAGATACCATTTCACATGAACTGAAATGGCTATAATAAAAAGACAAGATATATATGAATACATATTTCTAATATATTTAATATATAGATATATACCTATACATACATGTAATATATATATTATAATATAAAAAAGGCAAAAGTTAATGTTGAAAAGGGCAAGAACCATTATACATTGCTGATGGGAATATAAAATGGTGCACCCACTTTACAAAGTACTATGGCACTATTTTTAAAAGTTAAGCATAAATTTACTATATTGCCTAGCAGTTTCATTCTTAGGCATCTACCCAAAATAAATGAAACCATATAAGAGCATGCAGACTTGTACATGATTGTTCTTGGTAGCATTATTCAAAAGAGCCAAAAATTTGAAAAAACCTAAGTGTCTATCAGTTGGTGAATGGATATACAAAATGTGCTTTATCCATACAATGGAATGTTATTCAGCAATAAGAAGGGAAAAACTACAGACATACTTCCACATGGATGAAACTTAAAAATTTAATTCTCAGTAAAAGAAGCCAGACACAAAAGACCATCTGTTGCATTATTCTATTTACAGGAAATATTCAGAAAGGACAAAGCTATAGAGAAAGGAAGTAGGTCAGTGGTTGCCTGGAGCAGAGGCAAGGAAAAACAAGGATTAATAGTAAATGTGCATGAGAGACTTTATTGGGTGGTGAAAATGTTCTAAAACTGATTACAGTGATGGTTGCACAACTTACACATTTAATTTAAAAATTATTGAATGGAACACTTGTAAAGAGTGAATTATATTATATGCAAAAATATATCTCAATGATGTTATTAATATGTAGTTAGACAAAAAAATCACTACTTGCTTTTTCCTTTCCCATAAATCAACAACCTGACCCTAAATTTATGTGGAAATGCAAAGACCCAGAATAGTCAAAATAATCTTGACAAAGAAGAACAAAGATGGAGAACTTACACTTCCCAATTTCAAAACTTACTAAAAAGCTGCAGTAATTAAGACAATGTGATACTGGCATAAGGATAAACGCAAAGATCAATGGGATAAAATTGAGAACCTAGAAATAAGCCCTTATATTTATGGTCAATTGATTTTTGACAGAGGTGCTAAGTAAAAGCAATAGGAAAAGAATAATCTGTGCTGGGATAATTAGACATGCAGAAGCAGAAAAACCTAATTTGGACCTCTTCCTCTTACCATATAACAAAATTAGCTCACAATGGATGAAATCTAAATGTAACAGACAACACTATAACACCTTTAGAAGAAAACATAGGAGAAAATCTTCATGAGCTTGGATTAGAAAAACAACAAAAGAAAAAATGGGATACAGTTTGATAAATTGGATTTAATCAAAATCAGAATCTTAAAATAAACACACTATCAATAAAGTGAAAGTGCAATCCATAGAACTGGATAATGTATTTGCCAATCATATATCTAATAAAAAATATATACCCAGAATACATAGAAAAGTCTCACAGCTCAATAATAAAAAGAGAAAGAATCAAACTGGATAACCTAGAAGAAATGAACAACTTTCTAGAAAAATACAACCTTCCAAGACTGATCTAGGAAGAAACAGAAAATATGAGCAGACCAATTATCAGAAATGAAATTGAATTGGTAATCAAAAAACTACCCAAGAACAAAATCCCTGGACCAGATGAATTTTACCAGACATTTAGAGAAGACATAATACCCATTCTCCTTAAAGTTTTCAAAAAATAGAAGGAGAGGGAATATTTCCAAACTCATTCTATACCAAAACCACTCTAATACCAAAACCAGGCAAAGACACCACAAAAAAAGAAAATTACAGACCAATATCCCTGATGAACATAGATGCAAAAATACTCAACAAAATATTAGCAAACCGAATTCAAAAATACATCAAAAGATAATCCATTATGGTCCAGTGGGATTCATCCCAGGGATGCAAGGATGGTACAACATTCTAAAAACCATCAACACCATCCATTACATCAATAAAAAGGACAAAAATCACATGATCATCTCCATAGATGCTGATAAACCATTTGACAAAATTCAACACCCACTCATGATAAAAACTCTCAACAAAATGGGTATAGAAGGCAAGTGCCACAGCATAATAAAGGCCATATACAACAAACCCACAGCCAGCATCATATTTAACAGTGAAAAGCTGAAAGGTTTTCCTTTAAGATCAGGAACAAGACAAGGATATTCACTCTCCCTGCTTTTATTCAACATAGTACTGGAGGTCCTAGCCATGGCAATCAGACAACACAAAGAAATAAAAGGCATCCAAATTGGTAAGGAAGAAGTTAAACTGTCACTGTTTACAGATGACATGATATTGAACATAAAAAACCCTAAAGAATCCACTCCAAAACTCCTAGAACTAACATCTGAATTCAGCAAAGTTGCAGGATACAAAATTAATACACAAAAATATCTATTGCATTCTTATATACTAATGATGAACTAGCAGAAAGAGAAATCAAGAAAACAATTCCATACACAATTGCATCAAAAAGAATAAAATACCTAGGAATAAACCTAACCAAGGAAGTGAAAAACCTATACCCTGAAAACTACAAGACACGCTTAAGAGAAATTAAAGAGGACACTAATAAATGGAAATTCATCCCATGCTCTTGCTTATGAAGAATTAATATTGTCAAAATGTCCATCCTGCCTAAGGCAATCTACAGATTCAATGCAATCCCTATCAAAATACAGCATCCTTCAACGAACTGGAAGAAATAGTACTAAAATTCATATGGAATCACAAAAGACCCCGAATTGCCAAAGCAATCCTGAGAAGGCAGAATAAAGCAGGGGGAATCTCAGTTCCCAACTTCAAGCTCTACTACAAAGCCACAGTAATCAAGACAACTTGGTACTGGCACAGAACAGACCCATAGATCAATAGAACAGACTAGAGAGCCCAGATATAAACCCACACGTATATGGCCAATTAATATATGATAAAGGAGCCATGGACATACAATAGGGAAATGACAGCCTCTTCAACAGCTGGTGTTGGCAAAACTGGACAGCTACATGTAAAAGAATGAAACTGGATTACTGTCTAACTCCATACACAAAAATAAACTCGAAATGGATCAAAGACCTGAATGTAAGTCATGAAACTATAAAACTTTTAGAAGAAAACATAGGCAAAACTCTCTTGAATATAAACATGAGTAACTTTTTCATGAACATATCTCCTTGGGCAAGGGAAACAAAAGCAAAAATGAACAAGTGGGACTATATCAAACTAAAAAGCTTCTTTACAGCAAAGGAACCATCAGTAGAACAAAAAGGCATCCTACAGTATGGGAGAATATATTCATAAATGACATATCTGATAAGGTGTTGACATCCAAAATTTATAAAGAGCTCACGCGCCTCAACAAACAAAAAGCAAATAACCCAATTAAAAAATGGGCAGAGAATATGAACAGACACTTCTCCAAAGAAGAAATACAGATGGCCAACAGGCACATGAAAAGATGCATCACTAATCATCAGAGAAATACAAATTAAAACCACAATGAGGTATCACCTCACACCAGTTAGGATAGCCAACATCCAAAAGAGAAACAACAAAAAATGCTGGTGAGGACATGGAGAAAGAAAGGGGAACCCTCCTACACTGCTGGTGGGAATGCAAATTAGTTTAACCATTGTGGAAAGCAGTATGGAGGTTCCTCAAAAAACTATAAATAGAAATAATATTTGACCCAGGAATTCCACTCCTAGGAATTTATCCTAAGAATGTAGGATCCCATATTAAAAAAGACATATGCACCCCTATGTTTATTGCAGCACTATTTACAATAGCCAAGAAATTGAAGCAACCTAAGTGTCCATCAGTAGATGAATGGATAAAGAAGATGTGGTACATATACACAATGGAATATTATTCAGTCATAAGAAGAAAACAAATTGTACCATTTGCAGCAACATGGATGGATCTAGAGGGTATTATGCTCAGTGAAATAAGTCAGGCAGAGAAAGGCAAGTAACAAGTGATTTCACTCATCTGTGGAGTATAAGAACAAAGTAAAAACTGAAGGAACACAATAACAGCAGACTCACAGAACCCAAGAATGGACTAACAGTTACCAAAGGGGAAGGGACTGTGGAGGGTGGGAAGGGAGGGAGTAGGGGACTAAGGGACATTATGATTAGTACACATAATATAGGGGAGGCATGGGGAAGGAAGTATAGCACAGAGAAGACAAGTAATGACCCTATAGCATCTTACTATGCTGATGGACAGTGACTGTAATGGGCTTGTGGTGGGGACTGGATAATGGGGGGAATGTAGTAACCACAATGTTGCTCATGTGAAACCTCAGCATAAGATTGTATATCAACGATACCTTAAAAAAAAGAGAAGTAATCAAATCTAAAATAAGCAAAGTATTTGAATACACATTCCTCTAAGGAAGATAAACAAATGGCCACTCAGTACATGAAAAGACAGCAATTTCATTAGTCATTGAGGAAATGCAAATCAAAACCACAATGAGATATTCATACTCACCAGAATGACTATTATCAGTGAGACAGACAATAACAAGTATTGGTGAGGACATGGAGAAATCATGGCTCCCATTATCATTGGTGGGAATGTGAAACGGTGCAGCACTTTGGAAAACAGTTTGGCAGCTTCTCAAAACGTTACACACAGAGTCACCATATGACCCAACAATTCCATTTCTAGGTATTTACTGAGGAGAAATGAAACAAACATCCCCACAAAGATTTGTTTGAAATGTTCATAGCATTATTGACAATAGTCAAAAAGTGAAAATAACACATATGTTTATCAGTGGCCAATGGATGAAGAAAATGGAAGTATGGAGTGCTGTTCACCAAGGAAAAGGAACAAAGTACTGATACATGCTTCAACATGGGTGAATCTCAAAAACACCCTGTTCAGTGAACGAAGCCAGACGCAAAAGAATACATATTACAGGATTCCATTTACATGGCATGTCCCCAAAAGCAAATCTATAGAGAGAGAAAATACGTCAGTGCATGCTTAGGGGGGTGGGAATGGGAAGTGACTAAATGGGCATGAGATTTATTTTTGTGGTGATGGAAATATCCTGAAGTCAGCTGTGGTGATGGTTGCACAACTTCGTAAATATACTAAAAGTCATTTAATCATATACTTAAAATAGATTAATTTTATGGTATGTAGTGTATAACTTGATAAAGCTGTTAAGAATAAGTTTTTAAAACCCTACCAGAAAATGAAAGGACCTAAAAATTATTTAGTCTAACACTCTCACTTTATAGATGAAGTAAATGAGGTCAAGATAGGTTCCGTGCTGTGCCTAAGGTCATAAAGGCAGCCATTATCCTTGCAGGATCTAGAACCCAGGTATTGGGAGTTAGCATATTCACCACATTTCTTTCTGAGATATACATTCCTTGGCTACCCAAATTAGAAGGGGTCACCTCTTAAGATGCTCTCACAGCAGTGGGAACATTTCCTTTATGGCCTTTAATACAGATTATCACTGTCCTTTGTCTCTGACAGGACAGCCGACTCTGTGAGAGAACAGCCCTTTCCACTTCTGCTCACCATTTTCTCTCTGGTGCCTAGCACAGAGTGCAGGAGTAATGTGGATTCTCAATACATATTTGTTGAATGAGTGAGTACGTGAATAAACAGATGAACCTTAAGCCAAACATTCCCAGTAGTCATTGTGAGGTAATGCCTCAGGTGGAATCTTTCCTTGGCAAAGACAGGGTGAGCCCTGCACAGAAGTCTTCAGAGATGTACATTACCCACTGTAGCAAGTCAAAGCTGAATATTTTATTGTATTTCATAAAAGTGAATAGCTTCTTTAGATTGGAAAGAGGGGCCATTACAGAGGAAATACCCATTTGGCTTTGGCCAGCTGTAGGGAAAGAAGAAGAGAACTTCTGGTGAGGCCCTCCACTAAGACAACAAAAACCCATGCAAAGCTATAGACCAGGGACACCTAATGTAAGAACTTTATAGGCTTTGCAACTGCTTACTTGGTTACTTTTGTTATCTTTCTGAATATGTGCTAGGGGGATGGGACATGAATGTGGGGTGGGGAGAATCTGGGATAGGGCAAGAGTCATATGTTTTTAAATGTTTTTTAACTGGCCCAACACTTGTATGTATCATGCATATGACCTAAAAAATAGCTGAACATAGGACTTCCTATTACAATATAAGATTATGATTGATTTCTACTCTTAACAATGTGTTGGTCACTGGCATGACAAAGTTACAGTGGTCACAGTTCCTGTTCCTAAGGGTATATGATGCTTGAGGAGCATAAACAAGGAAACTGTCAATTACAGTACAGAGAGACGAGACCAGTGCCGAGTCCATTCAGGCCCTCAGAGTGCAAGTGGCACATGCTAATCTGCTGTCTCAGCAAAAAATATTTTTTTCTAGAAGGACATGAAGCAACTCATAAAATTTAAGGGAAAGGTGAAGAATCAGACCCTCAAAACAACAGCAACTTGAATAGCTCCAAAGACCTAGAGGACAGGAAAGAATTAAGAGCTTATTCAAGGCTCCACAGTTGAAATAAATCAATTCCATCATTTCCCAATATTGTGTCAATCACTCTCACTCAGTGAAAATTCCAGAAGAGTCTGAATGGTCAAGGTAGATCAGATGTCCATCCCTGGGAGTGGCAGAGAGCTTAGCTCTGAGTCCCACCAAGATTGCATACAGCAGGAAGGGACAATTCCTTGGAAGAAAATTGAATTGTTTCCAGAATAAGGGCAGACACAAGCTGTAGACATCCCCATGAAAGTGTTAAATAGAGGATCCATCAAGCCAGGGCATAATGAAAACACAGCCCCAACCAACTTGTGGAGTTTCAGTTAAGTTTCCAGTGCAAGTAACATTTAAACAGTGACTTTCTGGAAGAGATTTCTGCAAAACTCTTCCCATCATATCTAGAAACAAGAGAAATTAGACCTATCAGCTTCTTAAGGTTCAACTTTTGTTCTCTTAAATAAATTCTAAATCTTGGGGTAGTCAAGAAGACAGAAATTCTTAAATAAATCAATATTTGATAATAGTAACAATAGCCAGGCTATCATTTACGATGTACTTAGGCTCCAGACACTATGATTACATTATTTCATTTAAACCTGTGAAGAACTGATGAGGCTGCCCTACATCTCTGTAAGGTGGAAACTCCATTTTCTCTCTTACAAAAGGAAAAGTGTAGACTTGGAGTGGTCAGGAAACTGACTTAAAATGCCCACTGTAGCTAGTGCCATAGGATTCAAACTCATGCTGGTGTGATGCCAAAGCCCATGTTTGTAATAAATAGACACTAAAAACTCCCAATATCTTTAGTACAAAAAAATTGACTATGTGTTCTTTTGTTAGTGTTGGTGTT
Organism: Phataginus tricuspis; assembly: GCA_029783875.1. Classification (NCBI taxonomy): domain Eukaryota; kingdom Metazoa; phylum Chordata; class Mammalia; order Pholidota; family Manidae; genus Phataginus; species Phataginus tricuspis. The sequence goes on from JAQQAC010012408.1 coordinate 12,197,504, forward strand.
GTTCTAAAGTTCAAGTTAGTTTACTTTGGATTATTTCTGTTTGAACAGTAATGTTGTTAAGGCTATTAAAAAATCTAAAATAAAAAGTTCCAAACTCAAAAATCAATCTTTGGGCCCTTAGCTTAGACTACATACATCAACTCAAAATTCATTAAAGAGTTAAATAAAGAACTAAAACTATAATACTCTTCAAGGAAAGCAGGGAAAAAATTTCATAACACCACAGTACAGGCAACAAAAGCAAAAATTGATAAATGAAACTAAATCAAACTTTAAAACTTTTTTGCATCAAAGGAAACAATCAGCAGAGTAAAAAGGCAACCCATGGAACTAGAGAAAATATTTGCAAGCCATATATGTGATAAGGGATTAATATCCACAATATGTAAAGAGTTCCTACAACTCAACAAAATAACCTGATTAAAAAATAGGCAAAGACTTAAATAGACATTTTCCCTAAGAAGATGTAAAGATGGCTCAGCATCACTAATCATCAGGGAAATGCAAAGCAAAAAAACCACAACAAAACAATGGGAAACCACCTCAAATCCATTAGGATGGCCTCTATCAAAAAAACAGAAAATAGTAAGTGTTGATGAGGATGTGAAGAAATTGGAATTCTTATGCATGGTTGGTGGGAATGTAAAATGGCACAGCCACCATGGAAAACAATATGTAGGTTCTTCAAAAAATGAAACACAGAATTACCATCAGATATAGCTATTCCACTTCTGGGTATATATATCCAAAAGATTTGAAAACACAATTTTGAATAGATATTTGTACATTGCAACATTATTCACAAAGACAAGAGGTGAAAACCAAAATTTCCATCCATGCATTAACAGATAAACAAAATGTGGTATATACATACAACAGAATATTATTCAACCTTAAAAAAAGAAGGAAACCCTGTCACATGCAACATGGATGAACCTTGAAGACATTATGCCAAGTAAAATAAACCAGTCACAAAAAAGACAAACACTGTATGATTCCATTTATATGAAGTATCTAAAGTAGTCAAATTCTTAGAAAGCAGAATGGTGGTTGCAAGATGCTGGGGGTGGAGGGGGAAGTGAGGATTTATTGTTCAATGAATAGTCATAGAAATCCAGTTTTGAAAGATGAGAAATTTCTAGGGATCTGTTGCACAACAATGTGAGTAGAGTTAATACTACTGTACTACACATTTAAAACTGGTTAAGTTGTTAATATTATGTTATGTGTTTTTACTACAATTTTTTAAAAAAACACTGTTGGCTTAGGTTAAGATTGTGGTCCCATGAATTCCCCAGGTCTTAATACACAATTTACCACCAAGGCCAGTCTCTGTTATCCTGTCCCTGGGAAATCAACTTTTTTCGAAAACTTAAACAGAGGACTTTGCATTTATCACTTTAGAATTTCTTCATACAGGCTCTAACTGATCATTCCAAATCTAAGATAAGTGAGCATCTTGATGTCATTGACTAGTCCCAGCAATTCTGTATTACCTGAAGCATTGTTTAATATGTCCCATATATCTCTAGACAAGTTACTGAAATCAGGACTAAACAGCCAAGGTTAAGGTCCACAAATGACCTCTCTCTTCAGGCACTTTATTTGCTTATATTGTTTTTAATATACTTGCTTAACCAACCCACATATTTATTCATTAAACTTTTATTAGCTACCATGTGCCAGGTACTACCCTTAGTTACACATATATGAACACATACCCCCTACATTCACACACACACACACACACACACACAGGCTCTTAAAGAGTTCATATTTCTATATTTTATTAACAAATATATCATAAAAGACTGTAAAATGCTTCTCTGAAATTCAGAAACAATGATCCTTAGTAATAAATACAATACTAATTGTATAGCAAAGGTGAAGCCTATCTTCCCCTCAAATCCAGGCTGTTCAACTTTTTCTACGACTGCTATTACAAATTCTTATGAATACATTTAATTTTGCTTCACATTTTCATGGCCTCACTTACCCTAAACTATTTTTAAAGTTCTAACCAATCGTTAAGCAATTTTTATGCTGACTTAAATATCCCATAAAGAAATAAAGATTCTGTTTGGTTTGAATTTGTATGGTTCATTAAACCTATGGTTTTCATTACAGTAATATTTAGAGGACTAATTATCTCTGAGTAATCACAGAGTATGAAGCAATTTAAATGTCATTCCCAGCACAGGTTAGAAGCAAATTTACTTATTAAATTATAAATGTTTTACTTTATACTCGCCATTAAATAATTTAAAAAGGAACATGACACAATTTCAAAGGCAAAAATATAGATGCAATGGCAGTAGCTTTGCATCAACTCAGAACAGCCTGAACTGAGTTTATTTTCTTAAATATCAAAAACCTGTATTGTGGAGTTGTAGTTTCAAATGTAATTTTCAAGTAACTTATTTCACTAAAATTTTTCAGAAAGTTAGACACCATTTTGAAGTTTAAGGAACATTTTAGAATTGGAGTTAGTGACTTTAATTCCAAGAAAGAAGCAATATTGGACAATGATAATACAGTATTAGGTTGAACCATACATTGCAATTTTTATAAGTCAGAAGTGATTGAAAATTGGCAGTTTCATATACTTCAATCCAATGAATGGATTGCAGCATATGAGAGGTCTTTAAAAATAGGAATTAATTTTTTAAAATTATAAATAGAATTTAAAGTATTAAGTGAGATTTGGGGAAAAAAGGAAAATCTATAATCTCATCACACAAATGTCAATTCTGAATATTCCCTTCCATTACTTTCTATTTTTTTACATTCTTTTAGTCATAGCATACATGTTTGCATATATAAAATTTTAAACGGTACATCAATTATATTTTTTATTGGTGATATTAATCTTTATAATCTTTTCTAACTGCCCAGTCTACTAATTGAATGTACCATAACTTACCTACTCATTCCCATATTGTTAAATATTTAGGTTGCTTCTAGTTTTTTGATAATGCAAATGGTGGCATGATGAGCATCTTGTGAATTGCTAAGAAAAAGCTGCTTTATATTTACATAATCCATTAAAAAATATCTGTGTCTCTGTATTTTTCCACTTTCTGGATATTTTTAATCAAGTAAATTATGATGAATACTCTTGATACATTAGGAATAGAAAGCTCCATATGTTTTTCTCTATAATTTACCATTAACACTCAAAACTGATTTCTTGTATAGTCATTAATTCATAATGACAACATAATAATAATTTTCAGAGCTCACATTCCACTACCAACTTTCCACTAAAACTTGAAATTAAAATGTCAGAATTCATTTCTGTCCTTGAAAATAATGTTTTGCTTCTCATGATTGATTCAAAACTTTGTTTTATATTTTCACATGTTCTACTTCAGCTGCAAAATGAATCCTCCAGATAAGGAAGAAAATAAGAGTTAAGAATTTAAAATCTGTTCTTATTAGTTTGACATTAGATAACAGGGTCAGGTGTTGCTTCTTAACCTTTTTTGCATACTTAAAAATAAAAATGTGAATTATTGTACAATCAGGAGCTTAAACTTTTCTGTTGGACTATTGACAAGTAATAATTCTTAAATCTTAAAGAGTGTTATTTTTGTGTGTTTTAAAGAGAATGTGTTCAGTTCATTCTTAAGTTAGAGTCATACAACATCTTGGTCTGGCCCAGATTTTACATTTTCATTTGTAAGAATAGAAAAGAATGCTGAAGAACCATGTAAACTCGAGATACTCACCAGCATAACTCATTATCCACTTTCAGGTCTCACTTCCAGCTCGTCTGCAGTCAACAAATTGACTGGAGTTCTAGTACTCGGATTCGTTAGGGCAGTAATGACAAGTCTTAGTAAGTGGATAATGTACAGGCCTCTTTGGTTTGACTATTTAATCCAGAACAGTAGAAATAGAAATACACGAAATCTCTCATATTTTCCCTTTAATCATTCTTCGTCCTAATGCTCAATGGTTGGCAATACCTATGTAGTTAATGAGGATACAATATCTAGAACTAAAATAGGCCATTTTTATCAAGAATGCCTCAATCTACTTTCTGTCCACCATCAAACATTCCATGAGGAGGGCCCGTTCGATGCAACAAATGTGTGAGTGCCTTGTGTATACAGTGTAAGATGGGTAGCAAGGAAAGATGTTGCCTTGGTTTTTACATTTTTCCTGGTTTAAGAAAGGGCTAGATTCTTCCCAAACACATCCTGTGGCTGAAAATGTTTTTGTTAGCAGTTATGCAACCTTATGAAAAAGCGTGGTCTTCTTCAAATTGGACATACTATAATTGAAGACATTAGTCATTGCTGGTGCTTTTTCCTTCCATTTGAAACGCACACACTTTAATGCTTTCTTTCAAGGCCAGATTTTAAGTGACGAATTAAAATATTGGAGAAGAAATACTATCTGTAACAACAACAAAAAAATTGCACAGATAACATTTTAAATAGCAATCTGCATCAGAAGGAGAAATAGCAGTGTCATTTTCTCACATTTCAACCCCCAGGCGCGCACATACAATCTAACAAACCACAATATGATGTAGCACTCATTCATACCCTCAGCATATATTTACTGAGCCCTTATCATGGTGTCACACTGCAATCTTCACTGTGGGGAATGTGAAGGAAGAGAAAGGCCCATCCTTGCCCCCAAGAAGCTTACAGCACCTTTGGGGAGACAAGACAAACAGGAAAAGTCTAGCGAGAGTGTGGAGTACTGACTCTAGGACCCAGACGATAGGGCCTCAGCCCGGCACAGGGAATGGCCTTGGGAGGGCTGCAGAGAAGCAGGGAGGCTTGAGCTGGGTCTGCAGGGATCAGTGGGATTAGGCGAGATGAGCAGAGCTTTGCAGGGTGGGGTGCTGAGCAGAACATTTAAGCAAGGGCAGGATTGTGTAACAGTGTCCAGGGGCTGCTGAGTAATAGACAAGCTGGCTGAAACGGAGGGTCATGTCATGGAAAATTAGATTGGAGCTAGATTTGGGGGTGGGGAGGCACAAGGAAGACAACTAACTCTGCTACCCACTGTATGCGGAGCCCTTTACCCATCTGATTGACCTGTTACAGCAGCCTGGCTTTATAGATGAGAAACTGAGGCTGAGGCAGATTCTGGGACTTTTTCCAAGGTCATAAGACTAGTTCGTAACGGCACCAGGATTCAAACCCAAGTCTGTCACCATATTCTTGCTCTCTCCCTTATATTAGTTGCTTTAAGTGTCTTGCAGAGGGACTTGAACTTGGTTCTGTATGAATGTGTGAACATGTGAGTGAAGGAAGACATAACCAGCCATGGTGACTTGTGATGTGAGTGCCTCAGGAGATTCAAACAAAGATAAACTAAGTACAAAATGGCCTAACTTCTTCAGATTGCAAGAGTTTAGATCACATGAATTCCAAGGTTTATTATGGTAGAAAGTCAGCTTGGTGTTCAAGGGTGCTTGGGTTTTACATGTTATGTAATTTAACATAACATTTTAGATAAGCTTTTTAGAATGTAGTCCTACTGAAATCCTGTTCTGAAAACTTTCACATCTTCTATGAAATTATCCACCCTAACAGAACAGAGAGCCCAGATATAAAACCAAGCATATAGGATCAATTAATATGTGATAAAGAAGCCATGAAGATACACCGGGGAAGAGACAATCTCTTCAATAACTGGTGTTGGGAACACTGGACAGCTACATGAAAGAGAATGAAACTGGATTACACCTTAGCCCCATATAGAAAAGCAAACTCAAAATGGATTAAAGACCTAAAAATAATACACCAAACCATAAAACTCATAGAAAAACCATAGGCAAAGTCTCGAGCATAAGAATGAGCAATTTTTTTCTGGACACATCTCCTCAGGCAAGGGAAACAAAATAAAAAATAAACAAATGGGACTACATCAAACCAAAAAGCTTCTGTACAGCAAAGAACACCATCAACAGAACAAAGGCTACCTACAGTATGGGAGAAGATATTCAAAAATGCTTTATCTGATAAGGGGTTAACATCCAAAATATATAATGAATTCATACAACTCAACACCAAAAAAAAAACAAATAACCTGATTAAAAAGTGGGTGGAGGACCTGAACAGACATTTCTCCAAAGAAGAAATTCAGATGGCCAACAATCACATGAGAAGATGCTCCCCATTGCTAATTATCAGGGAAATGAAAATCAAAACCACAATGAGATATCACCTCACACCAGTCAGACTGGCCACCATCCAAAGACAAGAAATAACAAGTGTTGGTGAGGATGTGTAGTGAAGGGACCCCTCCTACGCTGTTGGTGGGAATGGAAATTGGCATAGCCACTGTGGAAAGCAGTATGGAGGGCCTCAAAAACTAAAAATAGAAATACCACAGGACCCAGTAATTTCACTCCTAGGATTTACCTGAAGAAAATGAAATCCCTGATTTGAAAAGATCTATGCACCCCTGTTTATTATTGCACTATTTACAATAGCCAAGATATGGAAGCAACCTAAATGTCCATCAGTAGATGAACTGATAGAGAATAGGTGGTACATATACACAATGGAAAATTATTCAGCCATAAAAGAAAGGAATCCTGCCATCTGCAACAACATGGATGGAGCTAGGGGATATTACGCCCCGTGAAATAAGTCAGGCAGAGAAAGACAAATACCGTATGATTCACTTATTTGTGGAATATAAAACCAAACCAAAACCAGACAAAATAAACAAAATAGCAGTAGACTCATAGGCACTGAGAAGTGACTAGTAGTTCACAAGGCGGAGGAGTTGGGATGGGTGGGTGGGGAGTTTGAGGGAGATAAAGGTATACAAAATTTCTCAATCATAATATAAGTCGATCACGGGGCTAGCAATACAGCATGGAGAATATAGCCAATGTTCCTATAACATCTTTCTACATTGACAGATAGTAATTGCACTAGAGGGGGTGAATATTTAATAATATGCATAACTGTTGAGCCACTGTGTTGTATACTTGAAGCCAATATAAGATTGTATATCAACTGTACTTCAATTAAAAAAAAGAAATTACGTACCCTAAACTTTATGTCAAAAATTTTGCAAAGGATGAATAACAGATTTTTTTTTCTGATGATAATATTTACAGGCATCATCTGCTCTTAGTTGCCAAAGACTGGTATTTTCAAACCTTAGGATAACATAGGTTTATTTTTTCTAATTAAAATAAATAGCTGACTCTTTACAGTAAAAAGTAAACAAGAATCCCCCCTTTTGCCTGCAGTGTTTTCCCACTGTTCCCTCTTTGTTGTACATTATAACAGCTGTAATACAGTGTACATAAAAATGGAATGTGGTGGTTAAATATTCAGAGCCATTTGCTATTCAGTGTGTCTTTATTATTTTTAGCAAAAACCAGACCATCTAATTATTCATTTAACCCAGTTTACAAACTTTCAGTATCTAATTTTTATCTATCACTGGCAGATTTCTGCTTTTTCTGAAAAAGAAGATATTGGCCTTGCCTTTACATGGCCTTCTAGTCTCCTAGAAAAACCCATTTCATGGTCCAGGGCACTTAGGTTTCAAGCTCTCAGGTCTGAGTTGGCAAAGTGCAGTCAGTGCAGACCAGAGAGTGAGTGACAGAATCTTTCTTCCCTGGGAGGATAGATAGTTCCTCCAACATATGGGCTTAACTGGGACAGAAAGATCAGGAAAAAAGTTCTGCTCATCTTCTTTCTGTTTTATTGTTATGAAAAGGATGGCATTTTTCAGAGGTTACTCGCTTAGCAAAACAAAGAAAAAATGAAGTAGAGAAAAGGGAAAATGTTTCCAAAAATATGTTGACTTCTGGTCTTCCTAGTTGTACCACCTGTGGAGTCGCACAGGGCCCTGCATTCAGAAAGGCCTCATGCTTGGTTTAGAGCTCTGCTATCTCTGTCTAGAAATTCTTAATAATATGTAAAGCAGGCCTTGCATTTTCATTGTGCACTAGGCCCAAATTATGTAGCTGGTCCCATGGACAAGTGAAATACGTGATGCAAAAGATGCTCATTTTGCTCTAAGCTGAAGGCTTCTAGCAGGCTGACTGAAGAAAAGAAGGCAACTCCAGGGACCAAAGGAAGTAGAGGGACGAGGGAACCAAGGAAATACTCGGTGGTAACTTGCCTTTTCATGACTAACAATGATGCAGATGCATCCTGTTCTCAAGGGAAAAAAGAGAAATGTGGTTGGAAAGAAAAATTGTATATTTGATACCTCTTCCCATGTGGCTATTTTTTATCCAAAAATCTACATTCCTTGCTTACACTTCCCTGTACCTACCTTGTTCTGTGCGAATAGTCATTTAGACATAGCCTGTAGTTGTACTTATATAATCCACAATTGCTTCTGATATCAAAGGTAAAATCTTACATTTACACTATAGTTAAAAACAGAGACAACAGGTTTAAAGTGGAGGGAGTCACTTGAGTTAAGCCCACATCACCAAACTTGAGACTTACCAGCTAACCTAACTCAGTTTAGTCTCTCCCACAAATATAATCTTAACCAGTCAGTCTGGAATTACCAGGTGACTGCCGGATGGATCCCTCCCACCCTCCAAAGAAAGGCAACCTTGCCTGAAATCACCAGCTCTTTGCTAGAATAACTTCCTCGTCCCACCTCCTTCTGCCTATAAAAGTCTTCCATGTTGGCTCAAGATGGCAGCGTGAGTAGGGTGATGGAAATCTCCTCCCAAAACCATATATATTTTTGAAAATACAACTACTCCTAAAAGACAGACCAGAAGATACAGTACACCAGCCAGGCTACATCTACATCTGCGAGAACTCAGCATCTCACGAAAAGGGTAAGATACAAAGCCGTGACCGGTGGGACCCCAGCACTCCCCAACCCCAGCTCACCGGCGGGAGGAAAAAAATCAGAGTGGGGAGGGAGTGGAAGCACAGGACTGTTAAATAACCAACCCTAGTAATCCGCACCAGGAGCACAGGCACACATTGCATAGTGTACTGGATATTAGAGAAATGGAAAAGTAAAATAAGAGACGGAGACTGTGAGCTGGCTCCCCTGGGACAAAAGAAAAGCGAGCACTTTTTAAAAGTCTTCAAGGGACAAGGGCTTAACAGCTGGACAAAATCGTCCCGGCACACTCAGCCCAGCAGGCTGGGAATCTTAAGGAACTTCAGCTGCCCTAACCCCCTGGGGGGTAACCCAGCCCCAAAGCCCCTCCTGGCGATAAGCAGCCTGCCATTCATTCCCCCCGGCCGGCGCTGCAAGCAAACTGGCTGACCCACCACAGCTGTGGAGCAGACGAGGAACAGGCCCACCCACAGCAACCACACAGAGTCTTCTCCCAGCATGCAGCTAACCGGGAAAGACCCAGAGGCTGCCACTGGCATGCAGCTGCCCATCACAGACAGAGGAAGCTGCAGCAAGGTCCAGAAGACACGAAGGGGCACCGTTCTCGCAGGAGAACACACGGGCACATCTCTAACCCCCCACAGTGTCCTAGGATATCCCGAGGGCCGCCCTGCCCACAGCAGCTCAGGAGATTATCCCAGAGACTGCTCCCGGTGTGTTGGTAACTGACACAGGCAGCAGAGAAGGGCAAGGTGACCAGAAAGCAGGAAGGGACGTTGTTCTCCCAGCTGATACACGTGCCACCTGCCTGCAACCACTTCTATCGCCATGAAAAGGCAGAAGAATCTGGTCCAGTCAAAAATCACTCAAACAACCCCAGAGAGAGGGCCTGGTGAGATAGATATAACCAATCTTTCTGAAAAGAATTCAAATAAAAGTCAAAACCATGCTGATGAAGCTGCAGAGAAATATGCAAGAGCTAAGGGATGAAGTCCGGAGGGAGATAACAGAAATGAAACAATCAACAGAAGGTCTTAAGAGCAGACTGGATGAGGTGCAAGAGACTGTTAATGGAATAGAAATCAGAGAACAGGAATACAGAGAAGCTGAGGCAGAAGAGATAAAAGGATCTCTAGGAACGAAAGAATATTAAGAGAACTGTGTGACCAATCCAAACAGAACAATATTCACATTATAGGGGTACCAGAAGAAGAAGAGAGAGAAAAAGGGATAGAAAGTGTCTTTGAAGATATAATTGCTGAAAACTTCCCCAAGCTGGGGAAGGAAATAATCTCTCAGACCATGGAAGCCCACAGATCTCCCAACACAAGGGACCCAAGGAGGACAACACCAAGGCATATAATAATTAAAATGGCAAAGATCAAAGACAAGGACAGAGTATTAAAGGCAGCCAGAGAGACAAAAAGATCACCTACAAAGGAAAACCCATCAGGCTATCATCAGACTTCTCAACAGACACCTTATAGGCCAGAAAGGAATGGCATGATATATTTAATGCAATGAAACAGAAGAGCCTTGAACCAAGAATACTGTATCCAGCAAGATTATCACTTAAATTTGAAGGAGGTATTAAACATTTCCCAGACTAGCAAAAAATGAGGGGATTTGCCTCCCACAAACCACCTCCACAGGACATTTTAAAGATGGAAGGACTCCTAAGGCTAAATAGATGTCACCAGAGAAAATAAAATCACAGAGAAGAAAGCAGACCATCCAAATACTAACTAAAGGCAAAAAATAAAATCAACTATCCACAAAAGCAGTCAAAGGAAACACAAAAGAGTACAGAATAAAATATCTAACATATAAAGAATGGAGGAGGAAGAATAAGAGAGAGAAATAAAGAATCATCAGACTGTGTTTATAATAGCTTAATAAGAGAGTAAAGTTAGATGGTTAGATAGTAAACCTTCGGTAACCACGAATCTAAAGCCTGCAATGGCAATAAGTATATATCTTTCGATAATCACCCTCAATGTAAATGGACTGAATGCACCAATCAAAAGACACAGAGTAATAGAATGGATAAAAAAGAAAGACCCATATATATGCTGCTTACAGGAGACTCACCTGAAACCCAAAGATATACACAGACTAAAGGTGAAGGGATGAAAAAAGATATTTTATGCAAACAACAAAGAGAAAAAAGCAGGTGTTGCAGTACTTGTATCAGACAAAATAGACTTCAAAATGAAGAAAGTAGCAAGAGATAATGAAGGACATTACATAATGATAAAGAGGTCAGTCCAACAAGAAGATATAACCATTATAAATATATATGCACCCAACACAGGAGCGTCAGCATATGTGAAACAAACACTAACAGAATTAAAGGAGGAACTAGAATGCAATGTATTCATTCTAGGAAACTTCAACACACCACTCACTTCTAAGGACAGATCAAGCAGACAGAAAATAAATAAGGACACAGAGGCACTGAACAACACTCTAGAACAGGTGGACTGAACAGATATTTACAGAACTCTACACCCAAAAGTGGCAGGATATACATTCTTCTCAAGTTCACATGGAATATTTTCCAGAAAAGACCACATACTAGGCCACGAAAAGAGCCTCAGTAAATTCAAAAAGATTGAAATTCTACCAACCAACTTCTCAGACCACAAAGGTATAAAACTAGAAATAAATTGTACGAAGAAAACAAAAAGGCTCACAAACACATGGAGGCTTAACAACATGCTCCTAAATAATCAACAGATCAATCACCAAATTAAAACAGAGATTAAGCAATATATGGAGACAATTGACAATAGAACAAAGCTCCAACTTCTGTGGGACGCAGTGAAGGCAGTTCTAAGAGGAAAGTATACAGCAATGCAGGCCTTTTTAAAGAAGGAAGAACAATCTCAAATGAATAGTCTAAAGTCACAATTACTGAAACTGGAAAAAGAAGAAGAAATGAAGCCATAAGTCAGCAGAAGGAGGGACATAATAAGGATTAGAGCATAAATAAATAAAATGGAGAAGAATAAAACAATAGAAAAAATCAATGAAACCAAGAGCTGGTTCTTTGAGAAAATGAACAAAATAGACAAACCCCTAGTCAGACTTTTTAAGAGAAAAAGAGAGTCTACACACATAAACTGAATCAGAAATGAGAAAGGAAAAATCACGATGGACCCGACAGATATACAAAGAATTATTAGAGAATACTATGAAAATCTATATGCTAACAAGCTGGATAACCTAGAAGAAATGAACAACTTTCTAGAAAAACACAACCTTGCAAGACTGACCAAGGAAGAAACAGAAAATCGAAACAGACCAATTATCAGCAATGAAATTGAATCAGTAATCAAAAAACTACCTAAGAACAAAACCCCCAGGTCAGATGGATTCACCACTGAATTTATCAGACACATGGAGAAGACATAATACTCATTCTCCTTAAAGTTTTCCAAAAAATAGAAGAGGAGGGAATACTTCCAATTTCATTCTATGAAGCCAGCATCACTCTAATACCAAAACCAGGCAAAGACCCTACAAAAAAGAAAATTACAGACCAATATCCCTGATGAACGTAGATGCAAAAATACTCAACAAAATATTAGCAAACCGAATTCAAAAATACATCAAGAGGATCACACATCATGATAAAGTGGGATTCATCCCAGGGATACAAGGATGGTACAACATTAGAAAATCCATCAACATCATCCACCACATCAACAAAAAGAAGGACAAAAACCACATGATCATCTCCATAGATGCTGAAAAAGCATTTGACAAAATTCAACATCCATTCATGATAAAAACTCTCAACAAAATGGGTATAGAGGGCAAGTACCTCAACATAATAAAGGCCATATATGACAAACCCACAGCTAACATCATACTTAACAGTGAGAAGCTGAAAGCTTTTCATCTAAGATCGGGAAGAAGACAGGGATGCCCACTCTTTCCACTGTTATTCAACATAGTACTGGAGGTCCTAGCCACGGCAATCAGACAAAACAAAGACATACAAGGCATCCAGATGGGTAAAGAAGAAGTCAAATCGTCACTATTTGCAGATGACATGATATTGTGCACAAAAACCCCTAAAGACTCCACTCCAAAACTACTAGATCTAATATCTGAATTCAGCAAAGTTGCGGGATATAAAATTAACAGACAGAAATCTGTTGCTTTCCCTTACACTAACGATTAACTAACAGAAGGAGAAATCAGAAAAACACTTCCATTCACAACTGCATCAAAAAGAATAAAATACCTGGGAATAAACCTAAAGAAGAAGTGAAAGACCTATACACTGAAAACTATAAGACACTCCAAAGAGAAATTAAAGAGGACACTAACAAATGGAAATGCATCCCATGCTCTTGGCTAGGAAGAATAAATATTGTCAAAATGGCTATACTACCTAAAGCAATCTACAGATTCAATGCAATCCCTATCAAACTACCAACAGCTTTCTTCAATGAACTGGAACAATAATTCTAAAATTCATATGGAACCACAAAAGACTCCGAATAGCCAAAGCAATCCTGAGAAGGAGGAATCAAACAGGGGGAATTACGCTCCCTGACTTCAAGCTGTACTACAAAGCCACAGTAATCAAGACAATTTGGTATTGGCACAAAAACAGACCCACAGACCAGTGGAACAGAATAGAAAATTCAAACATTAACCCAAACATACACTGTCAATTAATATATTATAAAGGAACCTTAGATATACAATGGGGAGATGACAGCCTCTTCAGCAGCTGGTGTTGGCAAAACTGGACAGCTACATGTAAGGGAATTAAACTGGACTACTATCTAACCCCATACACAGAAGTAAACTCAAAATGGATCAAAGACCTGAATGTGAGTCATGAAACCATAAAACTCTTAGAATAAAACATAGGCAAAAATCTCTTGGACAGAAACATGAGCGACGTCTTCATGAACATATCTCCCCGAGAAGGGAAAGTAAAGCAAAAATGAAAAAGTGCGACTATATCAAGCTGA